>CAMRHE010000006.1:8115000-8722500 GCA_947044405.1 Leptodactylus fallax
TCGGCTTCGGCTGACAATCTGTTGCCTTGAACAGAATAAGCAAACATAACCGGGTGATGTACGGGAGACTCAAGGTAAAAGCCGAGCGAGCCCGTCCTGTCCACCGGGGGCAAATCAGTTCGCAGTGCACAGGCCCATGTTGGAAGCTTGATAAAGAACGGGAAGATAGGAAATAAAAAAAATGAATACATTTTATTTAGGAATATTCATTGTTACCCCCACCCTGCAAAATCCCTGTCTACGAGCGATAGATTTAATCTGGAAAGCTGCTTCACCTCAATTCATATGATAATTATATATACGGATATCAGAGCAAAAGAAAGCCTTACGCTCGCAGAACAAAACGCTGGTTGACAGAGTCGGAGCGTAAATGGTTCACTGCACTCAACTTGTTAATAACCTTTTTATTTAAACACTATAATGAAATTCAATCACTATTTCAATTAAAAAAGCAAACTAGGAAACAAGTCGTGATTTTCTTGTCAAATTAAATTTGCTCTGTGAAGTGATAGTTAAAGTCACATTTCATCTACGAAAAGGGAAAATGTCGACTCTTCTACCTACTGAAAGCGAACGGGCTGCCAATGTACGGGGAGGTCAGACAGCTCCTGCAATTCATCTGTTGCTAGGCCTGTCATTGGGAGCTGCTGTCCCTAAAATGCCCCTCCGCCCATATGAAACGTGCACAGGGCACCAGAAGGTGGCGCAGGTCGACGTTGCTTAAAGGGGACCTTTCGTGTCCTCCAAGGTAGGGTGTGCTGTATGCTGTTATGTGCAGTTTTGCCAGAATCCGCCACGGGTTGGAGAAATATTGGTGTTATTTTTAGGTACTGATATCACTGCACGTCAGAGGGGTCGGCCTCACAGCTCAGCGTCATTGTTGGAGGGTGAGGAACACTTCCCCCTCTAATGCTACACTTCTATGGTCTTGTACTGCGAACATACCTCACCGCCTTGCAATGACATTGAGCTGTGAGGCCGGCCCCGCTGACAGTGCAGTGATATCCGTAACCAAAACTAAGGGAAAGATACCGGCAAACCTGAAAGAGCAATGTCAACTTTGCAACTGTACACAACATTCCCGATCTTAGAGGACATGAAAAGATCCTCTTTAAAGAGAACCTTTCACCACCTCCAAATCTTTGCATTAGGAGCTGCTCTTCTAAGTTTTGCTCTAGCCCCTGCTGTTCCTGAGAAATCATTTCCGATAGTTTCAGCATCTAATATGGGTCTCTACTGTCAGGTGGGTGGTCCCAGACTATTTAGTCCAGCCCAGCACTGCCCGCCTGACAGTAGAGAGTCTAATTAGCATATTGGATGCTGAAACTAACAGCACTAATTGCTCAGGAATGGTGGGGGCTAGAGAAAAAAAAAATCCAACTGTGCCAAAAATCGGTGGAGCAGCGCCTATTGAGTGCCAAGAGTCGGAGTTGGTTGAGGTCATGAGGTTCCACACTTCTCCATGGGTTGTAATTGGTATTGCAGCTCAGTCCCATTCACTTGAAGTGATACCATCCATGACCTATCGACAAGCTTGACAGTTTTTTGGGAAAAGGAACACAGATTTTTTTTTTTTTTTTTTTTTAAAGGGATTTTCTGGGCTTATAAAAGAGTGACGACATATCCTTAAGATACGTCATCAGAGATCAGCAGGGGTCTGACCCTTGGGATCCATGCCAACTAGCTGTCTGAAGCGATAGCAACGCTCCGTGAGCTTCACAGCCCTTGTGATGTCATATTAACTGGTCCCAGTCAAGTGAGTGGGGCAGAACTGCGATACCATGTACAACCAATATGCGATGTAGGGCACTGTGCTTGGTATTCAATGAAAAGGCCGAAGGGCGCGTCCGAATGTTGTGGTCTCTTCAACCAGCTGATCGGGAGACCTCAGTCGATCTTTAATTGGTGCCCGGTCATTAATCTTAAGCCTGGAAAACCACATTAGGCTTACACACTTGACTAAAAACTGCAAACCAATGTCAGGATAAACAAGCACTGTACCTCATTCTCCAGGATTTACTTAAAAAATTTACTGTTTACGTAGAGTTGCCCTTTAACATTTTTTTTTTTTACTTGTGTAGCCACAGAAGAACAGATGACATTTGTGTCAGACAAACCTGGCGTATTCTCCATCAGAGAGCTTTAAAAATGATGAGAACTACGCGGAACGTTAATCTACAGTCAACGACTATGATTTTTGAGTAAAGTAATGCTTTTAGGGGGCAAAATGTGGCTTGTGAAAATATTCCATTCCAGTTAAATAACATTATATTCGGCAAGTAATTCTATTCGGTCCTATTATTTCCTCTCTCTCCGTCTCTGATTATACGCCCTTGGCCGAGGCGCTCTTGTAATGTAGCCAGTTTGATTCCAGCTAGCGATCTCGTGCTACAGGTTGGCTCTTTAGCATTTAGTCACTTGAAATTGGTGCCTTGGATCGGAGAGCTGAAGAAAAACCATTGAGCAGCACAATAACCCTTTTCTTGGCACATGTACACTTGGTGGTTTGTAGCTATTATGTGTAGGATTCTCAAGGCAGGAAGGATGAAAAAAATAGAAATCAGTATTCATTCTCTGCAAGCTGCTGAAAGGCCGCAACTTCCATTCTTCCTGCTCTCCGACACATAACAATTCAACACAACATATAAAAAAAAAAAATAATAATTTAATACAAAAATTCTGACTGCATCGCTGCAAACAATCACAATTCGATTACATTCAGGTCTTTTTGAAATTTTTTTTTTTAGATATATAATATATTACAAAGCAAGGAGAACATATGCTAGATTGGGAAGAAGCATAAAATGGAGAAAAAATGAATGCAGAAAAAAAGATTTTGATGGTAAATATCAGTTCTGGGGTAAGGGGAGAATAAGGGGTCTATTATAGAGCACAAATGCTACATGGGGTCTTTGTGACAAGTGACAGTACGATTATCTGGTCAGATAAGATAAATATTCTACGCTTTTATGATTCCTTTTGGTCTGAAAATTGACAAAAGTATAGGATGATCACAGGGATCAGTAGCTGGATCCCCTTCAATCAGCGAGGGAAGCCAACAGGAAGTGTTTGATTTCCCTGCAGTGCCCCCCACAGGGTATTTATGGGCGTTGTTATTCATCTTATTAAAGAAGTGTGGAACAAAGCACCAACTGGAAAGTGTCAGACTGTACAGTGGGTACGGAAAGTATTCAGACCCCTTTAAATTTTATACTCTTTATTTCATTGCAGCCACTTGCTAAAAGCAAAAAAGTTCATTTTATTTCTCATTAATGTACACTCAGCTCCCCATCGTGACAGAAAAAAAAACCAGAAATGTAGATATTTTTGCAAATTTATTAAAAAAAGAAAAACTGAAATATCACATGGTCATAAGTATTCAGACCCTTTGCTGTGACACTCATATTTAACTCACATGCCGTCCAATTCCTTCTGATCCTCCTTGAGATGGTTCTACTCCTTCATTAGAGTCCAGCTGTGTTTAATTAAACTGATTGGACTTGATTAGGAAAGGCGCACACCTGTCTATATAAGACCTCACAGCTCACAGTGCATGTCAGAGCAAATGAGAATCATGAGGTCAAAGGAACTGCCCAAGGAGCTCAGAGACAGAATTGTGGCAAGGCACAGATCTGGCCAAGGTTACAAAAGAATTTCTGCAGCACTCAAGGTTCCTAAGAGCACAGTGGCCTCCATAATCCTTAAATGGAAGAAGTTTGGGACGACCAGAACTCTTCCTAGACCTGGCCGTCCAGCAACTGACAAACGTGGGAGAAGAGCCTTGGTGAGAGAGATAAAGAAGAACCCAAAGATCACTGTGGCTGAGCTCCAGAGATGCAGTAGGGAGATGGGAGAAAGTCAACTATCACTGCAGCCCTCCACCAGTCGGGGCTTTATGGCAGAGGTGGCCCGAAGGAAGCCTCTCCTCAGTGCAAGACATATGAAAGCCCGCATAGGACTCCCAGACTATGAGAAATAAGATTCTCTGGTCTGATGAGACGAAGATTGAACTTTTTGGCGCTAATTCTAAGTGTTATGTGTGGAGAAAACCAGGCAGTGCTCATCACCTGCCCAATACAATCCCAACAGTGAGACATGGTGGTGGCAGCATCATGCTATGGGGGACAGGACGACTGGTTGCAATTGAAGGAAACATGAATGCGGCCAAGTACAGAGATATCCTGGAAGAAAACCTCTTCCAGAGTGCTCTGGACCTCAGACTGGGCCGAAGGTTCACCTTCCAACAAGACAATGACCCTAAGCGCACAGCTAAAATAACAAAGGAGCGGCTTCAGAACAACTCTGTGACCATTCCTGACTGGCCCAGCCAGAGCCCTGACCTCAACCCAATTGAGCATCTCTGGAGAGACCTGAAAATGGCTCCACCAACGTTCGCCATCCAACCTGATGGAACTGGAGAGGATCTGCAAGGAAGAATGGCAGAGGATCCCCAAATCCAGATGTGAGAAACTTGTTGCATCATTCCCAAGAAGACTCCTGGCTGTACTAGCTCAAAAGGAAGCGGCTTCTACTCAATACTGAGCAAAGGCTCTGAATACTTATGACCATGTGAGATTTCAGTTTTTCTTTTTTTATTAAATTTGCAAAAATATCTACATTTCTATTTTTTTTCTGTCAAGATGGGGGTGCTGAGTGTACATTAATGAGAAATAAAATGAACTTTTTTGCTTTTAGCAAATGGCTGCAATGAAACAAAGAGTGAAAAACTTAAAGAGGTCTGAATACTTTCTGTACCCACTGTATATGGTGAATCAGGGGTTCAAGGCGAACACCATTTTTTTTTTTTTTTTTTGCTTTTGCGCTTTACCTCCATTGATTAGACTGTGTAAGGTCAAACCCCAACTGGTAACACCCAGCTGTAAATTTTTTTCATATATTCTCAGGTACAATCACAGAGGAACAGCACAATCCAGAGCTCTTAGAATTAGAACTGGGCAGTACAAGTATTTATTACAGTAAACTTTTTGTTTTCCTTAAACACCCAACCTGTGGCAGTAAGGGGTTGAAATGGTAAACTACAAGATGCATCAAATGGCTCTGACTCCTCCCGATGCCAGCTCACTCAACTTTAACCAAAACAAGAAAATTGTCCATAAATTTTTTCTTTTTCTGTAAAAATCGCCCAGCTCTAATGCGTTTCCAAAAATGCCTAATTTACAAACTTCTGAAAAATATTTTTCCTATATGGTAAACGCCATAGGATGGAGAAGGGAAAAAAAATAAATAAATAAAATTACAAGAGCCAATCTGTAATTTTTTTAACCATAAAACGTGTTAAAAAAAGCTATATAAATTTCGTATCTTCGTAATTGTGCTGACCAACAGAATTCAGGTAACATGTCATTTTAGCTACACACTGAATGCCGTAAAAACAAAGCCACAATGTACCTTCATAATGCGAGTAACTATCTCCCTGGAGAGGGACATCACGTCCATGTACAGCTCATTGTTCTGTTTTAGGAACATCAAACAATCATCCTCCAACATCTCCATGTCCAACAGTCGGGATTCTGCAGGTAAGTGGTATATAGGCTTCCACTGCTGTATATCACTTTTTAGTGGGGCCTTCATCAACTGCAATGTAAAGGGAGAAGTCTCAGTTTAGCTATATAGACACTGTAAACATAGCCAACAGCTCGACATATCTATATGACCACAATCCTTTAATTCAGCATATGTTTAGACTTACATCCAATCATAAATGAATAGTACATGTGAATATAAGAAACTTTGTAATATATATTGTTAAAGAAAAATGCTTCTATTTCCATTTATCAGGCTGAGTTACTTATAACATAGAAGTCTATGGAGATGGGAGGCTGCTGGAAACAAAACAAAAAAAACAGATATTACAGATAAGAGTCTGAATAAAGGGAAGGAGGTCAGAAACAGCAAGATAAGTGGAGAAGGAATCCTATTACTTTAATATATTAAAAAGTTTCATATATTCACTTCTACTGTGAAACGTTGCATCATAATGGGAGGTACACTTTACTACAGTATATACAGTCATGGCCAAAAGTTTTGAGAATGACACAAATATTATATTTTCACATGATCTGCTGCCCTCTGGTTTTTATGTGTGTTTGTCAGATGTTTTTATCACATACAGAAATATAATTGCATTCATATTATGAGTAACAGAAGCTTATATTGACAGTTAGAATGAGTTAATGCAGCAAGTCAATATTTGCAGTGTTGACCCTTCTTCTTCAGGACCTCTGCAATTCTCCCTGGCATGCTCTCAATCAACTTCTGGACCAAATCCTGACTGATAGCAGTCCATTCTTGCAGAATCAATGCTTTAATTTTGTCTGAATTTGTTGGTTTTTGTTTGTCCACCTGTCTCTTGATGATTGACCACAAGTTCTCAATGGGATTAAGATCTGGGGAGTTTCCAGGCCATGGACCCAAAATCTCTATGTTTTGTTCCCTGAGCCATTTAGTTATCACCTTTGCTTTATGGCAAGGTGCTCCATCATGCTGGAAAAGGCATTGTTGAGCGCCAAACTGCTCTTGGACGGTTGGGAGAAGTTGCTCTTGGAGGACATTCTGGTACCATTCTTTATTCATGGCTGTGTTTTTAGGCAAGACTGTGAGAGAGCCGATTCCCTTGGCTGAGAAGCAACCCCACACATGAATGGTTTCAGGATGCTTTACAGTTGGCATGAGACAAGACTGGTGGTAGCGCTCACCTCTTCTTCTCCGAATAAGCTGTTTTCCAGATGTTCCAAACAATGGAAAAGGGGATTCATCAGAGAAAATGACTTTACCCCAGTCCTCAGCAGTCCACTCCCTGTACCTTTTGCAGAATATCAGTCTGTCCCTGATGTTTTTTCTGGAGAGAAGTGGCTTCTTTGCTGCCCTCCTTGAGACCAGGCCTTGCTCCAAGAGTCTCCGCCTCACAGTGCGTGCAGATGCACTCACACCTGCCTGCTGCCATTCCTCAGCAAGCTCTGCACTGCTGGTAGCCCCATCCCGCAGCTGAAACACTTGTAAGAGACGGTCCTGCCGCTTGCTGGTCTTTCTTGGGCGCCCTGGAGCCTTTTTGGCACCAATGAAACCTCTCTCCTTGAAGTTCTTGATGATGCGATAGATTGTTGACTGAGGTGCAATCTTTCTAGCTGCAATACTCTTCCCAGTTAGGCCATTTTTGTGCAGTGCAATGATGACTGCACGTGTTTCTTTAGAAATAACCATGGTTAACAGAAGAGAAACAATGATGGCAAGCACCAGCCTCCTTTTAAAGTGTCCAGTGGTGTCATTCTTACTTAATCATGACAGATTGATCTCCAGCCCTGTCCTCATCAACACCCACACCTGTGTTAATGGAGCAATCACTGAAACGATGTTAGGTGGTCCTTTTAAGGCAGGGCTGCAATGATGTTGAAATGTGTTTTGGGGGATAAAGTTCATTTTCTAGGCAAATATTGACTTTCCAAGTAATTGCTGTTAAGCTGATCACTCTTTATAACATTCTGGAGTATATGCAAATTGCCATTAGAAAAACTGAAGCAGTAGACTTTGTAAAAATTAATATTTGTATCATTCTCAAAACTTTTGGCCATGACTGTACTGTAGAGAATGCATGTAATATGTTATGACTTTAAAAACTAGATCCTTGTACCATATGAAAGCTCAGAATCTTAGCTGTAAATTGTTACCAGGCTCAAGTATTCTAGGTGCAATACTTGGGGTGCAACTCTGTAAAGTCAGGGAGTAGCAAAGAAAATGTTAATGGTGCGTGTAGGGTTGGAATCACACATGCAGTTTTTGATACAGTTTCAGGTGCAATTTTTGATGTAGGTTTTTTTCTGGACGGAAAAGTCGGATGTGCAGGACTTTTTCGTATGAGGCTTCTGATGGACTTTGCACCAGACAGACACCAATGTGACCATAGCCTTAGAAAGATAAACATTGACACTGTTTCTGGAAAAAGATCACTCTTGTCAATTGGCTGTATCTATTATTGCAGCCTAGTCACTTGAATGGGGCTGAGCTGCAAATCTAAACACAGGCCATGGACAGACAGTGCCATTTTTTTTTAATCCACTTAACTTTTGCACTTCCACTGTCAGCAATGACAAACCATCTCTAGTATACACATACTAGTCCAGGCATTCCTACATCTCTAGCATAACTTGCCTACAGTGACTCTCCAAATTATTTTTTGCATCCAGTAGATCCAGACAGAAATCACCTTGTACTCTGCAGGTTTTCCGTACGTTGTGATAATATAGAGAGAGCCATTTCTGTGCTCCACGTGGTAAAGTACACCGGGCAGCCGGGTCTGCACCAGGGTAAGGGGCTTGTAAGGCGACCTACAGTCCATAAGCCAGACCTCAGAAGATGTCTTACTATTACTATTGATGGTGAGAAAGCGGCGGTCTCTGGTCATATATAGGTCTACAAAAAACCTGAAAAAGTATAATAAATGTAGAGAAATATAGTAAAGGCAAAAAAAATACATAATACATAATACATAATATATATATATATATATATATATATATATATATATATATATACATACATCACACACACACACACACACACACACACACACACACACACACACACACTAGAAAGACAATGTGGAAGATGTTAAATCAAGAAACAGATACCTGGTAAAGCCCCTGCCATTTCGGCACCCCTGGTCTATGTGCACATGGCTGCAATGATGACATCACCACATCTAAAGCTGCAGATAATCACTGGCCTCAGTAGTCTCAAGCCGTACCCCACTGAGACCAGTGATGGACTGCAGCGGTCCCGTGTGTACATGGGCACATCACCACTGCAGCCAAATAAGCAAAGACCACCGAAAAGGACAGGAAGCAGAAGCCCTGGAATGGTGGTGGATTCACCAAGTAAATTAATGGGTCTGTTTTTTAAAACATCCCCATCCTGGCTATATCTTGTCTGATATAAGACAACCCCTTTAACCTTCATCTAAAGGTAAATCCACTGTAACAAGCTCTACAGATAGATGAAAGACAGTTTGTAGATTCTTAAGATAGGCCATCAATATCAGATACCCCACTTCTAAGTTATTTGGAGAGATTACAGAGTTTGAGAGATTCCCTTTAAATGGAACTGAACGGAACACAATGAGCTGATCTGTGGAGGTCCCATGTGTTGGACCTCTATGATCGGATATGGATAACCTATTCTGAGGGTCATCAATATTTAAAGGTGTTGTCTGACCCCAAATCGAATTTTCATACTGAAGACCTATGCACAGGATAGGTCATCAGTATTTCATCTGTCGGGGGTTCGACATCCGTACCCCACATAGATCATCTCTTCTAGCAGCCTCTGGGTGCTGGGAGCTCCTAGTGGATGGGGATGCATGCAGCACAGCTCCTATGCAAGTAATAAAAGCGGTGTAGCAGCCCCATCCACTGTATAGCGGTGATTCGGGGGAACTCCAGCACTGCTCCTATTACATGTATATCTTTATTTCTCATGTTTAGGAAGAGTAGATGAATGGGAGAAGTGCTGCCTATGTTTAGTGTTGCTTTGAGGAAAGTCATCTCCAATTACCTGGGATCCATCTCATGATAAATCAGTCTGGTGGTACATTCTCCACTGAATTCTGTTACATACACAGATCTGCACTGGAGATTATCCTGCCTCGTATGAATCAGGACACTATCTCTAACCCACTCTGCAGAGAAGACAAAACATGTGCCATAGCAGACGTTACCGTTATTTAACATCTAATGCCGGCTTATATTGGCTGTATGAGTACTTAAAGGGGTTATCCGGTTCTTAACACTGATGGCCTATCTATCCTATGGCCTGTCCAACTCTCGAGACCCCCGCGGCTCGCAGTATTGTTTAGATATCACGAGCCGTGCTGCTTACTCGCCATACAAACTGTAGTGGCGAGTGTGGGTACTCCAGCCCTGTCCCATTGAAATCTATGTATGGCTCCCGCAATGTAAACAATACTGCAAGCCAGCTGTCTCGGTATTGGTGATCTGGGGGGCTCTGGGTGTCGGACCCCAGCAAACCTAATATTGATAGCCTATCCTTAGGCTAGGCCATCAATGTTAAAAACCAAATAACCCCCTTTAAGAAGTTGATTCAGACGCCCCAGTCATGGCAGTGTCACTTACCACAGCTAAATACATCTGGTATACTGTATACTGTTTGCAGTCGTTCCTCCGTTCTCACCACTAAGCAGATGGACTCTTCACGATGCAAGCCTTTCAGAATAATGGCCAAATAAGTCTGAGCAGGAGAAACCCGGATGCGCTGAATTACGTAATCCTTTAACCCAACATGTTTAGGATTGAACATGATCTCTATGCTATGTTCTCCTGTAAGGAATTCATGGAAACGGATTCAATAAATAAATGTGAAAGAAGAAGTCTGTAGCGGGACTCTAAAAGATGGCAAAATGGTCGCCGTCGCTTTAACAAACTTCAAAAACCATCAATAGCACAAGTGAATAAGAAAATTTGTAATATATTTTATCAGAGTAAAATGCTTCTCTCTCCTCTGATGCAGCTTTTTTCCAACCCTTTCCAAGCTAAACTGAATTTCCTTTTGAAATCTTTGTACCATTTGTCTCAAAAAGGGACTGCAGGTCACATGAATCAGATTACGTGTCTAGAGAAGTCTATGGAAATGAGAGAGAGAGGAGTGAGCCCAAGCTGAAGTAGGCAAAAGCAGAGACACAAGTTTAGACTCATGCTGCAGCTAAACAGGAAGTTCCTATCACATACCAAGTACTTAATTTACATCAATACGTCAGCACTTCTATACATATGTCCTGGTGCTGCTTCTGAGTAAGAGTTATAGAGCAGATTCTCCTCCAAGAAAAATGATATCCTTAAATATAGTTACCTATGCTTTTCTGAAAGCGATAGATACAGGAGTCTTCAGCAAAATATGTGTAATCTCCGCAATTAATCTGCAAATTAAGAAACCCACATATATCTGAATACATCACAGGAAGGCCTTAGCATCAGAATGAATTGAAATTATTAAAAAAAAAAAAAAAAAAAAAAAGTTGGTAACTGGAGGTGGAGCGTATGTATGATGGTTGCCAAATAGTATGGAAAATACTGGCCAAAACAAAGCTGTGTGAACACTGTTCTATTCCTATGATTTCATACATACCAATCTCCCTACTCACCATGTTGAATTCTGTTCTGCTGGGATCCTTGCGATGCATCTCCTCAAGACGTTTCTTCAGAGCATTAGTTAACTCTTTGTAAGTCACACAGGCGGCAGCCCAGCGTTTTCGTTCATAATCTAACATGGTCTTTGTTGTTTTAAAGAAATAATATATAGAGTCAAAATTATGATTAGAGAGTGTAAGGGCTTTTTCACATAAAAGATTTTCCTATCAGATAGCTGTCTGTAAAAAAAACAAAAAAAACAAAAACAAAACAAAACATGGACAATGTATTATAGTGAATGGAGCAATTTACAGGTCTGCTTTTTTTTTTCCTCCCCCTCTTTTCTCTACTCATCTCAGCCAAGCAAACCTATGGGGCTGTAAAAGAAAATGTACTGCCATGTGCTGTCCATATGTTTCACCCATTTTTCACAAATTCATTTTTTTTGGTGTTGTTGAAAAATAAAAAAGACCGCATGACACATGGATCAAAAACGGAAATATACTAAGATGTAGATTGTAAGCTCCTGCGAGCAGGGCCCTCAGTCCCATTGTGTGAATTGATTATTTCTTTGTAATGTCTCTTTCTGCTCTTTTTGTCTCTACTCGAACCCTACAGTTTGTAAAGTGCTTGCGGAATATGTTGACGCTATATAAATAAAATGTATTATCATTAAGATGTATATCCTCCATTTTTTTTTTTTTTAAATTGGCCTTATGTGAAAGCATGAGAGAATGTGTCACCAAAAAGTGACCGACTTTGTAAATTAAGCTTTTATGTTAAACATATTTTTAAACAACTTTGAGAGATCTCTCTCTCTCTCTCTATCTATCTATCTATATATATACACACTGAAAATAGGACATGACCTATATTTTGATCGTACGTGATCTGCTTGCTTGCATTCACCATTCTGGCAGCTCCTTAGTGCACCTTGACATGGGGTCACTTTGGCAAACACATCAAGGAAGTGCACAGAAACATTGAGACACAAGACCTTTAAGTACTGTATAGTATTTCAATTTTCACAGCATTTTCTAAGGCTACGGTCACACTAGTGTTCAATCACCATTCAGGGATTCAGTACCCCATTCCCACATTTTTTGGGCAGAAACCCAGCGGATTGGGTTCTCCAAGCAACCCCGAAGAACGGGAACGCTAGTGTGAACCTAGTGTAAGTAATAATTATCCCCTATTCACAGAATAAGGGACAAGTGTCTGATCACTGGGGGTGTGATTGCTCGGAGCCCTAGTAATTAGAACAGGGGTCTTCAAGTGCCCCATATGAGTAGAGCAGTGGTATGTATGCATGGCCTCCACTCTGTCCACTTCGAGGGGAGCTCCAGGACAGTCTCATAGTAGTAAGTGAAGTAGTAGCCACATACACACACCTCTTCTCCATTCACATGGAGCACTCATGAACCCCCATTCTCCTGATCATTGTGGGTTCCAGCAGTCGGACCTCCGGCAATTAGAAACTTATTCACTATCCTACAGAAAAGGGATAAGTATCTTTAGTGGGAAAAACCCATATGCACATAGTTTTAATCCCGGAGAATACCTTTAAAGTACATATCAATGACACAGCAACATGTGACCTTTACCTGCCAGTAGCACATTCCCCTTAATCCGCTTCTAGCCCAGTCTCTGTGGTATCCAGTGTGACCATTGCTGCAAGACGAGAGGAACAATTTTGGCTTTTCTGTTCTAAGTCGGACCCCATGTCTGCTGAGAAACCATAATGCCGAGCTCACAAGTAACTTCATCTTCACTGCTTCAAGTTCTCATGGCCAATGAATTGCTGGAAAGGAAAATATAAATGTAAGTAACAGAATTAAAATCTTTATTTCTGTGCGGGGAGATTGATTTCATTTAAAAACTGACAACTGAAAAATGAAAGCCGGAATCTGACTGGCTGTGGGCAACTGCTTTACGTTCCCTTTTCGACAACTTTAGAGTAGCATTTTTTTTTTTTTTGCTGAGTTTCGGTACGTGGGGCCTTTGCCTTATACAGTACCTACAAGGTGAATGAGATTCCGCCTAATCCCATCCACATACTGCTGAAAAAAAACAAAAACAAAAAAAACACGTGTTTTTGAGAAACAGAAAGAAAGAAAAACCACAGGGGAAAATGCTGCAGAACACAATGGAAAATGCTGTAATTCGCTATGTGAGGCCTTAGTGTGAACAGGAGCCTGTGACCAGAACCTAGCCCTGTAGATAGACTAAGGTCAACTGAATCAAACAGCGTTAGCCCCTTGCAAAAGACATCACCATTTCTATCAACAAAGGTGTTGCTGTTTACATCTTTGGAGCAATGACAACGTCCTCGTTGCTCCAAAGAGCTCATTTATATATTGACAAAAATAGTGATATCTCGGCAACGAAGGCAGCGATTCACAAGGGGAAAACAATGTTTGATTTAGGAGACACTAACCTATCTATCTGCAGGGCTGGGGTGATATCCTGGGGTCTGGTGACACTAACCTATCTATCTGCAGGGCTGGGGTGATATGCTGGTTCTGGTGACAGTAACCTATCTATCTGCAGGGCTGGGGTGATATCCTGGGGTCTGGTGACACTAACCTATCTATCTGCAGGGCTGGGGTGATATGCTGGTTCTGGTAACACTACCCATCATCTGCGGGCTGGGGTGTTCCTGGGGTCTGGTGACACTAACCTATCTATCTGCAGGGCTGGGGTGATATGCTGGTTCGGGCACTAACCTATCTATCGCAGGGGGTGGTGACACTAACCTATCTATCTGCAGGGCTGGGGTGATATCCTGGGGTCTGGTGACACTAACCTATCTATCTGCAGGGCTGGGGTGATATGCTGGTTCTGGTGACACTAACCTATCTATCTGCAGGGCTGGGGTGATATGCTGGTTCTGGTGACACTAACCTATCTATCTGCAGGACTGGGGTGATATCCTGGTTCTGGTGACACTAACCTATCTATCTGCAGGACTGGGGTGATATGCTGGTTCTGGTGACAGTAACCTATCTATCTGCAGGGCTGGGGTGATATGCTGGTTCTGGTGACACTAACCTATCTATCTGCAGGGCTGGGGTGATATGCTGGTTCTGGTGACAGTAACCTATCTATCTGCAGGACTGGGGTGATATGCTGGTTCTGGTGACACTAACCTATCTATCTGCAGGGCTGAGGTGATACAGAGGAATGTGGCAAGGCAGCAAGCAGCCTTCTCACCTCTCTTATTGAGTATACATGCACTACTCAACAGAACCAAGAATGCATGTGTATAGGCAAGTCAGATGAAAAAGCAGTCAGTCATAAGCTCTCGCTATCTCATGTCCATGGCCTGGCTTTAGAATAGGCCATCAGTATCAGATCAGTTAAAGCCCCATTAAAGTGAACGGGGCAGTACTACAATATCCAGAATAGCTGCTACCAAGTGAATTGTGCTCTGGTGTAAAAACAGTTGTAAACAATGAAGAGTCCATAGCCAAAAGCTGATCAATGGGGGTGTCAAGAGTCGGATTCACACTGATCTGATATTTACGACCTATCCTAAGGATATCATATCAATGTTGTAATCTTGGAAAAACTCCATAATGACAACGAGCGTACACCAGTTTTTGAACAGAATGTGGGAGATTCAAAAGCTCTCTTCATATACCCTACATCGGCAAAGGGAACGCATAATTTATGAGGATGTGTATCCCCAAACAAGACCCCGTGTACCTGCACACTGAAGTCTACGTCACCTTGTGTAGATTTCAGGGAGCCTTTATGTCAGTAAACTGTTGTAAATGGTAACAAATCTCACACCACGCCACACCCCTGTCCATGAAAGTGGCCAGACATCACAAAAAAGAAAGGCCGGGGCCCCACGTAGTGTAAAAGCGGCAATTTGGCAACGATTGAAACCGTAGCATTTTACATTACCTGTAAATTGGATGGGATACTGGGTAATCCCTTCCACACTTTGCAGATAAAAAATAAATAAAAAATAATCTGCAGCAGAACTGCAGCATGTCAATTATACCTACGTATACGCTGGTGATTTCCCTATAGGTATAACAGAGGCAGAAAGTCCACAGAGGAAAGTCCACAGCAGACTTTTCTGTGAAAAGCTCCACAGGAAAAAACGAGATGCCTTTCCGCCACGTTTTTTCTGAAGGTTTTTGGCTGCGGCTCGCTATTTGGGGCCTTAGCCTAAATGTGCCCCATTTTGCCATTGCAAATCTGCTCCAATTAAGTTTTTTTCCCACTCTCAAATGTGGCAGTAGGAAAGAAGTACTGGTTATGAATAATTTGGTGCTTCATTGCTAAAATACCTCCCCTACTGCTATAGTACAGGCGTAGGAAATTTTCGGCACTCCAGCTGTTGTAAAACTACAACTCCCAGCATGTATAGTTGCTCTTCTTTTCTTGGAACTCCAATGGAATGGAATGTAGCATGTTGGGAGTTGTAGTTTCACATCAGCTGGAGTGCCGAAGTTTGCTTAGCCCTGCATAGTACATCCATTTAGGTTATGATCAGGTATTTTATGTAGTTTTTGAAGCTACAACCAGGAGCAGATTAAAAAATAATAATACTTTGTCTACCTTTACTATCCACAACTGACTTTAGCTTCAAAAACTGCATAATAAAACCTGATCAAAACCTAGTGGAAGAGTGAAGAAATCAGGCGATACCTTTTAGAGGCTAACTGAGTATATTTATAAGTAAGCTTTCAAGAGTCTAGCTCTCTTCTTCAGACATGGTGTTAAACAAGAACTGAAAATTCACAGATCTTTTTATATGCCCTATACACATGATCTTCAAAGGATTTTAGAGTCCTTAAAAAAACCAAAACAAAATGCAATCTAAGTAGAGAAGTTATTTACAACAGGTCAAAAAAAACAATCTGGAAAGTTGTGGTGCGTGACAGAGGGATCTGTTATCTGTTTGCTATCAGGAGGTGATTTGTGACCCTCACAGGTCATACATAGTGTGACATGAAGCTGGCATGAATATTAAGTCCAAATTGCAGAGTTTGAAATTTTTGCATAAACTTGTACTCCCATTCTTTCCTCTCCTCCTGCATCTTAAAATGTCCCATTAAAACCACAACCCGCAAATCTTCAATAGAGTGGTTTTCTCCGGAGAAATGTGCGGCCACTGGGAGATCGGTTCTGCTGTTACTAATGGTGAATCTGTGTGAGTTCATTTGCTGACTAAGTCTCTGCCCTGTTTCCCCCACATAGAGGCCTGTGGTGGGACATTGCACACACATTATGAGGTACACCACATTGGAAGACCTGCAGGAAAATGTCCCCCTAATTCTGTGCACCTGTTGTGACTGTGGGATAGGTACACTGTCAGCGGTGTGGATGTGCCTGCAGGTCATGCACCTTTTATGTAGGCAAGGTGAGGTGCCATTTTCAGTTGGGGCCTTCAGAGCACTCTGGACAATAATATGCCTCAGGTTTGTCGAAAGGAAAGGAGAGGGGGGACTGGAAATATGTCCTTGAGTCTGTTGTCCCTATGTAGCACAGGTTGGAGCTCCTTGGCAATCCTTGGTAGGATTTCCAGCTGTGGGTTGTAGGTGACAACTAGGGGCACTCGGGCATCTTTCTGGGTCTCTCTATATGTGAGCAGACTGTCTTTGTTAATGGCTGCCGCTTTGTTTAATTGGTTGTCTGTTACTTTTGGTTTGTATCCCAATTGGAGAAATTTCGTCCTCAGATCCAGGAGGTGCTTGTCCAAGTCTGCTTTGTTGGAGCAAATACGATTGTATCGTATAGCCTGGCTGTAGGTAATAGATTGTCTTGTGTGCTTGGGGTGGAAGCTATCGTTTCTCAGGTAGGCCGTTCAGTCTGTGGGTTTGTGGTATATTGATGTGAGTAGCCGGTGGTCTTTGATGTATATTGTGGTATCCAGAAAGTGAATTTCACTCCCTGAATAGCTAAGTTTAAGGTTGATGGTCGGGTGAAAGTCATTGAAGTCATTATGGAATTGAAGTAGGGCCTCCTCACCTGCAGTCCAGATGACAAGGATATCATCGATATAACGAAGGTAAATCATAGGTTTGGTGGTGCATGTTGATAAATATGTTCCTTCCATTTCTGCCATAAAGAGATTTGCATACTGGGGTGCACATCTGGTCCCCATTGAAGTTCCCATTCGCTGTAGATATAGATCCTCTCCAAAGGTAAAATGGTTGTGGCTGAGGATGAATTGTATGAGCTGCGTTACTGGTTCTGTTGGGAGGTTTTGTTTTGCCAGGTGTACCCGACATGCTGAAACTCCATCCTTGTGGTGAATGTTGGTATACAGGGATTCCACATCCATGGTGGCCAAAATGGTACCTTCAGGTAGAGGGCCCAGGGCATTCAGTTTGTTAAGAAGGTCAGTGGTGTCCTGGATATAGCTTGGAGTATCCCTGACAAGGGGTTTTAGGAGATTTTCCACCCAACCTGAGATGTTTTCTGTCAATGTCCCAATGCCAGAAATGATAGGCCTCCCAGGGTTGCCATCTTTGTGTATCTTTGGGAGCATATAGAAGCAGCCCGGCCTGAGATATTGTGGGATAAGTCCTTTCACCTGATTCTGGATCTGGATTGGAAACTTCTTGATCATGCTCTTTAGTTCTTCATATAGGCCTCTGTGGGCTCACTTCCAAGTTTGGAGTAATGGATGGGATTTGACAGTTGCCTGTTTGCTTCCTGGATATAGTCTGAGATGTTCATTATGACTATTGCACCCCCTTTGTCAGCTGGTTTTATTATTATATCCTGATTTTCTTTCAGTGAAGTAATAGCCTTCTGTTCCTGCAGGGTTAGGTTATGCGCCTGTTTCTTTTGTTTCTCCAGGATTTCTGATTTTACTTTGCTTCTGAAACAGTCAATATATTTATCCAGTGCTGTGTTAGTTCCAGGGTGTGGGGTCCAGGTAGATTTTTTGGTAGGAATCCTGCAAGCACATCCACACCGCTGACAGTGTACCTGTCCCACAGTCACAACAGGTGCACAGAATTAGGGGGATATTCTCCTGCAGGTCTTCCAATGTGGTGTATCTCATAATGTGTGTGCAATGTCCCACCACAGGCCTCTATGTGGGGGAAACAGGGCAGAGACTCAGTCAGCAAATGAACTCACATGGATCCAATATTAATAACAGCAGAACAGATCTCCCAGTGGCCGCACATTTCTCCGGAGAAAACCATTCTATTGAAGATTTGCGGGTTGTGGTTTTAATGGGACATTTTAAGACGCAGGAGGAGAGGAAAGAATGGGAGTACAAGTTTATGCAAAAATTTCAAACTCTGCAATTTGGACTTAATATTCATGCCAGCTTCATGTCACACTATGTATGACCTGTGAGGGTCACAAATCACCTCCTGATAACAAACAGATAACAGATCCCTCTGTCACGCACCACAACTTTCCAGATTGTTTTTTGACCTGTTGTAAATAACTTCTCTACTTAGACTGCATTTTTTTTTTTTTTTTTAAGGACTCTAAAATCCTTTGAAGACCATGTGTATAGGGTATATAAAAAATCTGTGCATTTTCAGTTCTTGCATTACACCATGTCTGAAGAAGAGAGCTAGACTCCTGAAAGCTTACTTATCAAATATACTCAGTTAGCCTCTAAAAGGTATCGCCTGATTTCTTCACTCTTTCACTACTTTCAATGGCTAACACGGTACAACATTATACTATGATCAAAACCTAAACATGTGAACAAGCATAGAGATCTGTACCTATGGGTAGTGAATTGCAATGCACGTGAATAAACTGCGCAATACATTTGTAAGAGCTTTCAGATACTGCCAGATAGCGCTTTCATCTTATTTTTCAATCATGTACATAAGACGCTGCAGTTCCTCTAAAAAGCAAAGCACGATAAGGATGCATGCACACAATGCGGTTAAAACTGCAACAGAAAAAAAAAACTGTACACAGTTTTAATTTGTTTTTTGGTGCAGTGAAAGACATTCATTCAACATGTTTCACATGTAAAATTAAGAAACTTTATCAAAAACCGTTTCAAAACTGCATTCCGTTTTTCCCATATCAGGTTTTACGCAGTTTTGACTGCAGTTTGCGCAGACACCTTGGCACCGGCAGCGGCTTACTAACGGGAAACCTCAGGAAACAGGAAATATGACTACAGTACCCACAGTTCTGGTCTACACACGTGTGTGCGTCGCCCTCTGATGACGTCAACCGCATTCTGTTTCGGTTTCCGGCATTTAGTGAAACCCTGAGCGCTGATTGGTTGATTAGAGCAAGGGGTGTGGCCAGAAGCGGATCGCATGTTGTTTGTTTTCGGAAGTAGCCGGGCAGATTTTGACAGGCGGGCGGGCAGGAAAAAAAAAAAAAGAGGGCGGTAGGAATATGGAGAAAGGGCAAAGTGGGAGCCGGGCTGATAAAGGTGAAGCACGGAAAGACACAGTGCAAAAGCAGGAGGACAATGCTGAGGGCAGAGGGAGGAAGGGAACTGCAAGAGCTCGATGGAAAATGCTGGGACAGGTAATGGAAGGCTCAGACACTACTGATGTATTATGTTCCTTCTGGCTACCCGTAGAGATGACTTAAAGGGCTAGTCCACTTATTACTGTTGATCATGTAATCTTGTAGTTTATGTTTTACCAATAGAGAGAGACTTCAATACTGGACACAGTTATGTCTTCTGAAGCTGAACGTTGTTCATTGTCCTGTTAGGCCCCATAAATTAGACCTCCCCTTATTTATAGTTACCCCTCATAAGCATACTTGTCATCTCTTCTGGAACGTACTGCTGAAAGGGGTGGCGCCCCCTTGGGTCTTGGAAAAGTGGGCAAATCTCTGGCTCATAATCTACGTGGCATGGGCACAGCTCAGGAAATTGGTGTGACCGGCACATTGTGTGCCTGCGCAACAAAAAATGGGTGTGTGTTTGACAAAGGGGGTGTGGCCTACTGAAACATTTTCTTCAGATTCCTTTTACCAAAAAATGGCTCATATGTAAGGACCAAATACCATACCTGGCAACAATATTTTGGGAGACTTTAGCCCCTCCCCTAACTCCACCTACAACTCAACTGGGAATGCTCTTTTCACACCTAGGAACGGCCACAAAGCACCCACTTTGGTGATTACTTTTACTCAAACCCTGTCCCTTTGTGGTTGGCCATGCTGCTTCCCTCCCAATTCCTGGAAGTAGTGACAACTGTGTGAAATACAGCTGTGGAGAACGACTCTCACTGTGGCAGGTGGATCAGTTATTCCAGGAAGTCATCACTAGTAGCCTCTGCAGTCAATATTACTTGATCATTAGTTCAAAGGTCAGATTGTTTCTGTCAGATTATACATATTTGTTTTAGGCCCCATGTACACGACCGAGTGCGCTGCTCGGTTTTGGGTCGAGTTTACAGCGGAAAGCACTTGGATGACAATCCGAGTACATTCCATGATGTAGTTACCTATATGGGGGCTTCCATTGTGTTCTGTTCCAATGACATAGGACCTACTCTATGTTCATTGGAATGGAACGGACCACTGGACGCCCCCTCGAAGGAGCATCGGATGGCAGACTTGTTCGTGTGCATGTTGCCTAAGTCAGCTGTGAAGATAGTGTGGAGTTGGACTACAGTCTGTTATGGGCAGGGGCGAAGCTGTACTAAAATAAGTTATGAGCAGAGACAGACAGAGCTGTGCTACAGCCAGTAATGAGCAGGGGCGGAGCTGCAGTACACTCAGTTCTGAGCAGGGGCGGAGCTGCAGTACACTCAGTTCTGAGCAGGGGCGGAGCTGCAGTACACTCAGTTCTGAGCAGGGGCGGAGCTGCAGTACACTCAGTTCTGAGCAGGGGCGGAGCTGCAGTACACTCAGTTCTGAGCAGGCGCGGAGCTGCAGTACACTCAGTTCTGAGCAGAGGTGGAGCTGCAGTACAAACATTTGAGTAGGTGAGGAGCTGCTGTACAATCAGTTGTGAGCAGGGGCGGAGCTGCAGTACAATCAGTTATGAGCAGGAGAGGAGCTGCAGTACAATCAGTTCTGAGCAGAGGTGGAGCTGCAGTACACTCAGTTCTGAGCAGGCGCAGAGCTGCAGTACACTCAGTTCTGAGCAGAGGTGGAGCTGCAGTACACTCAGTTCTGAGCAGAGGTGGAGCTGCAGTACAAACATTTGAGTAGGTGAGGAGCTGCAGTACAATCAGTTGTGAGCAGGGGCGGAGCTGCAGTACACTCAGTTCTGAGCAGAGGCGTAGCTGCAGTACACTCAGTTCTGAGCAGGGGCGGAGCTGCAGTACACTCAGTTCTGAGCAGGGGCGGAGCTGCAGTACACTCAGTTCTGAGCAGAGGCAGAGCTGCAGTACACTCAGTTCTGAGCAGGGGCGTAGCTGCAGTACACTCAGTTCTGAGCAGAGGCGGAGCTGCAGTACACTCAGTTCTGAGCAGGGGTTGAGCTGCCTAAAGATCGGAGTGTCTTGTGCTGCCAGTTCTGTGGCTGAATCCACCGCAGAATCCATGGCAAGATTGAGCAGGATGCTTATTTTTTTTCTGCATCCAGCTCCAGTCTCTGCCTCCCATTAATTAGAATGTAAGGCAGATTTAGGGTGGAATTTGGTGCTGATTTTGAGGTGTAATCTGCCTCAAAATCAGTGCCAAATTCCTCTGTGTGAGCATAACTTTAGGCTTGACTTTCAGTTAAGTTTTTTTTAGGGCAGTGCTGGTTGGAGATCCATTGGGCTCCATAGCTTGGGGAAATTAAGAGGCCTTACTATGATTACTAGTGGCAAGAGGTAGTCCAACAGTGGCTACTGGGAAAGTGTGGGAGGGGATCTCATACTTCTCCACAGAAAAATGGATCCTCTAAGCTGCATTTGGTTTTGCACTGGCTACACTGGGGTTTGAAGTCTAAGGAAGCTCTCTATACTTCACCTTTAACCTGCCCCAAGGAGGTAAGTTAAAGTCCAGTCTAGATTCTAGGTTGCAGTCCCTAGAATAGTCTGTGATGGGCAGCAATAGCATTGATGGAACTACAGAGTAGTCAGGATTGTAGCCAAGGGTCATCATGGGAAAACAGTCAGAAAGCGACAAGCAAGGGGATGACGTAGTTAGAGGACAAATAAAGGGGTCAGAAATACAAAGCCGAACAACAAATACCAAGCGACTAATCCAAGGGGCTAGACAGAAGTGTAATCCAGAAGTCATGGTCAGGTTCTAGGTCAAAGGAACAAGAACCAAAGGATGTCCCTTAATGCACAAGTGACGCAATAAGGTCAGAGTCTCCTTTTAATAGGCCTCTAGACAGATGTCATCAAGGAGCGTCAGGCTGCCATGATGATCTTAGGTGAACAAAAATGGAGAACCGGAAGCCATGACCATGACCAGCGGCAGCAGGAGGCATTGCTGGAGCAGGGAAGGGCTGCTGGAATGGGGCAGGGTGAGTAATTGAGGGCTCCTGTGAGTAATAGAAGGGAACTGACTACAGAGGGAGACAAGGTGGTGCTGCGACTATAGATATTGGTCGGGTCTTCAGTGGTTACGAGAAAAGAGATGTGGGTCTGCTTTGTTAACTGGGTATGTTAAAGGGTGTCTTCTGTGTTTATTGGGGATGTAGGGACCTACGCAGAGGAAGTAGCTGATTTATTCTTTAGGTTTTATAGCTTTGGTTTAATGATTCTTTATTGTGTTAGTTTAACCAAAAGCTATGGATTTCTGTATGGGATCAAGAGAAAAAAGTCGCAGTCCTGTCAGCACACAGATGTAACAGAGTTAACCCGAACCTCTGCAATCGGTTAAACTGCTTCAGTGTGATATCTTATCACAGAATATTGCAAAACACAATGAAAAGTCATTGGAAAATAGTTTCTTGTTGTCTTCTGTGATCCGATATCTCACTGCAGCAGTTTAACCAGTTGCAGAAATACGGAATAACTCTGCTACATCTGTATATCCGAAATGAAAAGTCACCTCCACACGTGTCTGAAAACCGTGGGTTAATACTGAATTATGAAAATTCCTCTTCTTGCTTTCTCCTCTGGTCACATGAGTCATGTTTGGACTTAGCGACCTAGCCGGGATGTGAAGTGGATATTGTTGGGTTTATGGATCCTGCTGGTAGCTTTATGTGACTGCTAAAGATGGAAACATCAGGAATACAGAAGACGGAGACATCAGTTATTGGTTTTATGGCAGGGAAGCGAGGGTAAGCAGCTTCAGAAAGCCATAAAAAGTCTCTTATATTCTTGATGCCCTGAGAGGGGGAACACTAAATTGATGGTTGGATGAGTTCAAGTACTTGTCATCGGTGTTTTTTATGCTGTGCCATGATATTGAGATGAATTGTATGGGCCTAAATGTGAGCCGCATCTGCTGTCCAGTAGTCAACAAGTATTCATGAGATGATGGGTCCTTCATGTACCTTCTCTCTGTACGGTTTATTGTAGATCATAAAACCTTAATGATGTTCCTCATTGTTTAGGGGAAGAGGAAGAATCATCGATGGCGATCTTAAGTAGCTTTAGATAAAAATGCCTTAAATGGTCTTGTATGAGAATAGAATATACTTATGTATTTAGAAATGTAGAGTACAGACCAAAAGTTTGGACACACCTTCTCATTCCAAGAGTTTTCTGTATTTTCATGACTAGAAAAATTGTAGATTCACACTGAAGGCATCAAAACTATGAATTAACACATGTGGAATTATATACTTAACAAAAAAGTGTGAAACAACTGAAAATATGTCTTATATTCTAGGTTCTTCAAAGTAGCCACCTTTTGCTTTGATTACTGCTTTGCACACTCCTGGCATTCTCTTGATGAGCTTCAAGAGGTAGTCACCTGAAATGGTCTTCCAACAGTCTTGAAGGAGTTCCCAGAGATGCTTAGCACTTGTTGGCCCTTTTGCCTTCACTCTGCGGTCCAGCTCACCCCAAACCATCTCGATTGGGTTCAGGTCTGGTGACTGTGGAGGCCAGGTCATCTGGCGTAGCACCCCATCACTCTCCTTCTTGGTCAAATAGCCCTTACACAGTCTGGAGGTGTGTTTGGGGTCATTGTCCTGTTGAAAAATAAATGATGGTCCAACTAAACGCAAACCGGATGGAATAGCATGCCGCTGCAAGATGCTGTGGTAACCATGCTGGTTCAGTATTCCTTCAATTTTGAATAAATCCCCAACAGTGTCACCAGCAAAGCACCCCCACACCATCACACCTCCTCCTCCATGCTTCACGGTGGGAACCAGGAAGGTAGAGTCCATTCGTTCACCTTTTCTGCGTCGCACAAAGACACGGTGGTTGGAACTAAAGATCTCAAATTTGGACTCATCAGACCAAAGCACAGATTTCCACAGGTCTAATGTCCATTCCTTGTGTTCTTTAGCCCAAACAAGTCTCTTCTGCTTGTTGCCTGTCCTTAGCAGTGGTTTCCTAGCAGCTATTTTACCATGAAGGCCTGCTGCACACAGTCTCCTCTTAACAGTTGTTGTAGAGATGTGTCTGCTGCTAGAACTCTGTGTGGCATTGACCTGGTCTCTAATCTGAGCTGCTGTTAACCTGCGATTTCTGAGGCTGGTGACTCGGATGAACTTATCCTCCGCAGCAGAGGTGACTCTTGGTCTTCCTTTCCTGGGTCGGTCCTCATGTGAGCCAGTTTCTTTGTAGCGCTTGATGGTTTTGGCCACTGCACTTGGGGACACTTTCAAAGTTTTCCCAATTTTTCGGACTGACTGACCTTCATTTCTTAAAGTAATGATGGCCACTCGTTTTTCTTTACTTAGCTGCTTTTTTCTCGCCATAATACAAATTCTAACACTCCATTCAGTAGGACTATCAGCTGTGTATCCACCTGACTTCTGAACAACACAACTGATGGTCCCAACCCCATTTATAAGGCAAGAAATCCCACTTATTAAACCTGACAGGGCACACCTGTGAAGTGAAAACCATTTCAGGTGACTACCTCTTCAAGCTCATCAAGAGAATGCCAAGAGTGTGCAAAGCAGTAATCAAAGCAAAAGGTGGCTACTTTGAAGAACCTAGAATATAAGACATAGTTTCAGTTGTTTCACACTTTTTTGTTAAGTATATAATTCCACATGTGTTAATTCATAGTTTTGATGCCTTCAGTGTGAATCTACAATTTTTATAGTCATGAAAATACAGAAAACTCTTGGAATGAGAAGTTGTGTCCAAACTTTTGGTCTGTACTGTATGTACTATATAGTAGGACAGGCACTAAAAACTGCAAGCATTGGGTATCCTCATTGGAAAGATATCCATACTCAGTGGGCCAAACCATGGAAATTCTTTATGTAAAATCATCGGGAACCCAAAAACATGATGAGACATACAGTACAAGGCCCAATGTATGAGAGGTACAATAGGAGATCTGTCCACCATCGACTGGTCAAGTCAATGGCATTAGCTGCAATGGACTAAACCTCCAGTTTTTGGCTGCAGTCGTTTTCATCAATGAGACCCTTGTTGTTCACATCTCCATTATGTTACTAGATCAGGAGTGGACAAATGACTGTAGACTTTAAAGTGGTTGTACACAAGGCCTCATCTGCCATGAGATAAGGTAGGCATCTCGCCTCTGGCAGCAGATTGTAGAATCCCTAAGGGGGCAGCACTGCAGCCTTCACTTTGCAGGTGGTGATCTATGTGCCTCTTCCTCTCCTAACCCAGGATCAGCTGTTTCCCAGCCCTGCTCGCTCCCCTAGAATAGTTGTATATTGCAGTCGAGGGAGCGGAAAGGGATTTGAAGTGCCCGCTCCTGTGTGAGTGACCGCCGCAGCCCACCTCTCACTCTGTGTCTGCAAGACTCCAGGAGTGGCTGCTTACTATCCCTGCCCGCTGCCCCGCAAAGTTGTAAGCTGTGATCGGTGGGGCAGGCAGGGACTGAAGCGGCTGCTCCTATATCAGGGTGTATGTACCACAACTCCTTGTCTAACACAGCGTAAGATCTTATCTTTGGAACTACTTTGATCCAATAAATTTAAAGTTGTTTTCCAGTGTTAAGGATAGGAAATCAATATCATAAGATAGGTGATCAATATTAGACTAGTGAGGGTCTGACACCACCTCCGATCAACACTTCTCAGGTCCACCGATGCTGGCACTAGTGAATGGGATTGCAGCTGCAGTAACCTGTCTGCTTCAGAGCATATTGCAGGGATATACAACATACCTCTGTTATATATGTCACTTTTATACATTTAAAATCTTATGCAGTTGGTGCACTGGAGGCGGGCCTAAAGGCTGGGAGCACTACTCTTGCTCAAGTATGATGGGTGATGTCATAGCTGCGGGAGGATCAAGTCTCACTGCACGGGTGGTGCAGGCAAGAGGTGGTAGAGGTCTGAGAGACAAGAGAGGTGCTGTAGGGAGCTGAAGGCCCGCCCTCAGTGCACCAACTGCCTCATTTGCATAAGACTTCAAAGCTGTTTTTCTCCAAATCTTGAAAAGTGACCTACATAACAGAGGTATATTGTATATGACTGTAATGTGCTCTGTAACATGGTGGTGACAGATAAATATGCTTGAGGTGGGGTGGTAGACTCCCTTTGAGAACACCAGTTCTGGTTTCATTGCAAATAGACATCATAACCATGCCTTAAAGGGGTTCTCTGCTTTAAGACAGGTGGTAGACTCACTTTAACATAAAAGTAGACCCCGTGGCTCACATGGAACCCATGGATGGGAGGGGTTCTTCTTTCTGACCCTCTCCTACTTAAAGGGGTATTCCCATGAACATAACCATTTTTAAATTTGTAGATAATTAAAAGTTAAAAATTTTTGCAAATATAAGTAATTAAACATGTTGCAGATTTTTAAATATTTTGTTCTAAATAGCTTGTGGTCACGAGTTATCTTGATCGGTTGCCAGTGGATACGACCATGAATGCAGAATAAGGTCAGAAAATCAAACATGATTTGCCTTATTGTGGCCGGGATATCTTCTGATACATGTAGAGTCCCTGCCTGATAACCCGGCTACAATAAGAAAATCATGGCTGAGTTCCTGAAAAGTTCCAGACCATAGAAAGTTTCTGCATACGTGGTCGTATCCATTGGCAACCGATCAAGACAACAGACTGTCACCACTAAGAGAAAATCTTTAAAACTCTGCAGAATTTTTAGCTACTTATATTTGCAAAAATCTTAAATTTTTCATTATCTACAAATATAAATATGATTATGTTCATGGGAATACCCCTTTAACTTACATAGGGTTCCGCTTTAAGAGTAGGGTCCTGGCCCAAGGATCACTCACACTTCTCTCATGTGTTGTAAACCTTGAATATCTGGCCACTATAACTCATATGACCTATTTGGTTTTTAGGCGCTACGAAAGAAGTGTCTTGATGAAGATAACCTGCAGAAAGTCTCCGTAAGAAGATTTAATTCATTCCAACTTTTCTCAATTTCTGAACTAACAAAGGAAGAAAAAAACGATGATGATGATGAACATACCTGGCTGAAGTATACGAGCGTCTTCTGTCCGGAATACAGTGTTTGTTTAAGGTATACATTTTTAGCAGAATTTTATGATCTTGAAAGTGTCTGTTTTTTGTTAACATATCATCCAGCAACAAGTGTCCATGGCGGCCAGTCACTGGCCGTTGTATATACAGCTCCCATATCCAGACGGTAATATCAGCAGAATTATTACTGGTAGAAAAAAAAGTATTTAGTCAGCCACCAATTGTGCAAGTTCTCCCACTTAAAAAGATGAGGCCGGCCTGTAATTGTCATCATAGGTAGACCTCAACTATGAGAGACAAAATGAGAAAACATATCTAGAAAATCACATTGTCTGATTTGTAAAGAATTTATTTGCAAATTATGGTGGAAAATAAGTATTTGGTCACCTACAAACAAGCAAGATTTCTGGCTCTCACAGTCCTGTAACTTCTTCTTTAAGAGGCTCCTCTGTCCTCCACTCATTACCTGTAGTAATGGCTCCTGTTTGACATTGTTATCAGTATAAAAGACACCTGTCCACAACCTCAAACAGTCACACTCCAAACTCCACTATGGTGAAGACCAAAGAGCTGTGGAAGGACCAGAAACAAAATTGTAGCCCTGCACCAGGCTGGGAAGACTGAATCTGCAATAGGCAAGCAGCTTGGTGTGAAGAAATCACCTGTGGGAGCAATAATTAGAAAATGGAAGACATACAAGACCACTGATAATCTCCCTCCATCAGGGGCTCCACGCAAGATCTCACCCCCGTGGGGTCAAAATGATCACAAGAACGGTGAGCAAAAATCCCAGAACTACACGGTGGGACCTAGTGACTGACCTGCAGAAAGCTGGGACTAACGTAACAAAGGCTACCGTCAGTAACACACTACGCCGCCAGGGACTCAGATCCTGCAGTGCCAGACGTGTCCCCCTGCTTAAGCCAGTACATATCCGGGTCCGTCTGATGTTTGCTAGAGAGCATTTGGATGTTCCAGAAGAGTATTGGGAGAATGTCATATGGTCAGATGAAACCAAAGTAGAACTGTTTGGTAGGAACACAACTCGTGGTGTTTGGAGGAGAGTGAATGCTGAGTTGCATCCAAAGAACACCATACCTACTGTGAAACATGGGGGTGGCAACATCATGCTTTGGGGCTGTTTCTCTGCAAAGGGACCAGGACGACTGATCCGTGTACATGAAAGAATGAATGGGGCCATGTATCGTGAGATTTTGAGTGCAAACCTCCTTCCATCAGCAAGGGTATTGAAGATGAAATGTGGCTGGGTCTTTCAGCATGACAATGATCCCAAGCACACCGCCATGGCAATGAAGGAGCGGCTTTGTAAGAAGCATTTCAAGGTCCTGGAGTGGCCTAGCCAGTCTCCAGATCTCAACCCCATAGAAACCCTTTGGAGGGAGTTGAAAGTCCGTGTTGCCCAGCGACAGCCCCAAAACATCCCTGCTCTAGAGGAGATCTGCATGGAGGAATGGGCCAACATACCAGCAACAGTGTGTGCCAACCTTGTGAAGACTTACAGAAAACGTTTGACCTCTGTCACTGCCAACAAAGGATATAGAACAAAGTATTGAGATGAACTTTTGTTATTGACCAAATACTTATTTTCCACCATAATTTACAAATAAATTCTTTAAAAATCAGACAATGTGATTTTCTGGATTTGTTTTCTCATTTTGTCTCTCATAGTTGAGGTCTACCTATGATGTCAATTACAGGCCGGCCTCATCTTTTTAAGTGGGAGAACTTGCACAATTGGTGGCTGACTAAATACTTTTTTTCCCCACTGTATATACGTCCCTCACTAAGAGGCTTTAAACCTTTGCACGGTGTTTTGCACCAGAGCTCCATAGCCACTGGATCTTTGCAGTTTTATACAGCAGGACCTGGCAGTATGATTGGAGACCGCTTCAAACATGGACAATTAACCCCTTAAATGCTATGATCAAATACTACCATGGCATCTGAGGTGTTACATTTGAGCCGTTCCATTGGTATGGCAGTCGGGAGCCTTCTGGTGCCTGCCAATGCTATATGACTTCTCAGACCTTCCTGTGGCAGGGCTCAATAGTAACACAAGGATTTTACTCTAGACTGCAATACTGTAGTATTGCAGTCTATGGTATAAGCAATCTAATGATTGCTAGCTCAAGCCCCCTATGGGAGGTAAAAAATAAACAAATGAATATTTAAAAAAGTTTTTTTTCAAATATTAAAAAGTACATAAAAATATAAAAATTCAAATCACTCCCCTTTTCCTAGATCACATATAGAAGTAAATAAACAAAAATAAGCATAAAAACTTTCCCCAAATCTGAAATTGCCCATACTATTAAACTACATAAATATTTATTCCATTCACTGAACTCTGCAACAGGAAAGCAAATCAAAATGGCCGAATCTCTGGTTTTTTTTGCCTTTTGGAAAAAAATTTTACAAAAAGTGATCAAAACATCACATATTCTCCAAAATGGTACCACTAAAAACTGCATCTTGTGTTGCAAAAAAAAAGATACCATACACAGCACTATAAAAAAGTGACTGGTCTCACAATATGACAATGCAATGAAATTTTAGATTTTTTTCAAAGTTTTTAAGATATTAAAACATAAAAAAAATTATATAAAAAATTGGTATTGGTATGATGGCAGTGACCTGCATATGAATATATGCAAAACCAGAAAGAAAATCGGTCCTTTGCGTTTTTTTTCCCCCCAAATTTAACACATTATGAATTTTTTTTTTAGCTTCCCATGCACAGAATAGTAAATAGTGCCCTTAGGAAGTACAGTTTGTCCTGCAAAAAATAAGCCAACTCCGAGAATTGAAAAATAAAAAAGTTATGGCTTTGGGAGGGAAGGAAAAGACGACAACAAAAAATTGAAAAGCCCCTTCAACAAGATGATTGGTGGGGCACGGAAAGTGGGACCTCCCGCCCACCAACTTGATGTTTATAGCCTATCGCAACGATATTCCGATTCTTGAAGACCTCTTCAAACAAGAGTCATCAGAGTGGACTCGCATTGAAGGGCTTAAGATAATAGATAAAAGCCTTTTATGTGCTTTATAATACTATATGACCTAAAAACTCATGAATTTTAAGTGCATTACTGAGAACATTGCATTGTCAGGGTTTCTTTTCTGAAGTTGCACTGCCGAGAATATGACCTCAGATCATTTTTTCTTCTCCTGAAATCTATTCCCGCATTGAAACCTTTCTTTTACATGACCCTGAGACCATTTATTACACTCCAGAGATGAGTCTTAGGTTAAGTGCATCACACTGGGTACACATTCAGCGGTTGTCATGGTAACAGATGTATATAGCAGGAGAATTGTATCACTTCATATGGTTAGACTAGTGCTGCCTATGACAGTATAATGTCTACAATGTCTCCTTTGACATTGTACACATTAGAATGTCAATAATACACATAACTGCAATATGCGCGGCTCATCCCGTTCAATAGGAAATCATTATATTAAAAGCAGCGTTTGCTACAGCTCAGTGACCAATAGTTTCTGAACTGATAGCGTTACGTTTCCATGTTCTGAGCCACAAGTTCTATTCTGTGTCCCTGGGTGAATATGCAGCAGGTCTGAGAACAAGCTGTTCAGGAAAAATATATATTGCGGCAAGAACATTTAGTTTTATGGGAAAAGTGACACCCCATAGAGATCTGATGTAGGCATGCATGGACACTTGTGAGCTAGGAAGCTCAAAATGGCTTTCAGCTGCTAGACTAGTGGTCCCCAACCTTTTTTGCACCAGGGACTGGCTGCTGTAGAGGATGGCCCGGCAGGGCGGGGTGGGGTTTTGGTCATATCGGGGCAGGGGTTATAGACGGGCTCCACCGTGCAGACTGGAAGGCTCTCCGCCAGGATGCTATGGTAAGCGACACTGAGACTAGATACTTCGTGCTAGGCCACGTTGCTATAGTAACATGTAAACTATCGGGTAGGGCAATGTCCTTAGCAGCTACAGGACGCCGCGCTACCTGATAGTTTTCACATTACCATAGCAACGTGGCCTAGCATGAAGTATCCAGCTAAGACTGAGGCCAGCCCGTGGACCGGCAAAGAACCCCCAATGGCCCGGTCCTGGTCTGCGGACCGATGCTTGGATACCTCTGTGCTAGACGACAGAAGGTCTTAGAGAGTATTCTTAGACTTCATGTACACGACCAAGTGTGTAGCCCAAGGCCCATCCAACTGTGTTCCAATGCTCCGTTCTGTTCCGATATTGATAGAACATGTCCTATAAAATATCGGAACTGAACAGAGCATCAAAAGAGCCTCAGGCTGCACACACATAACATTAGGCCTTGAAAGGGAGTCTGTCACCAAATCCCAGCATATCAACCCACCCCAAAGATAGATAGGTTAGGGTCACCTGAATCAGTGTTTTCCCCAGTGAATCGGTGTCTCCATGGCCGATATATCGCCAGTTTTGTCAATATGCAAATGAGCTCTTTGAAGTGGCAAAGACCTTTAAAGACTTGAAGCAATTTCTGCCTTAAAGGGGTTCCTATCCCCAAATGGAATTTTCATACTGATGATTTAGCCACAGGATAGGTGAACTGTGGGGACCAACACCCGAACCCGCATCAGATCAGCTGTTCCAGCAGCCTCCAGTTGCAGGAGAAGGGGGGCTTGTGCAGGCTGCTCCTTTACAAGTATTAGGAGGGGCACTGCAGCACATCCACTGTATAGCGGTGCTTTGGGGAATTGCAGTTCTGTTCCTATTACTTGGATTAGAGCAGTCTTCACACGCTCCCCGTCCTCTGCACCAGCTTTCGGCACTTGGAGGCTGCTGGAACAGCTGCTCTGTGTGGGGTTTGAGTGTCGGACCCCCACAGATCAGTACGATAACTCCATTTCGGGGTCGTAAACCCCTTTTAAATGAGTTGTCTCATATAGAAAACATGCTAGGTGAGCCAGCAAATCCTCTGTACGGTAGGATATGCCTCACTTTATGACCAGTGGGGTCCAAGTATTGTTTCCTGAACAGCATAGTCCCAGGTGGCCAGGTGCACTGCTGTGAAGGGAAGACATAAGAGGGGCCAAAACATTAAATCAGGACTGCACCCCTTCATTCTACAGTTTGGTAGGATTCAAGATGTCAGACTTAAAGTGATGGCATATCCTGGCGATATTCCATTAGTTTGAGGTGTGAATAACCTTTAAATGTTTGGGAACCTCCTTTATAAACCAGAATGGAAAGCTACTCCGTATAGGATATGCCATCATCTTATGGTTGGTGGACCTCCACCAATCTTGAGAATGTAAGCAATCCCTGAGCTCTGTGGCCACTTCTTTTCCAACACAGTGGAGTGACAATAAATCAGTGCTGCATCCTTTATTCTCAGGTGTTGAGGTAGCCCCAGTGGTCGGACCACCATCAACACTTCAGAACACTTCGGTGATTTTTTTTTTTTTTTTTTTTCATTTTAGTTGACTCATTATATTGTCTGAAGGACCATTCCCTCAATAGTAACAGTGTCTGTCCTTATCCTGCTTTCACTTTCTTCAGTAAATCATATGATCATAGTGTGACTTCTTTTTTTTCTAGCATGGGTTGCTGTGTAAACAGGAGGTCTCTCTCTGCTGCCTGCAGATAATATTGAGAACTATGACGTGCCTTAGATTTATCAGTGTTCCGTCCCCTGTCCTTCTGCTTTACCTGTTCTGTCAAAATGCCTCCTTTGCCTCTCACATAATCTGGTCCATATAGCCCCCTCTCACCTATTCCCTATAGTTCACCCCTCAATCACAGGTCATAGTGACCCCATTACTTTCCCCAGTGTTAAGAGTAACAATTGGTGCAGCTTCCAGGACCTCTAGTGTACAGTCTAAGGTCCTGGGAGGTATATAGTATTATGAGCTGTGTAGTATTTTGCAGACATGGGGCATATACAGTGGGGGGGAAAAAAAGTATTTAGTCAGCCACCAATTGTGCAAGTTCTCCCACTTAAAAAGATGAGGCCGGCCTGTAATTGTCATCATAGGTAGACCTCAACTACGAGAGACAAAATGAGAAAACATATCCAGAAAAACCCATTGTCTGATTTTTTTTTTTTTAAGAATTTATTTGCAAATTATGGTGGAAAATAAGTATTTGGTCATTAACAAAAGTTCATCTCAATACTTTGTTCTATATCCTTTGTTGGCAATGACAGAGGTCAAACGTTTTCTGTAAGTCTTCACAAGGTTGGCACACACTGTTGCTGGTATGTTGGCCCATTCCTCCATGCAGATCTCCTCTAGAGCAGGGATGTTTTGGGGCTGTCGCTGGGCAACACGGACTTTCAACTCCCTCCAAAGGTTTTCTATGGGGTTGAGCTCTGGAGACTGGCTAGGCCACTCCAGAACCTTGAAATGCTTCTTACGAAGCCGCTCCTTCATTGCCCTGGCGGTGTGCTTGGGATCACTGTCATGCTGAAAGACCCAGCCACGTTTCATCTTCAATGCCCTTGCTGATGGAAGGAGGTTTGCACTTAAAAATCTCACGATACATATAAATACTTTTTTTCCCCACTGTATATGCCCCGTTTCTGCAAAATACTACACAGCTCATAATACTATATACCTCGCAGAACCTTAGCCTGTACACCAGAGGTCCTGGAAGCTGCACCAATTGTTGCTCATAACACTGGGGAAAGTAATGGGGACACTGTGACCTGTGATTGAGGGGTGAACTATAGGGAATAGGCGAGAGGGGGCTATTAGGACCAGATTATGTGAGAGGTAAAGGATACCCTATAATCATAGATAAAAAAACTAAATAAATAAAAAAACTCTGGAGTGTCATTTTAAAGCCTACCTAAACTTTTCGCAAACTGCATAAATCAACAGCACAATGTGTGTACATGAGGAGTAACACTGTATCGGGCCATTGGATTTTTAGCTTCCCCCTCTGCAGGCTCAATGTGTAAATTGCATTTCTCTCTATGCTGGAAGTTGAAGACTTAGCTGCCATACCCTGCGCATAGCAAGTAGAGGAGAATCTGCTCTATAACTTTTTTTTTTTTGCCACTCAGAAACAGCTCCAGGAACATGCAGGACATATATAGAGAAGTACTGACTTGTACTGATTTGAATAAAGCACTTTAGTTGTGATCTAAACCTCGTATTCAGCTCCAACATCAGACTAAGCTTTTCTTCCATTTCATTCATTACCTGTTCAGTCCTCCCCCTCCCCTCTTCTATAGACTTGTGAAATCAGTCATGTCACGTGCAGTCCATCATGGATATGCCAAGAATTTTCAGAGGAGGAACAGGGAAACAGCTTAGTAAGGCTGTGTTCACACGGAGGAATTTGCCACCGAATTGGGGGTGGGTTTCGCCCCCGGAATCCGCCTCCCATTATTTTCAATGAGAGGCAGAGATCGCAGCAGAACACGGATCTTGCCACGGATTCTGCCCGCGCGTCCACGGCTCAAGACTCTCTCCTGATTAGGCCCATTCATCTTGGCCTAATCAGGAGTGGGATGTCACGACGTAATGCTGGTGCACTGCATCGGCATCCCATCACGGCTAGATGACGGCGAAAATGCTGGCGTCATTTTCCGCTGTGTGAACATTCCCTAAGAGGAGAAACAAGGATTTTCCTCTGATAAAATGTATTACAAAGTTTCTTCTAATCGCCTGTACTATTTATACAAGGTTTGTTGAAAAGTTACCATATAAGAGGTGACATATTGTAGTGATATTCTATCACCTTGAAACTGGTATTCCCTTTTAAAGGTGTTGTCCAGGGAGACATTTTAGACTTACTGTCTCTGGGGCTTTCTAGATGCTGTACCTAGGGGTTCCGGAATGGTTCTGACCCCGGGACATGTGATCGGAACCAGCATCCAACCCGAGTGAATCCGCCTCTCCCAACTAGTTATCTGTGCTATGGGGGCTGGCTTTACTATAGTCTGCCAGCCCCCAGGTTACAGGAGTAGGTGGAATGACTTGGGGGGCTGGACACTGGTTTCGAACACGTGACTTGGGGTCAGAACCAGTGGAACCCCTGGTACAGTCACTTACCCCCCCAGAGGAGGTAAGTGTAAAAAGACTCCCTGGAGAACCCCTTGAAATGAGTCACTAGCAATATTATCATACCTGCACCCCTGTAGCCAAATATCAGGCTAGGACCTTGTGGTGGCGCAACATTGCCAACGATTCAGGCCTTTAGATTCAGTATTCCTGAAAATGCGAAAAAGTTGATCATTGCAAGAAATCTGTGTCACCGCATAACCCTCTAACAAGACGCTAGATGCAATATAGGAGTCTCCGCACAAGTCTGGCTCTTACCCCCTCTAGTGGCTAAACCTGATCATCGAGTGTAGACGCTGTTCTCCTCACATTGCTAAGCCTTTCTGCTCTTTCCAAGTGACACCAAGATTAGCTCAGATTTTTTTTTTTCTGGCGATTTAGGAAAGCATTGAGATTTAAGGATGTATTGAAATAATTCCTAGGTCGCTAAAACTCTGTGCTTGATTTGTAAGGAGGCATAGAGAGGCCACAAATAAACTTAAGACCTTAAGCTTCTCAAGGGAGAGCAACGTGCCTGGAGAGATTGCTGTTTACCAGGTGAATGGAGTCCTGTCGGAAAAGCAATCAGAAAAATTACTCCGGCTTAGTGCTGATGTATGAGGACATCGCCGGACCGGTATAACAGCAAGGCGTTCATCATGGAGGCGTTTTGCCCTCGCTAAGAAACGGTGAAGTCGGTTACTTAAGGATTGTTTTTGTTTTCACATGAAGAGCAAAGCAAGGCAAAAATATTGGCTATGGCTCCAACTGGACATATTGCTGCCTATTGGTCACAAGATCTCTTGCCCCATATGGGAATTTTTGTAAAAGTCACAAAACTTTTTTCCCTTTGAGGGTATGTTCACTTGGAGTTTTTACAGGCGGATTTTGAGGCGGAATAAAAAAAAAAAAAAAAGTTTAAGCTGGACCAAAAAAAAGGACCAAAGTGTGAATACAGTCCAATACTGATATATCGTATCCCATTGAATTTTATCTTCTGTGGTTATCAGGGCCGGAGAAAAATCCTGGAGTAAAAAAAATAAGGGAAAAAAGACCAAGACCAAAAACAGGATCGAGTGTGAATACAGTTTAATAGTGATAGATGATATCTTGGTGTGTATTTAACCCCTGTGTTCTAATGTGAGGCTTCACGATGAAGTAATCGACATCTGTGATCGGTGCCGCGCAAAGGTCTAAACATCTTATCTATACCCCAGAATTTAAAACCTGTAGTATCTCCTCCATGTACCTCCCTAAAACGTCTCGAGACCGCAGATGGATTACTGGCCCATTGAAACAAATGGGAGGCAGAAAACATGCTAATGGTTTTTTGCAGCATTTTTTGGAGCAGTTTTTGCTTTTTCCCATTCATTTCAAGGTGGAATTAGCTAGAGAACAACAAAAATCTAGCAGTCTCCCATTGAAATGTATGGGAGAGTGGGGAGGCAGAGGCAAAAAGCAGAGAGCTCTGAAGGTTATACAGAGCTCACCGGTGTAATGCCAGCGCTCCCTGACCTCCGGCATCTCTGGTCACGCCGGTCAGAATACTGGTTCTCCTTGCCACACTCTGACCCTGCACTCTCATGGTCCTCTCTTCTTCCTTCCATCTGCTGGTTCATGCTCCTAAAAGGGCAATGCATGCAGTTAAATTTGTCCCCAGCCTATCACAGTGGTCCATAGATTATTTAAGGCACCTTCCCATACAGGAGGATGCTGGAGCAATAAAGTTCCTAGTTTTTGAGTTCTTGTGATGGTCTTTCTGTGCACCCTGACCTTCCATATTTGACTCCTGCCTTATTATTTCACTCCGAACCTGTGTCACCTGTCACCTGATATTCCATATTGCATGAACTCTGCCAGTCCTGACCTCGGATTGTCCCTTGACCATGAATCTGCCAGCCCCTTCAGTGCCATGCACTTGGTTGTTCCCTGCAGCAAAGTTTCAAAAATAGCAGAGCAGGGACTCCTTTTCCTAAAGTTGGGACTCTCCGCTATCAGGTAGTTATAGCATATCCTGAGGATATGTCATAAATACCCCAAATACTCTTTAAACATTGAATGTACTCCAAAGACATACTGATGGGGAATATAGATTGTGTGCCCTATGTGGGACAATGTTGACAATATCTGTAAAGCGCTGTGGAATATAAGTAAGCAAAAAAATTGTGAATTTTTTAAATTTTTTTTTTTCCAGGCAAAGCATCGGAGATCTCGATGTTTCTGACATCCTGACGAGTTTTGACAACACTGGAAACGTGTGTAAGTCCTATTCCCATTGTATCGCTAACTCCTCAGCCTTGTTTTCTAATCTCGCAGATTTACATGACAAAAGTTGTAAAATTTTGTTGTGATAATTTTCTGATATTTGATTGTTTTCCGATTCCACCGTCGCTGTGGATCTGGATAATTTGCTCTGTTTTTGTTCAGGAATTATCAATGATCTGCATACGTTTTGACAGGTTTTGCAACTCTGAATGTAAGGCAGCTGGTACATTGAGATAGATTAGGCCGCAGAAAAGCCTTATGGAATGAGAAGCTAAAGCATGCTAACTGAATACACTCAAACAATTTGTATGCCCGGGGGCAAAAAGCTTTATGAATGGCATATTTGTCTCCGAGGTCACATACGAGGCAGATGTGCTAAGCTTTGTACAAATATGTCTACATTATAACCACAATTCTCCAAACTGGGGGAATTCCTCGCTGAGAGAAGAAACGTTGATGGTGACAGGAGAAATCTGGGAGGGTGATGTGGCAAAAATAATAGCCGAAGGGCCATTTGGCAAACTGTAGAAATGCTGACTCTGTGTTATATACTTGATAGTTGATACTTGTCTGTCGCATGTACTTAGTATATAACACGCACTGATATGAAGTTCGCCTTTTTTTCCTCATAGACCTTATAGCAGAATATCTGCCAGAGAAGAGCAGCTCTGGAGAACAAACTTCTGCTCTCACAAGTGAAGTTCTAGGCACTGGTTTTACATATGAAAGGCTATTCTTTCTAAAGGTCTGAAAGGCTTTTTATAGCTGTATTATAGTAATTTGCAGGGCGTCTAGCATAGAAATATCATTTTGGGCATTTTTGCATTGACGTGTACCCCTTTGCTGGAGCTTCTTTCTCTTCTGGAGTCTCTGCTGCTTTCCTGACAAGCAGGGCAGAAGGTTGCACAACAGTGATGACCTGTGGACAAATGGGCAACAGAGGACCACTATGTAGAGATCTGGCTATGGGGAGTGACTGAGGGTGTGTCCATTAGCTTCACACTCTGTAGGTGTATACATGGTGACACTATACAATCCAAATAAATGTCATAAATCTTCACTCACCTTCTTATTATTTATGCAATAAATTATGATATTTAATGGTGGTACAACCCCTTTAAAAAGGACCTTTCACCACCTCTACCAAGTCCAGCTCTTTACATCTACAGTATTAATAGCTGCTGCTCAACTGATTCTGGCACAGTTTGAATTTTTTTCTCTAGCCCCCACTGTTCCTGAACAATCAGTGCTGTTAGTTTTGGTGCGTGAGATACTATTTAGACTCTGTACTGTCAGGAGGGCGGTGTCAGGCAGGAGCAGACGAGGATGTGATTCTGAGCTGTGACACTAGCTGCCTCTGATTGGAGCTCTGAATCACACCCCCTGCCTGACACCGCCGTCCTTAAAGTACAGAATCTATATAGCACATCAAGCAGCAAAACTAACTGCGCTTGTTGCTCAGGAATGGTGGGGAGCTATAGAGAAAAATCTAACTGTGCTGGAACTAGTGGAGCGAAGACTATTAACAGATGCTAAGAACTAGAATTGGTGGAGGTGGTGAAAGGTCCTCTTTATGACATGTTTTAGGCAAAACAAATGAGCTCACATAGCAATACTCAACAGACCTGGTAGGCCAGCTAGTAATATTGGTCTATATAACTCATGCCCTTGACACAATTATTCTCATAATTCTCCTTCGTATAGACTAGGCTCCACCCCATTGTATCTTGACCAGTGTTCATAACATTCTTTAGTTTCTTCGACCTGAACGACATCCTTCTTCTCATCCTCCTTCCTCGTGTTGTATTAGCCAACTGTACTCCAACATGAGGGAAGTGCCCGTACCAGGACCCGCAGGTCCCATATCCTGCACACACTAGACACATAATAAATCTAACTCAAGCCGTGTTGCCCCAGAGTCAACAGTTTCTGGAGGATTACCCATGATCAGGATTCTGGCCATTTCAACAATCGAATATAAGAAATTTATGTAATATAAATATCTTTATATATATATATATATATATATATATATATTATATATTGTTAAAGAAAAATGCCTCTTTTCTCATCTGTTGGGTCACCTGTCCTGTGGATAGGTCATCTGTATGAAAAATCTAGGGGATGGAAAACTCCTTTAAGGGGCGGTCCAGCACTCCATGCATTTCAATGGAAGTTTTTCTCTACCCCCCACTGTACTTGAGAAATCATGGCTGTTGTTTTCAGCACAATTATACACTCTGCTGTCAGGTGGGAGGTCTTTGTCTTTCTGCTTCAGCCCGGGACTGCCCACCCGACAGTAGAGAACACAAATATGCTGAAAATAACAGCACTGATTGCTCAGGAATGGTGGGGGCTAGAGAAAAAAAATTCTAACTGTACCAGAATCGGTAGAAAGATTCTATTAAAGAGTGCAAAGAGATGGAGTTGTTGAAGGGTCCTCTAAGTTTCATTTCTTGAGATAATACAGTTTGTGAATTACCTGAAAAGGCTTTGGAGTGTTATCCAAAGAGTAGTCATATGTGGGTCGTAGCCACACACTGACCTAATGATACTAGTGGAGTACCCCAGGGGTCTGTATTGGCACCATTACGGTGTGACCTGTTAATAAATGATGCAAAAGTTGTACTTTATTGCCCCTTCTCCGTATTTGCAGATGACCTCAAGTTCTGTAGTGTTGTTGATACTGTACAGGATGTCTTATCCCTATAGGGTCACCTAGATGAACTAAAAGAATGGGAAGCAAGATGGCGGATGAGGTTCAGTGTTGGCAAGTTCAGGTTTATATATTTTTGGGCAAAAAATACGCAAGCAGATATCCAGTCTGCTGCACTTAAGGTCCGTTTTAGATGGGCGTATTTAGTCTGCGAATAGTCTTGTGTGTCGGCTGTATTGACCACACTGAATCTATTGTGCAATGAGTCAACGCTTGACAACTGCCTTGCTCAGTACTCATGCTTTCAGTAGGGGGCAGTAGTCCATTATAGAACAGTAATAGCTGGCCTTAAAGGCTTTATATAAGCTTTGCTCTTTAGCTGGGTAGATTCAGCTGATTTTCTTTTTTTTGTTAAAGGGCTTTTCCCACTATATACAGTTATCCTCTATCCACAGAATAGGAAATAAGTGTCTGATTCCTGGAGATCCAACCACTGGGGACACCAGCAGTAAAGAAAACAAGGTATGCATGTTCCCCATGTAAATGGAGTGCTGGTACACAAGCTCGGTCGGCAATCTGTTTGCTTTTATGGGACCTCCGGGACAGTTCCATAGAAGTGAGTGCAGTGACCCTCTTGTGGACGATCGCTGTTGGTCCCACTGATCAGATCTCCAGCGATCAGGGGCGTAATATCAATAGTGGAAAAACGCCTTTAATGTTTTTGTCTGCTGGGGTTTTCTGCTTTAGGCAATTTTTTTTGTGATTTTTCCAGCGGACATAAAGGGTTCAATTCATCTACGGCACCACTACAGGGGAAATGAAGCATTATATGGTGTGCATTAAACTCAATCAGGACTTTATTAAAGGGAGTGTCACCAGAACCCAAAGGGTCAGATAATTTAGGGTCACCTGACTCAAAGGGTGTTTCCCCCTTGTGAATTGCTGCCTCCATTTCCGAGATATCGCTGTTTTTGTCAATATGCCAATGATCTCTTTGGAGCAATGAGTTGCTCCAAAGAGGTAAGTGCCGACAACCTCATTGCTCCAAAGAGTTCATTGCATATTGACAAAAATGGCAACATCTTGGGAATAGAGACACAGATTGACACGGGGAAACACTGTTTGATTCAGGTGACCCTAACCTATCTATCTGCGGGGCTGGGGTGATAGGCTGGGTGACAAACTCCCTTTAACCAAGTTTTATAAACCAGACAACCCCTTTAACGTCTCAACTACTTTGTGGTGCAAGAACGCAAAAAAATTTTAAAAACAGCAGATATTATGAGAGGTAAAAAATGCAAATAAATTGGAATTGTAGTGGTGCAAACATCGTAAAGCTTGTACGTGTGCGGCCTTGGAGGTGGAATCTTCTGTCCCAGACCTATAGAGATGACGTGTAGGCCATGATAGGCTCTCCCGAGTCCCTATGTGTGACTATGACTATACCTGCTTGATAAGGCAGAGAGCAGCAGAGGGAGCTGCAGTCACAGTCACTATAGCATGCCATCAGGAAGGTAAGGCCGCCTGGCTTATACTGTCACTTCAGGTTTTCATTGTTCCATTCGGGAGCAGATATTAGGTCAGTTTTAAGCTATTTTTTTTGGTACATGTATAATAGAGAATTATACAGGAAAGTAACAAGTATCAGTGTATAAATACAGCATAACGTATTATAATAATAATAATAATAATAATAATAATAATAATACAATCAATAAGTAAAACTTATCTTATAAAGGATGTGTTAATGTGTTCCCGGACTATACACACGGCTGTATTACATATCACATACTGCGTGTTACATATCTTTATTCTACGATGCCTGGTAACTGATCTATACCCATAGTGTGTGCCCCGGATATTATACACAATCGCTTGGAGTTTTTTTTTTTATTAATGAAATTCACTATTTAGTGCATGTTACATATATAGTTTCCCTAAGGAGTAGGGTTGGGCAATAAATCGAAAAAACACTGAAAACCTAACGTCAACCTGGATAACAAACGTGATTTTGTTCATGACGTTTATTATATTAGTTGCAGTTTCGTTCGACCTGAACACGGCCTAATCGAAACTGCTATTATTATACTGTGGGGTTTCTTCAGACCCCAAAGTATAGTAAGCGGAGGGTCAGGAGAGGTGATCAAGCATAAAAAACCGTGTTACTCACCTCTCCTGGGCTCCGCAGCGATTCTCTGCTGTCTTCGGAGCTTCTTGCGGACTTCACATGGCGTCATGCAAGTGCCGTGACGCCACATGACGCCGAGGCCCAATCATTGGTCCCTGACGTCAGTCAGAAGCGCCGAAGACAGCAAGGAGTTGCGCCGGAGTGCAGGAAAGATGAGTAACACTGCTTTTTATGTTTGTCACCTCCTCTGGCGCTCGGCTTATTATATACTCTGGGGTCTAAAGAGACCCCCAGTATAATAGCAGTTTCGATTCGGCCACGTTTGGTCTGAACGAAATCGCGGGCCAACCTCGCGAGATCAGTCTCACGTGGTTTGCCCAATGCTTTATCGTACTGTAAAGGGGGCGTGGTGTAAAGGAGCATGACCTAAATAATCGCCTTTTATCATAATCAAGGTAGAATGCCCAATTAATCGTGATTTTTATTTAGGTCCTAATCGTCCAGCCCTACTTAGAACAATGCTACACAGGTATAGAAATCGCCTATAGTTCCATAGTGGTAATACATAGGGGCTTGTGTGCCATCATACAGGGTGCGTACCACCAAACAAGGTTTGTGCATGTGTTCTGGTGTAGAGTTTTTTAGGGGTTGTCTTGGAAGGGGCTATGTCTTGTATTGCAGCTCATCCCCATTCAACGGAACAGCGCTAAACTGCAATACCAGGAACAGCCAATGGACAGATGTGGCGCTGTTTCTGGAAAACAGAAGTCCCTTTTAATAGTCCTGGACAATCCTTTTAACTTCTGATGCATGATGTATCCCTGGTGTTTTTGGGAGTTTTTAGTACTGAGTTAAAGGGGGTCTATTAACAAAACCCAGCATATCAACCCAGCCCCACAGATAGTTAGGTTAGGCACAGCTGAATGAAACAGAGTTTTCCTCTTGTTAACTGGTGCCTCCATTACCAAGATATTGCTGTTTTTGTTACATAACATGCAAATGAGGTATTTGGAGCAATAAGCGTTGCCATTGCACTAAAAAAGTATTGCTCCTAATAGCTCATTTGCATATGAGCAAAAATGGCAATATCTTGGCAACGGAAATGCCAATTCACAAGGGGAAACCTATTGCTCTCCGTGGTTGGGTTTATATGCTGGGTTCTGGTGACACTCCCTTTAAAGAGGCCCACGCTCCCCCGGGCTGTGCTTGTAGCTGGTCTAGATTTCAGACATCATTTGCCCCAGTAAACTGGCATAAATAGTCATAATCTGTCAGGGACAGTGGCCCTTGTCACTCCCTCTTTGAAGAAAGTGATAAGGACGACATGAAAGAGAAGAGAACAAAAACATCATTTGCAGAAAAATTTGCGACTTTTCCATGCCCTGTACGCCAAAAGATTGGCATAATAAATCTCCAATGAATACAACTAAACTCAAATATACATCTAGTGCCCAACAATGGAGCCTGCGGGGCAGATTTTTTTTTTTTATATAAAAGTCATTAAAAAATAGCAATTTTTTTTTTGTGCAAAACGTGGTTTTGTGCAAACAAATGCAACTTTTTTAAACTTCTGATCCGCCTACACTACTTTGCCTAAAAAAAGTGCAGGTGGCGGGGGCCATTGGCTCCGCCAAATTTATCATCATTTGCGGCAGAAATTCCTTTCAAAGACACAGAGCCTGGCGATGGAGGTGTGCTCCTCGTCCTATATGCAGTGTACCCTATGCCAGCTTCGGAGCCATGAAGACTGGCGTGAGTAACGCCAGTCTTCATAAATCTACCCCTGTATTCATGGATCCAGAGAGATGAAGATCTGGCGCTTAGAATTGTACGTGTCTTTTTATTCCTGTATATTCGACGTGTTAACGTGTTTTGTTGTTACAATGCGTACGCCATAATCTTAGTAAGACAATAACTTTTCTTTTATAATGTTTTGTCTTTTTGCTTTTATTTTTAATATAAACTGTCACTTGCATTGTGCCAAAGAGCTAAAGCGAGCCGTCAGCCTTTTTGAGAGTTAATGTTTTTGCTCTCGTAGTGCATTGTGTGTCTAAAGAGAGAGCATTATGAAGCTATTTTACTGAAACTAGAATCATTGTTAGTTACTCAAGCTTTCTATTCACATTAAAATACAGGTAATCACGCGTTTAATTACCGGATTTGTCTCTGGAGTGGTAGTCATGTTTAGTTTACAGGTGGAATGGCTTGATGGTTTGTACCATTTATTCATTCAGACTCCCGTCGGTTCTGTAACAATTATAAATGTTGTCATTCAGCTTAAAATATCACACTCATTGAAAGGGACAGACGTACCCAACTCGCTAAAGCAGACATTAAGAACAATCATCATGTTTGTAATTTTTTGCAACAAAGACAATGCAGTGCCCTTGTGAAACTACCGTGCCCTTGTGAAACTACCTAGCTCATGACTCTGAACTCAGTATTGGAAGTGTGAGCAGGTTGCAACTTTTTGTGTTGTATAAGTTTTAGGGTTTTATTAGGTTTGTTTGCATTTCCTAAGGGATTGTCCCACTATTAAAGGGAGTCTGACAGCAGGAAAATCAGTCTCAAACTAATGATAGTATCTTGTAGGGCTGCTTCTACATTTTCCAAAGATGCCTTTTTTATTCTGTGTTGCAATTTTCACGAAAATTAGTGTTTTGTTTTTATGAAAAATTAGCTGAAAAGGGCTTTAGGGGGTGTTATTCTCTGTTCCAGTGTGTGACAAAGTGGAAGATGTCATTCAAGCAATGGGGGCGGAGCTGGGTAGCAGTTAGGGGTGGTTATCTAGAGCAGAGAGTAATGCCCCTAACGCCTTTTTCAGCTAATGTGCATACAAATAAAATCCTAATTTTCATGAAAATGGAGCTGCAATGCAGAATAAGAAAGACACCTTTGGAAAGAGTAGAAGAAGCCTTACAAGGTATTGTCCTTAGTTTGATATCAATTTTCCTGGTGACAGACTCCCTTTAATACTTCTTCACTATCTAAAGGTCCTAGCAATCAGGACAACAAGGCCCCTGAACTTTGACCTAAGCGCTCTTTGTTAATGGTACGCATGCGTGATCTCTGCTCAATTTACTTCTGTTGGGCACCCGGATGCTTAAAGTTATGATGTTGTCTTATCTTCTGATTTTGCTATGTTGGTAGAAACCTAATTCATGTGAATCAGCTTTTTTTTTTTTTGGAGGGGTTTGATTTCTTTCCGCAGAGAATTCAGAGTGAATGTCAGAAGAGGAATCAGAGGGGGGAAGAGCTTCATAAGTGGAGAAGATTGTTTGTTTGATAAGATATATCACAAGGTTTCTTTTTATCTTTGTTTGTACTGTTGATCAGTGCCAGTTTTGGGTGACGTTGGAGTTGGAAAAAAGTTTTGAATTCCAGCTTCAAAATATGATTATTTTTAATTATAACTATGCAGTTGTTGATATTATATAATTAGATGTATAGCTTGTTGCCTATTTACTTTCATAGGAATTCTTGTGATTTAGAGAATCTCTGTCTGACCATGGTTGTCAGCCATCTATAAAGAAGTTGGAGTCAGAGTCGGGCTATGGAATGATAGAAGAGTGGGAGTTGGTGGTTTGACCAGCCGACACCACAGCCCTGGTTGTCTCACTGTTAATACTTATCCCCAATCTGCAGGCCCTAGTGGTCAGACCCCTAGTGAACAGGAGAACGCAACCTCTCACTAAGTATTGTATGTACGCATGCTAGTGCTCATGCAAGGCACAGATCAGCTGTTCTGCAGCCTCCAGGCGCCGGAGGTTGGTGCAATGGACCGGAGCGTGTGCAGGCTGCTCCTATTCAAGCCAGTGGGTCCCATGCATCCTCCTGACGTATACTGTACCTCCGACAAAAGGCTTAAACACAGTGTGAAAAATGCTGTATACACTCTGTCTACCTGTCTACAGCCTCTCTAAGTTACAAGGCACTTTCCTATTATGTAGACCTGATCCTTTGTTTTCCAGGGAAATACATTATGCCAAATGTATCTGACATTGACTATCCCCCTTTTCCCCACTGCCGAAAACATGCACTTCTGGTACTTGGTGATGCATGTAGCCAATGCGACTGGCTTGTCAGAACTGTGCTTGGAGTCAGGTGGGGGCCTACAAGCCATTCGGAATTTTCCATTCCGATAAAAGACTATGGGAGTGAACTGAATATTTCCTCTAGGTAAAGGGAAGTGTAACTATCACTCTACACTGTTTGTTTACAGGGGAGTCAGAGAGGTACCCGACATCCAACATCTAATGTGTTTGTCCATCTATTCTATTGACTTGCCAAGTCATTTCAGCTCACTAAATGTGTGATCTACGAGGCTTCTGATCTTTGTCCTTTTTCAATTTTTTTATTTCACTTCTGACTTCTTTTCTTCATACCTTTACAGAGTGATTGTCGCCATTGTAATGACTGTCAACGAGTTCCCAAATACCAGATTTAATGGAGCAAGAAAGCATTTTGAATGCGAGATATGTCATACGTTAAATGATAAAATGGATTTTTGTATACATAATGATTGTAATCTGTATTTCTCCGCGAGTAGAGCGATCCATACAAGGTCACTTGTTCAGTCAACAACGACTGACAGGGGCCAAAAACCTTGAGCCTTACAAAGTATAAATTCCCTTTAAACTTTATTTTTTTGCCTGTACAATAGTTAATTATGTATTTGATGTTTAGATTATTGCAAAAATAAATTGTAGGCAGCGTTACACGTGTTTGACCTTCCCCCATCGTACACATTTTTGTATTCGTACTGTGTACGGTGTGTATGGGGTTTTTGTTTGTCTGTTGTCTCATTTGTTCTTTTTCAAGGGCGGATATACATGTCATCAGATTTCACAACACCTCTTCCATTATTTTTTCTCTCTTTTCATTATCCCTTTTCATTACTGGGTAAGTTACTATTCTATCATAGTTACATGGGTTGATAAAGCCACGGGTCCACCAGCTTCAATGTTTCTCCAATTATACATCCTTCATTATTAGATGATTTATAATTCTCAATGCCAATTGTTACTATTTCAACATCTAAACCTTTTTAATGCTGATACGGTATCTGCCGTTACTAATGCTTCTGCTTCGACATGCCATAATTTGACAGGGCTGGGCAATTAATCGAAAAATAACCAAAACCGACCATCAGTCCGATTAACCAACATAATTTTGTGCACATTGTTTTTTTTTTGGTTCGGTTAGTACAATATTACATGCTTCTGCCCGCAATTTTGTTTGGACCAAACAAGTCCATTTCGGAACTACTATTATTATACTCTCTTCGGACCCCAGAATGTAATGATCAGAGGCCCAAGGGAGGTGAGCAAACATAAAGAACAGTGTTACTCACCTCTCCTTTCTCCGGTGCTGTTCTTTGTCTTCTTCAGGCGTCTTCCGGCCTTCAGAATGACATCAGGGACTGCTGAGGCCTGTGATTGGGCCTCAGCAGTCACATGGTATCATGACACATAGACGCAAGCATTACAACGCTGCGTGACCCACGTGGCTGACATCATTCAGAAGACCTGAAGAGGACGAGGACCAGTTCCAGAGCACAGGGGAGGTGAGTAACACTGTTTTTCATGTTTGCTCACCTCCCATGGGCCAGTGTTTTATACTATGGGGATCCCTTCAGACAATAATCTATAATAATATTAATAACAGATATGCCAGACGAATCTTGTGAGGTTCGTCCAACACATACTCCCCTCCTGTAGACCCCCGTGCCCCACAGCAATATTCAACAATACAGTTGGTTACAAGGTTGGATTATAATTTGGGAAAAATGAGCAATTATTTGCCTTTGGGCTCCAGGCTACAACCCATTTCTCCCTTACTATAATCCGCCCCTGGGGCGTGGCTTTGTAAAAGGGATGTGGCTTTTAAAAGGGGACGTGACTTAAAATAGTCATCGTTATTTGTAATCGAGGTAAAATGCCTGATTTATGGCTATTTTGTTTATATATAAATTAATTACTCTAACTATAAAAAACCCTTTCCTAAATGAAATGTATAAATCATATAATGAATGTCCCCTGGCTCTCTATAAAGTCCTTAGAAACAATAAATCTTGTGGCACTTTTTGTTCTAGCCTCACATTGGAGTAACCCGTGGGATGACGAGGGGGATATAAAAGATTAAAAAAAAAAAAGAAAGCATACCCGCCGCTCTGATCTCCACCGCCGGCCCCCTTTCCTTCACATGCCAGGGCCACGGCGCCTAAAGTCCTGAGTCTCATGTGACTGCTGAGACCAATCAGTGGCTTATAGTAGTGTTGAAAAAAACACAACAGACTCCTAACTATGAGTCCGATGTATTCGTGAGGGGAGGATTCTTTCTACTCCCCTTTACTCCTCCCCACTCCATCCCAGGGGCGATGCTGTACAGCTTCTATGTCAGTAGTGGAGGAGGGGGGTGTGTGGTCAGTCCTCATGAATACAGTGGACTTTTAACTGTAAGTCATTTGTATTTCTTTCATTGCATTTTGTCATTTTGGCTAATTGGTGTATGGACCTGTATCTATTATTTGCTGTTCTTACATGGGGCAGCATAAACAGCTGGCAGATCCATGTTAAAGCATACCTCCAAAATTTCATAAATGAGTAGTTCAAGAAACTTTTTAATATATCTTAGTAAAGAAATAGGCTGTGCTCCTTTTACTTTCTAGGCTGTGCTCCTTTTTAATTATCTTCATTCAAACTATCTGTATAGGTTCCCTCTCCATACTAGGCCTCACACACTGAAGTCTATGGACAGGGGCGGGGGGGAGGAAAAGGCTGCTGCTGACTAATTTATTTATTTATTGACTAATTTTGTGCATTAGTGAGACTATTTTTGAACATACAGACTCAGTAGAGCAGCGTTCACCTGCAGTTATTTGTCTTTTCCAGCAGCCTTTTCCATAGACTTCTATGTAAAAAGTAACTGAACCTGATCAATGGAAAAGGAAACAGATTTCTTTAATAAGTTATATTACAAAGTTTCTTATATTCACCTGTACTATTCAGTTATGGAAAGTTGTTTTGTAATTGAAGTTACACTTTAAATCCTCTGCTCTTTACTTATCCTGTCCCAGCACACACAGCAAAGCTGACAAGTGAGCTGCAGAAAATTGGGCAAGCTCATCTTATTGCGCATGCTCTGGTTTAATAGTCACATAAAAATGTAATAAAAATCAGACCTAGAGCGTGACTCTATGATCATACCTTCTTGTGTATGTGTGTCTATATATATATATATATATATATATATATATATATATATATATATATATATATATATATATATATATATATATATATATATATAGAGAGAGAGAGATATATATATAGATATTTTATTTTATTTTTTATTTATTTTTTTACTTATTTTCATAGATTGTTGAATACTAATTGTATCCAAGTTCTGGGTAGATCAAGATATATGTATAAATGCATAAAATACCATAAAAACATCACTGAAAGGTCTGGTGCATCAGTCATTTTCTAAGATTGCAATAGAATAAAAGGTTTAACTGGTACAATCAGCCAACACTATAGTTAGCCGCAGACAAGTATAGTTTGCCCACCTACACAGTACTTTTTTCTTCTTTCTTTGAAACAAAATACCCCTGCCTGATCTGCGGCTTTTATTCCTCTATTAAGTAAAACATGGTGCCTGCTGGCTGAGACGCTTATAATTATTTAAGTATACCAAGAGGACCATCTATACATTTACTTTCCCACAGTTAACATTTTTTTCTGATGATACAGGCTTGAGCAATAAAGTGCTTCCTGACGGCCCCATGGATGTAGACGGGAGAGAACCTCGCATTCACTACTTAGGGAATTCTCGCACTTGTACAATCCATATTCCCTGGCTCACCTACACACAAATATACAACATACGCCCACTGGATGTAATATATTCCAGCTGCAACAGTATTGAGCAGCATGGCTTAATATCCTAATAAAGATACACTACAAGCGCTATAGAATAACATTGAATATAAGAAGGCTGACGCACACAAGGCTGCTTAGCTCTATGGATTAAAGAGTATGTTTATGTTTGGGGAATTTATGCAGATATAATAGGGATTATTTTTTAATAGAACACCAATATGGTGTTATCATTGGTATCCCTTTAGGAACAGGAACTTATTTTACTTTGTCCACGAAGAGCATGTGTTCCTATCCACAGGCTAGGGGTTAAAAGGGTTGTCCGGGATCTGAAGGTAATTGGTACTGATGACCACAGGATAGGATGTCCGACATCCGGACCCCGTTCTGATCTGGTGTTTTGGCCACCGGAAGCCATATACTAGGTATACGACCAGAAGCAGCCCTACTCCTACTCCTATTCATTTGAATGGGAGTGGGGCACCAGCTCCAGGCGCCACCACTACAGTGTACCGAGCGGAAGTTATATACAGTCATATGAAAAAGTTTGGGCACCCCTATTAATCTTAATCATTTTTAGTTCTAAATATTTGGGTGTTTGCAACAGCCATTTCAATTTGATATATCTAATAACTGATGGACACAGTAATATTTCAGGATTGAAATGAGGTTTATTGTACTAACAGAAAATGTGCAATATGCATTAAACCAAAATTTGACCGGTGCAAAAGTATGGGCACCTCAACAGAAAAGTGACATTAATATTTAGTAGATCCTCCTTTTGCAAAAATAACAGCCTCTAGTCGCTTCCTGTAGCTTTTAATCAGTTCCTGGATCCTGGATGAAGGGATTTTTGACCATTCCTCTTTACAAAACAATTCCAGTTCAGTTAAGTTTGATGGTCGCCGAGCATGGACAGCCCGCTTCAAATTATCCCACAGATGTTCAATGATATTCAGGTCTGGGGACTGGGATGGCCATTCCAGAACATTGTAATTGTTCCTCTGCATGAATGCCTGAGTAGATTTGGAGCTGTGTTTTGGATCATTGTCTTGCTGAAATATCCATCCCCGGCGTAACTTCAAATTCGTCACTGATTCTTGTACATTATTCTCAAGAATCTGCTGATACTGAGTTGAATCCATGCGACCCTCAACTTTAACAAGATTCCCGGTGCCGGCATTGGCCACACAGCCCCAAAGCATGATGGAACCTCCACCAAATTTTACAGTGGGTAGCAAGTGTTTTTCTTGGAATGCTGTGTTTTTTGGACGCCATGCATAACGCCTTTTTGTATGACCAAACAACTCAATCTTTGTTTCATCAGTCCACAGGACCTTCTTCCAAAATGAAGCTGGCTTGTCCAAATGTGCTTTTGCATACCTCAGGCGACTCTGTTTGTGGCGTGCTTTCAGAAACGGCTTCTTTCGCATCACTCTCCCATACAGCTTCTCCTTGTGCAAAGTGTGCTGTATTGTTGACCGATGCACAGTGACACCATCTGCAGCAAGATGATGCTGCAGCTCTTTGGAGGTGGTCTGTGGATTGTCCTTGACTGTTCTCACCATTCTTCTTCTCTGCCTTTCTGATATTTTTCTTGGCCTGCCACTTCTGGGCTTAACAAGAACTGTCCCTGTGGTCTTCCATTTCCTTACTATGTTCCTCACAGTGGAAACTGACAGGTTAAATCTCTGAGACAACTTTTTATATCCTTCCCCTGAACAACTATGTTGAACAATCTTTGTTTTCAGATCATTTGAGAGTTGTTTTGAGGAGCCCATGATGCCACTCTTCAGAGGAGATTCAAATAGGAGAACAACTTGCAATTGGCCACCTTAAATACCTTTTCTCATGATTGGATACACCTGGCTATGAAGTTCAAAAGCTCAGTGAGGTTACAAACCCAATTTTGCCCTGCAGTAAGTCAGTAAAAAGTAGTTAGGAGTATTCAAATCAATAAAATGATAAGGGTACCCACATTTTTGCACTGGTCAAATTTTGGTTTAATACATATTGCACATTTTCTGTTAGTACAATAAACCTCATTTCAATCCTGAAATATTACTGTGTCCATCAGTTATTAGATATATCAAATTGAAATGGCTGTTGCAAACACCCAAATATTTAGAACTAAAAATGATTAAGATTAATAGGGGTGCCCAAACTTTTTCATATGACTGTAAAGTGTACGGAGCTCCATACACTGTAGTGGTGGCGCCTAGAACTGCAGCCCTGCTACCATGCACTCCAAGGGGGAGGTGCAAGGCAGGATTTACTTTCCAAGCACTTGCAATTTAATTTGCATACAATACTGTGGAAGAATTTTAGGCAGGGGTGCAAAATGCAAAATAGGAATGCTTTCAAATATGGAAGGTTAATAGTTAATATTTTGGTCAATTAACAAAATAAGGTGAATGATGAAAATAAAAATATAAATTCCATCAATATTTGGTGTGACCTTTGCCCTTTGCCTTCCATCAGTTCTTCTCGGTACTTGCAGACAGTTTTTGGCAGAACTGGGCAGGGAGGTTGTTCCCGCCGCCATCTTGGAGAACTAAGCACAGATCTTCTGTGGATGTAGGCTTGTCCAATCCTTCTGTCTCTTCATGTCATCCCAGACAGACTGGATGATGATGAGATCAGCGCTATATCTGTGGGGGCCGGATCATCACTTCCAGGACTCCTCCTCCAAAGGGCAAAGGTCACACCAAATATTGATGGGAATTACATTTCTCTTTTCTTTATTTTAAATGTCAAAAATAATCTATTTCTTTTATTTCTGAAAGCATTCTTACTTTGCAGCATTGCAGCACTATGCGGCAGTGTTGCACATGTGTGGCCATAGGAGATCACTATGTGGGTTTATGGGAGTCAGATTGAGGCGCTAATAGACCTGCATTGAAAGTCTGACCTGTTGTTATACAGAAAACACTATGCATAGAGGAGAACAGTAGAAGTTAGTACTCCAGAAGGGAGCATGTAACTTATCAGGAAAGCTCTCAGGAAGTTATTTGCTAACATTACACTACAAGTAGGCTGATCTTCCAATTGGGGGGGCAGAACAAGATTTTATTGGAGTGCTTCTTTAACTTTATTGAGCATCTTGAGTATGAGCTGGTTGAAGAAACTTCTGTTTTTATCCAGTAAAGTACTAAATAAGCCAATGATAACATTTCCAGATCTTAAACCACTCTAAAGACTAAAAAATATATTGGGCAAGGTATCAAAAGCCAGTCTTTCTTTCTAATACTATATCTTCCATGACTCTGAATGTACTTGTGTAGAAAAGAATACTGCTGTGTCTTTCTTGTTTCTTGGATTTTTAAACAATAGTACAAGGGGGCAAAACACAAATTATAGACTAAATGGTATTAAGCACCATGGAAGTAATTACGTGCGGCTTAATCAAGATTATTCCTAAATGTTGTTCTTTGTGATAGGAAGCTTAACTCAATAGTGTTCTTCCCTCACCTGAATTATTTTAATAGTGTGTTTTCACCAGTTCATAGACTACGGTTAATAAAAGAGAAGTGGCAGCTGTTGGACGCTTATATAAAGTGACCTGAACCATGGAAACAATGGGCTTCATGTGCAATATGCGAAAAGAAAACTGCTAAGGACAGAACTGACTTCGATTATTTTTTGTGTTTTGCTAATAAAATGTATAGGAAATGTATTTTGTTACTTTTTTTTTTTTTCTTTTTGTTCTGCAAAATAAAGTTTGGGTCACAGCAGATGGTGAATTACAGATTTGACTTTGTGTATGAGTAGGAATGGGACGATGTTGGAGTTCAATGCTGGTTGGTGTGTAGAGACAAGATCGAAGGCTAAGTGTAACCCATTGGAACTCCACCAGTCAGTAAGGCCTTATTCACACTACAGTAACAAATGGGGCTATTCAGATGTCCGTTTTTTATTTTTGACATGTCCTACAGGTGCATCTCAATAAATTAGAATATTTTTGAAATGTTCATTCATTTCAGTAATTCAGTAATACAATCCATAATCAGCGTCTTCCATGATTGTGTGTCCTACTGAACCAGACTGAGGGACCATTTATAGGCTTAGGAAACCTTGGCAGGTGACACTGAATTTACAATACTGAACTGAGCTTACAATATTCTAATTTTCTTAGATTTGGGTTTTCATTACCTGTAATCCATAATCAACATTTACAGAACTAAAACACTTGAAATAGAAGACTCTGTGTGTAAAGAATCTGGAAAATATAGGAGGTCACTTTTTTAATTAAATTACTGAAATAAATAAATGTTTCAAAGATATTCTAATTTATGCATCTGTATTTCTGGCCCTTAAACAAGGATCACCCATAGACTCCAGTCTTCGAGGAATCTGTGAATACCCAACAGATTAAAAATTTGCCATGAAAAACAGTTTCATCCCTTTTTATAGCTGTTTTTTACAATGAATATAGCTTGAAGGGGACTCTCCACCAACTCTACCCACTCCTACTCTTTGCATCCTTCAATAGGTGCTTCGTCACTTATTCCAGCGCAGTTGGATTTTTTTTCTCAAGTTCCCACCATTCTCAAGCAATAATTTCTGTTACTTTCAGCACAATTATACTGTCTACTGTTGGGTGGGCGGGCCTTGACTGGAGCAGATAGTCAGGGACCGCCCACCTGTCAGCAGAGAACATAATTGTTCTGAAATTAACAGAAATTATTGATCGAGAGTGGTGGGGGCTAGAAAAGATATACCAACTGTGCCAGAATCAGCGGAGGGGCATCTATTGATGGATGCAAAGAGTTGGAATTGATGATGCTATAGGAAAACCTCTTTAAATAATATTGTGAGTAGTGTATTTCATATTTCACTACAGACTTGAATAAAACATCTGGTTGACACTTTTTTTTTCAATTCAAAGTTTATTGGTTTTCAAAAAGACATAAAATACAGTGACAACATATAGTTGCAACGGCAGCAGCAACATTTTATACTGTAGATAACGGGGAGATCCCGGAGTAGAGGCCAGAGGACAAGAAGAGGAGGTGAAGGGGAGAAGAAAGGAGGAGGAGGAAGGGAAAGGAGCGGCGAGACAACAAAAACAAGACAACACAGAATGAGGGAAGAAAGAAGGAGAAAAAAAAATAAAAAAAAATAAGGAAAGGGGGGGAGAGTGGTACTATACAGCAACAGTATCTGGGTCCAGGGGAGGACCCCAGGGGTGCAAGCAATCGAAAATTCTTCATCAGAAAGAGCAATAAAACTCCACAAGGAGCAAGGCCAGAGGGTCAAGAATAGTCCTAAACATGTAACCCATCAGTTATAAAAGCCAGAGCATCCCACTGTAGGTCTGGTTGCCACTTTTTAGCTTAACCACTTCCGTTCCACCCATAGACTATATACGTCTGGAAAGTGGTTGTCTAGTTCTGCAAGGATGTACCGGTAGGTCCAAGCAGAACTCAACAGCTGCACAAAATCGTGCAGCGGAGCCGGCTGTAACTTCAGGTTTATTACCTCCCCTGCCATCCCGATTGCTGTGTGTACAACGCTGAATGAGTGCTGTATACACTGCTATGGATGCCGCCATCTTGTGGCTCCCCTCTGACCCGGCGGTCACGTGATCTGCCGGGTGCAGCGCCTGTAAGAACTGCTAGCTCCTACAGGACCCAGATCAGCTCTATAGTAAGGTGCAGAAGGCGGTATTCCTCCTGCAACTGGGGCTAAATGTACCAGACCCAGTTACAGGGGAAATCAGCCTCCCCAAAAAAAAAAAAGTGATAAGATGCCCCCAAAGGTCTATTGTGACCTTATGGGGACACAATGTAAAAAAATATAAATAAATAAAAAATGAAAAGAAAAGTAAAAAAAAAAAGCAAATAAAATAATAAAAAAAAATTAAAAAAATAATACGCCATTAACACGTCCTTATTAAAGGTTATAGCCCCACCCCCGACGACACCATAGAAAATAAAAATTACCATAATGGAGAGTAAAAACTATTTTAAAAAGTTTTTTAGTAGCACTTCATGTTATTAAATTAAAAAAAAATGAAAAAGTGAAAAACAGACATGTTTTACCTCTTGTTTATATTTTCCCGGATATAAAAAAAATTAAAACACATGCAAAAATAAAAAAACATAAAAATAAAGCCCTATGTGTCACCAGAAAAAGACGCAGAAATTAGTTGAATAACACAAATAATAAAAATGTTACAGCCCTCAAAATCGCACATACAAAAAAACCAAAAATGTGTCTGGTCTGGAAGGGGGGGTAAAGCATCTGGTATGGAAGTGGTTAAAAAAGCAAGGAACAATTTAACAAAAAAGGAAGTGTTGCCAAAGGAGCTGAATTGTCTTCTAAAAGGGATTGCCTGGGATTTGAAAAAAATTGGTAGTAAATGTAATAAAAAAAAATATATATATATATCCCCTGTCACTCCAGCGACGCCACTTCAGTGGTCCTTGCTGGTCTTTGTTTACTTTGCTGCAGCATTGAAATACCGTCCATCTCTGTGCGAGTGTCAGTGCTGTGACTATGGGCTGCAGCAGTCTCGTGGCTGTATGACAGGTCATTGCTGCAACAAAGTAAGCAAATACTGATGGGGACCATTGGCAGCATAGCAGGGGTGACTGAGAATTTAACAAGTGAGTTTTTATTTATTTTAATCACATTTACTGCCATTAGTCTAAATATTTGATTATATAGGACAATATTTTAAAAAGAACTAGTGAACAAGAAAGTATCTATCTATCTATCTATGGAAAAAGTAATAAAGACAACACCAGTATCCAGCCCAAGGGTACAAGCGATTGGCCCAATCCAATATCTAAACAGAATCAGACGGCACTTCAAAAATATGGTGAAAAAAGAGGAGAGTACTTTTATTACTTCGTAACAGCAAATATTCTATCTATCTATCTATCTATCTATCTATCTATCTATCTATCTATCTGTCATGTATCTATCTATCTCTTAATATTTACCTATCATCTATCTTATCTATGTATCTATCTATTGTATATACCTTAATATTTTTCTATCATCTATCTATCTCATATTTATCTCATCTATCTATCTATCTATCTATCTATCTATCTATCTATCTATCTATCTCTTAATATCTATCTATCTCTATCTATCATCTATCCATCTATATCTATCTATCTATCTATCATCTATCCATATCTATCTATCTCTATCTATCTCTTAATATCTATCTATCTGTCATGTATCTATCTATCTATCCATCTATCTATCTATCTATCTATCTATCTATCTATCTATCTATCATCTATCTATCTATCTATGTATCATCTATCTATCTATCTATCTATCTATCATCTATCCATATCTATCTATCTCATCTATCTATCTATCTATCTATCTATCTATCTATCTATCTATCTATCATCTATTGAGCCTCAGTTGCACAGTTGATCCCTACCCTTTCAACAACAGGCGACTCAATCCCAGGCAACAACTCTAAGCCAAAAATGTACTTACATCTGTTGTCCCTTCTGCCGTGTTGATATTCTGCATCCTACCTGCGGTCATTGAATGGACAGTCTTGTCAAGCAGCCTAGAACGTTCCCAAAATGGAGCCTTAATAATACATTACGCAGGACCCTGATATCGCCCTAACTCCACTGTGTATTACGATTTTTTTCTTTCCTTTTACGACATAACGTTGCATAACAATTCATTCCCACAGTCCCTATCCTTATATATGTGTCTATAGTGTCATTGATAGTACAGTATAGCTGTGTGTGTATAGCCGCCTGGCATTGTGCATCTAGTCTGCTTGGTAAATGTTTGTTTCTCGGGGTATAGAGGAAGCTAATTGTTTATTTTGGGTGATTCTTTTCAGGATGGAGTGAAATTATCAGGCCTGTACTCATCAGCCGATAAACAATTAGGAAACATGAAGCTAATGGCCCCCTTCAGTGCCAGAAATGGGTGACAACAATTGTCCATGGGCCTAACCCAGGAACTCCTTGTTTGGCTTCTAGGTGTTAATGCAAATGTGTTCTTTTGATTCTCCAGCCTTGAGGCTTCTATTCTTTTGATTTAATTAAACCTAATTGGTTACGTTGCTCCTCCCCGGCCCCTGAGGTGGTTTTGTTTGTTTCCTGGTCTTCTTAGTAATGCATCTATTCATGGCGCTGAAATGCTGGCTAAATACTAGACCTTCTCTTCACACTGGATTTGGCTGGCAGATTATGACTTGCAAATAGTTTACGTATACTGTTAACAGTAAATGACCAGCGAAATAACTCATTGGGAGGTAAATGGAGGGTCCCTGAAAGCCGGGACTTAATGAGGGGAAGTGAAGATTTGTGTATTAGGTTACATGAGAAATGTGTTTACTGTACTTGGCTTAGTAGGAAAGTATTCACACTTGTAAGGTTGGATCTGTAGTGTCGGCATGTACAGATGTAGCCATCTTCATCTTAAAATCTGATAACACACGATTGGAAAAAGCTGAGTTAAAGCAATTAGCAAAGTTTATGTAATGCGCCAAAAGTCATGTTAAACTTGGCTACAACTGTATAGGCTGTTTACACTGATCATTGTGAATTTGTGTGAGCAGTTGTAATGATAATTGGCACTTGTGTTCAAGGGCGGGGCCTTGCAAGGTGCGCATGCGCTATTCCCTTGGATGCGCCTGTACTTTCCATTTGAAGCAATGGGCAAGTATGAGTGTACTGTAGCTAAAGCGTCAAATTACATAACGGAATTTACAGCTATGGCCTCCAGTTAACACATGTCCACACCATGAAGTGCACCCTTAAAGGGGTATTCCAGTCCTGCGCATGCGTGACCACTCTACTCACTTAACCGGTAGACATTGCCATAGGAAACCAAAATCAAAAAACTTTTTCTGCACGGGTCCACTGGTGAGAAGATAACTTTATATACAAGTATTTATTTTATCACAGACCAATAAGCGATTGTAATAGCTTTCAGACAGCAGTTTAAAGGGATCCAAAATGCCTCCCAAACTAATAATAGTGCCATGTAGGGGCCTTTAGTAGGAGCAGAAATATACCTTTGTGGCCACAAACGGATGAAGCAGTGCAGAGATAATCATCTTATATATGCAAATCAGCCTGTAAGTGCAACAGGGGCGGGGCCTGATTTACCAGCTTTGACTTAAGACAACTATAATGCAGACAGAGACTAAAAATGGTAAAGGGGAAATATAGGGCGCTAATTCCAAACGAGAGCTAGAACATTTAGAACTGTGTGTAAGCAAATCTATAAAATCAGGCCCCGCCTCTGGTGCACTTGCAGGATAGTTTGCATAAAAAGATGATTATCTCTACATTGCTTCATCAGTTTGTGGAGAGAAGGGTATGGTTCTTCTCCTATTAAAGAGGCCTACATGGCACTTTATTGGTTTGGGAGGAATTTTGGACCTGACAGACTCCCTTTAAGCTACTGTTTAACAGCGAATATAATCACCCTTTGGTCCCTAATAAAATAAATACTTATTTAGGAAGTTATTTGCAATCCGGCGTCAGATATTAAAATAAAAATGGAAAAAAAAAATAAAATAATTTATTAAAAAAAAAAATAAAAAAATAAACAAAAAAATAAAGCCCTATTTATCACCGAGTACATTACAGTCATAAACATCATATGTATGTCACGTTTGTCGATTGGGAGAAAAACAGCTGGGAAGTGTTATGTGAATAAGGCAGTTGGTGCATTGGGGGCGGTCCTTCAGCTCATTGGATCACTGCTCTTACCACTCAGACCCCTACCATTTTTGTCCTGCATCACCCTGTGAATTCCTTCCACTGCTATGACATCCACCTACTTGACTAGCAAGAGCAGTGCTCCAGGGAGCTGAAAGCCCGCCCACAGTGCACTTGAATGGTAACTGAGTTGCAGTACCTCAGCCTGACCACTACACAGAATATAGCGCTGTGCTTCTGTTTTTGTTCTCTCTTTGTTCTTGTATCGACACCAAGGGCTGTGGAGTCAGAGTTGTGGAGGCAGAAAAAAAGTTACCCACTATGACTCTGGCCTCAAAATGAAACAATCAATTATATTTAATTATATTGTACAGTCATGGCCAAAAGTTTTGAGAATGACACAAATATTCTATTTTCACATGATCTGCTGCCCTCTGGTTTTTATGTGTGTTTGTCAGATGTTTTTATCACATACAGAAATAGAATTGCATTCATATTATGAGTAACAGAAGCTTATATTGACAGTTAGAATGAGTTAATGCAGCAAGTCAATATTTGCAGTGTTGACCCTTCTTCTTCAGGACCTCTGCAATTCTCCCTGGCATGCTCTCAATCAACTTCTGGACCAAATCCTGACTGATAGCAGTCCATTCTTGCAGAATCAATGCTTTAATTTTGTCTGAATTTGTTGGTTTTTGTTTGTCCACCCGTCTCTTGATGATTGACCACAAGTTCTCAATGGGATTAAGATCTGGGGAGTTTCCAGGCCATGGACCCAAAATCTCTATGTTTTGTTCCCTGAGCCATTTAGTTATCACCTTTGCTTTATGGCAAGGTGCTCCATCATGCTGGAAAAGGCATTGTTGAGCGCCAAACTGCTCTTGGACGGTTGGGAGAAGTTGCTCTTGGAGGACATTCTGGTACCATTCTTTATTCATGGCTGTGTTTTTAGGCAAGACTGTGAGAGAGCCGATTCCCTTGGCTGAGAAGCAACCCCACACATGAATGGTTTCAGGATGCTTTACAGTTGGCATGAGACAAGACTGGTGGTAGCGCTCACCTCTTCTTCTCCGAATAAGCTGTTTTCCAGATGTTCCAAACAATCGAAAAGGGGATTCATCAGAGAAAATGACTTTCCCCCAGTCCTCAGCAGTCCACTCCCTGTACCTTTTGCAGAATATCAGTCTGTCCCTGATGTTTTTTCTGGAGAGAAGTGGCTTCTTTGCTGCCCTCCTTGAGACCAGGCCTTGCTCCAAGAGTCTCCGCCTCACAGTGCGTGCAGATGCACTCACACCTGCCTGCTGCCATTCCTCAGCAAGCTCTGCACCGCTGGTAGCCCGATCCCGCAGCTGAAACACTTTTAAGAGACGGTCCTGCCGCTTGCTGGTCTTTCTTGGGCGCCCTGGAGCCTTTTTGGCACCAATGGAACCTCTCTCCTTGAAGTTCTTGATGATGCGATAGATTGTTGACTGAGGTGCAATCTTTCTAGCTGCAATACTCTTCCCAGTTAGGCCATTTTTGTGCAGTGCAATGATGACTGCACGTGTTTCTTTAGAGATAACCATGGTTAACAGAAGAGAAACAATGATGGCAAGCACCAGCCTCCTTTTAAAGTGTCCAGTGGTGTCATTCTTACTTAATCATGACAGATTGATCTCCAGCCCTGTCCTCATCAACACCCACACCTGTGTTAATGGAGCAATCACTGAAACTGAAACGATGTTAGGTGGTCCTTTTAAGGCAGGGCTGCAATGATGTTGAAATGTGTTTTGGGGGATAAAGTTCATTTTCTAGGCAAATATTGACTTTGCAAGTAATTGCTGTTAAGCTGATCACTCTTTATAACATTCTGGAGTATATGCAAATTGCCATTAGCAAAACTGAAGCAGTAGACATTGTAAAAATTAATATTTGTATCATTCTCAAAACTTTTGGCCATGACTGTAGAATGATTTAGTCGTATAGTTTGTTACATATTGACTTTCATAGGAAACAATCACTGACTTTTTTTAATGAATTAGAGGATCTTTACTGCTTCTGACCATGGCTGTCTGCCATTTATGGAGGAGTCGGAGTCGCAGCTGATGGTTTGACCTACCGACTCTACAGCCCCCCCGGCAGGTGATGTTTGATGGAGGTGCTGGATGTCGGGTCACCACCAATATGATAAGTCATCATTATCTGTTAACCCAGAAAATCCCTTTAAAACAACCCCTTTAAAAAGCGATCATGAAACTACCTGATAAATGGCGAAAAGTTCTTGTCCTCGAATGATAGGATTAGTTCTACAGTATGACGCCTCTTATCCTCCATCGACACTGTTTTAGAGTTGGTGGTTTTACATTAGCCCCGTACCAAATTTAGACTCCTCTGACAGTAGAAAAAGGGATAGTTTATTTGTCAGCCATGTCTAATATTTCAGCTTATCCCCATTCAAGTCAATAGAGCTGATCTGCAATACCAGATCTTTCCTGTGAACAAAGATGGCGCTGTTGTTAAGGAAAAGATCCTTACTTTTACTCTCCTACAACAACAATGTTTAAAACCATGTGATAACAAATCTCTTTTTTTTCTGTAGTTATTTTTGTAGATTACCCCATTTCAGGATTTTTTTTACATTTTTTTGTGACGAGCGCTAATCCCGTGTTTTGGTGTATTATTCCTCAGGAGACTCGTTTATTTATTTATTTTATTCACTGAACCAAGTAAACATTGCGCTTGTGTTTTCTCGGTAATTTGCTCGCGTTGTTGTGCTCGGCGTTGCCAGTTGTTTAGACATTTTCAGTGTGGGCTGTAATTAACATTGTATCGGGGAGAATGCTGCAGTCTGACATTCTTGGATCCATATTCTGCCTTATGGAGCTGCATTAAAAATATCTGTCTGTATATGCAGTGTGTGTATAATTTGTGGAGAGGGGATTAAGACACATGCACGGACATGCTGGGATATATTAGAGAGTTCTGGATATATATTATACTGTATATGCGAATCCTTACAGCTCTATTCCTTTAAATAGGTCTTGTTTAACCCCTTAAGGACCCAGCACATTTTCACCTTAAAGGGAGTCTACTACCACCCCCAAGCATATTCACCGTGTTACAGAGCGCATTACATTGATAAGCAACAATATCATAGTTATATATTTCACTATTATTTTGAGAGAAGCAACTTTGAAGTCTCATGCAAATTAGGTAGTTGGTGCACTGGGGGCGGACCATCAGCTCCCTGGAGCACTGCTCTGGCTGCTGAAGTAGGATGGGGATGTCATAGCAGTGCACAGGGTGGCATTGGCAGGAGATGGTAGGGGTCTGAGTGGCAAAAGCAGTGCACCAAATGCTGAGATGTATTAGAAAGTTCTGGATACATAATATGTGAATCTTTATAGTTATATTTCTTCAAATAGGTTTAACCTCTTAACGACCAAGCACATTTTCACCTTAAAGGAAGTCTACCACCTCCCCCAAGCATATTTAGCTCTTTACAGCATACTTATATACAAACAACCTACCTTTGTTATGTAGGTCACTTTTATAGATTTGGAGAAAATAAACTTTGAAGTCTTATGCAAATGAGGCAGTTGGTGCACTGGGGGCGGGCCTTCAGTACTGCTCTTGCTGCTCAACTAGAATAAGTAATTAGAGATGAGTGAAGTATTCAAAAATTGGATTTGGCAACTTTGCCGAATTTCGCAATACGATTCTATTTGATCCGAATTAAATCGCGGCGAATCGCCTAACAAAAACAGTTATTTATTGGCTGCAGAGAGCCGGGGTGGGCGGCAAAATGGCATCCATTGACCGTGGCATCCAAGGTGTTAAAAAACCCCGATCGGTTATTGAGCAGGGTGTTAGGTGTCAGTTATAGCTAACACCCTGCTCCACAACCGATCGGGGGGATTTAACACCTTGGATGCAGCGGTCAAACATACCGTGTGCACTCGGGGATTAAAAGGATGTAACATCACAGGGCTGGCTGCTGATTGGCTGCACGCATGACATTGCGGCTGATCCTGTGTTCCCAGAGTTCCTTGCCCCATGTCCTAACATGTACAGCAGCCATTTTGAACTAAATGCGAATCATTACCACGAAGCGTGAGGAAATTCGGATTCGATGCGAATTTAATATTTCCTGAAATTCCACTTCTGCAGCTTCAATTTGCTCATCTCTATAAGTAATGTCATAACAGTGAACTCCTACTGCATGGGGTGGCACAGGCAGAAGATGATAGAGGTTTGAGTGGCAAAAGAAGTGTACCAGGAAGCTGAAGGCCCGCCCCCAGTGCACCAAGTGCCTCATTTGCTTAAGATTTCAAAGTGCCCCGGCTCTGGCTCCTTCATAAATGACTGACAGCCATAATCAGTCAGAAGCAGTAAAGATCCTTTAATTTATAAATAAGCCAGTGATTGATTCCTATGAGTAAATATGTACCCACCCAAAATTGGTCCCATCTCTAATTCCAACTTCAAAGTCTTGGTTCCTTAAGCCATAACTTTTTTTTTTTTAATGACTACTTTGCTGTTTGAGGACTTGTTTTTTGCAGGATGCATCAGCTCTTTTCCATATTCCATAGAACATATGGACCACCTCCTTAGGGCGTGTCCTATTTTAGAACCTCCTCCTATGGGACCGAGTAGGAAGCCCATGAAAAAGAAGTGTTTCTTGCTCTGATAGGAACGACCACCATGTCATACTATATTTTCTCTGTAGGGTAAATAAATATGAGGTTGCCCTTTCCTTCCTACTGGAGCCACCAATACACCCTATGGCAATTTCTTTATTCAATGCGCTTATAATGACTAGCCATAAATATTGCTAAATAATACAGGCATTTATAGCATTGCCTTTTCATAATTTATTTTTATCCTTTTAACATATTTTTCAAAGTGCTGAGTTTTTGCTGTTTCTTTTATGGAATTTGAATAATTTTTTTTTTTATTCTGTTTTGTAAAATTCATGAGCCATTGTGCTTGCAAAAACTCCTTTCACATAATAATACTTTATAGGAAGGACTATTTAACACCGCTCTTTCCAAGCTACTCCTGGACAATGTTACATTCTCGTCTGTTCATTTTCTTATTTATTAGCCCTTTTTTTTTTTTAACCAAATTACATACGTTCTAAGATATAATTTTTCCCAATTTTTTTGTGGGTCAAAAAGGTGACATGTACCAACTATAAAGGCAGAAATAAAACAATCCCATTTTTAATTATATTAATTTAATGGAAAAGCATTTCAGCAGGTTTATTTTTTTTTTTTTTTTTTTTTTTTTTTACCCCTGCGAAACTGTATTTATTATACTGAAATTGTAATCTATTTTGGAAACGGTATGTATCCTGCTTCTAAGCCATTAGTTGAATCATTTTTTGCTAGAATTGTACTATTTAAGCTTCAACTGTAATGCAAATTTTACCAAGGAATTAGGTGACAATATTTATTATTATTATTGGTGTTATTTGAGTCGTATTGGCAGGTTTCATTTTGTGCATTTTTTTTTTTATGTGCTTTTGCTGCAATTTTACAAACATGTCACAAGGAAACTGGGAAAATTGTTTTGCTTTAATAATGGAAGTGAAAGAATCCAGTGGGATGTTTAGCATAGCGAAATGTCACAGAGTGAATGTGTAGTTTCTGATTAATACCGTGAATCTTGAAACCGTTCCAAATGGCTGCCATTGTGAGCTTTAATACCGTGTGTTGTGCCCCTCTAAATGCCATGGTTTTCAGCAGGCTTTCCCTTTTTATAAGGGGTTATGAGATTAGCAGGGAATCACTTTGAGACATTAATAATGCAACATGTACAATAACAAGGAGTATTTGTGAAAAAATGGACTACCTAATTTGCCTGTGGCTGCAGCTACCAACTTTCTCCCAAGCTTTGTATTCGATTTTTTTATTTATTTTTTATTTTTTTTAATTTTTTTTTCACAGATAGAGACGTAGATCAGGCTCATATTTTTAGGTTGACATTTTAAAGACAATGACTTTTACTTTAGAGGCTCCATGAAATGTTATTCGTCTTTGTCACTCGCTGTCACTTTTTTTTCGCAGCTTATGTAATGAAAACATTGTTGCTTGAAGTATTTTGCAGATTTTATTTTTCTTTTATGAAGAGATGGCATGCAGGCAGAGAAAATCTGAAGTGTACCTGTTGCTTCCAGGGGAGACAATTTTTAGCGATAAATCAATGTTCAGATCAGCATTGTGGCTCTTTTTTTTTTGCAGACAATGACAACAGTCTCTTGGGTCTTCTTAACCCTTCTTACTCTTTTTCTCTTTCATTGTAACTTTTTGTTTTTCCATTAGAATTTGGCAGCTTTGATAACATTCCATGGTAGATGTTCCCGAAAGACCAAAGATAAATCAAGAAACTATGGTTGATTTACACCAGTGATCTCCAACCGATGGCTGGAGATCACTGGTTTTTGGCCAACAATTCACTGCGAAGACCTTATGAAAATGTTTCACTCAAATGGTCTTGCGTTGCGATAAGAAGAGAATGATATGTAATATACATGAGTGTCTTGGATTGTATGGTATTCCAAGAAGAAAATTCTTCCCACTGCTTTATCTTAGACTTCTTAGGGACTTAATCTATAAGCTTTGAAGTACAAGAAAGGAGAAACAGAAGTCTAAAAGTAAGTATGCACACCCCTTCTTAAAGAGAATCTGTCATCAAGTCTTCAAAACCCAATGACTTATATTATCTCAATGGCGCTGTTACCATGAGCGTTTTGGTGTATCCAAATCCATTCAGCCATTCCAAAAATATTTAGGGTCTACTAGTGGGCAGTAACACTACATACATACATAGAGCACACAGAGACCTCACCCCCAGAGAAACCTCAGGGTAACCGCCCACTTGGCTAATTAGCATCAACACTAAATGGGCTTATATCTTTGGAATGGCTTAATGGATTTGAATAAACAAAACCCCAAAAAGTTCAGGGTGACGTCACCTATCAGAGGAGTTTTGGTATTGCGATTTTCAGACCTAGTGGTCACAACCTCCTATCAAATCTCACTATTTATATATACCAGATATATAGGTATGCTATAAATACTATGATATGAATATGGTAGACAGCAAATCCTGTGTACAAAAACAGCGGATAGAAAACCAAAAATAACAATAGGTCACTGAGTCTGAAAGGGCCCAAGCCACCATATGTTGGACTGTTAAAGTAAACTGTTTCATATGGGAATTTATTGCTTTGTTTGGGTTAGGGGGTAAAATTTTTGTCCACTGTTATTTGGTGAATATGAGTTATGGTGCTAGTATATTAGGAGTATTTATTACAAAGACCCCTAAAGTAACTGATGGATCAGAATATGTACCCATCATGTGAGCTCCATGATACCCCTTGGCTCACCAGCACTGTACAGAGATTGCCATCATTCACATTAGTCCAGGTACCCAATGGGGCTCACCTTCTAAGTTTTAGCTCACCTATGCACACTATGGACAGTTTTTTGGAAGCAGCAAAGCAAAAGAAGTGCCAGACAAGGACACTAGAAGGTACTAGAAGGTCACATGTCCAAACACTGCTCACCTGATTGGCCCTCAGTTAGATGGCAACCAGCCACAAGAAGTGGGTTCCCGCTGCCATCTTGGAGAACTAAGCACAGATCTTCTGTGGATGTAGGCTTGTCCAATCCTTCTGTCTCTTCATGTCATCCCAGACAGACTGGATGATGATGAGATCAGGGCTATATCTGTGGGGGCCGGATCATCACTTCCAGGACTCCTCCTCCAAAGGGCAAAGGTCCCACCAAATATTGATGGGATTTACATTTCTTAAAAATAAACTATTAACCCTTCTATTTCTGAAAGCATTCTTACTTTGTTGCATATTTTCCATACATGCCTCTAACTTTTGTGTTTTTTTTAATTGACTCATTTATATTAATTGACTTTTATGGACTTAATAAAGACGGTTGGTTCTTTTAACTACCGTTTTTTTTACAGTAGGTGTTGATATTATGTTGTGTTGTCCGATTCTTGTTATTCGGAACCTCTATTGGAACTTACACTTTTATACAAAGCCAATTAACTTACTAGTATGATTTTTGAGCCTGTCAGAAAATCAAAGTTCTTGGAGAGAACCCTCACAAATATGTGGAAAACATAAAAAACTCCATGCAGATTTTGCTTTTGGCTAGATGTGAACCCATGATCCTAGTGCTGCAAGGCAACTGTATGAACCACCGAGCCAGTGTGCTGCCACAGACCTCCAGCAGGGGTGAATTTTTTTTTCTAAAAATATTTTTATAAAAATGCTTCTACTTGGTAGCTGCAGTTGGAACATAGTGAATTTTTGCACAGCACTGATAAAATATGTTTTAGTGGAAAGGAATTAGAAATAGTTTTGGAAGCAATGGATTGAGGCGATCACTAATCCGAACACCATGTAAGGATTAGTATTTTGGCTTGACATGACACAGTGACTGTATATCACACCCCAGGTAGTGCCAGCTCTTCAGCAGACTTCCCAAGAGATTAGAGTATGATATTACAAACTGCTGCGGTGAACTTTGTTGCCAAACCTTCAGTATGAAAGTGACTTTAGCCCGTGCACTGCCAGCTACTTACAGGGTGGTGCACACTGTGACTAGTGGGGGTTTCATAAGTCTATTTTCAGACCTGCCTGTTTATTCCTTTTTTTTAATTTTTTTGACTCAAGGCTTTATAAAAGTAGCAGCAAAAATATCAGACGCAAATGACTAGAAATGAAGGTCATTGTTTAACACGATTAATTTGCTTGGAGTATTCTGTACTGGTGCCAATGAAAGACTAATTATAGAGGTTAACAGGTTTCCTAACAGATCGTGCTTGTTCAGTTATCATTTCCCTGATAATTTTCAGTAATAAAATGGTAATTTTACTTGTTTGCATTGATTTTTTAACACCTCATCGAGTCTTAACAGCTATATCGTAAATAGTAATGTAGTGGAGGTTTTACTTCTATATTATGTACTATGGTTCATCTCCTCAATTTAGAATAGCCTTTAAATGGTCACTAACTTTTCAGACGACCTAATCTCATATAATAGAGCATGTGAATCTGGATCAAAATGTAATGTACTTTATTTAAAAATGTTGATATTTTCTGCCTAAAAATCCTCTCTAAAGTTCTTACCACTAGGTGTTTCTATCCTTACTAATTTGCTGTCTACTTCCTGTTACTAAGGCAAGTCTGTCTTTAAAAACTAACAGGAGAAAGACAGGAAAACAGGAAGTGGAGGGGAAAGGGCGGGTCTTTCTTTACAGGAAGTGGATGGAGAGTGGCAGGTCTCTCTTCACAGTTACTGCATGTTTCCTTACACAGAGAGGAGTTTTCAGCTTCTCACAGTGAAAGGAGAGTCTATCTACTTCTGAGTAGTGGCTTGTGTTATTGCTAATAGGATGTTAGTCATAGAAAGCACGCAACTTTCCTGCTTGTGCTCAGATCTCTCTTTTCCTATGTTGGGGATCTTTTTAGCAGCATTATAACCTGGATTTGCAGCCCAGTGTCACTGGATCTCCTATATTATGGTCACTTGAGCCTTTCTCAGTTATTTATTTGCTATTTTACAATTTCTTTGGTCATCAATATATGAGCCTTGGAAAACCCTTAAGTGCTGAACTCCATGATATGTGCAGAAAGAACTAAACAAGCCAATAAGGCACCTTGAGAGAGCAGCCCTGCTATATAGCATTCGCTGATGTACACTCATGTAGTTCCATGATGAGCAGAAGGTTTCTGCAATGGCACCTATGGCCATTATCCCACCACATATGCAATTGAGCAGGAAGTAAAGCTATAATAAGAAAGTCATGCACTTCATTATCTTCATGAACTCACTGATGCACCATTAATTATGGATTTCAATAATTCTAATATTCAGTCTTTACTGCAATCTCTGGCAGTCCCGGCACCCCCATAGCAATGAATGGGGCACCAGTGATTTGACACCTATCCCCTTTCCTGTGGAGAGCGGATAAATGTCATTAACAGCACAACCCCTTTAATTTAAGGTGTACTACTTAACTATTAACATATTGGGGCAGCATGGGTTGGAGTTATAAAAGTCATCTTCACTGGACACACCCTGCCTGAGTAGTTAGGTTCCTAGCTTGCTAGTGTCCCTTAGTGTTTAACCTTGGCTTGTTCCCCGACCTTGTTCCTGCCTGCTGACACTGGCTTCTGGTCATCTAATACCGACCCAGGCCTGTTCCTGACCCCTGAACCTGTGATGACAGCCCTGACCATGGACTGTATTCACAATCTGCTTTTGCCTGACTCTTTGGTGCACTGCACCATAGTCTCTGACTGCCTGGTCATCTGTCATCAACATTAGGACCACTCCAAGTGGTTTTGACCTGGTGTTCTCCCTGCAGTGAAGTCCATATCTGAATATGGGGGATAAAGGGTGAAAATAGAGACAAAACCCTTAGGCAGATTTAGCATCAAAATCTGTGCCAAATCACGCTATGAATCTTCTTCCTGTTGTTAACAAATAGAGGCAGAGACTAAAACAAGATGCTAAAAAAAATAAGCATCTGACTCGATCTTGCCATGGATTCTGTGGCTGATGCAGTGAGTAAAAGCCACGGCGGAGGGCTGGAAAGTGGAGAAGAATTTTTAATGGAAGGTTTACTGCACATTCCTGTTCACTTTCCACAATGTGAACCTATCCTTATGAATGGACAAATGCCAAACCAGTTTGGCCGCACCTTGGGTCTACCACCCACTCTCTGTTACAATTTTGAATGATCTGTGTCCCCGTTCAAGTGAAATACCAGAAAAAAAAACTTGCTACATGGGGCCTTAGCCTTAAAGGGGTTGACCAGGATATTTTAGTATTGATGGGGAAGGTGAAAAAAAACCCACAAAAAACATACTCACCTGTCCTCGGTGCTCTGGTGTACCAGGCTGCTGTCTGGTCCCCGAGGTGCCTCAGGGCTTTTCCGATAGGATTCCCCTCTGCATGTGACTGCTGAGGCCAATCATTGGCCTAATGAAAGGACATCATTCACGGACATCATAGGTGATGTCCTGGTTCCTTTCCTTAGACTGATGAGGCCGCTGATTTCAGCGGTGACGTGTGGCAGGAACTTCTGCAAGGAAAGGCCTGGGGCGCCCCGTGGATCAGATATCAGCTTGGGACACAGGAGCACCAAAGACAGGCAAGTATGTTGTTTTTGTTTTTTTTTATTTTTTAATCTTTCACCTGGTCTCCTGCTTTAATACTAAAATATCCTGGACAACCCCTTAAGTTTTAGATCCCCAAATATATTCCATCATCTACCAGAATGTATACCTTATATATACACGTTTATTAAGATGATTTATTACAATTCTACGACATCAGTAAAACGCGTAGAAAATTGTTAACTATTTGTCATGAAAACAAGCTGAAAGTAAAGAGGGATATGCTCAAGCAGCATGAATACTTAAGTGCCAGATGGATCGGTTCGAAGGGTCAAGTTGGGAAGAAAAAAAGCCGTCACACACACTTCATCAACACTGTGGAATGAGAGGCCGCTGCATTTACTGAGCAATGGATTTGCAACGAGTACATAAACTAATTGGTGGATGAGCATGCCCCAGGAGCAATGATTTTAAGGTCATAGCAGGCTCAATGAATAGTGCTGACTTACACTGGGTCTCACTGATAGCTGATCTTACCAATGAGAGGGTTACAAGCAATCAAGCCTGAAGCCTTTCCGTGTGCCTCCAATGGTCTGTCAGCGGTCACCATTTCTGACGTCCTTTATGTTTGTCCAGTCAGCTTAAAATCTTTAGGTTGGGCCTCAAATTACTCGGTAAAGAAAAGAGAGTAGCAATTATTTTCAGTCACTGGGTTTTGGAGACCTTTGTGTTAATTATACCAAATACTGGCGATTCACTAACAAAATTCCCAACTTGCACTTGCAAATGGGAAAAAAAAGAACTTTAGACGAACGAAGATGAAAAAAAAAAAATCGTTTAGCAAGTTGAGTGAAATTACAAAAAGTAGTCTTAAAATCGGATGAGATTTGTATAGATGAAAAAATTGGCCCAAAATAATATGTAGAATTGTTATATTCTTAAAGAAAAATATTTATAAATACTTTAAAAATGAATTTGTAAAATTACACATTCAAATAATTTTTTTGTATGGGCACATCTACAAAATTTTGATTTTAGATTTTGAAGTCATCCGAGAAGCTCTGTGCCATAAATAGTTACTCTAAAGCATGGACAAAATACAACTCAAAAATTGAAAAAAAAAACACATCATAATATCTGAGCATAAACTGCAAAAAAAACAAAACAAAAAGATTAGAGTTTAAGGATTTTAGTGTCTGAATGTAGATCCGTTTCCTTCCAGTTATGTGAAATATACATAAAATAAACATGAATAAACAACAATTGTGTGTATATATATATATACAATATATATATATATATATATATATATATATATATATACAGTACAGACCAAAAGTTTGGACACACTTTCTCATTCCAAGAGTTTTCTGTATTTTCATGACTCTAAAAATTGTAGATTCACACTGAAGGCATCAAAACTATGAATTAACACATGTGGAATTATATACTTAACAAAAAAGTGTGAAACAACTGAAAATATGTCTTATATTCTAGGTTCTTCAAAGTAGCCACCTTTTGCTTTGATTACTGCTTTGCACACTCTTGGCATTCTCTTGATGAGCTTCAAGAGGTAGTCACCTGAAATGGTTTTCACTTCACAGGTGTGCCCTGTCAGGTTTAATAAGTGGGATTTCTTGCCTTATAAATGGGGTTGGGACCATCAGTTGTGTTGTTCAGAAGTCAGGTGGATACACAGCTTATAGTCCTACTGAATGGAGTGTTAGAATTTTTATTATGGCAAGAAAAAAGCAGCTAAGTAAAGAAAAATGAGTGGCCATCATTACTTTAAGAAATGAAGGTCAGTCAGTCCAAAAAATTGGGAAAACTTTGAAAGTGTCCCCAAGTGCAGTGGCCAAAACCATCAAGCGCTACAAAGAAACTGGCTCACATGAGGACCGCCCCAGGAAAGGAAGACCAAGAGTCACCTCTGCTGCGGAGGATAAGTTCATCCGAGTCACCAGCCTCAGAAATCGCAGGTTAACAGCAGCTCAGATTAGAGACCAGGTCAATGCCACACAGAGTTTTAGCAGCAGACACATCTCTACAACAACTGTTAAGGAGACTGTGTGCAGCAGGCCTTCATGGTAAAATAGCTGCTAGGAAACCACTGCTAAGGACAGGCAACAAGCAGAAGAGACTTGTTTGGGCTAAAGAACACAAGGAATGGACATTAGACCTGTGGAAATCTGGGCTTTGGTCTGATGAGTCCAAATTTGAGATCTTTGGTTCCAACCACCGTGTCTATGTGCGACACAGAAAAGGTGAACGAATGGACTCTACATGCCTGGTTCCCACCGTGAAGCATGGAGGAGGAGGTGTGATGGTGTGGGGGTGCTTTGCTGGTGACACTGTTGGGGATTTATTCAAAATTGAAGGAATACTGAACCAGCATGGTTACCACAGCATCTTGCAGCGGCATGCTATTCCATCCGGTTTGCGTTTAGTTGGACCATCATTTATTTTTCAACAGGACAATGACCCCAAACACACCTCCAGACTGTGTAAGGCCTATTTGACCAAGAAAGAGAGTGATGGGGTGCTACGCCAGATGACCTGGCCTCCACAGTCACCAGACCTGAACCCAATCGAGATGGTTTGGGGTGAGCTGGACCGCAGAGTGAAGGCAAAAGGGCCAACAAGTGCTAGGCATCTCTGGGAACTCCTTCAAGACTGTTGGAAGACCATTTCAGGTGACTACCTCTTGAAGCTCATCAAGAGAATGCCAAGAGTGTGCAAAGCAGTAATCAAAGCAAAAGGTGGCTACTTTGAAGAACCTAGAATATAAGACATATTTTCAGTTGTTTCACACTTTTTTGTTAAGTATATAATTCCACATGTGTTAATTCATAGTTTTGATGCCTTCAGTGTGAATCTACAATTTTTAGAGTCATGAAAATACAGAAAACTCTTGGAATGAGAAGGTGTCCAAACTTTTGGTCTGTACTGTATATATATATATACACATGAAAAAAAATCATTCAATAATTCATTTTTGGAATTTTTAAGTTTTTGTACAAACTCTAAGTAGTAATTATATGAATGCTGCATAGTTAAAGGGGTTTTCCAGGACATATATATTGATGACCTATCCTTAGGATGTGATCGGTGAAGGTCTGACACATGAGATCCCCACCGATCAGCTGGTTGAAGAGGCTGCAGGTTTTGGTAAGCACTGCAGCCTCTTCATTGAATGCCAAGCACAGAGCCACACATATCGTAGAGACTGTACTTGGTATTGCAGCTCAACCCTATTCACTTGAATGGGGCCAAGCTGCTGCTGTACCATATGACTGGTGAAAGTGACGTCACGGGGAAGAGGCTGCAGCACTTGTGAGTGCCGCTGCCTCTTCAAGCAGCTGATTTGCAGGGGTCTGGGTGTCAGACCTCCACCAATCACCTATTGATGACCTATCCTAAGGATAAGTCATCAATTTACAAGTCCCAGAGAAAGCCTTTAGGCTAAGGCTTCACATTGCAGCATTTTTTGTTGCAGATTTTGCTGCGTTTTTTTGAGCCAAAGTCAGAAGTGGATTTCACAGTAGAAGAACGTCTCAGAGCCTGCTTTATACTTTCCTTTCCTTGCCTTAGCCTTAAAGAGGTTTATGAGATTAAATAAAACATGGTGGCCGTCTTCCAAAAACAGCACCACGCTTGACTCCAGGCTGTTTCCGTTATTGCAACGTAGGCACTCCCTACCAGACACAATCTGTTGAAGAGTTGTGCTGTTTTTGTAAGGAAGCAGCCATGTTTTTGTAATCTCTAACAATCACTTTATCTAGTTTCCGTAGTTAAAGGGTAGATCTGTTAATTTCTTTTGTTTGCACCTTCATTCTACCCAGTTTGCTCTATAACATGGCAGCGCCGTTTCTCTTGTTTCTCTCTTATATGGTTTTTATCCCTAAGTCTTATATAAAAGCCATGTGTTGTAAACCATGCTGTGGGCAAATGGTTTCGTTTCAGCTCTTTGTCTCCTTTTATGTCTTTGTAAATAGTGTTTTCTACTGAATCCTGTTCAGCTATCAAAGGATGCTCTATAGCCTAAAAAAGTGAAATGGAACCATCGCAGTGAAATATTGATCATACATACCTGCCCCAGGCACCGTCCATTCCCATTACGAGCCTGCGCTCCCTGTTTATCGACTGTCTGTATTGTCAAACTGCAGTACATATTATCTTATTACATGATTTGTAACATATTCATGATGTGGTCTCTACAGAACGTGAAATCCAAATAACACAGCGAGTTAATCTTACAGCCGCGACAGGAAAAAGGGAAGAGAAATAAAAAGATTAACATTAAATAGCGTATTGTTGTCATTGAGAGAGCAAGGCTTTCAGTCCTAAGCAGATGCAGAGCTCTTTTGTTACGGCGTGTTTCAGTGACTGACCTTCCTTCTAATATATCTAGTAAAAATGAAAATAGAACAATAGATTAAAAGTAACTTTTATGCGGTTTAACCAAGTTGACATTTTGAGTTTTTTTTAGTGATTTGTTTGCTAATACAAAAAAAATGATATTCTTCTATCAGCCTGATTACGCAAGTGTTGGCATAAAGAAACTTGTTCCAAAACTGTAATTTAGCTATGACCCGGCAACCTTTTCTGCATTTTTATTAAAGAGGTTGCCTTGTAAAGATGACCACTTTGAAGAAGACCTTTCACCACCTCCACCAACGCCAACTTTTTCCATGCTTCAATAAACGCCTTTCCACTGATTTCGGAGCAGTTGGAATTTTTTCTCTAGCCCCCACCTTTCCTGAGCAATCACTGCTGTTAGCTTCAACAGCCAACACCAAGCTCTGAGATTGCTCACCACCAAATTCGTGCCCACATTACTCCTCCAATCCTGTTCTTACCCCAACCACATGCTATCTTCACTTCTCTCTACCTTCACTATACAACAGCGCTAGCCCAAAACTCTTCTCTTCATATCTTATACTAAATCAGAAATATTATGGCAAAAAAAATGTATAGGTGGTTCCAAGAAAGCTTAGTAAAGACTTGTTTGTAAATTCCGAAATGCATCACAGGATAATGATTGTATATAAGACGTGTGCACACTGATGTTTTTAGTTTTTTTGTTTGCTTTGTTGGCTATACACCTATATATTTTTTGCCATTACATCTTTTCCTGGACTGGGCCAATGATCTGAGGTTCCTGGCACTGACTTCATTTATTGCAACTGATCTACATTCAACATTGGTGTCCCTTTTGAGTTACCAAATTAGGAGTGACCCCTTTACCCTTCCAGTCCTGTTCCTAAGCTTCACTAACCCCTTATCTCTCCTACATCCACTAGGTGCCACTACTCTCATACCGGCTAAGAATCCTAGCCACAGATTATATATGGTTCCCATTCTTACAGTCCGAAAGTCTCTAGTCTAATACAGACCCAAATCTAAAGAGTATCTAAACTATTAGGATTGGTGAGTCAAAGTAGCTGCTGAAAGTGGCAACTGTCTACTCTGTGCCATCTATATGCTGTAATAGGGCATGTGGGAAGGTGTTCATTGATGAAACAATTACTTTTAAATAGGATCTATAACCAGGTCTGGGAAGCCCGATCATCCGATCGGCGCTGTTGCCCTGGACATTTTTGTACTATGTTTATCTAAATCCGTTCAGCCATTCCAAAGATAGAAGCCCTTTTAGTGATTATATAAATTAGGGTCTACTAACCAAGTGGGCATCAACACTGCGTGACATACAGTACACTGACCCTTCCCCATGTTACTGCCCACTTGGCTAGTAGACCCTAATCTACATCAACATTAAATGGGCTTATATCTTTTGAATAGCTGAACAAATTTGGATAAACAAAACACCAAAATGCTCAGGGTGACAGCGCCGATCACATGATGGATGTCACTGGGCTTTTCAGATCTGGAGACAGGTCCATTTTAAAGAAAAAATAAATGATTATGGGGTTTAACTGTAGCCTCATATGTGTCTATCAAAGTGAAATCTATTAAATTTAATAAAATATAGTTACCATGGCTACAAAATTTACCGACATTACGAAACCAAGTCGGACATGCAGGACTTCGTGTCCGACGAAGAAAAACGGCTTCGCAGCGCAGAGGGTGTAAGCGCACACCCACGCATTGTTTAAAAACCTATGCGTCGCTAACCTGTCGGCATCCGATGCCTATCCGGTTCCCCGAGATTTTCACTCGGATTGGCAGCGGACGGACTCAAACGCAGGTGTGAACCCACCCTAATCATGAAAAACTTGCAGTGCAAAATACTAGAGATGAGCAAATCGATTCTGCAGAAGTGGAATTCGATCCGAATTTCAGGAAATCTTCGATTCTCCATGATTCCGGATTTCCTGATGCTTCGTGGTAACGAATATTTAGTAAGGACCTTTGTGACATCAGATGGTCACATGATGTTCTCTAGTCGTGTGATTGGGTAGGCGTGTCTTTGCTTGTTAGCAGATCCTTCCACATGAATAAAAGTTGAGAGAGAAACATGAGAGAGACATGACCACGGCATCCAAGGGCTTCCGCCATTTTGCCGCCCACCCTTCTCTCTGTACCCTGAAAATAGCTGTTTATTCTCCACGAAGTAATTCGGATCGAAGCAAATTTTTTTGGAACTTCGAATCGAACTGCCGAATCGAATTTTTGAGAAATTCGCTCATCTCTACAAAATACCTAAATCGCTCTTTTTATTTATTTTTTTAAGTTTTTAGGGCATTTTAACATATTAGTTTGGGGGTCCACTATCCGGTGGTACACCCTCACGTACTAGCCAGAATAGAACTGGCTCTGAAGAGTGACTTTTGCTCTGTAGAAACCCATCTGTGAGTCAATTGCAAGTGACCATCATGTAATTCTTCATTTGCCCTGTGGAGGCACTGTAGGAGGATTGAGCACTTAGCGACAGGTGCCCCAACTGTTAATCAATAGGGGTCGAAGCAGCAGGATACTCTAAGCCACATTTCTGAGATCACCTTTACCATGATCTGCTTTACCGAGACCAAATATGCACCAAGAATTTTTCGAACGGAACATTATTTTATTTAAGAAGAATGAAATGGCGGTAAAGTAAGAAAAAATATTCTAAAAAGATTGGAAAATGTGAAATATGCGCAGGCTGTCATGAGGTGATAATAGTCTTTCTTTTACTGAGGGTTAAATACCTTGAATGAGTTCTACAATGACAAGGCTAAAATAATAATTCCAACCCATTTTATTTGCCGTATTTATAAGGCAAACACTTAGCATCTCTGGTACTTACCATAAAACACTTGAGTGAAATATTTTTTTTTTTTTTATCCATTTACTCTTTAATAAATTAGTGGAATGCCATGAAATAAAAACAATCATTTTTGGGGTCATTGCTGTCATTTTTTTCTCTCCATTCAGTTCTCCTTGTAATATTCCCTAGGCAGTACATCGTGAAATAATATTTTCTCAATAGAAGCCGTTAAATGTTTTGTTTTAACAAAAAATAATGTAGAGGGAAAAGAAGGTGATGGTGGAATTTTTATTTTTTTTTAATAATAAATACTAATAAAAGCCATCTATGTAAACTCCAAAATACATTTCATAGTAAGCCTTAAAACAAACTGGATATAGCAGTACAGTATAAGATAATGTAGATTTTAATATATTGGGGGTCATTTATTAACCCAGCTACAAAAATTCTCTGACGTAGATGAGCGATAATGTGGCACATTTTTGATGCACAGCCCTTTATTACGCCAAAGATGCACCATATCGATTATTCTGTGTCATGCTATTTTTTTCGCAAGTGGGTGAAGCGGGGTGGAGAGCAAGGCTGTCCAGGACAGGGGCACCTTGCCCCGACAAATTTGTTATAACTCGTACCAGAAAGCTGACGTTATACATGAAATGTATCAATTCTGGCACATGGGAGTGCGCCTGTTTTATTTAGAGGTGGAGACTTTTAATAATCCAGGCACAGGCTTGCGCCAGTTTGGGACTTTATTAAGAATGGCGTAGGAAACTCCAGTCTTAATAAATTCTCCCCATTGTGTCAAATGTTGACATATGTGATCCGAGGTAGAACTTTCCAAATTTGTGCCTCATTTGTTTGAAGTGTGGGTATATACGTACAGTATATACACAAATATGATATATATCTATATATATGTATGTAGTGAATTTGTACTCAAGATCGCCTTTGCTGGGGTCAAAGGACACGTGTCTGTTTAGTCAAACCAGTCCAAACAGCAGCAGATAGGTGTGAGCTGACACTAGTCAGGTTTTATTGTATATTGTATTATATGCGAGTATACAGAAAATAAAATAGAACAGCAACAAAAGAAAATATTTGCCTGTGTGACACTAGATATAAACGTCCCTAGCTAGCAGCTGGAGAGCTTCTTCCTCTTGGCTTACCAACATAATAACCAGTAACCTCTTGCTTACATGTATCTCTCACACAGACTGGCTTTTTGTGTCCCCAGGCAGAGAGAGAGAGAAAGATCCCCTTCTAGTCTTTCTTAGTACCTGTCCTCTCTCAATCAACTAATAAATTAGTGAGCAGGTGAGGGCCTGTGCCTGCTACTTCGCATATGAAAGGAATCTTGGGGAAATATACCTCCTCGCCACAACCAATCCTGCACAAGTGTTATATATGTATATATATCTACACGCACACACATGATTCTTTCATTTGCATGTCTACCAAGGAAATGAACAGCGGCAACCTGCCTAAAACTTTTGCACAGAACTTATCTTCTCAAGTATACTGTATATATTAGCAGGAAAAGAAACATTGCACAGCAACGTGTAGGTCATTTCTACAGTGGCCTCTTAGAGTTCCCCCAAGACTTCCGGCCATGATTTGTAGACTTTGTAGAGAAGAGGTATTAGTCCATATGAGATCTTTAGAAACTGCCAGCATGGTGACCTTCTATGTTGAAGGCAATCTTCACGGTCACCGAACGCTTTAGTGAAAATCAGTTTGACAAGTTTTGTTCGGTTATTTCAGGAAATTTGAAGTGAAAATTCTCATTTAAAAAAAAGTTTAGAATTTTATTTTTAAGTTTTATGAAAAGTGAATTTTTATGGTGGAAATAATTGGTTGTTATGCAAAAGTTTCTTATTTTATTGTATCACAAAAGGACTATAGAAAAGGGTATTCATGCAGCGGATTTGTATGGGCTATTCATGTCGCTATATTGTGCTTGTTGTACTGTAAGACCTTTGCTCAGAAGCTGATAGATACTGATTAACCAACACAGACTTGTCGCATGAATGGCCGCGATTTCTCATGTATTTCACTTCAAGTGATTATTGTATAGGACCTTGAAGACAGATTGCAGATAATGATCAAGTTACCGTCTCAATTTTCTGCTATCTGCTTACTATTATACCATTATAAGTCAAGGATGTTGCTGACTTATAGAGAATGACATATAGTAATACTAATGAATGGTAAGGTACTTGTATGTAGGTAATGCACCCGTGACTCAATGATATGAAAGACGTATTATGTCCATGTACAAATATATTTAAAATGTATCTTCATAGAACTAAGGTGCGTGAATATCTTCATACTTGGAAGGGATGTCTTATCAGGTCTACATCTGTCCAAGTGCCTTATCATAGAGCTACTTCTTTTCTATAGGCCAATGCAGAAAGGTGCTGGTAACAGAGTAGTGGCCTTAGGGTACGTACACATCTGTCCGGAGCCTCTGGTGCGGAATCTGTCTAAAACCACAGACAAAAATATCTTTTTCATCTCGTGATGTGACGAGAAAATAGTGGATGCCCCATTATATAAAGCAGGTTCCCTCGGGATTCATTAGTGTCCGCCATTAGATCAGTCCATTTGACGCTAGGTTCACAACTGCGTTCGGGTTTCCGTTCGGGGGGTCCACTTAACGGAAACCTAATCCGCTTAAAAAAGCAGTTACCTGCGGACACCCACGAACCCCATAGACTATAATGGGATCCACTGGGTTTCCGCCCAAAAAGGGCGAAAAATGTGGAGAGAAAAGCGCTGCTTGCAGAACTTTTCTCTCTGCATTTTTAAAGCGGAATGGGGAACGGAATCCAGGCGGAGACCGGGCGCAGGTGTGAACCTAGCCTTAGTGTTTTGTTCTAGCTTCTGTTCCTATAATGGAAGAGGAGAATGGCTGAAAACAACGCAGATATGACCTCACCCTTGACCAGTGTCCCACACCTTACTATAGATGATGGGGATCTACTGGGTTGCTACAGATCTGACTTTAGGCTAAACCTAGGTTCAAAGACTAAGGAATCCTTGATATTCCTCTTTTAACCCCTATACAGACTGACTACGACTACAACCTCTACTTCATAAATGGCCGACAACTATGGTCAGTCAGAAGCAGTAAAGATCCTCTAATTCAATAAAAATCCAGTGATTGATTACTATGAAATAAATATGGAACAAACTATACATCTAATTCATTATATAATATTAATAATGTTAAAAGTAATGAATTGTTTTACTAGGACCGGGTGATTAATCTAAAAATAACTGAAACCAAAGATCATCCAGGATAACCAATGGGATTTTGTTTACGTTGGTTATTTTGGTTCGGTTATTACAATATTTCACCTGCAGTTTCGTTCAGACCAAGCACGTATGAAACTGTTATTATACTGTGGGGTCTTTTGAGACCCCAGAGTATAATAAGCTTAGGCCCAATGGAGGTGATCAAACATAAAAAACAATGTTACTCACCTCTTCTGGGCTCTGGCGCAACTCCCTGGTATCTTTGAGTCTATTGTGATTGGGGCTCAATGGTCACATGGGTCATGAACTAATGGGGCATTATACTGTGTGACAGGCACTAATGGGGCATTATACTGTGTGATGGGAATTTGTGGGGCACTATACAAGTGGGCACTAATGAAGCATTTTACTGTGAGGTCACTAATGGAGCATTATATGGTATGACAGGCACTAATAGTTCATGATATTGTATGGTGGGCACTACTGGGGCATTATATTTTGTGGTGGGCACTGATGGGGTATTATGTTGTGTAGTGGGCACTGATAGGGCATTATATTGTGTGGTGGACATTAATGGGGCATGATATTGTATGTTGGGCACTACTGGGGCATTATATTTTGTGGTGGGCACTAACGGGGCATTATGTTGTTTGGTGGTCATATAATGCTCCTATGTGCCCCACACAGGGATTGGCAATTGTCCCTGCTGTCTGGAGAAGAGTAATGTATCCTCTGGGCTGCAGCTACTCTAATGTATGAGGCTTAGGGGACAGTGGCCGGTAGATGAGTGTGTTTGATGATTAAGAAGCAGAAGTCCGTAGGACTGGCAGACTGGCAGGGGGATTAGAAGGCTGCTGGAAAAGACACAGAAATTACTAGTGCTACACTTGGAGCAAGAGAGAACACTGTGTCTTCCCAGATAAGACTACCACTGCACAGTATGAGGCAATAAATCAATTAGCAGCCTCCTCCTCTCCCCTCCCCTCTCCATAGATATCTGTGTGTGAGCTGGATACAGAGATGGATTCTTTATAAACACACAGTTTGAGTGCAGATAAGGAGAAGGAGAGCAGCTCCACATGGAGAAGGAAACTGATTTCTGTAATAAGATATATTACAAAGCTTCTTATATTCCCAGTACTATTCATTTATGGAAAGTGGTTTTATAAGTGGAGACACGCTTTACAATGCATCAGGTAAAATTGCACTCCATATTGTAGCACTTTATTTCTCTCCGGTGTTTGATCCATTCTTGTTTTTCCTGAAAATAATCTGTAAAGATTGGGCTTTTTCAGGTTTCTAGACAGTTGCGACATGCCCGAAAATACACACAATTTTTTTTTAACCACAACTGGTGAAGAAAATGTATAAAAATACAATATATTATTTTCGGTGTAGAATTCCATTTGTGGAAAATGAGGACAAAAAATGTATTCTATCTTTTTATTTTCTGTAAAGTGTTCAATTTTTGGTCGCTTGACCTTCCATAGGCAAACACTCAGTCATTGGTTGGACCCATAGTTCTTTTGTTTCGCTGTGCTTCCTTTTATCCTATTTTATGTTTTTTTTTCCTTTTTGTCTTAAATTAGCCCAAGGGTCCTGTAAGGAATGCTAGTAATGTAACCATAATAATGCACATTGCCCAATTGCTTGTGTGTATGATATAGGTTGGGAATGCTAGTGGCTTGACAGGCTATTACCGAATGTAATGAACAGCTATTTTTAAGAAGAAGAAATTCAAGTTGACAGGTTGGCAATAAAATTCAGCTAGTGGCATAATTTTTATCTTATTTAGTGTGGAGAGTGGATTTCAGTTCAGTTTAAAGAAATTTGTATCATAGACGTCATGTAGAAAACATTTTGTGCCTTGGTTTTCTTGTACTCTTTAAATCATCGCTACTCGAGCACGTTACAAGGTCTGGCGGCGACTGTGGAATGCACTTGGAAAGTACTTTTCCTCTTGTCTTTCTATACAATAGGTCGTCTTTTTAGTCAATGTCTGTATAAAGGAGTAAAGTAATGTATACTTCATAAAAATTATTTGATACATTGTCTTTTTTTTTTGGAGGTTTACTAAAAATTGTATTAAAGGGGTTTTGCGGGGGGAAATAAAGCTTACTAGTACATTCCCCGCACAGGTTACGTTTTATGACTAATATATAAGTATGTCCCCTGGAGTCCTGTTTATTACCAGTGCAGAGGCCAGCGGGGAGGCCGAAACGCTTGTTCCTTTGCCCTCCCTACTAGCACTCCAATTCTCGGTCACATGACTGACTCCACTTTACACAATGGGGCTTGTGGCCCATGTAGAGGGGAGTCCGTGATGTTGGTGAGAGTCCAAACGGCTGCAGGTGAGTCAGAGGAGAGAGTTCCAGCCAAACTCCGCACAAAAAATAAACGGGTCTCCGGGGAACTGGGATGTATATCAGTAATAAAGCTTTAAAGGGGTTGTCCAAGAATTGGAGCAAGGTCTGGTCTGTGTGGCTCTGATATATCAATAACATGACTGTCCCACAAGATATTCTTGCCATACTGGGAGGGTAGATTCCTACATGTATACAGTACTTCACAGTTTCCATAACTTCACCATATGTCTTACCACAAAATCTAACTATACGCTTTAGCTAGCTGTAGGGTGAATGCTCGTTTAGCCGGCAGTTGTCCCTCCATGGCCAATTGTGCATATGTTCTCAGTGGGGGACGCGGAGTAGGTCAGAAACTTCTAGAAGTGTCTTATCACCCCTGAAAAGGTAATGGACAAGATTGTTGAAATTCAACATGTCTGATACTTCTTCCCCCCAACGTTTCCACCACCATAGACATCAGAAAGGCAGACGGTCCTGCTGAAATCAGCAAGTTTGGCCAACATTCATCTAATGTGTTTGTCCACCTTGGATCTGATAATAAATTATCTGCCTACATTGGTACCAGTGGCTTGCAGTTATTCCCATGCTGTGTTGAGTCTTCTTCCTCTCTTTCCAGCATTCCTTCCTTCAGAACCTTCCTCCTTTTTGTTTTCTTTTCTTTATGTAGTTGTGTCATTGCTTCCCAACTGGCATCCCTTCCCCGTACTATGTTTTAGGATCCTATCTGGTACTACTTATATCTACACTTTTGACCTATTGTGATGTTTCTGATGATGCTTATTGATATGGACTTACCTTGTACTCCAATTTTATTTTTGTATTTTTCTGGAAGAAAAAAAAAAAGGACACCTTACAATCTTAAACCTATTTTAATATGTTTATGCGTCACCTTCGAGCGCTTTGCCATAATAAACCATCCTCTAATAGCGGAATATCACTTACCTATAAACCTTTGCAGTGCCTTGTAGCCAGGGCTGTGGTCTCCGAGTTGGGACCAGTTTTGGGTGGAGTCGGAAAAAAGTTACTGACTACGACTACAGCTTCAAAATGAAATAAATAATTATTTTAATTATATTATATAATTATTAATTGGATATAGAGTTTGTTACTTATTTACTTTCATGGGAATTCAGTCACTAGCTTGCTTAGTTGCTTCTGGCTGGCCGTGGCTGTCAGCCTTTTGTGAAGGAGTCGGTTCAGGAGTCGGAGTTGGTCTGTGGGGAACTGGAGGAGTCGGAGTCAGCAGTTTGGAATCGATCACTGACTTTTTTGTGTGTTAGAAGATCTACTGCGTCTTGCTCACCATGAATGTCAGCCATTTATGAAGGAGTTGGGCTGTGGAAAAATAGAAGAGTCGGAGGTTTGGTCTACCAACGCCACAGCTCTGTTTGTAGCCACTTTTACGGGAGATGAAGTAACCCTTTTGGCATGATGGATCGATGATGTCATGCGTCCAAGAAAAGGTTTAGCACGGCTCAGACGGTATCAGATGAAGGGATGTTACCTTGCACCTATGATTACAGTTCGTAAATCCAACTTTGTGTATTTTTTGTTAAGGAAACAGAAGCCTTAATGATGGGTTAAATATATTTCCCCTTTTCCACCACCAGTAGCCTCTGACATTTCATCTCCTGTTTCACAATATTCCTCCAGGCATCTTCGCTATCCTGGCTGTGACCCCGGTCTCACCTCTTTTTCTGGTTATGTCTTGTCATTCATACTTACTAGACTTCTGGTGCTGGATGGAGGATGGAATTTCAATCCTTTCCCCAATAGGCACTTATCCAGTCTCTTTTAAACTCTCTGAAGAATCTACTTTCTCCCTAAATCCTTTTTCTTACAGAGCCACTAAATACTTACTATACACTTTTTGTTTGTGCTATTCTGTTCTGTTCCTGAATGGCTTGGCTTAAGGGGGACTTTTTGGTAAATTCATGACTTTTACTTTTTAAATTGATCTTTTGTTACACGCTTCCTTGGTTTTTTTTTGTTCGTAGAGAATAATGGAGAAGTGGAAGATTTTTTTTTCTTGAAATATTTCCTTGGATGGGGTCTTTACTTTTCTTTTTATAGTCATAGATTATTTTAGGCTTATTGTAATAGAGAAATCATTTCTCATATTATCTGGGACATTTTTGGAGTGAGCTTAAAAGTATAAAGTGATCTGGACTCCAGGGTGTAGTTTTGCTAGGATTGAAATTCCCATAAATAATTCCAGGACAGTGGAGGCGGAGTCAGTGACAATTTAGAGTGGAAAAAAAGTTACCGACTCCGGCTTCACAATGAAATGATGAATTATTTTTAATGATATTATATAATTTTTAATGTTGAATAAATAATTATATACAGATTTTGTTGCATATTTGCTTTCGTAGGAGTACTGAACTACTACATGTGTCTGACCATGGCTGTCAGCCATTTAGGAAGGAGTTGGAGTTGGGTTGTGGAAATATTTTTTATTTATTTTTATATTAATATTATATTATTTTATTATTAATTTAATATATTTATTTATATTTCTGGAATGACTGAAGGGATTTGGATAAAAACTCCAAAATGCTTCAGGTGACCACGCCGATCAGATAATGTACAGTACAGACCAAAAGTTTGGACACACCTTCTCATTCCAAGAGTTTTCTGTATTTTCATGACTATAAAAATTGTAGAGTCACACTGAAGGCATCAAAACTATGAATTAACACATGTGGAATTATATACTTAACAAAAAAGTGTGAAACAACTGAAAATATGTCTTATATTCTAGGTCAGGGGTCGGCAACCTATGGCACGCGTGGCACTCTTGGCATGCGAGGCATATTTCCCTGGCACGGCAGCGGACTCCTCACCCAGCAGTTTCGATCGGACCAAACACGTCCGAAACGAAACTGCTGTTATTATACTGTGGGGTTTCTTCAGACCCCCGAGTATAATAAGCGGAGCCCCCGGGGAAGTGATGAAACATAAAAAACAACGTTACTCACTTTTCCACGCTCCGCAGCCACTCTGTACTCTTCCAGCGCTTCTGCCTGTAGTCAGCTGACAGGGCCTCAGGGGTCGCGTCTGCGTCTGACGTCATTACGCAGCGACGCGACCCCTGAGACTCAATAAGCGGTCGCTGACTACAGGTAGAAGCGCCCGAAGATACAGAGCGACTGCGGAGCGTGGAATGGTGAGTAACATTGTTTTTTATGTTTCATCACCTCTCTTTGCCCTCCACTTATTATACTCTGTGGTCTGAAGAGACCCCACAGTATAATAATAGCTAGTGAGTGGCACAAATTGTAATATTATAAAAGTTAGAATATTATACCGTGTGCAGGGGCCACTATGGAGGATAACACAGTGTGCTGGGGCCACTATGGGACATATACCGTGTGCAGGGGCCGCTATGGGACATATACCGTGTGCAGGGGCCGCTATGGGTCATATACCGTGTGTAGGCGCCGCTATGGGACATATACCGTGTGTAGGGGCCGCTATGAGACATATTGCTGTGTGCAGGGACCGCTATGGGACAAATACCGTGTACAGAGGCCGCTATGGGACTTAATACCGTGTGCAGAGGCCGCTATGGGACTTAATACCGTGTGCAGAGGCCGCTATAGGACATATACCATGTTGCAGGGGCCGCTATGGGACATAATACCGTGTGCAGGCGCCGCTATGGGACATAATACCGTGTACAGAGGCCGCTATGGGACATAATACCGTGTACAGAGGCCGCTATGGGACATAATACCGTGTACAGAGGCCGCTATGGGACTTAATACCGTGTGCAGAGGCCGCTATGGGACTTAATACCGTGTGCAGGCGCCGCTATGGGACATAATACCGTGTGCAGGGATTGCTATGGCTGTGGGACATAATACCAGTGCAGGGACCAGTATGGGACATTATTCTGTATAACGGTGTGTTTTCTATATTATGGATGTGTTTTTGCACAGAAAACTCAAGCTTTGTTGTTTTTTTTTGTGCAAAAATGCCCCAGTTTTACATCAAATGAAAAAGTTCCAGTGGCCTAAGAATATAGCTGCATCCAGATACATAGTGTGTATTCACCATAAGGTGCTGCCATACGGTGCTCCTGGACACATTTACCACTAATTGGGGGCTGCACATGGACTTTCATTGCTTCTAATCAGAAAGTACAGGAGTATCCCAGGAAATAGCAGTAAGTACATGTGTCCTAAAGCATCTGGTGGCAGCACTTCTGTGTTATGGTTTGTGGTATATGACTTTAGTTTAGAGGTCGTCAGACTTACAATTATTGACCGGCACTCCGAGTACCTCATCTTTGATTTTTTTATTAAAATCGGCATGCCGAACAGAAAAGGTTGCCTACCCCTGTTCTAGGTTCTTCAAAGTAGCCACCTTTTGCTTTGATTACTGCTTTGCACACTCTTGGCATTCTCTTGATGAGCTTAGAGAGGTAGTCACCTGAAATGGTCTTCCAACAGTCTTGAAGGAGTTCCCAGAGATGCTTAGCACTTGTTGGCCCTTTTGCCTTCACTCTGCGGTCCAGCTCACCCCAAACCATCTCGATTGGATTCAGGTCCGGTGACTGTGGAGACCAGGTCATCTGGCGTAGCACCCCATCACTCTCCTTCTTGGTCAAATAGCCCTTACACAGTCTGGAGGTGTGTTTGGGGTCATTGTCCTGTTGAAAAATAAATGACGGTCCAACTAAACGCAAACCTGATGGAATAGCATGCCGCTGCAAGATGCTGTGGTAACCATGCTGGTTCAGTATTCCTTCAATTTTGAATAAATCCCCAACAGTGTCACCAGCAAAGCACCCCCACACCATCACACCACCTCCTCCATGCTTCACGGTGGGAACCAGGCATGTAGAGTCCATTCGTTCACCTTTTCTGCGTCGCACAAAGACACGGTGGTTGGAACCAAAGATCTCAAATTTGGACTCATCAGACCAAAGCCCAGATTTCCACAGGTCTAATGTCCATTCCTTGTGTTCTTTAGCCCAAACAAGTCTCTTCTGCTTGTTGCCTGTCCTTAGCAGTGGTTTCCTAGCAGCTATTTTACCATGAAGGCCTGCTGCACACAGTCTCCTCTTAACAGTTGTTGTAGAGATGTGTCTGCTGCTAGAACTCTGTGTGGCAATGACCTGGTCTCTAATCTGAGCTGCTGTTAACCTGCGATTTCTGAGGCTGGTGACTCGGATGAACTTATCCTCCACAGCAGAGGTGACTCTTGGTCTTCCTTTCCTGGGTGGTCCTCCTGTGAGCCAGTTTCTTTGTAGCGCTTGATGGTTTTGGCCACTGCACTTGGGGACACTTTCAAAGTTTTCCCAATTTTTCGGACTGACTGACCTTCATTTCTTAAAGTAATGATGGCCACTCGTTTTTCTTTACTTAGCTGCTTTTTTCTTGCCATAATACAAATTCTAACACTCCATTCAGTAGGACTATCAGCTGTGTATCCTCCTGACTTCTGAACAACACAACTGATGGTCCCAACCCCATTTATAAGGCAAGAAATCCCACTTATTAAACCTGACAGGACACACCTGTGAAGTGAAAACCATTTCAGGTGACTACCTCTTGAAGCTCATCAAGAGAATGCCAAGAGTGTGCAAAGCAGTAATCAAAGCAAAAGGTGGCTACTTTGAAGAACCTAGAATATAAGACATATTTTCAGTTGTTTCACACTTTTTTGTTAAGTATATAATTCCACATGTGTTAATTCATAGTTTTGATGCCTTCAGTGTGAATCTACAATTTTTATAATCATGAAAATACAGAAAACTCTTGGAATGAGAAGGTGTGTCCAAACTTTTGGTCTGTACTGTATGTCACTGGGATTTCGGACCTGGTGACAGGAACTCTTTAATTTAATTTTTCCGATCACAGTGGCACATACTGCCACTTCTTGGGTGGTATAATTTAGTCCACTATTTTGTGCCAAAATAGTAGCATATTCCAATAATAAATTTGGAAAAAAATTTTTTAACTCTACGCGGTTGCACCCTCTTTACCAGACACGTTTGGCACAAAAATTATGGCCCAGTTAAAGCCATAATATTGGTGCATCTAAAATAGCAAATCTACCCGAATGTCTGTAAAAGTCTTTAAAACCTCTAAACCTAAGAAGAGTATAATTTTTTAAAATTATTTTTCTACTTTGAAAATTTTTTTTTTTTTTTTTTTTTCAATTATTCTACTTTTACATTTTTCTTTCCATTTTTTTTCAAATAAAGGCAATCCACGTATACATTTTTCTGTGCATTTTATCCTAGATCAGAGCTATGAAAATACTTAAGAAACACACAAAAAAAAAAATCATTTAATCTTCACACTTTACTTCCCTTAATAGAGTCCTCTGTGATTTTCCTTTACTTCAAAATCATCCTTGATGCATTCCCTAAATAGACCAAAGGTACGAGCGTATTTTACGGCAGAAAGCAGTGTTAGGAAACTGTTTGAAGTTCAGAGGGCATTTTACTTGTTTTTTTTTTCACAAATTCATTTAAGTACCAGTCTTAGCCATTGCTTTAACTGGGGCAGACAACCATACAAATGACTTGAGATAAAATGAAAATAATGGACTAAGCTGGGTGCCGGGGGTGGTAGTTACACTGCATGCACATCAGTAAGCATTCAGTGTTATTCTATGCTAATGTAAGTCTGATAGATCAGCTTTCGCTTTTAGCCTGGGGGACCATTAACCACTAGAAGCTAGGTCAAACTGATACTGCAAGGCAGGCGTCTAGGAACGGTTTGCCATACTTGTTAAGGACAGTCAGTCTGAAACAGTATTCAGTCCTGAAATGAAGTCATGTTTGTTGAGGGTCTTTGTTTTAACAGCCGCTCGCTACATGTCCATCCAATCTTCGTAGAAAGGCGTCAAACTCAGAATTATGTAGAGCTGTCTGCATTTCTTACCTTATTTTTAAAAGGGTTCTCTGCTGTAGAAATGAGACTTGTAATATGGGAATATCAATAATAATGATAATAGGTATTTAGATGGCACCAATATAATCTGCAGCGCCCTACAATTGGGGAGAAGACACACAAGTAATCAAGTTACGATTTAAAGGAGAGAGGTTCTTTATCCATAAGAGCTGACAATCTACAGGAGAGAGGACCCTGACCATAGGAGCTGACAATCTACAGGAGAGAGGTCTCTGACCATAAGAGTTGACAATCTACAGGAGAGAGGACAATAACCATGACAATCTACAGGAGAGAGGACAATAACCATAAGAGCTGACAATCTACAGGAGAGAGGACAATAACCATAAGAGCTGACAATCTACAGGAGAGAGGACCCTGACCATAAGAGCTGACAATCTACAGGAGAGAGGTCCCTGACCATAAGAGCTGACAATCTATAGGAGAGAGGTCCCTGACCATAAGAGCTGACAATCTACAGGAGAGAGGTCTCTAACCATAAGAGCAGACAATCTACAGGAGAGAGGACCCTGACCATAATAGCTGACAATCTACAGGAGAGAGGACCCTGACTATAAGAGCTGACAATCTACAGGAGAGAGGTCTCTAACCATAAGAGCAGACAATCTACAGGAGAGAGGACCCTGACCATAAGAGCTGACAATCTACAGGAGAGAGGACCCTGACCATAAGAGCTGACAATCTACAGGAGAGCGGTCCCTGACCATAAGAGCTGACAATCTACAGGAGAGAGGACAATAACCATAATAGCTGACAATCTACAGGAGAGAGGACCCTGACCATAAGAGCTGACAATCTACAGGAGAGAGGTCTCTAACCATAAGAGCTGACAATCTACAGGAGAGAGGACCCTGACCATAAGAGCTGACAATCTACAGGAGAGAGGTCCCTGACCATAAGAGCTGACAATCTACAGGAGAGAGGACCTTGACCATAAGAGCTGACAATCTACAGGAGAGAGGACAATAACCATAAGAGCTGACAATCTACAGGAGAGAGGACCCTGACCATAAGAGCTGACAATCTACAGGAGAGAGGACCCTGACCATAAGAGCTGACAATCTACAGGAGAGAGGACCCTGACCATAAGAGCTGACAATCTACAGGAGAGAGGACAATAACCATAATAGCTGACAATCTACAGGAGAGAGGACCCTGACCATAAGAGCTGACAATCTACAGGAGAGAGGACCCTGACCATAAGAGCTGACAATCTATAGGAGAGAGGTCCTTGACCATAAGAGCTGACAATCTACAGGAGAGAGGACCTTGACCATAAGAGCTGACAATCTACAGGAGAGAGGACAATAACCATAAGAGCTGACAATCTACAGGAGAGAGGACCCTGTCCATAGGAGCTGACAATCTACAGGAGAGAGGACCCTGACCATAAGAGCTGACAATCTACAGGAGAGAGGTCCCTGACCATAAGAGCTGACAAGCTACAGGAGAGAAGCCCCTGCCAATAAGTGTACAGTATCATGCAGAGGCTCCATATGGCGGCACAGTGTATCCGTGCATCTGTAATACAGATCTGTAGTGACTCCATGCCTCTGCATACATAGATTCCGTGCATGTGGCATTATAGCGTACCTGAACCCTTTTACAAATGTTTTGCTACAAAACTAGTTTCAATTGTGGTATTTTTTTATTTTCTATTACTAATTCTTCCAAAAATCCATGCCAGTCTCTTGAAGATTCTTTTTTGTTATGTTGTGCATTATGAATAAAGGCTTTTGATGCAGCCGCCATCCAGTGCTGAGGTACATCCCGGCTAGGAGGCCGCATTGATTTTCAGTATTTCGGTTTTGGAGGTTACACTATTGACACAGTTAAATTGAACACAGGAACATTATGTTCTTCTATTGAGCACCTCTAATGCTTAGTTTAATAAAGATGGGGATATGAAGGGTGTTGGTGGAATAAATCAATATATTTGTTAATACACAATAAAAAAAGATGGCTCAAGGACATCAAGATATGTGTCTATGGTGCACATAGTAGTAAATGAAAGGGTTAACTGGAATAGAAAACCCATTTTCACATATTATATTATGTATTTTTTAAGATGGGCATACGTTATTTTATTGGAGCCAGTCGACCATCTAGAGCAGGTTTGTCCAAACTTTTTGCAAAGAGGGCCAGATTTGGTGTGGGGGCCGACCATTCAGCCTCAGATTCTTTTAACCATTAAGAGGACCTTTCATGTCCTTATAGATGTTCAGTATTATATACCGCTAGAAAGATGACTGTGCGCTGAATTCAGCACACTGTCGAGTTTGTAGCAGTATATAGTACCGTATATCTATGAGGACATGAAAGTTCCTCTTTAATATTAATGCAAATTAACTATTTTATGAAATGTTTATTGCAAATGGCATACTTTTACTTTCTTCAAGAATTAACACCCATCACTGCCCCCACACAATATAATGGCCCAATCACTGGTCCACATGCATACAGTATGGAAGATCAGTGAAGTGGCCACTGTATGGAGGGGAAAAGTGAAGAGGCTCAATATGGCCTGTACCCTACAAACTCTACCAGTAGCAGAACCAGGTCAGCGGCGCCACTTCTCCCCAGTTTAACAACCGGATCGGCAGAACCCGGGGAGAACCAGGCTGCATTCACTTATTGCTCCCCGCTCCTGCTGGCATCCTCCTCTTCCCTCTACAGCCTTCATTGGGCTCTTTGTGCTGCATATCAGGTCGCGATGATGTAATGTGCGGTGCATGGGGGCCCCCTGGTGGTGATAAGGGAAGAGGAGGCCGCGAACAGGACCAGGGATAGGTAAGTTAACAGGGGCCATTACCGCACCCCCATTGCCTTTTTAAAAAAGCAGTGGGAATCCGGTAGGGCCTCCTAAAGGCAACAATGCTGGTGGGCTGGTGGAAATTTGAACATAGGCCAGATTTGGCCCGCCACCTGGACTTTGGACATGCCTCATCTAGTGTGCAATACATGTTTGATAGACATTCATTTGAGGAAAAATACTATCAGACATGTTGAATTTCATCATGTCTGATCCCTTGGTTTCCTGGGAAATAAGATGCCATCAGAGCTGTCAGGCAGTGGTTTATTCGCCTGTCTCCATTGAGAACACTTTCAGACTGGGAAGGTTGTGAACAATAGCTGTTGGTGTGACCATGGCTACCTTAGAATGAAAAATGCATCCTTATATGTTGACCATAAAACATATCAGCTGCAAAGAGAATCTCCTACTTTGGTTGACCTAACACATCCATGCATTACACAGAACTTCATGTGAACTGTGCAATGTTTATTTTCTCCTGTGGGGGTGCTGCAGGGAAACAGTTGCCACCGGGTTCCTTCACAGATTACATTTGAACTAGAGGGGCATTAATTCTTTTGTGTTGTCTAACCTCTAAATCTGCCAGTGTCACTGGGAACAGGTGACGATGTATTGTGCCACGACTTTACTTCAATGATGTCAGGGCAAAGAAGGATTGGGCTGTTGGATTTCAACATGTCCGATCAATTTGGTTTCAGTGGAGATGAGCCGTCTCCAGAGATGTTTCGCAGCAGTTTTCTTTCCTGCCACTACTAAGAACACATTCATTATTTTATATTTCCCATTACTTCTGTAGCCACTCCTGGGTTTGGTTAAAAAAAAAAAATCTCAAAATCAAAAACAACAAAAAAAGCAGCTTTTTTGCAACGTGGGGTGTTAGGCCTAAAGGTGTTTTTGGGAGTTTTAGATTGATCTTTAGGACCCAGTTTTTGGCTGGCAGCTGTCGATAGCCTAGTCAGTGTTAGGTAGATGAACAATCACATCCCAACTTTTTGTTTTGCAGGACATGTTATGTAGGTACTTCTAACTTTTTCATCTCATTAGTGTTGTTTTGGTGGCCGTATCTGGTGATGACAATGACAACCATTTGCACTTTTCTCACTGAGACTCAAAGAACAGTGAGCATTGTGACTGCCATACAGACGCTCATCCCCAACCCCCACAAGGATCAGTTGTGTTACTGGAGGCAAGGCTATAGCTATATGCAGTGGTGAACCTAGCCTCTTTGCTGCCTGAGGCGGACTATAGAAAGATGCCCCCCCCCCCCCCCAAAAAAAAAAAAACACTGAGTTTCCATGCTACTAGTTTAACACACTGTTATCGTCGCACAATATGCACAATACACAAAGTTATAAAGCAGTTTTTAAGAATTCTTCTTCCTGTATTACTTCAGTATCAGATCAACAACACGGCATTAACAATGAAAGTAACTTCACACATCTTCTGCTTGTTGGATGGACGAGCCCACGTGGCCCCCATTCTATATAATAGGAGCGCCGCAGATAGCTGAGTACTGGACTTCGGGTATCTTTGGCACTCCCATTGAAGTGAATGAGAGCCACGCGGGTTCGTCCATCCACTAAGTGACACACCTATATATATGGCTGCGGTCAGGCTGAATTCCCACCCAGTGGGGGGAAAAACCCCAATTCTCAGGCTCAGTGGGGGTCTCAGCAGACAGACCCCCATCAATCAGGTATTTATCCTCTATCATTTAGGTGAATACAGGGCAGTAACATTCTGTGACTTACAGGTGACGTCTCTGTCTAATCCTTCACATTTCCCGTCTCTTCCCTCTGGACCGCCATGACCACTTCTTCCAGCTGTGACTTGTCTCTGTAAAGTTTGCAACACAGACATCTTTGGCTCCTCACTTTTCCAGGCACCTGACCTACATTGTCCTCACCTACACAAAGCCCCCATCCTGCTGCTACCCCCAATTATAAAATATATGATATAACCCCCCATAATGAATAATACCTCCAAGTGCATCTTTATATTAATAACATCCGTGTGTACCCTGTATAAATAGTGCCCCTTATTAATAATACCCCAGGTGTTAACTAATTAAAAGGTTTTCCAGGTCATTAATAAACTAATCAGTGGGGTTCAAAAACCCAGGACCCCCACTGATCAGCTGTTTGAATGGTACCTGTGTAAGCGCCGTGTCCGCTTCTCTGTTTACATAGTGTAATTCATCTCATAGCGGCCATGTAATGTAACTACAGCCTCGTCCTGTACATGTCTACAGTATGTGACAAAGCTACAATTACATTACACGGTCACTATAAACAGACAGCGTATAATATAAACAGGTGCCATAGCCCCTGTTTATAGCGCCCCATTTACACACACTATAATGTTCCACAGCAGCCCCTGCACACAGTATTACGGCCCGCAGCGGCCCCTGCACACTGTATTATGCCTCGCAGCAGCCCCTGCACACGGTATTATGCTCCATAGTGGCCCCTGCTCACGGTATTATGCCCCACATTGGCCACTGCACACGGTATTATGTTCCGCAGCAACTCCTGCACACAGTTTTATGCCCCATATTGGCCCCTGCACTGGTATTATGCTCCATAGTGGCCCCTGCACTTGTATTATGCTCTATAGTGGCCCCAGCACACGGTATTATGCTCCATAGTGGCCCCTGCACTGGTATTATGCTCCAGAGTGGCCCCTGCACAGGGTATTATGCTCCATAGTGGCCCCTGCACTGGTATTATCCTCCATAGTGGCCCTTGCACTGGTATTATGCTCCATAGTGGCCCCTGCACTTGTATTATGCTCTATAGTGGCCCCTGCACTCGGTATTATGCTCTATAGTGGCCCCTGCACCCGGTATTATGCTCTATAGTGGCCCCTGCACTTGTATTATGCTCCAGAGTGGCCCCTGCACAGGGTATTATGCTCTACAGTGGTCCCTGCACAGGGTATTATGCCCCATTGTGGACCACCCATGAACTATTATTATACTCTGGGGTCTTTTCAGACCCCAGAGTATAATGATTGGAGACCCAGGGGAGAATACAAACATAAAAACCAGAGGTACTTACCTATCCTGGACGCCGGTGCACTCCTTGCAGCTTTCGGCCCTGTTTAATTGCGCACACACGTCACGTGATCAGGCCGGCGACGCGACCTGATGACGTCACCACAGGCCTCAAGCCTGCTCGGAGTTACATCGGATCGCAGGAGGTGAGTAACACTGTTTTCCATGTTCCCTCACCAACCCTAGGCCTCCGATTATTATACTCCAGGGTCTGAATAGACCCCGGAGTATAATAGTAGTAGTATTTGCGGCCCGCGGCCTAACTTACCGATGCCCGCGGCCGCTCACAGCGGCATCCGCTTCCCTTTCTGCGGCCCATTGCAGAAGGGGAAGCGGGGGCAGCCACGAGCAGACGCGGGGTAGGTAAATAAATAGGCCGTTACCTGCCGGGGATACTCCAACAGGTTACGGCCTATTTATATAGATAAAAAAAAGTTATACTCACCTGCGATGCCTTGATGCAGCCGTCGCCTCCTCCTCTTGTCCGCGACGTCTGTGTCTCAGCGTAGGCGGCGTGATGACGTCATTGTATCGCCGCCTGCGCTGAAATGCGACGTCTTGTAAACCAGCCCAGGACAGGCCGCGCTCAGCTCTGGTTTTTTTTTTTTTTTTTTTTTTAAAGCGGCCTGTCCTGGGCTGGTTTACATTAAATAGTAAAATGCCGCCCCCCGGACAGTGCCGCCCGAGGCGGCCGCCTCACCTCGCCTCATTAGCGGTGCGCCCCTGGCTATATGGATTGGTAAGGTAGCAGTCACATGTCCAACTTGTAGCCTGAAGCCCACCATCTCATAAGTAGAACAATATTATAATTGAAACTTGCTACAGTTCTTGTATTTGGGCTGAGGAGTTGCAACATAAGTCTTTGGCTGCAAGAAAATTGAGGACTAACTGTACGCTTTCCCTGGCAATAATGGCAGATCACCATGGTTCTACCAATGCTACCCTCAAAGTCAGTGGGAGACTCTACAAGGGGTTGTCCTACTTTATAGCACCTTAAAATAAAGGTGGCTATACAATGTAGATCAATGTTGGCCAAGCCATAAAATTTTGTTGGAACAGGATGATCATGTATGGTGAATGGGATTGATGTTGAGGGAAAGAAAGATTGTGCTTTTGGACTTCAATATGTCCCATATTTTTTTTGTCAGGGTAGAGAAGCCACCACAAGAGCTGTCTCCAACTAGCTTATTCCCTTGTCCCCATAGAAAATACATGCATGCTGTTGGCCAAATGATCATTTAGCCATCAACTATCTAAAGTGTATGCCCAGCTTGACTAAAGCATTTTCCTCTGCAAGGTACTGGATTGTCTCAGTTCGCCTTGGACCGGTTTTGTCATCTTTTCACTGTGAAAAAGTGCGTTGTACCAGGTACTTTTTTAGTACTGCTTTAGGCTAGGTACCAAGCAAGGCAAAATGGTACTAAAAGGTCACATGTCCAAACACTGCTCACCTGATTGGCCCTCACTTAGATGACAACCAGCCACATGAAGTGGGTTCCCGCTGCCATCTTGGAGAACTAAGCACAGATCTTCTGTGGATGTAGGCTTGTCCAATCCGTCTGTCTCTTTATGTCATCCCAGACGGACTGGATGATGATGAAATCAGGGCTATATCTGTGGGGGCCGGATCATCACTTCCAGGACTCCTCCTCCAAAGGGCAAAGGTCACACCAAATATTGATGGGATTTACATTTCTTAAAAATAAACTATTAACCCTTCTATTTCGGAAAACATTCGTACTTTGCAACATGTTTTCCACTTCTGCCTTTGCACAGTACTGTCCATGGTATCTGAACTGAGTCGAAGTGAACTGAACCGAGTCAGTCCGGTACTAAACGTCTTCTGAAGATCAGCTTAACTGTTATTGACAGTCTTACACATTTTACACAGTTGACTTCAGTAGAGCTGAAATGTCCCCAGGTGTCTCTGTAAATGTTCGATTTGGTACATAAATGCTACAGTAATTCCGCGGGGCTATTTTAAGCTTTGCTCGGTGTCGGTCTCACACAAGATGCGGCTTGTTCGTTGCCTCTATAAAGGGATTATAAAATAAAAACAGTATACGTTTACAATCTGCTGCCGAAAAAGGGCAGAGCTTCTTCATGATACATTTTGAGACATTTAAAATGCATTTTGTCCTCAGGGCAGCGATGTATTAGTGCTCGTCTTGAGTAGATATTGTAATTTGGCGCTATATCCTTAGAGAAAATTACAGTTTTTGAATGGTATCTACAAAGTGCTTTCAGGATGAAGACGCTGCGGAAATTCTGAAATTATGTACTAAATGAATCCTAAAGTATTGTCATTATTAATACTGTAATCTATTGCAAACCCTAAAATGGAAGCGGCTTCAATTGAAAGGTCAGGTGGAATCACAATGGTGTATTAATGTACATGTAGCCCAGCGTGTCACTAATCTGCACAATATATACGAAACGGACGCATTTCTGCATAGACAAATTTCAGATTGACGTGATATCTATTACTCTGGGTGATGGAAAAAGCAATTGTCTAAATGATAAAATTGTGGACCATATCATTGCTCAATATGTCCTCTTAGTTATTGGCTTACGCTAGGATCACACTAGCGTTGAATGTCCGTTGTTCGGGTTTGTGGGGGGACCCAGATGGCGGAGAGGTGGACCGCTAAAACATCGGTGACAAACAGAGCCTGATAGACGCCATTGACTATAATGGGGTCCATTAGGTGTCCGTCCTTATTAAACTGAAACCAGCAGACGAAAAAAATCCTCCATGCAGGACTTTTGGCTCCACCAATTTTCGTCCGAATCTGTAATGGAGTCTCCAGTGGAAACTCCAGCACAGATGTGAAGGTAACCTGAAGCTATCACACTAGAGAAACGTCAGATCATGAGCACCCGACTGTCTTATGAGTTTGGGAGCCCACCATCTGTTACCCAACAGATGATTTTGGGAGAAGGAAGGATTGGGCATGTTGAATTTTATCATGCCTGATCCTATGTTTCCCTGAAGACCACCAGAGATGTCTGGAGACTGGCTTACCCTCCTTTTCTCCTTGAAATCACATGTGTGCATGGTCAAATTAAGTGTACATGTGTGATGGGCAGTTGTGGGAATAGTTGATGAACCGCTATGGTGTATAGGTGTAAGGAAATGAAGATTAACCACCTTAGTTTGGCCAACTTAAGCCCCGTTCACACAGAGGAATTTGCCGCTAATTTTGGGGAGGTTTCCACCCAGGGCAGATCCAGCCCTGATTCTCCCTCCCATTGTTTTCAGTGGAAGGCACAGATCTCAGCAGGTTGCTAAAAAAATAAGTGTCCTGTCTGTAGATTCTGTGATTTAGCCGCAGGGTCAGAGATCGAATGTTCCGCGGAGAGCCAGGGATGGAAAATAAAGGGGATCCTAAGAAGTGGGATCTAAGGCGGAAGTCCACCTCAAGTTCCTCTTCACTTTTCAATGTCAGAATGGGGGCTTAGATGATATGACCATAGATGGTCATATAACCCCTTTAAGAAACACACTGGAATGGCCACACCCTCTAATACTGGATTAGAAAGTGAGCAAAAGATCTGACTTCACCCTTAACTCCAATAAAAAAACAATCCACTTAAGAGCATGTCGAGACATAAAGCAGAGAGAAAAAGTAGATTGAACCTTAACAGACCATAGAACTGCTCAATATGCCCACTTATCAGCTAATAGTCCCCATACCGAACCTACCAATTTTGCAAGGACTTGCAATTATTCTCATGCTTATGGGGGATGACCTTCTGAGTCTTCGATAGGTGATATCGGGGGACCAAGGGATCAGACATGCTGCATTATGTCATTCCCGAGCCTTGGTTTCTCCAGAGGATTGATGAGGTTTTTGGCAGAGGCTTCATCCTCTCCCTTTTGAATATGAGTCAAGTGTGCATGTGTAAGAAGCAGTTTGAGGAATACTTGTTCAAAAGGTATTGAAGGTATATGGGCACATTAGAGGGGGTGGCCAGGAATTTTTTAGTTATGGCCTATTCTTAGAATGCGCCTGCTGCTCCTTGAAGCCTCAAGAAGCAGAGACAGGAGAGAACAGCAGAGGAACGGGACGAGGTTTTTTGTTTTTTGCTTGATCCATTATACTGTGGGCACCAGCAGAAGACTATATACACTGTGGGGGGACTCTCTACTTTGGGGGCAACAGGAGGGGGAGGACTGTATACTATGAGGGCAACTAGAAGGGGACATTATATTTAGGGGCATACCGTGTCAGAACCACTATAGGGGCGTTATATATTTTGTGGGTACACATTGAGACATTGATAGGATTGGGTGGAACCAAAGTGGGTGGGGGTGGGTCTTACTATTCGTAAATTTACCACGACAAACAGAGGCATTGTTTGTCCCTTTTTCAGTCCTTTGAAAGTTGCAAGGTATTTTATAGGTGTGAGTCCCAGAGATGAGACCCCTTAGCTTATCGGATATTTGTGATATACTCTGTGGATACGTCATAAATGGCCTTAAAGGAGTCTATCGCCAAAATCCAGCATTTGAACGCAGTCCCGCAGATAGATAGGTTAGTGTCACCAGAACCAGCATGTCAACCCAGCCCTGCAGATAGATAGGTTAGTGTCCCCAGAACCAGCATATTGCCCCAGCCCTGCAGATAGATAGGTTAGTGTCCCCAGAACCAGCATATCACCCCACCCCGCCCCCCCCCCCCCCAGTAGTAGGTGTGTCACCAGACCAGCATATCACCCCAGCCCTGCAGATAGATAGGTTAGTGTCACCAGAACCAGCATATCACCCCAGCCCTGCAGATAGATAGGTTAGTGTCACCAGAACCAGTATATCACCCCAGCCCAGCAGATAGATAGGTTAGTGCACCAAACCACACCCCCACCCCCCTCACCAGAACCCACCACCAGCATACACCCCAGCCCGCAGATAGATAGGTTAGTGTCACCAGAACCAGTTTCACCCCAGCCCTGCAGATAGATAGGTTAGTGTCACCAGAACCAGCATATCACCCCAGCCCTGCAAATAGATAGGTTAGTGTCACCAGAACCAGCATATTACCCCAGTCCTGCAGATAGATAGGTTAGTGTGATCAGAACCAGCATATCACCCCAGCCCTGCAGATAGATAGGTTAGAGTCACCAGAACCAGCATATCACCACAGCCCTGCAGATAGGTTAGTGTCACCAGAACCAGCATATCACCCCAGCCCCGCAGATAGATAGGTTACTGTCACCAGAACCACCATACCACCCCAGCCCTGCAGATAGATAGGTTATTGTCACCAGAACTAGCATATCAACTCAGCCCTGCAGATAGATAGGTTACTGTCACCAGACCCAGCATATCACCCCAGCCCTGCAGATAGATAGGTTAGTGACACCAGAACCAGTATATCACCCCAGCCCTGCAGATAGATAGGTTACTGTCACTAGAACCAGCATATCACCCCAGCCCTGCAGATAGATAGGTTACTGTCACCAGAACCAGCATATCACCCCAGCCCTGCAGATAGATAGGTTACTGTCACCAGAACCAGCATATCAACTCAGCCCTGCAGATAGATAGGTTAAGGTAATCTGAATGAAATGGTGTTTTCCCTTTGTGAATCTGTGTTTCTGTTGCCGAGACAGCGCTGTTTTTATCAAAAAAGGCTTGAGAAACGTTCTAGGTACCTTGTACCAAAAACAGGGATATGGGCTAATAAAGCTTGCCTGTTTTTACTCACTTTTTGGGAGCACTCTATCTATCTATCTATCTATCTATCTATCTATCTACTATTTATCTATCTATCTTTCTAATCCAAAGAAAATAAAGGTTCCAAAAAATAAAGGTTGCGCATATACATAAAATCCGTCTTTTTTGCTTTATTTGTTTGAGTGGTTCCGTTTCTTTGGAGTCGTTTACTAGAGGAACCTTTTACCGAGCTCCCCGAGCTTGCACCCTACATTTTGATTGTGCTGCTTTGGACTTTACTGGTATCTATTTATCTATGTAATTCAAAAAAATTATCACCACCAGCATCTTGTAGAAAAATGGAAAAATCTTTATTGGAGCCAAAAACACCTTCGCTCCAATAAAGTTTTTTCCGCTTTTCTACATGATGCTGGCGGTGATAATTGTTGTTTTTTTACCCAAAGTGGAGATTGGGCACAAGGTGGGGGTTGTCTCCCGAAATTATTGCTATTGCATATTTCTTATTTTTGGAATATCTGTGTATGTATCTATTGCTGATTCCTATCTATGTCAAATAATGCATATATCTAACTATCTTTCCGTTTTTCTATCTGTCCATCTTGCTGTTTATATTCTATCTATATTTTCTATATATGTATGAACTTTTATATATCTAAATATCTACTAACTATCTATTATATGTAACTATCAGTTTATTTGTTTATATTTATTTCCCTGAGCTTTTATATATCTGGTGTATTTATCATCTATGCATCTATCCATCTATCTATCCATCTATCTGTTGTCTTTATGTACTTTTATATATCTACTGTATATCTCTATCATTTATGTACAAATATATCTATCAGTCTGTCTGACTGATGTCTAGATTTCTCTCTATTAGTTTGTATATATTTGTGTATCTATCATTTGTGTATCAATCTATTGGTCTATATTTATCGCTATTAAGTTTTATATATTCATGTATCTTTGTATTAGTCTGTTTTGATGTCATCTATCCATATTTATTTCTATGAACTTTTTTATATCTATCTTCTAAGTATCATGATATCTCTATCTAATTATCTATCTATCTATCTTGTATCATGAAATATCTATCTGTCTATGTATCGATGAAATATCTATCTATCTATCTGTCTGTCTATCTATGTATCATGAAATATCTATCTATCTGTCTGTCTATCTATTGTCTGTCTATCTATCTATGTATCTGCCTATCTATATATCTATCATCCTATCTATCTATCTATCTATCTATCTATCTATCTATCTATCTATCTATCTCTGTATCGTGATCTATCTATCTGATCTATCTATCTATCTATCTATGTATCATGAAATATCCTATCTATTTATCGATCTCTATCTATCTGTCTGTCTATCTATCTATCTATCTATCTCCTATCTTTTTATTTATCGATCTATCTGTCTATCTATGTATCATGAAATATCCTATCTATTTATCTATCTATAATCAATCTATCTATCTGTCATCTGCTATCTATCTATCTATCTATCTATCTATCTATCTATCTATCTGTCTATGTATCATGAAATATCTATCTATCTCCTATCTATTTTATCTATCATCTATCTATCTATCTATCTATCTATCTATCTATCTATCTAACTATGTATCATGAAATATCCTATCTATCTATCTATCTATCTATCTATCTATCTTCTCTGTACATCTATCTATCTATCTATCTATCTATCTATCTATCTATCTATCTATCTATCTATCATGATATCTATTTCTAAATCAGATAATCTCTCTATCTATGCCCCTATTGTGTCATACAATATATCAGTATACTCTCTCATGCCCATATCCTGTTCTCTGTATTGCCATCAGTGTGTATACCTCCCTCTGGACTATTACAGCGTTGCGGTGAATATTGCTGCCATCTTGCCCTGCTCTGCACCGCCACATCCTCTGCGTCTCTCCCTCCTTCTCGTATTCAGATGACTTGATATATTATTTATGTTTCCTTGTCCAATTTACTGGTCCATTCCCAATTAATCTAACACCTGCAAACCAGCAAGGCTTCCCAGCGCTGCCAGAAACCGAGGAAGGATTGACATCTATTACCCGCAGTCTCATTTCCTTCAAAACTGAAATGAATTGCAAAGTTTCGAGGGTCATGTTTTGCTACCCTAAACCACCTTGATACTTTTTTTTCCCCCCTTCAACCAGAAGTTAGTGTTTGCTTTAAAAAACATGGAAAAGCTTTTAAACTAATGTATTTGAAGTAAATTTGCAGTAAAAGTGAGGACACCTGCTGTTAAGAAAAGTGCTTGCAGATTTGGTACACTTATCAGTCCCCAATAGAGGGAACTAACAAGCAATTGCGCAATACCGACAGACTCCTATAGATGGCGGCAGTTACTGTAAATTTACAGCGCTCTACTTCTGCCAGGACGTGGAAAGCGGAGAATAAACTGATGGGATCTTCTTTGAAATTTGATAGCAATGGAAGTTTTTGGTTTCCTTTTAAGAAAAAAAAAATTTAAGTAGCTTATCTTTTCTTAAAAGTCCTATGTCACACTTTTAATTACATATCACCCGATAACCTGAGAGAAGGTGGGAGGCCGAGAGCATGGCAGAGTCTTTTCAAGTATTATCACAGGAATTGTCCGCCAGGTTGGTGACTATAAAGAATTACGGTTACTGTAAAATTAGGCAGGAAACAAAAGAGCACAGAATCGGGCTTTGTGGTGGATTCTCGGATTTAACCCCGACCTGAATGTTACACTTTCAAGAAAACAAGCCATGTGCCACTTCTGGAAGGCAAACAATAGCCCATCAGTATACATAGTCTCATCATTTGTTTCAGTGTGTTTCTAGAAAAGTCTATCTATCTATCTATCTATCTGTAAGTCTATGTATGTATATATCTATCTCTATCTATCTATCTATCTATCTGTAAGTCTATGTATCTATCTGTCATGTATCTATCTATTGTCTATATATTTCTTCTATCTAGCTATCATCTATCTACCTATCTGTCTACGTGTAAGTCTATGTATGTATCTATCTATCATCTATCTGTCTATCTCATATCTATTTATCTCATATCTATCTATCTATTATCTATCTATCTATCTGTAAGTCTATGTATCAGTCTATCTATCTCATATCTATCTATCTATCTACTCCAAAAAGATTCAGACAAACCTCAAAATTTTAGTTTATACACCATATTAATTTGTAGGTGCCAATAATAGCAGTAATGCTAGCTCTGTTCTCTATATACCCTTGTGCTGTGTCAGAGTGCTGCTACACTTTTTTTGTTTTTATACATTTTGCCACGGTAGCTTGCACCTGTTCACATTGGGATGTGCTGTCTGAATCTTTTTGGAGTGTGTACTACATGGGGGGGTGTGGTTCCCTCTAATTGGACTTGCACTCCCATTCAATTGCACGGGTTTATATAAGTGGAATAGAGGATATTTTTCAGTTCCCCATTTGCCCCTAGGCTGTTTTAGGTTGAGTATGCTCTGGATCCTATTTGCCCTGTGTTCATATTGTAGACCTGTTCTGGGTCCAAGAGAGGTATGTTATTGCCCTGTGTTCACATTGTAGATTTATTTTGGGTTTAATAGAGGCATTAGTATAGGGTCCCACCTTAATGAGGTCGCCTTGTCGGGGCAGGTACAGGGCTTCCTACTGTTTGATCAAATATGTATAACTAAGAACCTCAAAATTTTAGTTTATACACCATATTAATTTGTAGGTGCCAATAATAGCAGTAATGCTATTCTGTTCTCTATATACCCTTGTGCTGTGTCAGAGGCTGCTACACTTTTTTTTTTTTATCTATCTATCTATCTATCTATCTATCTATCTATCTATCTATCAATCTGTCTATCTAGCTATCTATCTATCTACCTAATATCTATCTATCTTCTCCTATCTATCTATCTATCTATCAATCTGTCTATCTATCTATCTATCTATCTATCTATCTATCAATCTGTCTATCTAGCTATCTATCTATCTATCTACCTAATATCTATCTATCTGTCTATCTAGCTATCTATCCCATATTGATGAATATATTGATATTTCATTTCTCAGTCTCATATCTACCACTATATTTTGTTTTATTCCTTCTTTGTTGTATGTATCTATTCCATATCTATGTACTGTATCTGTTATATCTATCTGTCGACAATGTTGCATCATATAATTTTCATTACATTTTGTATTTCATCTGATTTTTTGTTTTTTTATAACCGTTATATTCTAGTTTAGTTTACTTATTATTACCATTACACCTGTATCATTTGAACACTGGTCAGATAGGTGTATTATTCTACAAAGATATATTAGCTGAATACACATCACCCCTTCTGACTATGACTACACTTCACCCCTTTTTGAGTACACCTCACCCCCTTCTGAGTACACATCGCCGTTCTGAGTATACATCGCCCATTCTGAGTCACACCTCACCCCCTTCTGAGTACACCTCACCCCTTCTGACTACACATCGCCCCTTTTGAGTACACATCGCCCGTTCTGAGTACACATCGCCCCTTCTGACTACACATCGCCCCTTTTGAGTACACATCGCCCGTTCTGAGTACACATCGCCCCTTTTGAGTACACATCGCTTCTTTTGAATCCCAGATTTTAAAGTGAAAAGCATTAAAACTATTTCTACATTTCCTTCGAAGGAGAAGATCATAAGAGGGTGCAATAATAAATCTAAAGCCTGCACACCCATCCCAATATCCATCTACCACTGACCCACACCAGATCACACAAGGCAGTGCCCACTACTTATATCCAGCAGTGATGTCTGTCCTTACACTCCAGGACTATATGGGCACTTCAAAAAAAAAATCCCCGAAATGTCCCTACACTATTGACAGGTGAGATGAGGAAGGAAAGTTCACTCTATACATAATTTCTACATGAAAAGATTTCTGTATGCATGTTATTCTCGGTGTATGTCCAAAGCAGACATGGCAGCCGCCTGTAATGTGTCTGCAGGGGGTTAGCCTTCCCCAAATAGTCATGTGACCTATCAATAAGTTCCCAGTTACATCTCTCATAATGCAATGCTCTCTGGTAACATAAAATCATCAGATTTCTGAATTTCTCTTTGGATGTGAACAGAGACAAAAGCATCGTGCAGTGTGACTTTGGTGAACCTGTGTATCTCGCGTCCAAAAACTGCTGTCACTTCAATAATGTTTGTATAGAGAGTTCAGAAGGTGCGGAAATAAAAGTATTAATCCAGTGCCTTCCACGTCTCAATGTGAAGAGCTTTTCTGATTGTGTCAGGGCTGCGCTATAGGTGCAGGACTCAGTTTTATGACCGTGGGCAAGTTCCTTTATCTCCTTATGGCACAAGCACAATGTGAGATCATAATCTATAATGATGGTTCAGGGGGTTCATTTGACATGTTCCTTCTCTGCACGGAGTCAGTGATTTTGGAGGCAATGTAACGTTCACATTACGACATATATGCTGGCAATGATAACAATATTTTACAAACTATTTTTTTTTTTTTTTTTACTACATTTACTTTAAGGGATTTTTTGGGGGTTTACAGGGAACCTGTCAGGGCGATTTTGGACCAGGGGTTTACAGCTGTCTATGTCCTTGTTGAAAAATAACTTTAATTTCCAGTGCTTCTGGCACTTTGAGCAGTAATTCAGTGAAGCAGGGGAAGTACACCTTTACTACGCATGTACCAGACCTCAGGCGCATGTGCTCTCCTAGCTGTGTATTTGTCCTGGATCCACCGAACAATTGCGCAGGTGTCGGGAGTACAGACACTAGTTAAAGGGGTATTCCAGTTACAACAAGTTATCCCCTATCCGAGACCCCCACAGATCTCGCGAACTGTAGTGGTTTGTACCCCAGTTACAACCATGGCGCCTGGTCATACAGCGCATGTGGATTGAATGTGGATTAAGCATACGGCTACCTACAATGGCCTCCATTCAATTGAATGGAGCGGTGTGCGCTGTACAACCAGGCGTCCTGGTCGCAACGTGGGTGCACCCACCAATCAGCCAGTTACCTCCTATCCTTTAACTTGTTGTAACTTGAATACACCATTAAGTATTTTTTTTCAGTATAGGCATGGACAGTTTTACAACAGGGCTATTTGGGACACCTCACCCCAGGTCCATAAAGAACTATGGGTGGTTTAGTTTACATTCACACGACCGAGGTGCAAAACGTCCTTGAAAAATTGCACCCGAAGGGCATCTAAATTCACAGATCCCACATACATTTGAGTGTACTGGAGGGATTCGTAAAACCGGACAGAAATAGAACGTGACCTATAGTTTGATGGGTTGTGACAACGGATCATAAAAATATCGGTCATGTGAGTATCTCCCATTCACATGCGTTGAATTTTTTATTTTTTTTAACTGTAATTTTTATTAAAGTATTTTACAATAAAGTATACATTTAAAGAGGAAAAATCACAACAGATGAAGCAACATGGTAGCAAAATCCTCTGCCTACAAAGATTGCAAAGATAATAAAACAATATCAGACATCAGACAAGGAGAAAAAAGGGAGAGAAGGGAAACGGAGAATGGGAGGGGGGGTGGGGGGGGAGACAGTTCAGTTGGAGTCAAAGGCCATGTGAGCTAGAGTAGGAGTCCCAATACGACCATATGGAATTAAAGGCCTCCACAGTGTGGTTCAAAGTAGCCGCCAAAAATTCAAGACTGCGGGTGTCCTTCATGCGGGCACACAGTTCAGTCCCCGTGGGAGGGAACGTCTCCCTCCAGTGACAGCCAATTAGAGTCTTTGCTGCAGTACATAAGTATAAAAACAGCCTAGACGCCCCCTTGCCCAAATGCCTGGGAGGTAGATTGAGTAAGTAAATCATGGGGTCCAAGGGGACTTCCTGTGTAAAGAGGGCCTCAGTAAGGAGTTGCACCTCTGTCCAAAAAGTACAAATGATGGGGCAATCCCAAAAAATGTGACGCACCATACCCAGCGAGGTCTGACAACGCCAACACGAGGAGGGAATATTAGGATTAAGGGTATGAAGCAGTGCAGGCGTGTGATACCAGTGCATGAGAATTTTATATTGGGTCTCACAGAACGTAATGCAGGATGAGGCCTGGGCAGCTCGGGACCATATGGTCTGCCACTGTCCAGGTGAGACCTGCCTACGCAGAGCCTCCTCCTACCTAGTCATGTATCTGTGTCACTTGCATTGAATTTAATGCAGCCGTGCGATGGCTATTAAAAAAAAAAATGGCCGCACATGGCCAATATTGGGAATATAGCTTTAATGTCCCAAATTGTTCTTACAGGTTCCCTTTAATCAGAGCTGTATAATCGTAGCCAAACCGCTGACTCTTCCATTTCCCCACACACGACTCCAACTCCTGAACTGACTCCTCCACAAAAGGCTGAGAGCCATGGCCAGCTCTGACATTCTCTCGAATAAGAGAGTCCTGCAGTATCATTCACATTGACTACACAAGGTACAGATCTCTGCTTGTACTGGGGCACCATTCAATCATCTGATCAGTGGGTGCTGGAGGTTAAACCCCCTTCAATCTGATATTGATGACCTGTCCTAAGGAGAAGTCATCACTATTAAAGAGTAGTTCCACCCAACACATAATCTTACATGACTGCAGTCAACATCCAGGGCCAAGATATGTGCAGCCATGGCGCTTTGTAGAGCCGAAACCAACCTGAAATCTTCCTTTAGGAGTAAATTTTTAAAACTTTCCACTTCCATTTACTGGACTCTTCCACAAAATTCAGGACTGTAGACCATTATAAGCAGAGGTCTCCCCATTCATACAAACCAGTCTCCATCCTATAGTTCAGATCACGATAAAAATGGTGATAAAAATATATATGCGATTGTTCTAGAATTCATTATATCTGAACTATAAATTGCTTTCATAAGAGAGTTTTGAGTAAGAGTTTTTAGGCCTCATACATGGCAAGCACAAAGCTCGTAGAGAAGTCTTTGGTGTGCCGCCATATAGTGTTCTGCACTTCACCATATTACTGATATATTCTCATCCAGATGTGATCCTTCTAGGGTAAAATACCACTATGCTACATCATCCAATGGAGCATGGAACAGTCATAATATTGCCATGTAAAATCTTTGATGGTTCCTAATATGGCCATACACATGACCCAATTACCCAGTTTTGGCAGGGCCAGCCAACCATCTAATGTTCATGGGCTCACCCTACTCTACCCCCCTTCCGATGGCAGATGTAAGGGGTGATAAGGATCAGAATGTTGGATGTCAGCATGCCCGATTCTTTTGTTCTTGAGGAGATAAAGCGTTGCCAGGTATGTCTTCAGTGCCTTCTTCTCTAGATGCAGAACACATGTACACTTGGCCAAGCGTGTATGTCTTTGGAGGTGTCAAGAAAGAAAGCTCTGAGCCAAAGGACTGCTCAGCTGATAGCTATCTAATGTGTATAGCCTTAACCCTTTGTTGAATTCAACAACACTGATCGAAGGAAAATTTCTCTGTCAATAATCTACAGATGAAAACCTAAATTTCCCCTGCAGAGCAAAGTCACAAGATTAAGCCTTAGGACTAAAAACATAAATATATATATATCAGATTTCACCTTGTATCATCCAAGTCTAGAAACATGAAGTCATCAGATCTTGTCGGAAGGTTCTCTATCTTTTCTATCTTACAGACATCTTTTCTATCTTACAGACATACTTGCCGTGTCTAATCATAACACAATCTTAGCCTTGTTTCAAGGAGGTCTCAACACTCCCTCCTTAGCAGGAACCTTCAGCCTCTCATTGTATGGTCTTCCTGTCACACTTCAAAAGGTTTTCTCAAAAATTCTGTTTCTCGAAGCTGGTTGAGATCATAGTTTTACGGAACTGTAGACAAATGTTTTGAGTGGGGCTGAGTTGCAATACCAGGCATAGCCCATGGACATAAGTGGCGCTGTTTATTTAAAAAAATGTAGACGGTACCTTATCTCTTTGTGTCACAATTTTAAAGGTGTTATCCAGTGACTTTAAATATACATATTATGTAGCTGTGTTCTATTTTGCCCGAATCTCAGGTTTCCAGACTGGTTCCGACTCAGGGTCACACAGTAAATCCAGCTCTGGTAGTAATACACACTGTAATATACAGTCATATGAAAAAGTTTGGGCACCCCTATTAATCTTAATCATTTTTAGTTCTAAATATTTGGGTGTTTGCAACAGCCATTTCAATTTGATATATCTAATAACTGATGGACACAGTAATATTTCAGGATTGAAATGAGGTTTATTGTACTAACAGAAAATGTGCAATATGCATTAAACCAAAATTTGACCGGTGCAAAAATTTGGGTACCCTTATCATTTTATTGATTTGAATACTCCTAACTACTTTTTACTGACTTACTGAAGCACAAAATTGGTTTTGTAACCTCACTGAGCTTTGAACTTCATAGCCAGGTGTATCCAATCATGAGAAAAGGTATTTAAGGTGGCCAATTGCAAGTTGTTCTCCTATTTGAATCTCCTATGAAGAGTGGCATCATGGGCTCCTCAAAACAACTCTCAAATGATCTGAAAACAAAGATTGTTCAACATAGTTGTTCAGGGGAAGGATACAAAAAGTGGTCTCAGAGATTTAACCTGTCAGTTTCCACTGTGAGGAACATAGTAAGGAAATGGAAGACCACAGGGACAGTTCTTGTTAAGCCCAGAAGTGGCAGGCCAAGAAAAATATCAGAAAGGCAGAGAAGAAGAATGGCGAGAACAGTCAAGGACAATCCACAGACCACCTCCAAAGAGCTGCAGCATCATCTTGCTGCAGATGGTGTCACTGTGCATCGGTCAACAATACAGCACACTTTGCACAAGGAGAAGCTGTATGGGAGAGTGATGCGAAAGAAGCCGTTTCTGAAAGCACGCCACAAACAGAGTCGCCTGAGGTATGCAAAAGCACATTTGGACAAGCCAGCTTCATTTTGGAAGAAGGTCCTGTGGACTGATGAAACAAAGATTGAGTTGTTTGGTCATACAAAAAGGCGTTATGCATGGCGTCAAAAAAACACAGCATTCCAAGAAAAACACTTGCTACCCACTGTAAAATTTGGTGGAGGTTCCATCATGCTTTGGGGCTGTGTGGCCAATGCCGGCACCGGGAATCTTGTTTAAGTTGAGGGTCGCATGGATTCAACTCAGTATCAGCAGATTCTTGAGAATAATGTACAAGAATCAGTGACGAATTTGAAGTTACGCCGGGGATGGATATTTCAGCAAGACAATGATCCAAAACACAGCTCCAAATCTACTCAGGCATTCATGCAGAGGAACAATTACAATGTTCTGGAATGGCCATCCCAGTCCCCAGACCTGAATATCATTGAACATCTGTGGGATAATTTGAAGCGGGCTGTCCATGCTCGGCGACCATCAAACTTAACTGAACTGGAATTGTTTTGTAAAGAGGAATGGTCAAAAATACCTTCATCCAGGATCCAGGAACTGATTAAAAGCTACAGGAAGCGACTAGAGGCTGTTATTTTTGCAAAAGGAGGATCTACTAAATATTAATGTCACTTTTCTGTTGAGGTGCCCATACTTTTGCACCGGTCAAATTTTGGTTTAATGCATATTGCACATTTTCTGTTAGTACAATAAACCTCATTTCAATCCTGAAATATTACTGTGTCCATCAGTTATTAGATATATCAAATTGAAATGGCTGTTGCAAACACCCAAATATTTAGAATTAAAAATGATTAAGATTAATAGGGGTGCCCAAACTTTTTCATATGACTGTATATATAGTAAAATGCACCAAACAGGTAAAGAAGGGAGGAGGAGGAGCAACTCAAGTGCTAGGTATTGGTTTCGATCAGATGACCTTGAGTTGGAACCAGCCCAGAAACCCAAGGTTTGGACTAAATAGAACCCAGCCGGGAAGTAAGTACATGCAAAGTTCTTACATAACCTCTTTAATGACTGACCACTTGTCTATGGGTAATGAATAGAGATGAGCGAACTTTTCCAAACAGAGTTTATCATGAATTTTCCAAAAATCTTGGGTTTTCTTCAGATCCTAGAATATACTTATTGGAAATCCAGGGGAGGAGCAGAAAAATAACAAAGAATCATGCACCCCTGCGCTTCCCTCTCTTAGTTCCCCTTGCGGCATCCCGTGTTCTCTCCCAGGCATCTTCTGGCCACTTCCAGCCTCCTGAGTAATGTCAGTGGCCCCAGAGAAGCACTGAGGCCTGTGAGTGAGTCTCAGTGGTTACATGGCGCACTTTCACATCATGATGCTTTGACACAAGGAGAGATGAGGGAAGGTATTCACTTTTCAGCAGTCACCTCATTTTCGACAGGGTTACAATGAAAGATAACACCTCTATTATAGGATCCACCACAGCAACAATAGCCTAGAGATAACTTTGACGAACCATGTTATATATCAGTCGGATCCATTGGGATCTGTTTGAAAACCGTTCAGTTATAGCAGTCGTGGCTCCATGATGGTAATGTGAACAGAGTCATACAGTCAGGCTTTGTTTCTTCAACATAAAATATGTAGTTGTAATAGGTTGGAAAAATGTAAGGCCTTATTAGCACCACCATGATACAAATCTGTTTGCCTCTGTGTGGGATCCTTTTTGTTTGATCCTCATGGATTTGTTTGTGTGAATAAGGTCTAAGAAGATTATATCATGTAACTTTTTTTTTTTTTTCTAAAAATTAAAATAATAATAACAGTACCTTCACCTGGTGTGTTGTTCTCAAGGAAAAAAATATATTTTATGGTAATCTTAAATACTATCATAAATATTAATTATATTTTTTAGACCTATTTGTTTGTTTGTGTTTTCTTTTTTTTTTTTCCTCCAGTGGTGACTTTTTTTTTTGTTCTTGGCTATTAAATAGTGTTAATTAAATATTTTTTTTTAGACTAAACTATAGCTATGTAGTTTATTATGTATTTATTTTTTATTACTTTTTTTTTTTTTTTGTGATGACTTTTTGACATTTTATTCTATTGTTATTAAATGGTGTTAATAAATATTAATGACTTTTTTTTAGGCCTGTCTATAGATATATAGTTTATTTTTTCTTTATTTTATTTTTTATTCATCATTTTTCTTTTTTTTCCCCCAGTGGTTTTTTTTTTGTTCTTGACTCGGAAAGCATTTTTCATGGTCCACTTGTGCATATTTTGATTTTAATGACATCACATTTTCCTTTTAATGATAAAGATATGTGCCATTTTATTTTTACACTCGAAGTGACATTACATTGTACTCATTGTAGAGCAGTCACCTGGCTGTCCTTTTTCTTGCGGAATTCAGTGATACGCGACTTAAGCGGCTGCCAAGTAAGTTGAGAAATGTTACATTAAAAAGCATGTTGTTTGCTTGTGCATTTTGAAATTCTATTCAATTTATAGCAATTTCAAGTTATTTTTCTGTCACTTTGTATTTCTTTTCAACTTGACATACAGAAACCCCGACTGGAGAAAAAATATAAATAAAAAAAAAGCATAAAAACCATCCCTTGGGGTTTAGTCAGAGATGTCAGCAGTCAAGAGCAGGAGGTGCAGCATGCAGCAATCTTGGGTCATAAAAATGTCAATTTCCAGTGACTCATGTGCCGTGTATTTCACTCAATTGTCTTGTTAAGATACCTGTGTTTCCTAGTTGCGATTCATTTATCTCTAAGCAGATGTACTTGACATGAGACAACTTGAGGAGTGACACAGATTCTGTATTCTTTGTTGATTTTATTTGTATTGTAGTGGCAGCAATGTAAGGTAATGTAAAGTTCTAATTGACTTAGCGGGGAACTAAGCTACTTTCCGGAGAATTATAGATGTCTATATATATTCAATGAATTTGCCATTTCACATAAGCATAATTTTATATTTGCCCAAAAATGTGAAATTCACATCAATCCTATCAATCCCACCCTCACAGCCGGACCAGATCAGTGTCAACTTTTCTAAGAAACCTCGTGACATTGACTGGAAGAAAAAAACCCATCTGCACACAGCTGTTTCGGGTTTATTGCCTCTCATCAGTGTGAAACAGGGTCATACAGTGGCCATACCACCCCTTCTAACCCAGGTCTATGACCTCTCACTTAGTCAAACCAGTACCCTGTTTCACACCGGCGAAAGGCAATAACCCCGAAACTGCTGTCAGCAAATGGGTCTCTCTTCCTTTTGGATGAGAAGTTCTGGCTTGGCTTTAATCCCAGTTATTGTCACTAGGTTGCTTCAAACCAGGCATTGATCTATAGGGTGCTACCTTCGAAAAGGTGGCGCTAGAGCAGGTTTTCATTTTTCCACCAAGGAGAACTTATTTGCATATTCCTTTCCCAGGATTCCAAGCAGGTCTGTAAGATGCTACACATTGCAAGGTGGCCTGATAAATGTGACATCTCCCTAAGGAGACATAGCACTGACTAGCCCCTATCTTCTTTAATGGCTTATTATAGTGATACAGTATATGGGATGATAATTTCTTTCTATATGTCTATATATATATATGATTCCGATTGTCCTTATCCACTCCATGGGGGAAATTTATTAAAAACTGGTGCATTTCAGAATTGGAGATTTCAGTCTTCTAATGTCATTAGCATATCTATATGTATCTATATCAGACTTACAAATTATTTTATTAGCACTCTATAAGTTTTAGGCTATATATACAATTGGGTTGGAGATTCTGCCTGGACCCTCCATTTGCAATTTTGTTAGACTTGATGGCTCTAGCTTTAGAAGCCAAGTTGGACCCCATTGTAAGTCATCATATGATGGATCCCGCACACCATCGAGTCTTCTGTCATAAATGGAAACCGTGATACATATGTGAACACAGCCTTACATCTACCCTTTTCAGAAATATGTTCCATGATACGCTTTACAGCAGCCACATGGACCATAGACACAATGGTCTGGCTCATTCACATCTATGGGGGAGTTTTCTAGACCTGCTCTGTGACCTGTGCAAGGACTTGGAGTAGATAAGTGGTGTCCATCACCGAAACTAAAATTTTCTAAATTGAAAAATAACAAAAATAAAAAAAATTCTGGAAAACAATATCCAATAAAGACGGTTTCTAACATATTGGGTCGTCTACTGGGTTATTGATATAATTACAGATAATCCATATTTTCTACTTGCTTAGTTTTGGGATACGTGATCATGGTGCGTATGGATGTCATATACTGTTGCTTACAATGCAACGTACGTCAAGTATAAGATAGGTAACCATTTACGACGCACATAGGGAGTGGAAGTTGTGATTTAGCTAATAGACATAAGACTTGTTTCAGTGTATAATGTACAAGGCACATGTGTGGGAATGACAGGTAAATCAATGAATGATGGCGTAGGGTAGCGACTCCCTCCTACAGCGCACTGCCGTAATTGTTACTTCGGTCTATTGAATACAGGTTAAAGATAAATTCTACTAAGGAAAGTTAAAGGGGTTATCCAGGGAGCAATAAAGCTTACCAGCACATTGCCTGCATTGGTGAAGCTTATTACTAATATACATCCAGGGGAGGCTTCTGCTACAGCCAGTTGTCTTACAGTCACACACTTGACAGGGAGGAGGAGGAAGGGGAATATTACTGAAATCCAGGGACACGTCTAGAACATTTCTTTATACATTTATTAGTTTTAATTGTAGTATGAGACAAATTAGGTAAATGAGGAAATTGAAGGAAAAATATATTTTCTGCTTATTTCTTTAGTTTCTTTAAGTGTTTCTTTAAAAGGAATGTGTCGCAAGAAATTTACCTACTTTTTAAACCAAGTTTTTATGTTTTTAAGAATTTTTGATATTTTGCTTTTTTTTTTTTAGTTTTCAGTGTCACTATATTTATTTAAAAAAGTACTATATCCTGAATTTTTCACTCTGGCCACTAAGCTTAATAATAGACACACTTGCAAATTCTGTAGGAGTTTTCTTTGCAGCTGTCACCTCATTGTCTTTACAAATAAAATAGACTGTATTACAATAGAAGATAAAACCTCTATAGATTACACCTATAGCGATCCACCATTATATAAATGCTCTTAACAGAGCAGAGGAGAAGCTCAGACAAGATGGCTGCCCCCATAATCATGTACAGAAAATAGGAAAAATAAATCTACAATCTGAAAATAAAAACTGATAAAAAAAATATAAATAATAAATGTTGATACATTCTGTTTAAGCCTGATGTATCACAGTATGCAGTTAGATCCTAAGCTCCTCCTAGTGGTGACTGCGGGTAGCCAACATGTTATCTTTAAGATCTGTCTCTGCAGAGGATTTGGAGCTCTGTATGACCAAAACAAAGCTTTGCTGAATATAAGGATATCTTAAGAAGATTATCATCATGTAATTTTTAACATGTTTAGATTAAAAATAAAGAACAAAATGGTATTAAAATTTAATTCTACGAGCAACCTGATCTGCATTAAAAGTAGTGACTGGGGCTATTGGTGTGGTTGGTTGCACTATAACTATAGATCTATGAAGAAAATCTAAAGATCAAAATATCGCAAAATCTTCTTTCTAATAATGACAATTTGCATAATTTATTTTGTTTGCAGATAATGTGATCTATGGTAAAGAGTACAGTCTGAATAACCCTTGATGCGGAGGTGGTAGGATGCTCCAGAGAGATGCACGTTGACTATAGATATGTAGATCCATGGGGTGCATGTGTTAATAGACTGATAAGCACATGGAGGAGCTCAGGGGATCATTCCGCACTATATACTTTTAAGTGTATATGATAATATCAATGAACATGAAGGTGAATGGAGATGTGAGCTTTGATGGTATGACAAGTGTTACTTTTTCGTTCCCCGACATGGTAGACTAACCGCATTACCTTATCAACCTGCAAACAAGCTGGAGCATAATTATCATATTTGATCGCAGATAAATTCATCAGATGATGATTTCGAGGATTACTCCAAAACTAAAATGTTTTTCTGGTATGTTTGTGATCTTGAGATATCATCATAGAGCTGCTGTATATACCACTGGATATCTGCTCAGGCGGAAGATTATTGCTTCTCACGTTCTGGAGAGAAACAGGAAAACAAGTCAGAGTTATAGAGAATATGATGCAAATGTAATTAAAAATGATAATTAAAAATATACATTTAAAAATATATATATTAAAAATATACATAAAAGATAGATAATCCAGGTATTGTTGGATTAAGGTATTCACAAACCATTGGTTATCTGCACATGCTGAAGATTATTGCTTTTTACATTCTGGAGAAAAGTGGAAATACAAGTGACGTTCAAAGAAAATCCATCATGAAAAATATACAATATAATTAAAAAAGATAATTAAAAATATAAAAAATAAACGGTAGATAATATAAAAATATATATAAAATATGGATATACATAAGATATAGATAAATAATATAAAAGGTAGATAATATAAAAATATACATAAAATAAATATAGATAGATAATATATATAGAAGGTAGATAATATAAGAAATATACATAATAATAATAATAATAGTATATAAATAAATATCTATAAAATATAATATAAAAATATACATATATATATAAGATAGATTGATTGATACAATATTTAACAGTGTCAGGGTTGGCGGTATTCCAGTGCCCATTCTCCAAGACATTCACTGTCATATTAATATGGTTTTGGCAAGAAAGTATAGAGTGACTTTCCAAGGCAGCCGTCCATGCCATCTGGGTCTAACTAGTCTGTGCATATGGGGTTCCGGATCTGAATGTTTAGGTTTGTGGACAAATTCCAAAAGATTTCTTCATTCATTTAGTAGATTTATAAAGCTACAAAAAATACTCTGAGTGGAGGTTGTCGGAATAAAATAACTCATAAAGGGTCAGATTGGCTCTAAAAATTAAGCTAACATGACCTACTACAGCATATAATGGGCTTACACTAGGTTCACACTAGCATCGGCTGTCTTTTGTTCTGGTCTGTCTATTGGAGGATCAGAACAATGGACAGGTGGCTCACTAAAATAGTGATTACATACAGAGTCCAGCGGCCCCCAGTGACCATAAACCAAAAGCGGTGGAAAATAATTTTTGATGGTGGTAGACTTCCTTTAAAAGGAGTCTGTTACCAGAGCTCAGCATATCAACCCAGTTGGGTTGTCTCTGTTAGCGAGGTATTGTTGTTTTTGTCAGTATTGCTAGGTAGCTCTTTGGAGCAGTGAGGTCATTGCTCCAAAGAGTTAAGTGGAAATGCCCTCATCGCTCCAAAGAGCTAATCTGCATATTGGCAAAAACAGCGACAACAGAGGCAGCAATTCACAAGGGAAAAACACTGATTCAGGAGAGCCTAACCTATCTATCCATAGGATTGGATAATATGTTGGGGTCTTCTGACAGACTCCCTTAGATGTGCCACTACCTTGTTAAGAGTCCAACTGCCAGGACCCCCACTAATCCTACTACAATTAAATGGCAGCTACGCTGGTTTAGAACCGCGGCCACTGCAAAGGTTCCTATTTATTTATTCAAAATGGCTTATATAGCCACAACATATTCCATAGCGTTGTACATGGACTGCGACCACATGAATCAGTCATTTCCGTAAGCTGTACTAAACTAGTGTACAGTACCGCAGCTCATTTTATAGGACGTCTTCAACCCCATGGGGATGAGGCCAGGGTATCCAAAACTCAGCAATGAGGAGACCTTGTCCCTGGTTAGATTAACACGTCCATCAGCGCTGAGCAGAGAACTCAGATTTTTTTTTTTTTTTTTTATAAACTGAAACTGTGTTTCGTTTTTTTCTTTTCGAGCATTTTTATTGATTTTCAATGGATAAAAATTACAACTGAATATAGCACAGCACCCCACATAGCAATGTGACTATAGAGAAATTGTATCGCGCTACAGCTCAGAAAGGAAAGGTAAAGTGGAAAACCTAATCCAGAACATTCTCTCAGTTGTCATAAATAGATGTGAATCCTTCCCGCTCAGTTACTAAAAGCATATTAGCTGAATATCTTTTGGTCGGAGCAATTTGTCCATTTGTACCAATAAACTCTGGAAATTTGATATGTAGATTCCCCAACTGTACATTCGTGGCTGGTTGATGTCGAAAACAGATCATCTGTGCTGGATTTTTGACTGGCTGTTGGCCAAAAAGACCAATGTTTGGTCAACTTGCGCAGGTTTCTGTTTTTTTTGTTTTTTTTTAATAACCAAACTGCCCTCTGATCGGGCAGTTTAGATGTTGCTGGTGGGATTGTTCGTATAAAATCTAATGTGTACAGCTGGATTTAGTCTTAAGTTGGCCCTACACATGAGATATATATCTGCAGATCACTGGCACATTCAATTTGGTATATGTTATTAATTTTATGTGTATGACCACCATAACATCAGATTTTCAGCAGATTTCACCAAAATTCGCTGGATCTGGTCTACAGATAAATATCTTACATGTATGACCATATTAACACTACATAAAGTGGGTTACGCTAGCGTTGGTCTCCACGTTGTACGGGTCCGCATGGGGACCTGAACAACGGAGAGCATGTCTGCTAAAAAAAAGCAGTTACCGGTGGACCCCATAGACTATGATGGGTTCCAACGGGTGTCCATTGGGATTCCAGACTGGCGGAGAGAACAGTGCTCTGTGCAGGACTTTTCTCTCTGCCGATTTTAGGCAGAATCCGGAGACTCCAATGCAGATGTGAACCTAGCCTTAGTTGGCAACCACAGTGATTGCCTATTAAATGTATACACAAGATATTGTAGATATTTAGGACATTGAAAATCATAAAATACTGCAGATACAGAGTAGCACAAACTAGCCAAACACATTTGGAGTCCATTTTATTAGAGTCCATATTATTAGTCCAGTTTGGCAATTTGATGATCTAGGAAAGTGTTCCTTAGTGTTCTTCAAGGCATTCATACACATTCAGTAACTGTTGACTATTCCAACTTCCCCATACACACACGCTCAGTTTAGCAAAGTGTGCATGTGTTTTCAAGGATGAGAGAGTGAGTCTCTGTCAGACACGTCTGCTGGCAACTTTTCTCCTGGGAGAACAAAGGATCCAGCGTGACAACCATAACCACTCCTGTCTTCCTTAGACAAATGCTAAACTTGTGGCCAACCACATCATACACAGTAGACAGCTTTTCTGCCAAAATCGATCTAAGTCTAAGGCAGGATTCACACCTACGTTGGAGTTTCTGTAGGTGAATCCGCCACAGAATCCGCTTAAAATCGGTGGAGACAAAAGTCCTGCAAGGAGGATTTTTCCCTCCACTGGTTTTATACTGAAACCAGGTGGAAACCCGGCGGACCCAACTATACTTTATGGAGTCCAGGGATTTCCTCTGGTAACCGCTTTTAAGCGGGCAGGGTCTCCGTCTTTCAGGTCTCCATGTGGACCCAAACGACAAAGACCACGAACGCCAGTGCGATCCTAGCGTAATGTGTATGACCACCTTAAGACAAACATCTGCTACTCAAGAGCCAAAGGCTTTGATCATACATTGTCCTTCTTATTGTAGATACCATATTTGTAAGTGTAAGTACATGGGTGGAAATTATTAAGACTGGCATTTTGTAGGCTAGTCTTAATAAAGGCCCTGACTGGCACAGCACACGAGTGATTTATGAAGAGACTCCAGCTTATAGGTATGGGCGATTAATTGAAAAATAACCAAAACTGAACAAAACCCAGATAACCGACATGATTTTGTTCACATCAGTTATTTCAGTTCAGTAATTACAATATTCATGAGGTTCCACCTGCAGTTTCGTTTGGACTGAACAAGTCCTTTCCGAACACTTCTGTGATTAGACCTTAGCAGCTATGTGTCACAACACTTGACCACTGAGGCCCAATCACAGACCTCAGCGGCCCCTGACTGCAGGCAGAAGACTGGAAGAGACCGGACCTCAGAGGAGACCCCAGAGTATAATAGCAGTTTTGGTTCGGACATGTTCTGTCCAAATGAAACTGCCAAGGGAACCTCGCGAGATTCGTCTAACACACACTCGCCCAGCCCTTCCTCCAGCCTTTTAATAAATCAGGTGCATGTCAATGTGCCAGAATGGAAATCTACACCAGTCAGGAACCGCCTTGTTCTCTGCCCCCTTCACTCAAATTCACAGAAAGAACAGGGGGATGTGGTGCATCTTTGATGAAAGAAAGTGCCTTGCGCCAAAGATGCGCCACATTATCGCCCCTTGATACCATAAAACTACTGTTGGTCAGATGATAAATTCCCCACCATGATATAGTACCCTACCAACACCGACCTAAGTGAAGATCACTCCATACAGAGAACTGAAAGATCTTTAAGTTGTGATATCCCTTCTACTACTTTTTTACCTGTACCTTTTTATCTGTACCTACTGTCACTGTAATACCTCTACCTTGGAGCTTTTGTATATATTGTATTTGTATTATCTATGCTGCTGTAACACACTGAATTTCCCCATGGTGGAACAATTAAAACATTATCTTATCTTATCTGTTTGGCCATTGATGGTAAAATTCAGATACCAATGAGACCCACTCACATTTGCTAAAATGGAGACCTGTGCCAGATTGGATCTGGTGTAGATTTTCATATAACTCACGCTAGAAAACTGGTGTGAGTTGTAATGGATATGTCCCCGGCATAGTCTGCCCACATTTGCATCAATTGTGCACCACAATGCCATCCTACACCAGAAAACTGGTGTAGTGGGATTGATAAATTCCCCCCCAATGTGTTGACTATTATAACCCTATCATTTATATACATTATATATTTCTTGGTGTCATTATCACCTGACCCATCTATCAAAATTAATGGAACCACTCTCACCCCAGTCCCACAGGCCCGCTGCCTTGGGATAACCTTAGACTCTGACCTATCCTTCAAGCCGCATATTCAAACCCTCAACACCTCCTGCCACCTCCAACTCAAGAACATCCACTGAATCCGCTCCTTCCTCACCCCTGAAACTACAAAGATGCTAGTCCATGACCTCATAATCTCTTGCTTAGACTACTGTAACACCCTTCTCCATGGCCTCCCAGCTAACACCCTCGCCCCCCTCCAGTCCACCTTAAACTGTGCTGCTCGCTTAATACACCTCTCCCACCGTTCTTCATCAGCAGCTCCCCTCTGCCAATCCCTTCACTGGCTACCCATCGCCCAGCGAATAGAGTTCAAACTACTAACGCTGACATACATAAGCCATCCACAACCTGTCTCCTCCATATATCTACGACCTAATCTCCCGCTACCTGCCCGCGCGTAACCTCTGACCTTCCAAAGACCTCCTACTCCGCTCCGCTCTTATCCGCTCTTCACACAACCGTCTCCAAGACTTCTCCCGTGCATCCCCCATACTCTGGAACTCATTACCAAGACACATTAGACTGTCCCCCACCCTCATAAGCTTCAAGAAGGCCCTGAAGACTCACCTATTCAGGAAGGCCTACAACCTCCAATAACGCTACTGTCACCACACCACCACCTGTACAGCCTCTACCCCCACCTTCTGTCTCTATCCCTCTTCCCTCATAGATTGTAAGCCCTTGCGGGCAGGGCCCTCTATCCCACTGTGCCAGTTGGTCACTGTTAGTATTATCTGTTTTGTATATCTTGTGTACCGTATGTAAATCTGCACATGTAAAGCACCATGGAATTAATGGTGATAAACAAAAAAACCCCAAACTATAAATAAACAATAATAATAATAAAATTATCAAGTCTTGGGTCAGTTGTGTGTTACCTGCTATCTCTTCTCATATGGCCAGCCCAAGTTTATGACAATTTCTTGATCTCCAAGGTCACCAATTTTGATACACAGTGTAATTTTACCATTTGGTCTAAGAATTACAGCCAATAGCGTTAGAGCCCATATTGGCCAAATAATGGTCTAAAGTGGAGACCAAGCAATTCCAATCCTGTATGGTCATTGATCTAACCACATGTTACCATATTTCTTCAGCACTTGGTTTTATAGATTACGTATCTCTGGATATTGTTGTTGATTCTCTAGAGTCTTGGGTCCATTGGGTGTTACCAACTATCCTCTTGTGTGTTGCTGGAATTGCTCTTTAAAAAGTTCCTTGATCTTGAAAGATGTCTACAATATCTCATACTCTATCGATCTCTCTTGTCCATCGATTTCCTTATTATATACAAGATCAAAATCAACGTAATATATTAAATTTTCAGATTATCCAGTGTCTCAAGCCTATTCTAGACACTATCCAAAGTATTAATTATTTTTTTCTTTGCATTGAATTCTCAAAGAATGGGTTAGCATCAGCTAAATGCATTGATCCATCCTATTCTTTCCATAATGCTCAGCATCCTACAGTTGTATTGTTTCAGTCAATGATCTGCAGAGTAGTCGATAACATACAAGAAGGACAGCTGCTTTCTAAGTAGTAAGGCTAAATACCCCCCACCGTTCCCAAGAAGCAAATTCAGCCTTCATCATTATAGAAATAATGATAGTTCAGTGCAGAAAGTGTGGGGAGATGTCTTATATATTTTACAATATTGCACAATTCTTTTCACTTACGAGCGATACACCCCCTAGGGTGGCTCGTTGCTGAATGGAAAGATGTTCCTCGATGTTCATAGACATATTATACCGCGCTAGGAACAACAATAAGGAATCATAGGAGGCTTGATTAATATCCCGCAGCTGCATAGTCGTCCCCTCGGGTTGTATGGATATTAAATTATCGCCACAATTGATAAATGACGAGATGGATGGCTAGATGCACAAATATTGACAAATCATGATAATGTCTGACTCCCTGTTTCATATGTGCGAATGTTCTCGATCTGAAAATATTCTGCAGTTCGTGTAACCGACTCCCGTAGACTGAAGGAAATTCTAATATTTTTTATAAGTTGGTAAAGTCTTTTTGTCCCATGAATATTAGCCTGTTTTTAGAATTTTATTAAACTTGTTTTTGTAAATAAAATACGTATTTGCATGACAACATTTCTACACTATGTTAACAGATAATGAAGTCACATTAAACATAGCAGTCTAAGGCAGGGTTCACATCTGCGCTACAGTCTATGTTGGACTCCGTTGCAGAAATTGCCGAAAATCGTCGGAGAGAAAAGTCCTGCTCACTGTTTTAGCAGTGCGGGGCCATCGGGGGAAGAGCCTGGCGCTAGTGTGAACCTAGTGTAAGTTCTTCAGTTTGCTCATGCTTTTATTAACCTTGTAGATGTTGGTCTTGTTAGTAGATATAGCTGCTTTTCTCAACCTGTGGGAGGGCCAGTTTGTCTGCCTGTCTCTAACCCAGCAGAAGCCTATAGAAACTGAAATGTTACATGAACAGGATCTGTTAACTCATGACTGACCCTGTGAGGGGTCAGGCATATTGTATTTCACCAAAAGAGGATGCACTTATTGAGGACCTCTCACCACCTCCAACTCCAATTGCATCGATTAATAGCTGCTGCTCCACTGATTCCAATGCAGTTGGAATTTTTTCTCTAGCCCCCACCATTCCTGAGCAACCATTACTGTTAGTTTCAGCACAAGTATAATGTCAAGTGGGCAGTCCGGTCTTTCTGAACCTGCTCAGGACCGCCTACCTGACAGTAGAGAGCATAATTGTGCTGAAACTGACAGAAATGGTTCCTCAGGAATGGTGGGGGCTAGAAAAAAAAAATCCAACTGTGCTGGAATCAGTTTTAAAGGATGCACCGAGTTGGAGTTGGTAGAGGTGTTGAAAGGTGCTCTTTAAGTCATAACAAATTGCACACTTATAAATTAGGCCTCCTAGTGTCTGTGCATGATGACCGAAATCTACACCAGCTCACAGTTGGCCTAGATGTCTGATGTATTTAGGCCATAAAAGTGGTATAAATGATAATGAATGTGGTGCACCCAATAGGTGAGAAAAGTGGCAAGGTCGACAAAAAATTTGTAGTTGCAAGTGACGTTATAAAAAGTTGCAGATCACAAGTTGCAACTATTTGCACCAAAAATGTGGTTAAAAATAATAGCAAATTTCCCCTATCTTTCTTGGACTTCAAGGTTTAAGAAGAAGGAAGAGAACCCATGATATAGGGATTTCATTGTGATTAGATATACAACATAAGTGATGGGGGGATCAAGGAGAAGGTTGTGCAGGGATGTAAAGAGTGCTCTGTACTTGGGACAAAAGTGGTTGGAGCATATGCAATGAAGCAAGGTGTACACTCCCCCGCTTCAGTTCTACGTATTCTGGGAGTCCAGGACTCCTCTCTGGCAGATTAAAACTTTACGATCTATCGAACAAACCCCAGCCGCACACAGTTTGGGTAGCATTGTAATAATTTGGAGTAGTGACCCCATTGTCTCTGTCGGGTCCATGGAACAAATACATTATTGTGCTGAGCTTTGGACCATTTACATATTTATATAAAGATATATCCCTCCTCGGCCTTCTCTTCTATAGACTAAATCAACTTTCAATTTGGTGCTAGTTTTGGGTGGAGTCAAAGTCGGAAAAAGTTATCGGTTCCAACTTGATATTGTGTGATGAATTAGATGTATCATTTTGTTACATATTTACTTTTATAGGAAGTCAATCTCTAGTTATTTGTGAATTAGAGGAGTTTTACTGTATCCGGCTGACCATTGTTAGTAATTAAAGGGATATTCCCATTACCTATATAGCGCCATCATATTCCGCAGCACTTTACAGAGAGTATCAACACTGTGCCATATAGGGCTCACAATCTACATTCCCTATCAGTATGTCTTTGGAGTGTGGGAAGAAACTTGAGCAAACCCACACAAACATGGGGAGAACATACAAACTCCTTGCAGCCCTGTAAGACAACAATGCTAACCACGGAGCCACCCTGCTGCCCATCTTGGTAGTTATGGCTGTATCCATAGGATATGCCATAAATATCTGATTTATTGGTTCCACTCTGGGACATGCATTTCCAGAATAGGGCTCCGTCTGTGCCCATATTTGTATGGAGAGGAGCCTCGTACGTGTGCATCTCTCCATTCACTTGTACAGGAGTTCCAAAATCAAAGCTAATGATGAGATGAGCACACGTGCCGATCCTCTTCATCCACTTCATGGCACAGATGTGGCCCCCGTGAGATGGGCATGTCCCTTTAAGATAATCTTGTTATTGTATTGTGTAAGTTATTATTAAATAAATCTATGTAATTGACCTACAGCGGCTGCATGAGTCTGGATCTGAGAAAGTATGCCCTTAGCTACTTATTTGGAAGCCATACAAAAAATATCAGGCGTGCATCTGATGTACTGTACAACATAACAGCATAAAAAAAGACTAGAAACACAAAGCGCTTGTTAATACCGAGGTTCAGGACGGGAGTCAGAGCTGCTGGCTGCCTCTCAACTACAATAATATTGTTGATCAAAAATTCAGTGAGCAGAATGAGCCCATACAAGGTACAGCTGTGCACGTCTCGTGTGGACCCTGAAGAAAAAAAACCATAAAAGATCAAGTTATATTAAATAAAATAGACGAATTTACAATGCTGGTGCAGTGCAACATGGCCATAGAATAAAATAATCACAACATAGCTATTAAGAGCTACAGGATAAGGTTCATAGGTCATGAATGTTATTGTGGTCCTTACAATGGTCTTTGGAGGCCCCTGAAAGGCAAGGAAAGACATGGGGTACATGCCTTAGGACCCAGCGGGACAATCCCTTTCCATGTTTCTTATTCAGGGCTTTGGAGTCAGAGTTATGGGGTTGGAGTCGGGGCCAGTTTTGGGTGAAGTCGTAGTCAGAAAAAAAGTTAGAGACTCCGGTTCAAAAATAAAATGATTATTTTTGTTACATATTTACATTCATAGGAATCAATGACTGTTTTTTTAATGAATTAAAGGATCTTTACTGCGTCTGTCTGACCACGATTGTCAGCCATTTATGAAGGAGTCAGAGCAGGAGTTGGTGTAGGGCTGTGGGAAAATAGAGGAGTCAGAGTTGGTGGTTTGACCTACAAACTCTACAGCCTTTGGCGCACATATGTATTACTGTGTGGCCAATTTATTTCATAGGGAATTATGTTATACAGTATTCATTTAGGTGAGCAACTTTAGCTCAGGGAGGCTTTGATGTGGGTTGTCCTAAATGAGGCCTTATTCACATATTTGTTTTTTCACGGATGTTGAAATGGCTAGAGTCTGCTATTTTGACCAACTTTTATCTAATGTGTATGGCTAGCTTTAGAACAACTTACTCTTGCACCACTTTTTCATCCAGTGATTTAAAGGGAACCTGTCAGGGCGATTTGGGACACTAAACCACCCACAGGTCCTTATGGACTGGGGGTTTAGTGTCTCAAATCTCTCCGTCTTAAAGCCATACATGCCCACAATAAAAATAAAAAAGCTTTATACTCTACCCTGCCTCGGCTGTCCACGCTGTCGCAGTTCTTCACTAAAGCCAGAGGAGTTCATCTCGGGTTCAGTGCGCATGCACCAACTTCCGCACTTGCGCAGTGAAGCCAGGATGAACGTTCTTGGCTTCACTGACAAATTGCGAAGGTGACGGGATCACCAGTGAGGAATCCATTGAGACTCTTTTCTAGGTAAGTATGAAGGTTGAAAAAAACAAAAAAACAAATGTGGGCACGAATGGCTTCAAAACAGGACGTTTTGGTACACCAAACCCCCAGTCTATAAGGACCTGTGGGTGGTTTAGTGTCCCAAATTGACCAAGTTTTCTATAAGACGGATAACTGGAGCTAAGCTGCAATACCATCCCCAACCTGTAGTCAAGTGTGGCACTGTTTTTAGAAGAAAGCAGCCATTTTATTTTTCTAATTTTCTACAACCTCTTTAAGACAACCTTTCGGTGGCTCCATATCAGCCATGATATTTCAAACTATAATAACATCAAATACCAGGAGATAATACTGGGGCATTAAATACATTGGCAAATGAATATTTCTCCTTGCTTAGCTCTATTATACACCAGATAGATTTATTTGCAGAATATTTCTTGCCATGGATAGCCTATCCCGAGAAGATATCATTTTCAGATTAAAAGCTCGGCAACACATTCTTAATTAGTACCCTATGAAGCTAAAAATTAAATCACAAGCGGGGAATAGTTGTCATGCAAACCGAGTCCTCAATTATACTAAAGATTCCGGATCCCGTGGAGCTAATGTAAAAAATCGTCTACTCTTAGAGATAGCTCATTTTCTTCTAAATATATGTAAAATAAATAATTGTGCATTTCTGCCGATTATTGGAACAATAAAGATTTTGCGGCTCGCTCTTGGAAAATTATTTTCTGTTCTTCAATTGAATTGGCTTAGTTGGAGATTAAATGTAAGTCAGGTGAAAATGATATATTTTTGGGGGCACGGTTGGGTTATGAATATTAAAACAAAGCTCGTGGTCTCGTAAATAGCTACTTTGTGCATGTGTATGGGATTTGTAAAAGTGCAATGAACCGGAAACCTAAACATTCACAGTATGATCCAGTTTTTGGATGTCAGGTAATAACGGTTGGGTTAGAGCATATCTGTCACCGGTACACGATGCATTTTGGGTAATGGTTTTAATGGCGCAGGAATAAAAAAGGCAGCAAAAAGTTACATCTTATGAGTTAAGACTCTATATGTTCATGAATAATGTCTGTACGAAACTTTGGCTGCTTTCACATGGCCAAATTTGGGACAGGAAACTTGGTCTGTATTTCAGCCGGATTTCCCGACCCAAATCTGGTTCTGTTGAACTTAAAAAGAACCTTTTACCACCTTCAACAAGTCCATCATTTAATAGCAGCCCTTCCACTGATTCTGGCTCAGTTGGAATTTTTTTCTCTAGCCCCCACGGTTCCAGAGCAATCAGTGCTGTTAGTTTTGGTGCCTGATACTATTTAGGCTCTGTTCTGTCAGGGGGCAGTGTCTGGCAGGAGCAGACAAGGGGTGTGATTCTGAGCTCTGACACTGGCTGCCTCTGATTGGAGCTCTGAATCACACCCCCTGCCTGACACTGCCCTTCTGGCATTAGAGAGCTTAAAGGGGTTTTCCAGGGAAAAAAATGTTGTGTTTTTTTTTTTTTTAAAGATCTGTTAGTGCTATTAATGGGTTAATAAATGCACCCATATACCTTTAGCAGTGGTTTATGTGATTTCTGGGTGTCTCTGGGAGCTCCTGGCTTCTTCTGCATTTGTTTACATGGTTCAGCTTCCTGCTATGTAACTTCCTCACTATGGCTGTGTTCGCACAGAGTTTTTTGGCAGCGGATTTTGACACGGAATCCGCCTCAAAATCCGCCTGTAAAAACTCCTCCCATTCATTTCAGTGGGAGTCAGTAGCATTTTTTGTCCTCTAGCGGCTTCCGCAGCGGAAAAAACAACATGACCTATCTTGTCGCGGATTCCGCCCGTGATGTCCGCGGCTCGAGACGCGCTACTGATTAGGCCCATTCATCCGGACCTAATCAGGAGTGGGATGCCGCGACGGAATGCTGATGCACTGCATCGGAATCCCGTCGCGGCAAAAACTCCAGGGGTGGAAAATTTTCTGCCGTGTGAACACACCCTATCTCCCTCTCACCTCACTCCCCCCCTTCCTTTCTCCCTCCCTCCTATCCTGCCCACTACTAGCTCTTCCCAACCTACTCAGCTCAACCCCCCGACCCCATTATATACTTACCTCTCTTCCTTCTTCCTGTGGGACGACCCATCCTTCTTTTCTGACTGCCGGCGCATGCTACAGTCCCAGTGCTGGTCTGTGCTCTGCAGCAATGATCCATCTCTACTGCGCAGGCGTGGGCGCTACACAATAGAGGTGGATTATCGGCAGCAGAGCAGCGCTGGGACTATAGTGCGCACCGGCAGTCAGAAAAGAAGGATGGGTCGTCCCACAGGAAGAAGGAAGAGAGGTAAGTAAGATGGAGTGGATGGGGAGGGGGGTGAGTAGTAGTGATGTTCCGTTTCCAGAAACTGGGAAACGGATCATCACCAGATAACCAGCAAATGTCCCTGGGGCGGTCATGTAGGTAAATATACATTTTTGATTAAATATGTCATTTAGAAAGTAGGAGGGGGGAGAGTGTTTAGATTAGTGTAGGGATTTCCATTTATCCCGGACAACCCCTTTAAATAACACATCAGGCACCAAAACTAGCTGTGCTTGTTGCTTGGGAACAGTGGGGGTTAGAGAGAAAATTCCAACTGCGCTGGAATCAGTGGAGCAGCAACTATTAAATGATACTAAGAACTTGAATTGTTGGAGGTGGTGAAGGTTCCTCTTTAAAAGGGGCATTCCAATACATTTTTATCTTGAGTATAGGTTATCAATAAAAGATCAGTGGGGGATGGAATTCGGGGATCCCATTTGATCAGCTGCTTGAAGGAGCTGCTGTGACCCCTTTATTTTGTACATTGCACGTGCGGCAATGCAGTGTAATTTACAACCTTATCCCATTCACTTTTATGTCACGAGGCTTTACTTACATTGCATGCAGAAAGTGTGCAATGTAAACAATGAAGGGGTCATGGTACTCACAATAGCTCCCTCTTCAGTCAGCTGATCCGCAAGGGTCCAGGGTGTAGGACCTCCACTGATCTCTTATTGATTGCTTATCCTGAATGAACTGGAATACCCCTTTATCTGACATGCTGAGTTCAGTTTAGCTGGACTGCCTTCGGACCAGTTCAACTCGGCTGTGTGAAACCGGACTTAGTTGTCCTTGTTCTATGTACGTCCCATAGAAGTGACTAGAGAAAGCAAATCCAATGCGTGGGGGCCTCTTCATTCATTCACCAAAATGTACCTTTGACTTAGTTCCTACTTTGTTATAAAGAGAATTTATCCACAGTAAAACCGTCCACAGCCCACCAAAGTTCTAAGGGAAACAGAATCTAAAGATACAAGTTAATGGAGCGCATTTGACTTTGCCAATGACAAATGTATTTAACAATGGAGTTGTCGGCTATTGGATCTTTGTATACCAAGTCACCAGGTGCTAGGTGTTGGACCCCATGGATCTGATATTGATGACCTCAAGGATTGGCTAGGACAGGTTATCAGTATCTTTAGCCTTGAAAACCCCTTTAAACAGGGCCTGTCACATCCTCACACAATGGAAGGGAAAGACTGCTTTGGGTTCCGTAGAGATTCAGCTCTGTTCATGTTCTCAGTAGGAGGAGAGTAAACTATTGTCAGACTCCTCTGGTGGTGGATTACTTTCCAAAGAACAAAAGTTGAAATTCTATTGTCCTATCCTTATTTCCCCCAACATCTACTGTCAAGGGGGTGTGTATGGCAAACTTGTATAATTTCAAGAGAGGATGAGTTGTTGAAAGTAAGAATATCACAGGTTATGGGAACTGGAAATTTTTGGGATAGAATGTTCATTCAGGGACTTGATCCAATTGCCATACTTGGAATTGGGAAGGAATTTAGTAATCAACAACAAGGTATTTCCAGGATACTAACTACACAAGAAGAGTCAAAAGACAGAAGTTATATTTGAGGAAAGGAACATGTAAATGAAAAGATTAATATGGTCAAAAGAAATTATACATTGAAATGGTGGAGAGCAGAAAGAACCTAAAAATGTATGCGGCCGCAGATAAATCATATAATATCATAGAAGAATTTTCTTCTTTGCTTCAACATTTGTAGACATGAAATGGAATGGGATGGGATTTCTCGTCGCTGGCACAGGATAAGTTCACAGAATACATTCCCCTTAAAGCTTGACCCTCTATTCTAGAGCCACGTAAGCCATCATTGGATTTGCCTAGCCATCATAGTGATCCCAAAAACACTAAACAATCAAAAGTTACTGTTAATGTTTCAGAAAACATTTTCAGGTAAACCCAAGCAAAGTGACATTAAAGTGCTATGTATCAGGTAGTGTTATAAGAAGATTCAACAGCAAGGACACCAGTTTCAGTTGCCACTTGGTTGTTAGGGCCCGCTCACATGGCAAAAGAACTGTCTTGCCCGATCTTACTGTGGATTCCACAGCTGATTCCGACTTAGAGACGACAGATTGAGACTCCCCCCTGCTCAGGCCCATTACCCAGCCTCTCCTTCTCTGAAGTATGAACAGGCCCTGTAGCAACCACTGTGCAGAAACTGCATGCATTCAAGTCTCCACCAACCCATTGTAGTCCAGTGGTCACGCAATGTTCCAGGTAAAAACCAGTGTTACCCCTAGCATCATACCCCAGTATTTTCCCCATCCTAACCTAATTGTCTTTCACACTTTGTACTTCTTCTGTGTATGTTGCATTCATTTTCCTGCCTTCACCATCTTAAGTTTTCAATGTCACTCTTTCACTGCTATGCTATCAGTCCCATGATGCCTCAGCACAGTATCAATGGGCAGTTAGAGACAGTATTATGTCTGCCTGCTGCGGGACATTGTAATTCTCCTTGTCTCTTTCTTTTCTTCCGTTCAGCACAGATGGGCCTCTTTGCTTGCTATAAAATTGTTGATGACTAGGTTTTGCCATCGGCCATGTTATTGTTAGCAGTTCTCCTCAAAACCTCTATTGTTGTGTATGATCAGTGTGCGTAAAGCCACCCTTAAGTGAGCCATATGCATTAGATGTATATTGGCCAAATCTGCTAGTTTTGGAATGATGGGACGACCATCTAATGTGTATGGGGACCTCGTAATTCTCCTCCGTTGGCAGATGTCACATGAGACAAGGATTGAACTTGTTGACTTTCAACATGCCCAATTCTTTTGTTCTCGATAAGATTAGCCAGTGGTAGAGGTATCGGGTAGGAGCTGTCTCTCCATCCGCAAAATATGCACATGCTATGTCAAACAAATTATGAATGTGTATGGGGAGTTTGTAGGTTTTTGTTTTTTTTTTGGCAAATTGACGTACACCATTATGGAACCCAACAGACCTGACTATAAGTCAACAGAGTCTGTTGGCCATTATTAGGGTTTGTCGTGTGACAACTTTTGTACATATTTTAATTTTTCTGCTCCTATGATGGAATAGGGAACTGGAAATGACAACATGGAAGTACACTCGGCCAAAATTATACACCTTCAATAATTCCAATAATAATTCAAATAATATCTGTTTCGTTTACAGTATACTGTATATACTGGTAGTTTTTGTGATATTTTTTTTTTTTTGGTTATTTTCATAAATACCATGAAAATAATCTTTGCTTTCCATTGAATAAAACCATGGACAGCAAAGACCAAAAATTCAGTGACAGCAAGGACTCTTGAATGATACAATATAAAATATGCCTTCCTTTATGTAGGTGCCAAAAATAACATTCGTGATGCAATCTATAGCTTGCTGGGAAACAACAGGGGATCGTATTCCTGCAATTATGAGCCATTTGATTAGTAAGAATACATTAAAAATTGCATATATTGTGGTTTTACCCAAAGCACCTCCAAAATTGGAGTTATCCTTTAAGACTAAGCATACTACCTGCATACTCACAAGTGCTTTTTACTCTATCAATGGGACTGTTTATGAACCATTTTATTCCAACGTTGCCGTCAAAGAGAATTTTTTTTTTTTTTTTTAACCTGAACATTACCACTGTTTTCTGCATACCAAAACAAGTCATTTCAATGTGACATTATTACACCAGGTGGCCTCTTAAGAGTCAGCTCAATGTGATTTCAAATGATAGGTTAGAATGCATAAAGGAAATTAAAATAGTATCATACTTCTGATTTAAAAGCCAGTTAATTGCAAGGGCTTGTTAATAAACAGTAGAAAAAAAAATAACTGAAGGCAATGTCATATGTGCTACGTGGCGGATAAATAAACCGTGGCAATGAAAGACAAGCATGATGTGGCGCATTTCAACAAAATTAAAATGTACTAAATAGTACTTTACAGCTCAATGAGAATGATGTACAATCTGTACGTCTTCGCCGCCGTACATCGCTCTATAGATTGATGGCTGAACATTTGATATATAATAGGACGCTAATCGGGGAATTCATCCAGAGACAACGACTAGAACAAGTTTGTCATTGGAAATCTACGTTGAGTGAATAGTTCTCTGGTAAAAGCTTCTACTTAAGAAATACATTCATTTACAATCCTGGACAAGTATTTCCTTGGTTATTACAGAATTGCTTATATACTCAGTCATAGTCATGGACCAAACCACCAACTATGGCTTCTCTGTTTTTCCGACTTTTTCATGAGTGGCCAACAGAAGCAGTAAAGATCCTCTAATTCCTTAAAAACCCAGTGACGGAATTCCTAAGAAAGTAATTTTGTAACAAACTATTCATCTAATTAATTATACAATATTAATCATTTTAATCTGAGGCCAACTTTTTTTCTGATTCCGACTTAACACAAAACTAGTCCTAACCCCATCTTCGCAGCCCTGATACTATAGTGGCTTTCCATCATTGTCTTTGGAGATACAGTAATTCTGGTTTTGGATACCTGAAATGTCTTCTAGTAAAGTTTCTCCTCTGAATGCTTTGGTTTGGGGTTAAAGAGTCACTAACTTTTTTAAAAAAAAATGTATAAAACAACAGTAGAGGGGAATATAAAAAAACTATGTAATATATCCTTCTTCTCTTCCTTCCTAAATTGACATTTACTCATAACTCTCTTAAGAATCTGTCTTGGTCTCCCAGGAGGGACTGCCAGCTCAGTGAAATATTAAATTACAGTTCTCCATAGAAGTAATATAAGTGATAAGGTTGGATAAATACACTAATCCATCTAATCCAACCTATAAACCTATCCAGTGGATCCAGAGGAAGGCAAAATAATATCGCCACGAGGCCGATGCCAATTGCCCCATCAGAGGAAAAAAATTCCTTCCTAAATCCAGAAGTCTCTGCGCTTTGCCTCTCCTGTTGATAATCCGACAGGAGTAGAGCTGGGTCAGTCATGTCACCTAGAGATCGATAGTGAGCAGCAGAGACTTTTGGCTCCCTCTGCGGTCTGTATATTTAAGAATTGGAGTAAGAGCGGGCCGCCATGTTATATCAGTAGGTGCTCACATTGGGCATTGATCTAACACTGTTCTAGCTCTACCACTTTGCTCAGCGACTGCTCCATTTGCCACCTAGCACAGTGAAGAAATGAGAATAGAGGTGGCTAGGTACAGGGACTGATCACCAGCCCAACCACTGCAGCTATATAGCAGAGGTGGTCTGAAACCGAAGCAGCAGGCTTTACTCACTGAGAAGACATGTTCAGTGCTATCTATCAAATGGAGCAATGTATTGGGAAAACCCTCCTGTTACCTTAAACTACAAGTTTATGTGTGATCCTGGACCAGATTTCTTTTGAAATGCAAGTATTTACTGAAGCATTTTACAAGGGGTGACGTATATACCCCCTCTCGTGTTCACCATTCTATAGGTAGACAAGCAGCACGTCATTCTTGTATACTGATTCTGTCTGGCTCGCTCTTTGTTACTGTAACATTGCCTTATAGAGATTCTTTTAGCTTTGGCTCTTTGCCCCTCTTATTGACCTGAATCTTTTCTTCTCTTGTAAACTATTTTTGTAGTTCATGGAAACAAGAATATTAAATGTAAGAGTGACAAGGACTCTTATTAGCATTGCGTTTGTTTGTGTTCATCTTTCACCCATGTGTGCTTTATCTCTCTGAAAATGACTCTTTTTAGTAATATCTTCATGGCAGGTTTATTATCTGAGCAAGATAACGGTATAAAAAATATCTCTGGGTTTTTTGTAATTTGCAATTGTAAATGAAAATTTTGAAGGATTTTGTGTAAAATCACACTCTCTGCGCATACTACACACTTACACACACAATACAGTGACCACACACACACTGTACACACAACACAAATACATAAATACACACTACAGGGACCGCACACACTGCGCACACCACACAAATACACACTACACACACACACAATGAACACACTACACACATTGCACACACACTGCACACACACACACAATACAGTGACCACACACACACTGTACACACACTACACACACACACACTGCACACATACCATACACACACTACACACACACTGCATACACCACACACTACACAGACACACTGAACAAACTACACACACACTGCACACATACCATACACACACTACACACACACTGCACACATACCATACACACTACACACACACTACACATACACACTACACACACACTACACATACACACTACACACACACTGAACACATACCATACACACACTACACACACACTGCATACATACCATACACACACTACACACACACTGCACACATACCATACACACTGCACACATACCATACACACACCACACACACACACTGCACACATACCATACACACACTACACACACACTACACATACACACTGCACATACACACTGCACACATACCATACACACACTACACACACACTGCACACATACCATACACACACTACACACACACTGCATACACCACACACTACACAGACACACTGAACACATTACACACACACTGCACACATACCATACACACACTACACACAGACACTGCACACATACCATACACACACTACACACACACTACACATACACACTGCACACATACCATACACACACTACACACACACTGCACACATACCATACACACACACTACACACACACACTGCACACATACCATACACACACACACACACACACTGCACACATACCATACACACACACACACACACTACACATACACACTGCACATACACACTGCATAAATACCATACACACACTACACACACACTGCACACATACCATCACACACACACTACACACACACACTGCACACATACCATACACACACTACACACACACTGCACACATACCATACACACACTACACACACACTGCACACATACCATACACACTACACACACACTACACACACACACTGCACACATACCATACACACACTACACACACACTGCACACACACACTACACACACACTGCACACATACCATACACACACACTGCACACATACCATACACACACTACACACACACTACACATACACACTGCACATACACACTGCACACATACCATACACACACTACACACACACTGCACACACACACTACACACACACTGCATACACCACACACTACGCACACACAGTATACACACATTGCACACAACTCATACACAATAGTTATGTCCCTCTAACCAAGTGACAGCATAATATATGGCGGGTGCTATTTATAGGTACTAAACTGAGGTCTACTCTAACACAACACTCCTGCCATTGTCTTCAGGGAACATCCAAATTCAATGGTTGGCCAAGAACGATCACTGACAAAACTTGAGCATAGCCCGCACACTAATACGCCTGTGTTTGGAAGATTATAGACTTTGTTCATGAGTTACTTGGAGGTCCAAGTGGTTTGACCCCTATCAATCCCACATAAGTTAATATGGCTTAAGTGTATCCCTTTGATGATGGCAACACGCTGTAACTATTTCAAGGGGGTTGTTGACTTTGGATAATCTTTCTTTTTGTTAGAAGGTTTTTTGAAGATAAGGTGATTGCAAGGTGGGGAACCCCCAGCAGTAAGATTTCTCCAACTAACATTTATCACTGGGGAGGCGACTGCTGGGACCCCTCCACTGATTAGGAGAATGGGGACAATGTGAACGGAGCAATGGTGCACATGCCTGGCCACTACGCCATTCACTGCTATGGGACATTGCTCTCTAGCTGCCTTATAGAAGTGAATGGAGTTGTGACCCTGTATGAACACCACTGCTGTATCCACATGGCACACACCAGTGGAATAGTGGGGCCCCCATTCTTCTGATCCCTGGGGCCCTTAGTGTTCAGGCTACCAGTAATCAGACATTTATCCCCTTCCATGTTTTCTGCAATGTGTGCTTGGGATTAGCCAGAATTTTATTAATTTTGCTGGTACTGTAAAATGCAGCGTTTTTTTTTTGTTTTTTTTTGCTGCTGCATTTCCGCAACGTGGGGCTTTAGCCTAAATTACATTTATGGACACAGATTATCAGGGTAGGTATAGTATATTTTATGTGTAGGAGATACCTATATTTTTATAATTCAGTTGATTGTGGGCAGCACGGTGGTTCCGTGGTTAGCACTGGGTCGTGGTTCGGGTCTGTTGCTGGTGAAATTTTCTTTCCTCTAGGTGTAGCGGATGTCCTCTTGTCACTGTCACCAGCATAGATGTAGAGGATGTCCTCCTGTCACTGTCACCAGCATAGATGTAGAAGATGTCCTCCTGTCACTGTCACCAGCATAGATGTAGAGGATGTCCTCTTGTCACTGTCACCAGCATAGATGTAGAGGATGTCCTCCTGTCACTGTCACCAGCATAGATGTAGAGGATGTCCTCCTGTCACTGTCACCAGCATAGATGTAGAGGATGTCCTCCTGTCACTGTCACCAGCATAGATGTAGAGGATGTCCTCCTGTCACTGTCACCAGCATAGATGTAGAGGATGTCCTCCTGTCACTGTCACCAGCATAGATGTAGAGGATGTCCTCTTGTCACTGTCACCAGCATAGATGTAGAGGATGTCCTCCTGTCACTGTCACCAACATAGATGTAGAGGATGTCCTCTTGTCACTGTCACCAGCATAGATGTAGAGGATGTCCTCCTGTCACTGTCACCAGCATAGATGTAGAGGATGTCCTCCTGTCACTGTCACCAGCATAGATGTAGAGGATGTCCTCCTGTCACTGTCACCGTCCTAGGAGTAAGAAGATCATTAGAGAGGTCTTTGTCCTTGTCTTTGTCGCCTTCTCTGCACTCTTTCTATATCTATGTCCCTCTAGTATGCAGGGGGTCCAATTCTGTATGTGTGTCCGTCATGTGTATCTAAGATGGGGATATTAGATTGTCAGCCCCTTTAAGACACGGACTGTACGTATAATGCAAATCTCTGTCTCAATATGTTGGTGCCATAAACAAGATGAGCCCAGTTTGGAGCGTATTCCATGTTCGACTTTACATCTCCTCCTAAAGTAATTTTTAATAGATTTTTTTCCATGAATGTTCCCCGGCAATTAGACTGTAAGTATCTCATTGCATATAATTTGCACTTATTAAACAATAAAGAACTCGTGTTAAATGTTCGCCCTAAATGGTCCTCGCACAATGCAGAAGTGAAATGCCGGAGGTGACAGCAACAGCTTGCCTATTAGGTTTCCGTGAAAGAAGATGTGTTTGTTTAGTATCATTCCCCAAGCTTTCTGTTAGAAATCCCAGCGTGAGGTTTCACTGCGGCAACTATTATCTGGTGCTAATGTTAATAGGACGGGAGGATTAATTCTTAATTTTGTGCAGAGAACTATAGCATCTGTTCCGTTATCAGATACATTGCCCGTACATCCACTCTTTTATACGGTGGTCTAGGGTTCAGCATTTAACCCTCTTGTCTGTCATAGGTGTGCATTGTTTGGCAGCCTGGCGCCCTAGAGGTTAATGTGTCTCATCCTCAGTTCCCCCCGGTGGTATAAAAACAGATTTTCTGGATCTAAATGGAGACTGAATGATTGCACGTTGCTTCTGCACAGCCCAGTTATTACCTACCCCTGCAAGATATAGAATTACACTATAACAGCCATGGCAGCACAAAGAGACAGAGCTTGCATAAAGATTACGTTTGTGCTATATGTATGGGCAGAAGCCGAGCCTTTGATAAGAAGTAAAACACAAATACTCAATGCGTCGGTAGTGGTTATCATATTCATGCTCTGGTTATGGGAGCTTGTGTGGTGCGCGGGTCGGGGCAGACAAGGGTATCAATAGGAATTAAAAACTATGATGATAGTGGTCGTAAGATTCTATACTTAAAGTGGTTTTCTGAGATTATGATATTGATAACCAATATTAGATAAAGGTAAAGTCCAACCCTCACGATCGGCAATTTGCAGTACTTTGGGGAGGTCCACTTCCTCTTCCTAGGTCATAAACCCATGCTGCAGCTCAGTCTCAAGCTGCAATACCACGCACAGCCATTATGTGATGCAAGGTTCTTAGGGAAGAGGCTGCAGCGCTTGTTCAAATTAATGGGGTAGCTAGAGGGGGCGCAGAGGTGGCAATCGCTACTGGGCCCTGGAACCTGAGGAGCCCTAAGTCCTCTTTACAACATAAGAAGACACTAGTATTGTAGAAGGCACATGACAAGTGGGGGCCCAGGAGCTTCAATGAGCTGATCAGTGGAGGTTCCAGATATTGGACCCCATCCAATCTAATATTGATGGAAGGTGATGAATTCCATAGTCCCTGAAAACACCTTTAGGCTAAAGATGCAGCTAAAAAAACATGTGGACTGTGCTTAGTAAGCAGTGAAGAAGATAGAAGATAAATGGCTGATCAGTTGGGGCTCTGACTGCTGAGACCCCCATGACCTAAGAACCCTGTTGAGCGTTCATCCTGACTGCAGCCGCCAGCATAATGTAGTCGCGCCTGTGCTGGAGGGAACGCATCCGCGATCACATTCACTTTGAAGATAACCAAGTACTGTAATCCAGTTATCTCTGTTGCTCCCCATAAAGTGAATGGCAGTGCTGGTACGTCTGGTACATCCCAGCTCAGGGGCAGTTAGGCTGAATGTAATATGGGGGTAATACACCTCATTCTCGGGGTCGGTGGAGATCTCAGCAGTCAGACCCCCACCGATCAGCAATTTATCCTCTAGATATGGATAGAGCATAAATATTCTTTGTGGTGTATCCCCTTTAACATTACAATAGGTCACTTTCTGACGTGAAGCTGCGGATCAGATATTTACATAAGTCTTCTATGTAGGGTGAGATATTGAGCGTTTCTGACAACCACAAGCACTCAATAATGCTTAAGGAGATATTGATCACCCTATCGCCCTCCTTTCTCATAGAGGTCATGGAACAGTAAATATGTCACTGCCCGTATCTACTTGTGCTAGGTTTCTGTATACCTTGGACAGAAAAATCTACTATTACCAGAAATAGACGCCTGTGCTAGAGAAAAACACGGGGTCCAATTTACTTGCCTTCTGGCTGTCTGTTCTTGTGTTCATCCTCTACGCACAAAATGTATTATTTTAATAAATAGTAATATTTTTTTATTGATATAGCGCCAACATGTTCTGTAGCACTTTACAAATCGTAGGGTTCATGTACAGACAAAATGACACATTACGGAGTAATAAATCAATCATTGATTCACACAGTAGGCGTGAGGTCCCTGCTCGCAAGAGCTTACAATCTATGAAGGTGCCACCCCCCCAAGGGCCATTATACTGGTTGTCCCTATAACACCATTCATCCATTGGACTGCCCCATTGAGTGCCCTCCTATCTATTACCATACCCTGTTATTGGATGACCTAATTATTTTCCCATCCAACCCTACTTTGTCATCAAAAAATTGGGACTGTTCCCAAAGTTGGAGATGGTCGGAATAAAACTGGATTGAGCACTGTGTGTTAAGGGTAAATTCACACAGGCTTCAAAAAACTGCTGCAAATTTTGAAGAAGTTTTTGAAGAGGTTTCTGAAGCAGTTTTTGGAAGCCTTTTTTTGTCTAGCACACAGGGTTCCATTTCCTAAAATCTCTATGGTTTCTGAAGTGACTTTTGCAAAAACTGCTTTAGGCTAAGGTGCCACTGGCGGGCTACAGCAAAAAAAAGCGCTGCAGGAAAAAACGAAGCGGAAACACAGTTTTTCCTGCAGTGCTTTTCATAGAAAGTCTGTAGAGCATGTCCGATATCGGTGCCGTTAGTTTTCTGCCCATCGTCAGAAGGGCATTCCTGACAGTCTAGCTGGGCTGTGAGGAATGCGTTCGTCACAGCTCAGCGTCATCACTGGCCGGTAAGGAACGCACCCTCTGACAGTATAGGGCTATAGACCAGTACAGTCCGGGTGAGGTGTTCCTCACAACACAGCTAGACTGTCAGGAATGCCCTTATGACGATGGACAGAAAACTAACGGCACCGATATCTCCAGCCCCGGCGCACATAATGGAAAAGCTCACTGTCGGCTTTCTAGTGGTATATAAAACCACATGTGCCTGAGGACATGAAAGGTCCTCTTTAAAGCAGATTCTGCCTCAAAAATCCTCCTGCAAAAAACTGTGGGAACTGAAGTTGAAATGAGGCAAATGTAAATCAAAATCGGCACCAATAACTCTGTGAATATACCCTAAGGCTACATTCACACTTCCATTCTTAATGTTGTTGCTGTTGCCTCCATCTATGTCCATTTACATGGACTCTAATGTAAACCACATGCCGGACGCTGTCCTGTCTACCATCATGTTTGTTTACAGGACTTTTTCTTTTGTCAGAAATGTAAAAAAACACAATGGTAGAAATCTTCCGTCATGTTTTTTTACTTTGGGGTGAATCCAGACGGACACCCAACGGAGGGGGCCTCATCAGCATCTGTCATTTAATGTCTGTTGCTTTCATCCTGTGACGAATAAGAGCAATGGGCATTCAATAACGGTAAGGTGAACCCATCCTAATACCAATAAAGGAGAAGTTGATAATTTCCGCATTGAGCATTTCAATATTTTTCCATTTCCCATCTGTTCTTCTATTTCTGTATTGTGCTGTGAAAACCTGTATAGCGCGCTCTTTTTATTTACTATTGTTTTGACCATCCAGGTGCTTAGGTACTACTTGACTTTACATTCAGAGATGGTGTGATGAATATGTGATGTTAAGAGCTATTTAATGCCTTACCTTGAGCGTGTTGAAGAGCAGATTAGGAGCTGAAAACACGACATTGTATTGTGCGTGCCCTCTGAACTCTGATACCTGCAGTCAGGATAATTATCAGCAATTATAGTCTGTAAATACAAGAATTCTATCATTTCTATCATTTCTACTGCTAAGCAAAAGCCGTGCTCGTAACGTTATGGCAATAAATGTTGGGCTGCTTCTTTCAGGGGATTTGGACTCAAGTAAATTCTGTTCAGTTGTTCCTACTTACCAATTTTCCAATAACATATTTTGAGTGACCCTTACATTGTTGGCAGTGGTCATTTGTAGAGAGCCTTACACATTATATCTAAGGGATTTTTTTTCGGGCAAGATAGGTCATCAACATTAGATCGGTGGGGGACCTTGGTGTCAGCTGTTCTCAGCAACCACTTTATGGAGAATAGAGCCAGAAACGGATAGCTCTGTTCTGTATATAGTGGCCGTGCTGGGTTACTGCAGCTTGGCTCCGTACAAGGGAATGGGAACTGAGCTGCAGTAACTCAGCACGGCCACTACACGGAGAATGGAGCTATCTGTATCTGGTTCTGTGCTCCGTATAATAGCTACTGAGAACAGCTGATCAGGAGGTATCTCGGGTGTCGATCTAATATTCATGACCTAACCTAATATCATTTGCCTGGAAAAACCTTTCAATATCGGCCAAGCTGGCTTATTTGTACAGAACTGGCCACACCATCCAATGTGTATAGGGGAGTTCCAATTTTCCCCAGATGTCGGGGTAAGAAAGATCACGGTATTGGATTTCAATATGTCCAATCCTTTTTCTGTTATGGAACATAGAAGTCCACCAGAGGTGTGAAGCTGCAACTTTCTCCCCTATTGGAACATGTGCTTGCTTGGCCAAGCCCAGCGTGCATGTGTTTAGAAGGGTCAGTAGGAATAGCTGCCAGACTAATAAGCGTTTGGTATACAGCTATTCACAGTGTACGTCCAGTATAAAGATGATCTGTTGGCTTTCCTAATAGTTCTATAGTAAATACTTGTATTCCCCAGGGCTGTGGGGTCTGTAGGCCAAACCAACGACTCCAACTCTTCTATTTTTTAATAGCCTAACTAAGTGATTGAAAGTAAATATGTAGCAAACTATACATCTTAAATTGGTCCAAGTCTCCAGCCCTGGTATTCCCCATAGTATAACAATTCTGGATTATCTTTTCTTAGTACTCTGTGTTGTGCCATTCCTCTGTGACAGGGTCCTTAAATGGGGTATTACCATCCCTTACTGTTATGGTGCATCATAAGAGTTTGTTGGGAGGTCAACCTCTGGGACCCCTGCCCAGAAGCTCCTCAGTCCCAAAGCAAAATCTGTACCAGGCCTCCCAAATATAATTTAGTATTTATAGCAATGGCCTCCTCTTATTGGAAAGAAACACCTTATGGACACCTAAGGCTTTTGGGCCCAGGAGCAACCACACTCTGTGTTTTTGGTCACTAGCTATGCAGGGGGTCATCAAAACCAATCCACTCCAGTGAATGGGGACAGTTATGTGCATAGCGGCGCTCCTTGCCACCCCTCAGGACATCACCTCTCCAGTGGAAGAACGTTGTCAAACAGCTCCCCATATCTCAGCTTCTTGGACCAAATTGAGTTTTGCACTGAGGATGTTTTTTAGAGGAGTTGGTCATTAAATACTGAATATATAAATGTGATGTTACAGCTATCCTTCTGCTATTATATTTAATAAAATTATATTTTTATGCTTAGATATAAGCAGTTTATTCCTATCTCTGTCTCTGGAATTATCAGCGTCAGTAAATTGCAGTGACTAGTAGTACTTTAACCTACGACCCCCATTTACGTCTGACAGTGGTGACGGAGCTGTCAGTACATATTTTGGTCTGTAGTAAGTATTTGACAACACTCATGATATAAATCAATATTCAATGCACGGTAAGTGAGCCGGGAAGTTGTATTGCTCCAAATGGCAGCATGCCTTGGGCACCTGTCAGGATCGGGTATTTAGTCCTTACCAACCCCCTCTCCTTCACTTATCATAGTCAGCTGGGGTCAGACATGGAAACGCTTGAGTCCTTCTAAAATATTTTGTAACAGCACTTAATATATCATTACAGATGTAGCTGGAAGTGTCCCCGGGGCTGTCATTGATGTTTTGTCTGCCATATCATGTGTCACCATTGAAAGTAAGAGGAATCATGTTCAGCTTTGACTGCATGAAAATACACATTGTACATTATCTAGTAGAATTGGTGAAGATTTCCATTTACTATTGTCTGATGTAGGCTATGCGTATAATATTCGTATGATACGTGACTGGTTGCAGCGGTTAGATGGGTAGATGGGGAGACCTTGGCTGTAGCCAAGTAAACAAAGACCAGCAGGGACCACCTAAGCTATGTGTTAAAGGGGTTAATCAGGGACTCTTTATCTTACATGGTCTGGGCTAGACGTCAAGGATCCAACATGCAGGTTCCAATTCCAAATCATGTGGTCGGAACCAGTCCTTGTCCCCTGGATCACTCCACCTCCTCCTACCTCTCCTGTTTGCACAGGTACTTACATGTGCTATGGGGAGTGGGTTTACTATAGTCATCCAGCCCCCATAGCATAGGTGACTACCTGTGCAAACAAGAGAGGTGGGAGAAGATAGAGCAGACTGCGGAATGGGGGCTGGTTCCGATTACATGACCTGGAGTTGGGAACAGCCCTAAACCCCTAGGTTCAGCGTCAAAAACTGCCCAGAGCAGGAAAGGTAGATTTGAAGTCCAATGGATAACCTCTTTAAATGGGTTACTGCCAAAATGGAAAATCACCTATTTTTTTTAATGGGGTTGTCTGGTCGGTGGGGGGCTGAGAGACGGCTTCCGCACAGATCACCTGTTGGGAGCCACTTTCAATGCCCATACTATACATGGCATGAAGTTTACGATTCTGTACCCTGTATAATGACCAGGTGCCATAGCATAAAGGCTCCGGAAAAGGGAATGATCTCCCAGAGTCTTGGAAAAGCAAGCAAATCTCTTAGGCTGCAGGTCTAGACGTGACTTTATATAAGACTTGGGCGCATCATGTGCCAATCATGTCCAAAAAGGGGGCATGGCCAACAAATTTAGTGAAATCAGAAAATTTTCACGCAGTTCTCCTAGATGCATAATACAAAATGCTGGCAAGTAAGCCCTATAGATGGCATATTGTTGTACTGAATAGCAAACTGTAGCCTGAACCCTTCTATACCACTGCAAAAAAATTGCTCAACACCCGTTTTACGTGTCTTTTCTTTATTCTATTATATACCTGGGAGACCTATAAATGACCTAGGCCACTGTATTGTATATAATGGCGTATCACTGGGCTTTACATTTGTCACATATGTTGGAAGGTTTCCTTAGTGTGTGCACCCAACATGGCACATATAGCTTATAAAATTTCATGAAAAAAGGCCAGAGCCAATGTCGATTCCATTAAATGACAGCTCTAAAGGGCAGAGGATTTTTTTTTTTTTTTTGCAAGATTTCCTTCTCCTTTAGATAAATATACTTCACATTCACACCCCAGAGGCCTGAGTGTAGTGAACACACATCACAGAGCAATCACTTATTATCACCACTGTTCAGCGTGATTGACAAAGTCGCTTCTCTGGAGGATTCTGGTGCTAAGCTGCAATAGAGTCTTAATCACATTTTATTTTAGAGAGGGTGGCCCCGTAGGTCAGGGCACCAGTTAAATCTTCACACTGCTGTGAAATGCTGTCACGGCTGAAACTACTTTCATGTTTTTTGGTGACTACAATGATCACTGTACTGCCGCTATTTGCCGGGGAAACATGACTTTACTATAATTTTCGCTGACATTTCATTGAGCCATGTCATAACTGTTTGGACTCATATTACATAATTGTAAATCAATGCTGCATTGCATGTTATTTACATCTGAACTGTGCGGGTCTTCTCGCAGGCTTAATCTGCTCACAAGAAGTGATGGATTGGATTTAGATTTGCCCCATGGAAAGCCAGATACAGGGGGAAGGGGTCTTTTTTATTTTACTTTAATTCCATTTTATTACAACAGACTTTGCATTAATATATAGTATAAGTGATTATAAGAAATTTATCAGAGAAAAAAATGCAGCTTTCTCCTTTTCTCTTATCTGTTCTTCTCTTCCTTCTTTCTACTAAACTGACTTTCACTCTGAAATCTCTGCTATGTCTGTCTTGAGATGGACTGTAGGTCACATGACTTGAATTACACATGTATATTGAAGGGAGGGGAAATGTAAACAAGAGGTGAGGAAGACAGAAGCAGAGACACAGGCTTAGAGCTAAAGACATTTTTATCACAAGTAGGTTATTCACATCTGTACAGTGTACTAGAGAGAAATTTAGAAACCTGATTCTCCTCTACCTACTGTTTGTAGTGTTTAGCAGCTCCACCCACCACCTCAGAGAGAACTGCAAACTATAGATAAAGCCTACAGAACAGAAAACTGCTAAAACATTCTACATAATGGATATGATATATATACAGTTATATATATATATATATATATATATATATATATATAGTACAGACCAAAAGTTTGGACACACCTTATCATTTCAAGAGTTTTCTGTATTTTCATGACTATAAAAATTGTAGATTCACACTGAAGGCATCAAAACTATGAATTAACACATGTGGAATTATATACTTAACAAAAAAGTGTGAAACAACTGAAAATATGTCTTATATTCTAGGTTCTTCAAAGTAGCCACCTTTTGCTTTGATTACTTCTTTGCACACTCTTGGCATTCTCTTGATGAGCTTCAAGAGGTAGTCACCTGAAATGGTTTTCACTTCACAGGTGTGCCCTGTCAGGTTTAATAAGTGGGATTTCGTGCCTTATAAATGGGGTTGGGACCATCAGTTGTGTTGTTCAGAAGTCAGGTGGATACACAGCTGATAGTCCTACTGAATGGAGTGTTAGAATTTGTATTATGGCAAGAAAAAAGCAGCTAAGTAAAGAAAAACGAGTGGCCATCATTGCTTTAAGAAATGAAGGTCAGTTAGTCCGAAAAATTGGGAAAACTTTGAAAGTGCCCCCAAGTGCAGTGGCCAAAACCATCAAGCGCTACAAAGAAACTGGCTCACATGAGGACCACCCCAGGAAAGGAAGACCAAGAGTCACCTCTGCTGCGGAGGATAAGTTCATCCGAGTCACCAGCCTCAGAAATCGCAGGTTAACAGCAGCTCAGATTAGAGACCAGGTCAATGCCACACAGAGTTCTAGCAGCAGACACATCTCTACAACAACTGTTAAGAGACTTGGAATTGGACCTTTGTGATACTTTTTTTTGTTTTTATCTGTCTTTTTGTCCTGCTGAAATGGGAACTCTTGTGTCTGCAGGCATTTCTTTTGTCTACACAAGAGAGAAATTACTGCAGCTTAGAGTCACAACAACAGGGCTGCATACCATTTGCCCACCCATCCCCCAAGAACTCTGGAGAAAGAAAAAGTGGGGGAGGGGCTGCAGAGCAGGAACGCTTCAGAGGATTAAAAAGAGGCGTTACCGACCAGCTGTTCCCTCCATCATTATGGGCAATGTGAGATCTCTTGCAAACAAGATGGATGAACTAATCAGCGCTCACCAGGCATCATCAGGAGTTTCGGGTGTGCAGCATGATGCTACTTACAGAGACTTGGCTCACTGAAGTTACTCCTGACTCTCTGGTCTCCTTGGATGGTTTTAAACTCCTTCGGGCAGACAGGACAAGGGAGAGCGGTAAGAGGAAAGGAGGGGGGCTGGCAATGTTTGTGAATAATAGATGGTGCAATCCTAGGCACATTGTGATTAAGGAGCAAACTTGCTGTAAGGACATTGAACTATTAGCTGTGAGCATGAGACCTTTCTATCTACCAAGGGAACTATCACATGTCATCGTGATAGCTGCATATGTCTCCCCCTCTGCGAAAGCTGACGCTGCCTGCGAGGTCCTACAAGCCACACTGAGCCAGTTACAGTCTCAGCACCCCCAGGCCCTCCTTCTTGTGTCTGGCGATTTCAACCATGCCTCTCCATCATCCACACTTCCCAGTTTCACACAGTATGTAACCTGCCACACAAGAGACAACAAAACACTGGACTTGTTCTTTGCCAACGTGAGGGAGGCATATAACTCATCAGCCCTACAGCCCCTGGGAAGATCGGATCACAACCTAGTACATCTCCGACCTGTGTACAAGCCGCTTGTACGTAGAGAACCAGCTGTCACCCGCACAGTGAGGATATGGTCCGAGGAGAGTGATGAGGCTCTGAGGGATTGTTTTGACACAACCGCATGGGAAGTTTTGCAGGATTCGTATGGAGAAGATATAGAAGGACTCACACACTGCATAACGGACTACATTAATTTTTGTGTGGACAACACAGTACCCACAAAAGTGGTGAGGTGCTTCTCCAATAACAAACCATGGATTAACTCTGATATAAAAACACTACTTAAGGAAAAAAAGATGGCATTCTGGACAAGAGATAAGGAGGGGTTGAGGGAAGTACAAAAGGAGCTGAGGCATCAAATCAGGCAAGGAAAAGCCAGTTATAAGGAAAAAATGGAAAAGCAAATGGAAAGAAAAGACATAAGGGGGTCTGGGAGGGGCTTAAGTCAATTTCGGGTCATAAACAGTCTGTCTGCCAGATTGAGGCAGATGTTAACTGGCTTAATGAACTAAACCTATTCTTCAACAGATTTGATCACACACCAGCTCCTCCCACCCCAGCATGTCCTTCAGCTCCCCTCACCACAATGACTTCACCCCATTCACCCCATGTGGCTACTTCCCAACAGACCAGTAAATCCAGAAATCTGTCTTTATCTGACCACAGTCTGACCTTCACACGGGCCCAGGTGAGGAAGGAGATGAAAAAGATCAAGGTGAGGAAAGCCGCAGGGCCAGATGACATCAGTGCAAGGCTAATTAAGACTTGTGGGGACCAGCTGTGTGGTATAATTACATATATGTATAATATGAGCCTGAGGCAGGAAATAGTCCCTGAATTATGGAAATCTTCTTGTGTGGTACCAGTTCCAAAGAAACCTCACCCTATGGACCTCAACGACTACAGACCTGTAGCACTGACATCCCACCTGATGAAGATCTTAGAGAGATTGGTTCTCACACATCTTCGCCCTCTAGTGAGCCCCGCTATGGACCCTCTCCAGTTTGCTTATCGACCGGGCATTGGGGTAGATGATGCCATCATCCACCTTCTGCACAGGGCTCTGTCTCACCTGGAAAAACCAGGGAACACGGTGAGAATAATGTTCTTTGATTTCTCCAGTGCTTTTAACACCATACAGCCCAGGTTATTGAGGGACAAGCTGGGCCTTGCTGGAGTGGACCACCACCTCTCCAACTGGATCCTAGACTACCTCACAAATCGACCTCAATACGTGAGAGCCCAAGACTGTGTGTCAGGTACCGTGATCTGTAATACAGGGGCACCTCAGGGTACGGTTCTCGCCCCTTTCCTCTTCACACTGTACACTGCAGATTTTAGGTGCAACTCATCCAGCTGCTACCTACAGAAGTATTCTGACGACTCTGCAATAGTAGGCCTCATCACAGACGATGATGACAGGGAGTACAGAGAACTGAACCGGTTTTTTGTGAACTGGTGCCACCAGAACCACCTGAAGATTAACGCGGGGAAGACCAAGGAGATGGTGGTGGACTTCCGTAAAGGCAGATGCCCTCCAAAACCAGTGGACATCCTGGGGACGGGCATCGAGATTGTGAACACCTATAAGTACCTGGGTTTGCTCCTTAATAATAGGCTGGACTGGGCAGATCATATGGAGGCCCTGTACAGGAAGGGCCACAGCAGGCTCTACCTGCTTAGGAAACTGAGAGCCTTTGGAATCCGGGGGGCACTTCTTAGAACTTTCTTCAACTCGGTAGTGGCATCAGCCATCTTCTTTGGAGTGGCCTGCTGGGGGAGCAGTATATCAACCAGGGACAGAAATAAACTTGACAAGCTGATTAGAAGGGCCAGCTCTGTCCTGGGGAGCCCACTGGACCCAGTGCAGGTGGTGGGTGACAGAAGGATACTGTCTGTGGTGAGCTCCATGCAGAAGAAGAAGTCCCATCCCATGCATGAGACTGTGATCGCGCTGGGCAGTACTGTCAGTGACCGACTGCTCCACCCTAGGTGTGAGAAGGAGCGCTATCGGAAGTCTTTCCTCCCCACCGCGGTTAGGCTGTACAACCAACACCGACCTAAGCGGAGATCATTACACACAGAGAACTGAAATATCTCTCTGCCTGTTAAATCCCCCTCCTCTGCTACGTCCTATCTGTCTGTCTGCTATTAATGTAATGCCTCTCACCTTGGAACATTCCTGTACATGTTGTATTTGTATTTGTATCTGCTTATCTTATCTTATCTTTGCTGCTGTAACACACTGAATTTCCCCATTGTGGGACTATTAAAGGACTATTATTATTATTATTATTAAGAGGAGACTGTGTGCAGCAGGCCTTCATGGTAAAATAGCTGCTAGGAAACCACTGCTAAGGACAGGCAACAAGCAGAAGAGACTTGTTTGGGCTAAAGAACACAAGGAATGGACATTAGACCTGTGGAAATCTGTGCTTTGGTCTGATGAGTCCAAATTTGAGATATTTGGTTCCAACTACCGTGTCTTTGTGCGACGCAGAAAAGGTGAACGAATGGACTCTACATGCCTGGTTCCCACCGTAAAGCATGGAGGAGGAGGTGTGATGGTGTGGAGGTGCTTTGCTGGTGACACTGTTGGGGATTTATTCAAAATTGAAGGAATACTGAACCAGCATGGTTACCACAGCATCTTGCAGCGGCATGCTATTCCATCCGGTTTGCGTTTAGTTGGACCATCATTTATTTTTCAACAGGACAATGACCCCAAACACACCTCCAGACTGTGTAAGGGCTATTTGACCAAGAAGGAGAGTGATGGGGTGCTACGCCAGATGACCTGGCCTCCACAGTCACCAGACTTGAACCCAATCGAGATGGTTTGGGGTGAGCTGGACCGCAGAGTGAAGGCAAAAGGGCCAACAAGTGCTAAGCATCTCTGGGAACTCCTTCAAGACTGTTGGAAGACCATTTCAGGTGACTACCTCTTGAAGCTCCTCAAGAGAATGCCAAGAGTGTGCAAAGCAGTAATCAAAGCAAAAGGTGGCTACTTTGAAGAACCTAGAATATAAGACATATTTTCAGTTGTTTCACACTTTTTTGTTAAGTATATAATTCCACATGTGTTAATTCATAGTTTTGATGCCTTCAGTGTGAATCTACAATTTTTATAGTCATAAAAATACAGAAAACTCTTGGAATGAGAAGGTGTGTCCAAACTTTTGGTCTGTACTGTATATATATATATATATATATATATATATATATATTATAATGTAGGTGTATCTGTAGGTCATATAATGGCCAGAAATGGTTTTACTCCTGATGCACACACAGTAGCTTATCCTGAACAGTCTCTGTATGTCCACCACAGAGATCCTTAGGCTTAATTCATGGTTTGGAGGCTCCATCACATCTGAAGGCAAGAGTAGCGCAACGTGCAGCTCTAGTCTTCTTGTCAAAACAACGGACACCGCAATAAATTCCAATAAGTGCCATTGGGATCTGTTGCACAATGAAACATAGCATCAAGGTTTCTGTAATAAATAGAAGTCAATATAACACAGATATATACATAGCCTTAGACGTTGAATATTAGCCCTGCAAAATGATAGGTTCCTTTGATGATTTTAGAAATTTAGACACCGGCTTTAGAAAGTACAGTGCTTTAGCTGTTATATAAGGTAAACTACAAGAAAGAGTAAATGTAGAATCTACTCACCTGTAATGAATTGAAGGTGGTCACTTGAGTAATGTCTGCTCATGGTTCTAGGCTGGTTCTAGGTACAACAAACAATGGAAAAGTAAGGAATGTTCCAGTGTCCAGACCAATATGCTGTCTATAGGACATGTTTCTGTCTGTGGACAGATACAATGGATTCCTTGGTTTGGACAAACCCTACCTTTGCTGGGTCCACTTGGGATCGGCTGTTTTCTTTGGGGAAGGAACCAGCAAGTGATCATTTTACAACAGTGGGAACAAAACATTACATGATGCTTAGTGGAAAATGTAATTCAAGGCATCGATATAATGAAGAGACAATCCAGGTTCTCATGATGGAGAGTGACTATTCATCAAGACTCTCTAATCTGGCTAAAAGAGGGGGTCTGAAGGGGATAGAACCCCTCTACTGCATCTCTATGCCCCAATGCTACATATGAAATGTTCACATAATTACAGTAAAATCTCTTTTAGAGGACCACCAAAAATTGCAATGAAAAGTGGTCTTCAAAGACAGTTGTCTTCTTAAAGCAGATGAACAGAATGCATAACATATGGTGGAACTAATATTATTTTGCATGAAATCTGGTCTGGATAAGGGTTGGTGTCCTAACAGAGAGAGTCCAAATGACGACAGTGGTTTGTAGAAGTTCATTTTGAACACACTTTAAACCATGAAAGTCATAAAGTGCTTAATTTCCATCAGAGAAGAAGAGGAACATAGACTACATACGATACAGGTTCATCAAATTTTGGAAATCGAAGATGGTATGGTCTGAAAATGTTACCATTTTATGGCTTGGCCTCTACAAATAGCCTCCTCACTCAAACCCATGTATCCCATGACTGCTCACTTATTTTGGGGGACCATGCAATACTCCAGTTCTCCTGCTGTAGCAGTGCAAAAAGAAAATTGCGGCAACTTGCAACTTTCTCTAGCCATAGCAGTCGTTCAGTGGGGCACAGGCTTCCAGACTTTTGGAGATCAGGTTATTGCCAATTGGGTTCCATTTATAGAAAGGGATTTCAGATGAGACCACCACTATTTTTTTTTCTTATATTTCCATAGTAAAAAATACAAATAACTACAGTGATCTCTAAGCATAGTTATCTTTGGTTCCAGAACATCCATTGTGTGCTGAAATTATCATGTTAAAACCATATCTGGAGGAATGTATTACCTTATCAAATGGTCCATAGTGCTTGAAAGATTGCTTGAGAGTCAGCTTGTGCATTTGTCATACGATGACCAAAATTGGCTGCATCCGCCAAGCTAATCGCATGTGCCCCAAATCGGTGCTGATGGTACAATCGTAGGTTGAATCCACGTTTAAGTTTACAGTTTCAGTCACAGTGAACACCCTACTCCATAACCGATCGGGAGATTTAACACCTTGGTTGCAGCGGTCAAACATGCCGTGTGCGCTTGCGAAGGGGTTAAAGGAATGTGACATCACAGGGATGGCATTGTGGGTGATCTCGGGTTCCCAGAGTTCCTTGCCCCATATCCTAATATGTACAGCAGCCATTTTGACCTAAATGCGAATCATTACCACGAAGCGTGAGGAAATTCGGATTCAATGCGAATCAAATATTTCCTGAAATTCGGATCGAATTCCACTTCTGCAGCTTCGATTCACTCATTTCAATTTATAGTATTAAGCTTTCATTGAAAACAAGTCTACATATGATGATACAAAAAAAATTGTATTTAACAGCATCTGTGAAACAACCCTAAAGCATGTTCTATTTTTTCACAGATCTTTCTGGTGCCACTCGGCCGATTTACTCAGTCATGCTATTAGGCATCTTTCATTTTCCATCTTTCCTTTTCCTTTCCCTTACCTTTCCTCATTCTTTCCTTCCCTTGCCTTCCTTCCTTCCCTACCTCCCTTCACAGCCTTCCTTCCTTTTCTTTCCTTTCCTTCCTTCCCTTCTTTCCATTTCCTTCCTTTTGTTTCCCTCCCTTTACTTTCCTTCCTTCCTAGCCTTCCCTTCCCTTTTCTTCTCTTTGCTTTCTTCCGTTCCCCTTCATTCCTTTCCTCCCCCCTCCCTTCCCTTTTCTTCTACTTTTTCCCTCAACATCTACTTATAAGGTATCAATCAATTTCTTTCTTTCTTTCTTTCTTTCTTTCTTTCTTTCTTTCTTTCTTTCTTTCTTTCTTTCTTTCTTTCTTTCATCTAGTTATCCCATCTTATCTATCTTTCTTTTCTATCTATCTATCTATCTATCTATCTATCTATCTATCTATATTTTTTCTTTTCTTTGTTTTTGGATTAAATAAAAATTCAGGATGAGTATTATATCTAGATAAGAATATAACCTATTTGTGTATCAATTAAAAAAAAAAAAATCTTCCTTCATAAAATCCCTATATCGTTCCATGAAAAATATCTTCATCATACTATTCACTCAGACATTTGCCCTTTTTCCTCCTTTATCCTTATTTTTTTATCCTTTTCTTTATCTCTCTTATCTTTACATCTTTCCGTGGTTACATTTTTCTATCTGATCTAACACTATCTTGTAACGGTCAGGGCTCATTACGGCAAGAATTAAATGGCAGACAAGCGTTTCCCTGCACAATGGCCTGACATATTGTAGTCTTTGTGACATGATCAGAAAAGTGGCAGCCACTATTTTTTCCTTCCTGTAATTCACCGGCCCAGTAGTTGACATTTATAGGTGATTGAGCAGCTTCCAAGGTTATTTGTGCATAGAACATATAAAGTATATATTGTATAGAACTGTCAGCGCCACTAATAAGAAAGTTAAAATCCTTGAAGATATTAAAGAGGTACTTATCTTGTGGTGCGCAAAAGTTCCCAGGCTGCTAGGTCCACTTCTTCACTGTCAAAGTGCTCACTTTCTGCACTCAAGAACAACATTCAAAGAAAGTGCTATTCACAGCTCGGGTCATCAAAATTGCAATTTAAAGCATTTAGCTAAGGTACAGAAGCATGAGTTGTGCTCGGAGAAATGACAGTGTCTTGAGCGTAAGACAGCTTTTTCCACAGCCCTTTGAGATCAGTAATATAAGGGCATAAATTGAAGGGAATTTGAGCAAGAAATCAGTAGAAGCTAATATACCACCATAGGCTCGGAAATAAAACCTGGCCATTTGGAGCCCATCTAATGTGATAATTTGACCTACATCCTATAGATATATATAGATGGATAGATATATGGAGAATATCTAATCAGATGAAAGTGAAGGAGCCAGGACGGATTATGGAATTATAAAACAAATTCTGGAATATAATATGTAGATGTATTATCAGACGTGACTGTGCTTGGGATTAATAGGTCAAGATGTGATTACGGGCCATCAAAGTATTAACATCCATAATACACAATCAATACAGTGTATTATAGAAGATGGAAGGCAAGATTTCAGCTGATGCTTTGTTAGGTCTTTATGGGTACATAAGATGTCTGTGTTGTTATAGATGATGTAGATTTAATGGGTATTAAAAGGGTAGCCAACTGTTTTTAGGTCAAGATAGCATTCAGATATATCAAGAGTGTGTTGGGTAGAAAGGGTTTGTCTTAGGACGACAAGCCCTGCCCATACCCTATATCAGTGTTTACCAACCTTTCCCAGTCTTTCCAGGGCACCCATAGAAAAAAAAAATTATGTGGGGCATCCCTGGAAAAAATTAGATGAGGCGCCCCTGCAAAATAATTTTTAGCAAGACTAAAAACTCAGTTTTGATGTGGCTTTTTGGATTTATAGCTGAAACATATTATAATGCTTGTAAAATTAGAAGACCTCACCAAAACCACATGCAATTTATCCCGAAGCAGTTTTAACTGTATTACAACTGCACCATATCAATGCACCCTTACATTATCCTATACTATCCTTTTACCATCACTGTCCTCTCTTACTGACCTCAACAAAGTATCATTATCCCCATTGGCCCTCAGACACCCTATAATTCTCTCCAGTGGCCCACAGACGCCATATAATGCTCCCCACTGGTCCTCAAGCACCTAATAATGCTCCCCTCTGGTCCTCAGGCACCTAATAATGCTCCCTGGTGGCACCAAGCACCTAATAATGCTCCCCTCTGGTCCTCAGGCACCTAATAATGCTCCCTGGTGGCACCAAGCACCTAATAATGCTCCACACTGGTCCTTAGGTACCTAATAATGGTCCCCTGTGTTCCTCAAGCACCTAATAATGCTTCCCAGTGGTCCTCAGATACCTAATAATGTTCCCCAGTGGTCCTCAGATACCTAATAATGCTCCCCAGTGGTCCTCAGGCACCTAATAATGCTCCCCTCTGATCCTCAGGTACCTAATAATGCTCCCCTCTGATCCTCAGGTACCTAATAATGCTCCCCTCAGGTCCTCAGGTACATAATAATGCTCCCCTCTGGTCCTCAGGCACCTAATAATGCTCCCTGGTGGCACCAAGCGCCTAATAATGCTCCACACTGATCCTTAGGTACCTAATAATGCTCCCTGGTGGCACCAAGCGCCTAATAATGCTCCACACTGGTCCTTAGGTACCTAATAATGCTCCCTGGTGGCACCAAGCGCCTAATAATGCTCCACACTGGTCCTTAGGTACCTAATAATGCTCCCCAGTGGTCCTCAAGCACCTAATAATGCTCCCTGGTGGCACCAAGCGCCTAATAATGCTCCCCTCTGATCCTCAGGCACCTAATAATGCTCCCCTCTGGTCCTCAGGCACCTAATAATGCTCCCCTCTGGTCCTCAGGCACCTAATAATGCTCCCTGGTGGCACCAAGCGCCTAATAATGCTCCACACTGGTCCTTAGGTACCTAATAATGCTCCCTGGTGGCACCAAGCACCTAATAATGCTCCACACTGGTCCTTAGGTACCTAATAATGCTTCTCAGTGGTCCTCAGGCACCTAATAATGCTCCCCAGTGGTCCTCAGGCACCTAATAATGCTCCACACTGGTCCTTAGGTACCTAATAATGCTCCCCAGTGGTCCTCAGGCACCCTTATAATGCTTCCCAGTGGTCCCCAAGCACCTAATAATGCTCTGCAGTGGTCCTCAGGCACCTAATAATGCTCTGCAGTGGTCCTCAGGCACCTAATAATGCTCCGCAGTGGTCCTCAGGCACCTAATAATGCTCCCCAGTGGTCCTCAGGCACCTAATAATGCTCTGCAGTGGTCCTCAGGCACCTAATAATGCTCCCCAGTGGTCCTCAGGCACCTAATAATGCTCCCCAGTGGTCCTCAGGCACCTAATAATGCTCCCCAGTGGTCCTCAGGCACCTAATAATGCTCCGCAGTGGTCCTCAGGCACCTAATAATGCTCCACACTGGTCCTTAGGTACCTAATAATGCTTCTCAGTGGTCCTCAGGCACCTAATAATGCTCCCCAGTGGTCCTCAGGCACCTAATAATGCTCCACACTGGTCCTTAGGTACCTAATAATGCTCCCCAGTGGTTCTCAGGCACCTAATAATGCTCCCCAGTGGTCCTCAGGCACCCTTATAATGCTTCCCAGTGGTCCCCAAGCACCTAATAATGCTCTGCAGTGGTCCTCAGGCACCTAATAATGCTCTGCAGTGGTCCTCAGGCACCTAATAATGCTCCCCAGTGGTCCTCAGGCACCTAATAATGCTCCGCAGTGGTCCTCAGGCACCTAATAATGCTCCCCAGTGGTCCTCAGGCACCTAATAATGCTCTGCAGTGGTCCTCAGGCACCTAATAATGCTCCCCAGTGGTCCTCAGGCACCTAATAATGCTCTGCAGTGGTCCTCAGGCACCTAATAATGCTCCCCAGTGGTCCTCAGGCACCTAATAATGCTCCCCAGTGGTCCTCAGGCACCTAATAATGCTCCCCAGTGGTCCTCAGGCACCTAATAATGCTCCGCAGTGGTCCTCAGGCACCTAATAATGCTCCACACTGGTCCTTAGGTACCTAATAATGCTTCTCAGTGGTCCTCAGGCACCTAATAATGCTCCCCAGTGGTCCTCAGGCACCTAATAATGCTCCACACTGGTCCTTAGGTACCTAATAATGCTCCCCAGTGGTTCTCAGGCACCTAATAATGCTCCCCAGTGGTCCTCAGGCACCCTTATAATGCTTCCCAGTGGTCCCCAAGCACCTAATAATGCTCTGCAGTGGTCCTCAGGCACCTAATAATGCTCTGCAGTGGTCCTCAGGCACCTAATAATGCTCCCCAGTGGTCCTCAGGCACCTAATAATGCTCCGCAGTGGTCCTCAGGCACCTAATAATGCTCCCCAGTGGTCCTCAGGCACCTAATAATGCTCTGCAGTGGTCCTCAGGCACCTAATAATGCTCTGCAGTGGTCCTCAGGCACCTAATAATGCTCCCCAGTGGTCCTCAGGCACCTAATAATGCTCCGCAGTGGTCCTCAGGCACCTAATAATGCTCCGCAGTGGTCCTCAGGCACCTAATAATGCTCCCTGGTGGCACCAAGCGCCTAATAATGCTCCACACTGGTCCTTAGGTACCTAATAATGCTCCCTGGTGGCACCAAGCACCTAATAATGCTCCACACTGGTCCTTAGGTACCTAATAATGCTTCTCAGTGGTCCTCAGGCACCTAATAATGCTCCCCAGTGGTCCTCAGGCACCTAATAATGCTCCACACTGGTCCTTAGGTACCTAATAATGCTCCCCAGTGGTCCTCAGGCACCCTTATAATGCTTCCCAGTGGTCCCCAAGCACCTAATAATGCTCTGCAGTGGTCCTCAGGCACCTAATAATGCTCTGCAGTGGTCCTCAGGCACCTAATAATGCTCCGCAGTGGTCCTCAGGCACCTAATAATGCTCCCCAGTGGTCCTCAGGCACCTAATAATGCTCTGCAGTGGTCCTCAGGCACCTAATAATGCTCCCCAGTGGTCCTCAGGCACCTAATAATGCTCCCCAGTGGTCCTCAGGCACCTAATAATGCTCCCCAGTGGTCCTCAGGCACCTAATAATGCTCCGCAGTGGTCCTCAGGCACCTAATAATGCTCCACACTGGTCCTTAGGTACCTAATAATGCTTCTCAGTGGTCCTCAGGCACCTAATAATGCTCCCCAGTGGTCCTCAGGCACCTAATAATGCTCCACACTGGTCCTTAGGTACCTAATAATGCTCCCCAGTGGTTCTCAGGCACCTAATAATGCTCCCCAGTGGTCCTCAGGCACCCTTATAATGCTTCCCAGTGGTCCCCAAGCACCTAATAATGCTCTGCAGTGGTCCTCAGGCACCTAATAATGCTCTGCAGTGGTCCTCAGGCACCTAATAATGCTCCCCAGTGGTCCTCAGGCACCTAATAATGCTCCGCAGTGGTCCTCAGGCACCTAATAATGCTCCCCAGTGGTCCTCAGGCACCTAATAATGCTCTGCAGTGGTCCTCAGGCACCTAATAATGCTCCCCAGTGGTCCTCAGGCACCTAATAATGCTCTGCAGTGGTCCTCAGGCACCTAATAATGCTCCCCAGTGGTCCTCAGGCACCTAATAATGCTCCCCAGTGGTCCTCAGGCACCTAATAATGCTCCCCAGTGGTCCTCAGGCACCTAATAATGCTCCGCAGTGGTCCTCAGGCACCTAATAATGCTCCACACTGGTCCTTAGGTACCTAATAATGCTTCTCAGTGGTCCTCAGGCACCTAATAATGCTCCCCAGTGGTCCTCAGGCACCTAATAATGCTCCACACTGGTCCTTAGGTACCTAATAATGCTCCCCAGTGGTTCTCAGGCACCTAATAATGCTCCCCAGTGGTCCTCAGGCACCCTTATAATGCTTCCCAGTGGTCCCCAAGCACCTAATAATGCTCTGCAGTGGTCCTCAGGCACCTAATAATGCTCTGCAGTGGTCCTCAGGCACCTAATAATGCTCCCCAGTGGTCCTCAGGCACCTAATAATGCTCCGCAGTGGTCCTCAGGCACCTAATAATGCTCCCCAGTGGTCCTCAGGCACCTAATAATGCTCTGCAGTGGTCCTCAGGCACCTAATAATGCTCCCCAGTGGTCCTCAGGCACCTAATAATGCTCCCCAGTGGTCCTCAGGCACCTAATAATGCTCCGCAGTGGTCCTCAGGCACCTAATAATGCTCCGCAGTGGTCCTCAGGCACCTAATAATGCTCCCCAGTGGTCCTCAGGCACCTAATAATGCTCCCCAGTGGTCCTCAGGCACCTAATAATGCATACCCAGCCAGTTGTGCCATATAAATAAGAAACTGTAGCCCTTTCCTGCTCTGTTCTTCTTGTTTTTGGCTGGATGCAGCACTGAGCTACAGACATCAATAGCAGATGCATCTTAGTGACATATTTTGTCTTGATTGATTTCCAGTGGATATGACCATGAAAGCTACCCAGCCATGATTTCCTTATTGTTGCCGGGTTATCTTCTACTTGTAGTGTCCCTGCCTGATAAACTATCCACAATATTTCTGACAAGTCCAACACCACGGAAAGTTCCTACATTCATGGCCGTATCCAGCAACCTATCAAGACAAAAGATGTCACCATTAAGTTGATTAGAGAAAATCTATAAAACTTTGCAAATTTAATTAGAATTAAATAATTTGAATTTATTTATATTTGCAAAAAAGTGTAACTTTTAATTGTCGACAAATTTTTTATTTTATTAAGTTGATGGGAAAACCCCTTGAAGGGATTATCAAGTAATGACAAGTGTCTGATCGCGAGAGGCCCAAACTGATCACAACAGAGGGGGTCCTGCGTCATCCTCTTCTGCGATGGTCAGGTCAGTGCACTGACGCTGTATTTGAAGTCTCCATCTACATTGCAGTCTCCGTCAGTCCCATAGACAAATGGCATCCATCAGACACCTGGATAGTTGATGATTTGTGATCGTCAGACAGTCCTATAATGACCTATCCAGAGTGTAGATGATAAGCGTGTTGCGTGTTGGGCGTCCTACTGCTTGGATCCACCGATCTCGAGAACCGGACTAGTCTAATTCCATTGTTTTAAAATATCAAACCATCATAGTTTCATGAACCTTCTATAGTCTGTTACTATATGCTCTTAGACAAGGTCAGTGTACTGACACAATCATAACCTAAATATCTAATGGCGGCACTATTACATTCTTTACTATGCCATTGACCATGTTTTCCCTGATAGATACATAGACACTTACAGCTGCATTGTTCTTGGCGGCTTCCTGAGTGGCTGCAGGGTTGCGCCGGTTTAAGGCACGGCTGAAATGACCTTGTTTTCTTTGAATTCCTGACAGGTCCCTCTATACAGAAGATGACACGCCGTGTAGTTCATTAGATTGTGGCGTTAAGATGGAGAATCATTGTCATTTGAGACGCTTGTTTTCTTTTTTTGTTTATGTATCGATCCAGGTTGGAATGGCCTCGGAGTTATGGCTTCTCTCCTCTTTGTACAAATACTATGTTTTTGTGTTCTTTTTAGCCTCTCAGATCTCTTGTTTCTTAAAGATGTTAAAGTTGTTTATTATTCTGGTACACTATAGAGAGAAAGGTGGCAGACCGGTATGGTTAAGAAGAATATGTATTTCCAGTTATTACTGTCGTGAAAACATGTTCCACAGCGCTGTATAGAGATTGTCAGCATTCACATCAAGATAGATCATCAGTGTGGGGTCCATGGGGGTCCGACACTTGGACCCCACACAGATGAGCAGTTTTGGCAGCCTTCAGGTCCCGGAAGATGGTTGGGGATTGTGTGCAGACTCTCCTATTCAATTAATAGGAACGGAGCAGCAATTCCCTGCCACCACCGCTATACAGCGGATGGGGCTACAGTGCAGCTTCTGTGACTTAAATTGGAGCGGTGCTGCACGCACTCCCCATCCACTACAGCAGCTTCCGGTGCCTGGAGGCTGCCAGAACAAGTTGTATCTGTATCTGTGTGGTGTCCTGGTATTGGAATACCATAGATCACATACTGATGACCTATCCACAGGATAGGTCTTCAATGTCTGATTGGTGGGTGTCCAATATCTGAACCCCACACCAGTCAGCTGATGTAGCTGCCTCCAGGCCCCAAAAGATATAGACATGTAATGGAGAGTTTCAGTACCTAAGCGCCACCTCTATACAGTGGACATGACAGGAGCTTTCACCTATGACTTCAATAGGACCACAGCTGCTTCCAGCTCCGTTCATCTCTGTAGTTTCCTGGACCTGGAGGTTGCCAGATTGGCTGATCAGTGCAGGATCCACATGTCAGACCCCCACCTATCAGACTCAGATGACCTCTTCTGTGGATAGGTCATCAGGATCAGAAATGCTGGTGGGGCCTTAAAACCCCCATTAATAGGGTTCACGATATTACCTTAGTGGAGGCAGTGTTCACACAACCACATCTGATAGGTAGAAAGGAAAAATTTGAGTTGAGACTTTCTTTTCCATGAACTCAGCACAAGATCAAAAAGGTGGCCATACACATTAGACTAAGGTCAGTGGAGCCAGCTGGACCATCTAATGTGTTTGAAATAGTTGACTGAGGTTTGCTTGGCATATACAGGCGAAGAAAGGGCATGTTGCATTCTGTCATGCCCGATCCTTTATTCCTCCGGGAAATAAACTGCTGACTGAGGTGCCATGCAGTATCTTCTACACAATGAAAACATATGCACACTCGGACAAATTGGTCATGTATATGTTAGGAATAGCTCTTGACCAAATGCTCATTTATTCGATAGCGATTGAACGTGTATGAGCACCTATAGGGATTGCCGAAAGAAACTGCAAAAAGAGACAGAATTTATCATTCTCATAGTATATATATATTTTTTTCCACAATCCTCATCTATTAGCCAGGTTGGCTACAAAAAGCAGTTTCTTCCCTGGAGGATCAAGAGTGTCCATACATTACATGGACAGCACACTCATTTCTGTGAGTAATGTGTAATATTAAATTTTGCCCTGTGGTGGCGCTGTAGAGAAATTGAACAGATTTAGACTCTCCAGCAAACAGCAACCTTGTAATCAGTGTATTGTCGGGACTCTTTTAACATATAAGATGTACAAGGTGGAGTGTGTGAATATATACTGTATATATATATATATATATATATATATATATATATATATATATATATTCACTTATATATTTATATATGTGTATATATATTTATGTATATATGTGTATATATATATATATATATATATATATATATATATATTATAATATAGTTTATACTATATATTTAGTTTGTGCTTGTATTTAATACAAAAGGATTATACAGATTTCAAAGTTATTACAGTCCTCAATATCAATTTAGGGAGATTTTATGGCAAATACAGGACTCATGCAGCCAGGATAATTTTCTCTTTTAACAGGATTACCCTTCAATCAGGTATTTATTTAATCCACCATAAATCTATTTAGTAAAAGCAGTAATAAATGTGAGGTTTACGCTGAAACACAGGCCACTGAAATGAATACTTTTAAACAATTCCTTTAATGTTACTATATTACCTTACATGCCTGTTGAGCTTGAAATTATTTTAAGTATATTGTACCCTTCTGGATAGGAAATGGCATCTGGCGTATCTGAGCAGGCTCGGGTTTAGATAAGCATTTGTACTTTTGGCCTTAATCTTATTCTCCCTCTTTGTTTTTCGCTGTGATATAATCAGTTTGTGCAATAATCTAATGTTAGATATGGGGACTCTATGGTCTGTCTGTACAGTATAGATGCCATTAAAAGGGCTGACAATTAGAAAAAAATGGTGGCAAAGAACTTTAAACAAATTAAAGGGACTTTACCTAGAGACATAACGTGAAGCCCCTTGTTCCAATTGCAGAATCTGTATTGGGGCCCCTTCTGATCTTTTGCCATTTAGAATAGTCGTATATTTTACATGGCAACGGGACCTTTGGGGCTCCCTCAGGGTCCAGGAAATGGTAACGACTGCCTACCAGTGACCCCTACAGCTACGTCCCTGGCTGTACCTTAGCAATTACCTGTTCCAACACTCTCCAGGTCACCTCCAGTCTCTACTTCCTGGCCCCGTCTCAAAATACAGGAGATGCCCACTTAGATTTGGCTAAGGATTTGTCTAAGGCCAAAGCACAACCATGTCTGGCAGATCACCTGTTTTTGCCTGTGGATTCCACCTTGTTCCGCCCCCTAACTAAAGATTGAACGCTTCTAATGAGTGGCAGCCCCATGCCAAAATGGGTGCTATATTGGCATATAGCTTAAAAGTTGATTTTCTTGGCAGCAAGACTGCTCTTCGAATCATGACTTATATATACAGTATATAATCTTCTAAGTGGTTTCGGAAGGAATTTGGCGGTGGTAGATTCTCTTCTACAGTATTTCACAAAGACCACACCTGTTAATATACCCTTTTATGGCTTACTCAGGGGCATAGACATAGAAGGTAGCATTGGCTCCCAGGCACTGGTCCCTAAGAGAGACAAAAGACCACTCCGCCATATGAGAACACACTTGGTACTAGTTCCACTTTTGGGTATATTGATGTCATGAATTGGGGGTGGTGTCCTGCACTATGATCCAGAGTAGAGAGCTACTAATATTCTCTTATATAACACTTCCTTGAGATCCTCAGCTGGTTTTCTAGATTGAGTCAATAGGGTCTAACAACCCCTTTAAAGGGAATCTAGCACTCAAACAGACCCCTGTACATGAGGGCAACACAAGATGCTGTTGGCTCATTAAACATCCTACCAAAAACCCAGTTGGGGGGTTTCCAAAGACCTTCTTGGCTGACTAATAGCGCTTCATGAGAATAGAAGGGCTTTTGGAGGACTGTTCAGTGTATATAAGTGCATCCACCAGCTCATCTTTGTAGGGATTTCCTCATTTAAAGGGACATAGATCAACTATCCTCTAGCTTTACATTATCCAGTAAATTTTCACTTGAGTAACATCAGTACTTCCAAAGTAACAAAAAGGTCTTTCATCCTTCCTCCTTTAAGAATATCTTCACCACCTTTTGCTTTTCTCCTGGTTGTTGATCACATCGGCTGGACAGCAGCTGCTGAGCAATTTAAAGGGCACTTCTAGATGAAACATCTACTTGACCCGAATCGAGAGAATAAGAAACTTTCTATTATACTTACCTGTCTGATGTCACAACTCTGCACCAAGTCGAGATTTGTGTCCATAGCAGTTCCAGACTGCAGCTGCCTATGGGCATCACATTTTCAAACTAGTGGAATCTGGTAGAAAACTTGTGTATTAGGTCAATTACAATTTTTACAAGTCAGAGAACCCATTTAACATATTCCCGCAGCAGCCTTTATTCAATTTAATTTCACCACTCTCACCCCAGTCCAACAGGCCCGCTGCCTTGGGATAACCTTAGACTCTGACCTATCCTTCAAGCCGCATATTCAAACCCTCAACACCTCCTGCCGCCTCCAACTCAAGAATATCCATCGAATCCGCTCCTTCCTCACCCCTGAAACTACAAAGATGCTAGTTCACGCCCTCATAATCTCCCGCCTAGACTACTGTAACACCCTTCTCCATGGCCTCCCAGCTAACACTCTCGCCCCCTCCAGTCCACCTTAAACTGTTCTGCTCGCCTAATATACCTCTCCCCCCGTTCTTCATTGGCCACTCCCCTCTGCCAATCCCTTCACTGGCTACCCATCGCCCAGCGAATAGAGTTCAAATTACTAATGCTGACATACAAAGCCATCCACAACCTGTCTCCTCCATATATCTCCGACCTAATCTCCCGCTACCAGCCCACACGTAACCTCCGATCCTCCAAAGACCTCCTACTCCGCTCTGCTCTTATCCGCTCTTCACACAATCTTCTCCAAGAGTTCTCCCATGCATCCTCCATACTCTGGAACTCATTACCAAAACACATAAGACTGACCCCCACAATCACAAGCTTCAAGAAGGCCCTGAAGACTCACCTATTCAGGAAGGCCTACAACCTCCAATAACACTACGGTCACCACACCACCATCTGTACAGCCTCTACCCCCACCTTCTGTCTCTATCCCTCTTCCCTCATAGATTGTAAGCCCTTGCGGGCAGGGCCCTCTATCCCACTGTGCCAGTGATCACTGTTTGTATTATCTGTTTTGTACATCTTGTGTATCATATGTAAACCCTCAAATATAAAGCACCATGGAATTAATATAATAATATAAAGCACCATGGAATTAATATAATAATGTACAGCACCATGGAATTAATATAATAATGTACAGCACCATGGAATTAATATAATAATGTACAGCACCATGGAATTAATATAATAATGTACAGCACCATGGAATTAATATAATAATGTACAGCACCATGGAATTAATATAATAATGTACAGCGCCATGGAATTAATATAATAATATAAAGCACCATGGAATTAATATAATAATGAAAGCACCATGGAATTAATATAATAATATAAAGCACCATGGAATTAATATAATAATGTAAAGCACCATGGAATTAATATAATAATGTACAGCACATGGAATTAATATAATAATGTACAGCATCATGGATAATATAAATGACAGCACCATGGAATTAATATAATAATGTACAGCACTATGGAATTAATATAATAATGTACAGCATCATGGAATTAATATAATAATGTACAGCGCCATGGAATTAATATAATAATATAAAGCACCATGGAATTAATATAATAATGTAAAGCACCATGGAATAATATAATATGTACAGCACCATGGAATTAATATAATAATGTACAGCATCATGGAATTAATGGTGCTATATAAATAAACAATAATAATAATAAAAATTTTCTTCCTCGAAAAGCCATGCCTTTTTTTTTTCCCCACGCACAGAGCTGTATAAGAACTTATTTTTTGTGGGACAAATTGAACTTCATAATGGAAAAAAAAATTTAGATTTGGGTGAAATTTGAAAAAAAAAACTGCATTTGCACCATTTTCTTATGAGCTTATATTCTGTGTGTCATTACAATTACGGTAATACCAAATTTATATAGTATTTGTTGTTTTAAAACAATATAATCCAAAACTTTGAAAAATAAAAAATATATTTTTGAGTCAGCATATGACAGCAATAACTTTTTGACATTTCCGCGTACGGAGATGTACAAAGTGTCTTTTCTTGAAGCACAAGTTGTCTGATGTTTTGATTGTTTTTTTTTTTTTATAAAATTTTTATATGGAAATCAAAACCATGTAAAAATGGTGGATCAGTCATTTTGATTTTTTTCACTGTATGGGATAAAAAATTTTTTATATGTTTATAGTATCAGGGACATCTAAAGTGTTTAAGTTTGACTTTGTTTACTTTTAGGGAAAGGTGGAGGTAATTTGAAATTTTATATATAATTTATTTTTTAAAGTTTTTGAAAAAATTTATTTTATTTTTAGAGCCGTTTTATGCGGTCGTCTTCAACATGGTGGCTTCCTTGAACTGGCCATTTGACCGAGGCATCTGAAGGGTTAAGATTCAGTGGTCATAAGCCTTGGTGGTTCATAGGGGCGCCAGGTACACCCTATTTGGTCACACACCCCTAAGGCTGGCCCTGGCTTTAGTAGCATTGAACAATATTACATTACTCTCATTGGCTTTTAATAAGCTTCTTTTCAACACAAACCTCAACATTTTAGAATTTTAAAATTTGCAGTAAAGTATCCGAGTTATTACCGCTATAATATTCTGCTATAAGATTTCCGAGGAAGGTAAAATGAAGCTCAATTATACTGTAATGTCTCCGTACTTATCTCTTCAATTATGTTTAATGTAAACACAGTGAAAGCTGAAGAAGTCATAATTCCACAAATGTATTAAATCCAATATCCAAGTTGGTCTGGCTCGGGAGCTAGTTAGCGAATGCTCGTGTTTCAAGAGAAATAATTAGACTTGAGTGGGATCAGTATTTCTTAAGTCTCTGTACAGACAAGGGTGCAGGTGACTTCAGGATTAATAGAGCAGAAAAGGTTGAGTCTTAAGACGTATCCTCCTTTCATTTCATGACCTCAGCTGTGTCTCTAAGAAGCCTCTCAGGAATCAGTGTATTAAGGCATTAGTCTGTATGTTGAAAAGACAAATATGTTATGTGCCGTATATACTGGAAAAAATTAAGGTCTATCATATGGAGATGGTTGGCACATTTACGGTGTCTACCCAGCTTCGATTGATTGATAATTTAACATGTACATTTTTAATAGAGCCTAGTTATGAGATGTGTCCATAATTTTTCGAGCTTTGCCTCTACTTGGTAAAGAAAAGGTCTTCAGGTTCTTATTGATGTTTGTATGAAACCAAAAACAACCAAAAAATTCTATATTGTTCCTTTATGTCTTCTGATCACTTTGGCCATCGTAAAAGAAAACCTATAGAAGGTCATTGATAATTTCTGTGATTTTTTTGGTGCCTTTTTTGGCATGCGCATATTTTAGGACTTGACATTGTGTGCCTCCTAATTTATTAATTTACTCAATTGCGTCATAAATTTTGCACACAATTCACATCATGGAAATTGTGATTCCAGTGATTTCAGATATGTTGGGTTTTTTACACTACCTATGTACTAGAGTAGAGTTGCCCTTTTTTGGAGTCTTTTTTTCCCCCCTAAATACAGTGTGAAATGTTATTACAAATAAACCACGCCCACTTTCCACAACAAAAAAAAACAAACCTTTAAAAAAAGAAAAGAATTAGAAGAAAATAGGGGCAAGAGGCTTGATAAATGTCCCCACTAGATACTATTAATGAGCAAATATGTTTGATTGACTTAGTTTTGGTGGCATCTTGATCATGTATGGCCAGTATAAAGGTGATAATAAACCTTCCGCAGCTGTTGGCTGAACACTTTTTTTTTGTAAAGAGTTATTCCTTTGGACTGCCACATGCACACTCAACTAGGCAGAGTGTTCATGTGTTCTTCTAGCCACCATCAGACACTTCTGGTGGTGGCCTATCTTCCGTAAGAAGAAAATGAACTGATATAAAATCTCAGAATGGCTGATTCAATTTTTTTCCAGCATCACCTGAAAGAGGAAGTCCTCGGGAAGCCCCCATACTCATTAGATATTCTGCAAATCAGGGCTGTGGAGTCGGTACGCCAAAGCCCCGACTCCGACTCCTCAATTTCCCCTGACTCCGACTCCACCAAAATAGGCACCGACTCCGACTCCACGACTCCGACTCCACAGCCCTGGCACTGCTAAACCTTATAGGTTCACTCAGAACTCAGTCCCATCATTATATGAGGAATAGAACAGACCTTTACAGGACATTTCATCATTTTCAACATTTCATCATTTTCCCAAATTCTTATGAAAATATATTCAGCACATACTGCATTGTACTACTAACTGTACCAATTTATTATATATTTTGGGAGTCGGAGTCGGTCCATTTTATACCGACTCCGACTCCGACTCCACCAAAATAGGCACCGACTCCACGACTCCGACTCCGACTCCACAGCCCTGCTGCAAATGCTGCAAAACTCAGTTGGAGACCAGGTCTTGGACCCCTTCCGATCAGATACTGATGGCATCACAAGCAATATAGAGTTACCGAGAAACATGCCTATATCAGGGAAAAGTTGTGACCGTGAAAGACCGGGTAGATGACAGCTTAGAGTGACACTTGGAAGAGAAGAACAAGGGGAACAAAAAAGAATAGTAGTTATTGACAAGGGGCAACTAAACAAATGATTTTCCGTTCAGCACCTTTAATAATTATACCTTTATTAAGGGTTGTAGGACACATGCTAAGAACCCGGCCTTAGGCACCAACATAGCTTTTCCCACCTCTAGCCTAGATACTATGGCGTTTTGTTATGGACTTACGTTGGAGCAGATACATATATGGAAAGAATAAATGCCAGATGGCCATTGAGGCCTAGGATACATTCCCAATGAGGCCTAGGTCAGATGCCCATTAAGGCCTAGAATACAACAGGACATACTTTTGCTGTAGACCAGTTGGTATCACTTTTCTAAAGATTGGAATTGTTCCATCTGTGATGTCACCTGGAGATTCAAGTCAGTTCCAGATTGGTCATGGACTATGACCAAATTGAGTCATAGACATGGTCTATAAAAGTTTAGTTTGTGACTTGTCATGATAATCGGAGATGCATGGCCAGAGGCATTGTATAATTATTAGTAGTAGAGGGTTGGATTTGTATATGTCATATTCTTTGCCAGATTCCTTGGTAATATTAGACGATGAAGTCAAGAAGATAGGTTTCCTATTACACCAACATCAGGGCATCTCAGAAATGACCTATCACAACACTGAGCGAGGATTGAGAAATAAGCTACACACCTCAATGGACAAAGACAATTTTGGTGACTTTCGGAGTGTGGCTGTCATCCTAGTCTTGTAGGAAATGATAATTCACTCTGCTGACTGTCACATTTATCACAACTACATTATTCCTGTCAGAAATGTGAAAATAATTAGGTCACAATACTGACACAATGTAATGGAGTATGTAAGATGTGAAATTCACACATTGGATGAAATCTGTCAGCACGAACCGTCTGACAGCCAAACATAATGTTATTTTGGAGCAAACGCTGAGCTACAATTTTTGGAATTTGAGAAGAAAGAGGTGAAGAGTTGAACCACTGATGTCACCGGTGTTTTCTCATTGCTTTTTTTTCCATGTGCCACAATGTGAATTTCCAACAAAGAAGAGTATTCGAAGTCAAAGAGGTGGTTTGAGTGTAAAGTGCTGCAATTTGCTCCCTAACACTTGCTTTAATTCAAGGCAGAGATGAATGTATTGACCTGTATACCGTGTCCTCAGATCAAGCTGCCAGCCAGAAGATAAGTATCTCATTGGGAAGACAAGTCATCATCGCTACGTGCGTGTCACTTGTTTCTTAGCAACGTAAAAATATATATTGAGCGCAAAATATTCATATATATATATACACTGTATATATATATATATATATATATAGATACACACATCTGCTTACTTGTATATAACATGTATATCCAATTCAGCGAGGTTCTTGCAAAGATCTATGAAGACAAGATTTCAAGCTTGGTTAGGCTCTCACAATGAGCAGATGCTTTAGCTTTCTTCTTCTATATTTAACTACTTTATCACAATATGAAAGTACTTAATTTTATCTTAAAGGTGTTGTCGAGGAATTTCACAACTCATGAAGGAGATGAAACAAACAAAAAAAAATCATACTCACCTGTCCACGTCACTACGGTGTCCACTACCCTTATCCATTCTGGTGCGAGCTATGAAGTCTCTACCAGAAGACCCACGATGCACGTGACTGGATTGACCTCAGTGGTCACAGGAAAGGATTCGGTGACATCACTCACATACGTCACCGCTTCCTTTCCTGTGGCCACTGATTGGCCTTACAGTCATGTGCGGCGCAGGACTTTCGGCGTAGACCTCACAGCATGCGCCAGAACGGACAGCAGGGTCAGGGACAGGTAAGTATGATTTTTTTTTTTTTATGTTTCACGTTCCTGGCCTCCTTCATGAGTAGTGAAATTCCTGGACAACCCCCTTAAAGGGGTATTCCCATGAACATAATCATATCTATAATTGTAGATAGTGAAAAGTTAAACATTTTTGCAAATATACAGTAAGTAGTTAAAAATTCTGCAGAGTTTTAAAGATTTTCTCTAACCATCCTAATGGTGACAGTCTGTTGTCTTGATCAGTTGCCAATGGATACGATCACGAATGCAGAAACTTTCTATGGTCTGGGACTTGTCAGGAACCCAGCCATGATTTTCTTATTGTAGCCGGGTTATCAGGCAGGGACACTACATGTGTCAGAAGATATCCCGGCCACGATAAGGAAATCATGGTTGATTTTCTGACCTTAGAAAGCATTCATGGTCGTATCCACTGGCAACTGATCAAGACAACATCTTGTGACCACAAGATATTTAGAAAAAATCTTTAAAACTCTGCAAAATGTTTAATTACTTATATTTGCAAAAATGTTTAACTTTTAATTATGTACAAATTAAAAAATGGTTATGTTCATGGGAATACCCCTTTAAGAAACAATACTTCAGCACTGTGTTTAGTTATTGTATTGTTATATAGGAAACATTACTTTAGCACTATATGTAAGTAGTTTGCTTTTAAGTAACAAGCAATATCTAAGCCCTATATGTAACGATTTTATTGTTATATAGGAAATTTTATTTTAGCACTATATGTAACTATAATTTTTTCTATAGGAATCATTACTTAATAACTTAATCATTATATGGAAATCTTTACTTTAGCGCTATATGTTCATAGTTTATTTTTACATAAGAAGCAAAGGGAGTCTGTCAACAAGGTGAAGCATATTAATCCAGCAACAAAGTTAGATAGGTCAGGCTCAGCTGAATACAATACCTTTTTCCCCATGAAAGTCCCTGCCTCTTACCGAGATATTAATTTATTACACAATATGAGCAATCTGGAGCACAGAGGGCGTCTCCGTTGCTCCAAACATCCCAATTGCTCTAATACACACTCTTTCCCCCTCCCTTCTTTGAGTGATATGGCCAAGGAGCTATGCTGAATCCTCGCCTGCCCTTGGGTTCTCACATTTGTACTGGTATGTTAGAGCAATGTGGGGCGTAGCAGTTTGGAGAAATGGAGCCGCCCTCAGTGCTCCAGAATACGCATTTTCATATTGCGAAATGAAATAATATGTCCACAACAGAGGCAGAAATTTTCATGGGGATTAAGGTGTTAAATTCAGGTGAGCCTGACTTATCGAACGGTGTTTCTGGTTGAATATGCTTCACCCTGGTGACAGACTTCCTATAAGCACTATATGTAATGACTTTATCATTATATAGGAAACTTTACTTTAGCACCATATGCAATTATTTTATCATTGTATGGAACACGTTTAGCACTATATGCAATTATTTTATCATACAGTATATAGGAAACTTTACTTTGCGCTATATGTAAGTAGTTTATTTTTATCTAGGAAGCGTTACTTTAGCACTATTTATATTACTATATTGTATAACTAACTTTGTTACTATATGTAAGAATTTTTTACATTACTTTAGCACCATACAGAATTACTTTTTCACTATACACCATATGTATTTGTTTTATTGTTACATAGACATATACTTTAGCAGTATACGTAATTACTTCATGAGTATAAAACCGCATATAGGATTATAATTTCAGTACCCACACACCAACAAATACTGTATTACTGGGAGTAACCTGTAATAAGTAGGATCTATCACAATGGTCATTATGTATACAGTCACCAGTAACCTGGACATAATTGGATACAACGTATTCTATAGGTTGCTTAAAATATGGATTATACAAGTGGTATTCGTTTCGGGAGAGTTAGATCCAGTATTTAGACTACTATCCATATATCCTATAAGGGCTTGGAAACCAAACCACCTTCATTAGCTAGAGTGGAAAGTTGTCACAAAAGAGCGGTTTTCTGTCTAGAGCACAAGGCTTTGTACTTCGTGCTTACCATTTTATTTCAAAGGTCGGCATGTAATACTGCTTTTCTCCTGTAGTGGCCACTGCATAGTAAATGTGTGGGTAACGTCATGTTCTCTAGGCGATATCAGCACATTGCTGATGTTTCTAATGCAAGTCCTGGGCGATGACAGCGGATTACTGGAGCACCTTGCCTTTATAAGATGTTGTCAGGTTGTGACCACCCTTTTCATGAGGGCCATAGTAAAAATTGCGCTTATTCACATGGCCAGGCCGAGTGTACACCTGAAGATAACCTGTTTTCAGAGATCCCTCATAGATTTTATGAGTGTTCCAAGAGCTGAAGGCCCGCCCCCAGTGCACCAACTGCCTCATTTGCATAAGACTTCAAAGTTGTTTTTCTCCAAATCTGCAAAAGTGACCTATATAACAGAGGTATATATTATTTATCACTGTAATGTGCTCAGTAACACATAACACAGTGGTCACGGCTGAATTCGCTTGGGGGAGGTGGGAGACTCTTGTAATGACCTTAGGATAGGTCATTAATTAAAGATCAGCAGGGGTCCGACACCCGGGTCCCCAGCTGTTTCAGGTGAGCATTGTAGCCCCTCCACTACTTACCAAGCACAGCGCCATACATTTGTATAGTGGCTGTGCTCGGTATTGCAGCTCAGATCATTCACTTGAATGGAACTAAGCAGTGATCAGGCCATGTGACCGATGAACGTGACATCACATGGCCGCCTGTGAAGCAATCGCTGCTGTTGCTTCAACCAGCTGATCCAGGGGGGTCATGATTGTCTAGCCCCCATGCATAAGAGTCTCGGAAAACCCCTTTTACTAATTTTAAGCCAAGGTAAGGTCAGAAGCATCTGTATCTACAGAAAAATTGCAAAGAAATGAAGAAAATTTGGAAACTTCATGCACATATGTACAATTAAACATGTATTGGTATATAGAGAGACAAGCAAATTGATATTAAATCCCATTGGCTGTCCATATTAGCAGCTTACGCTATGTTCACATCTGCACTTTGTACCACCCATTACGTATCTGCCTAAAAAAATCAACGGATTGGTAAAAAACACACAAACAGTTACACAGCGCATACCATAATCTGTCTTTTTTGACGTATCCATCAAAAAACTGTCCGTGTGTTTCCGTTTTTTTCTTTGTTTTTCCTCCTCGTCTTCATTTTTCATTCTGAGTATGCGAAGAGAAGAATGAAGAGGAAAAAAACGGATTGCAAAATGGACACCAAGGGAATACTATCCGCTGGTAATCCGTTTCTGTCCGCCTTCCATGGATCTCAACATTTACAAAAACGGATCGTTGCTGTCCTTCGTGTATCCTTATTTTTTGGACGGAACAAAAGTGCTGCAAGTCCGACTTTTGTCTCCGTCCAAAAGAGCAAATACACAACGGAAATGCTCCAAACGCCCACCACGGGATGGTTTATAAACTTAGTGAAATGAATGCTCTGGTCAGTGTTTATTATGATGAGCGAAATGAAGCTGACGAAGTGGAATTCGATCCGAATTTCAGGAAATATTCGATTCGCATCGAATCCGGATTTCCTCACGCTTTGTAGTAACGAATTGCATTTTTTTTTAAATGGCTGCTGTACATATTAGGATATGGGGCAAGGAACTCTGGGAACACGGGATCACCCACAATGCCATACGTGCAGCCAATCAGCAGCCAGCCCTGTGATGTCACAGCCCTTTAACCCCTTCGCGAGCACCCACGGCATGTTTGACCGCTGTATCCAAGGTGTTCAACCCCTGATCGGTTATGGAGCAGGGTGTTAGCTATCAGTTACACTAACACCCTGCTCCATAATTGATGGGGGGTTTTAACACCTTGGATGCCGCGGTCAAACGTGACCGAGGCATCCAAGGGGTTCCTCCATTTTGACGCCCACCCCGGTTCTCTGCAGCCAGGAAATAGCAGTTTTTTTTTTTTTAACGCGATTCACCATGATTTAATTCAGATCGAATAGAATCGTATAGGAAAATTCGGCGAAGTTGCCGAATCAAATTTTTGAAAACTTCGCTCATCTCAATTTATGATCTTTAGACGGATCAGGTGTGGAGACACCAACGCAAAAAAAGTAGATCTCCCCATCTCTCCGATGACATATGTGGATAAAAAGAGGCGACTGTCACAATATTGAATTTATTTAAATTATCTGTTTGGAGTAGATCTGCCGTGCGGGTCCAGCAATAATCATACTTGTATCAATCTATATTGCATGACTTTTGTTATCGGTAAAAATAGTGCTTTTCAGTAAATTGTCACTTATTATTGTTCATTCATGGCCACTAACATGGAGAAAAAAAAAAAGAGAGAGAGAGAAAACGTCTTCGGCTACGGTGTCAAAAGAATAAGGACAATTTAGTGTTTTCTTTTGATGCTGTTTGTTGATATCTAGACCACTGCAGCGTGATTGCCTAACATTAAACCTATAATAACCGAGCAATCATAGGAGTAGCATCATGAATGCCTTTGCAATAGAAACAGCATTTACACGGCTGTAGAATGGTATCAAAGTTTTGCTCACGAATCTCTTATTTGCTGTCATTGATCCGCCTTGGCCAGTTGTTAGTTCTCCTCATCTGAGCTGTATTGATTGTATAATCAGTAGATGGCGGCTGCGGGCAGATGAAAATTCAGTGTTGTTGGGCAAATAATTGGCTGCTTGCCTGTTGACCTGGACCCCGCAGTCTGTGCCGTAGACGCCGACGGGATTGTTACTTATTTTACTGACCCTATTTTATCACGAAGAACACCGCGCCATTAGAAAGATATAAATGCTATCCTGTAAAGCTGCCCGCATGGCGAATAATTTGGGTATCTGCTTACAGAAGAGATTGCTCTCATAAGACATATATGCTCTCGGTGCATTGTGCCACTGGAGTCACAGACAAATCGTACCAATTTTTTTTTTTTTTTTCCGTCTCTTGTGTATGTGCATATAGCAGGGAGCAGGTGAATGAGCCTAGTGGATACCCTAAAGAGCACCATGCGGGAACATAAGTGACCACTTTACATTGCAGCATGATCCGTCTGCCTGAATAGACAACAGGACAAGCAAGGCTCTTATTCCTCAGATGTCTTGTACAATAGGAGCCATTTTGCTTCCAAAAAGATTCATGAAAATGTTCAGTATATTTATGTAAAAAAAAGTTGTAATGATTTAATAGTATTTCTAGCGTTATCTAATGTTTCCTTTGGTTTTTCACATAAACCTTTTTTTTTTTTGGGACTTACATATTGATGAACTATCCTTAAGGCTGCGGACCCACGTTGCGGAAACGCAGCTTTTTTTGTTGCAGATTTTGCTGCGGTTTTTTGAGCCAAAGCCAGGAGTGGATTGAGCAGAAGGAAGAAATATAAGTACTTCTTGTATATTTCCCATTCCTTTTGTAGCCATTCTTGGTTTTGGCTCAAAAAAACGCAGCCAAATCTTCAACAAAAAAAGCTGTGTTTCCACAACGTGGGGCCTCAGCCTAAAGGTTTTTTTTTTCAGCCCCCCAATAGATTTTTCATACTGATGACACCATCCACTAAACCAGATTCCAGCCTGGGACAGCTGATCTGTGTGGGTTCCGAGTGTCAGATCCCCACAGATCATATACTGACGACCTATCCTGTGGAAAAGTACATTTGGGTTCAGAAACCCTCTAAAGGGGTTGTGCTGTTAAGGACACTTATCTCCTATCCATAGAACAGGGGATAAACGTCTGATCGCTTAGGGTCTGACCGCCAGGTCCCACAGCGATCACGAGAACGACCCCCTAAAGCCTCCAGTGCACTTGTATGACCGGCGCTCCATTCATTTCTATTGGGGCTGTTGGGACTGTAATCCTTTAGAAGTGAATGGAGTGACGGTCACGTAAGTGCATTGGCACCTCATTCACAAGGAGACTTTCGGTCCCCCATTCTCCAGATCACTGGGGGACCCAGCAGTCAGGCACTTATCCCCTCTTCTGTGGATAGGGGATAAATGTCCATAACAGGACAACCCCTTTAAGACTGAGCCCACACATTGTGGAAATGTGATGTCCTCATGGGTAATTATCCCATCAAGACATATTTAGGATAGTGATGATTAAATATATATTTTAAGAATTTAAAAAAAAAACATTTTTACATATCATTATCTCTATATTTTTTTTGTCAAAATTAGTGTATACTGCAATTTTCACTCTAGCTACTTTGCCTAATAATAGACTAACACCTGCTCCAATCACTGGTTGGGTCAGAACTAATCAGAATTCACAGCCCTTTTTGATGTGCTAGTCAACATTCTCCATAAAACATGGAGGCCCACAATCTGATATTACATTGTGGCCTCCACTGTGGAGAATTATGGGGTTTTCTTTTGCACATAGAATATGTTGGTATAATTAAATCCTTTTTTCTTTTTTTTTTTGGAATTTTTTTTTGTGTTTTGTTTTTTTTTCTTACTAGAACATGGAAAGCGTTTCATGAGAAAATTATGAACACAGGCTCAGTATAAAGAAGGCAAATTCTCATTTCAGTAAGTGCGCCTTGTCTTGAGCCTTTAATGCTTGTGCTAATGCCATAAATCTTCATGATTGGCAAAGAGACAGGTGCAAAGCCCCATCTAGTTTATACAAAATTAATCTTTTATTTCCAGTATTTCTTTCCTCCGAGCCACAGAGCTGTCAAAAGTTGCCTCTTATAGCAGGACGAGTGAACACATTATATAAATGAAGTCATCTTATTAGTTTTGGGTAAATCTTTCTTAATACGCCTTTAAGGATTTGTTGCTCCTAGCAGGTGAGTGCGCCTCCACCCCCGTGGGATTTTAAATTGAATTGAGTATTTCAGGACTTATGGAGCTGGTAATCTATAGGAAACAGAGATCTAGGCGCCCCCCTGCTTAATAATAGACAGATGTTCTGTGCATTTTACAGTTTAACGGGTTGTTAAAGGGGTTATCCATTTTCTAATATTGATGGTTTATGCTTAGGATAGTTCACCACTATTCGATCGGCGATTCCCAGGTGTCAATTGTTCCAGGACAGTTCAGCTTACATGCCCGGAACCGTGCGGCTCACCCACCATAGTGGGTGTAGTGGTAGATTTAGTTACGGCAGCACTACCCCATTGAAGTCTACAGGCAGTGCTGCAGTACCTAAAGCAGCCTCTACACTTTGTGAGCAGTGCAGCTTTTGGCATGGAAGCTGTGCTGCCTCGAGCAGCTGATCTGTGGAGGTCCTGAGTGTCAGACCCTCGCAGCTCAAATATTGATGACCTATCCTAAGGATAGACCTTCAATATTAGAAAGTGGATAACCCCTTTTAAGTTTAGAAAACCCCTTTTTATGCATTAGGTAGAGGGAATGATTGTTTCTTGGTCAGAGTAAAGAGTGGCTACAAAGTGTCCTTTGATCTGGAGGACCTGTCCTGTCCTGCATTATACAGAAAACCCCTTCAGACATATTTTCAATTGTTCCAACTACAATACAATATTCAGCACTACAAATACAGGTACATCTCAATAAATTAGAATATCTTTGAAACGTTCATTCATTTCAGTAATTCAGTAATACAATCCATAATCAGCGTCTTCCATGATTGTGTGTCCTACTGAACCAGACTGAGGGACCATTTACAGGCTTAGGAAACCTTGGCAGGTGACACTGAATTTACAATACTGAACTGAGCTTACAATATTCTAATTTTCTTAGATTTGGGTTTTCATTACCTGTAATCCATAATCAGCATTTACAGAAATAAAACATTTGAAATAGAAGACTCTGTGTGTAAAGAATCTAGAAAATATAGGAGATCACTTTTTTAATGTAATTACTGAAAGAAATAAACGTTTCAAAGATATTCTAATTTATTGAGATGCCCCTGTAGGATACACAACCTGAACAGACCCCGGTAGTCCACTTGACCATAGTTAAGAGTTGTTCTCTGCGCTATTCAAGCAAGCGAAAGTCACGTCACTGTGATAAGATCTCTAGAAGCCTAACCACTGACTCAGACTCCTCTATCATGCTACAGCCGGACTCCGACTCCTTCATAAATGGCTGACATCCATGGTCAGATTGACGCAGTAAAGATCCTCTAATTCATTTTTGGCACATCTAGTTGTAAACCACATTTTCCAATTCATTCGAACAGTGCCTAGTTTAGTGGTGAAAGGGGCGTGGCTTCTATTGTCCGTTAGCGTCCATTAAAAATCCGATATTTTGGCGGAGATAATAGCGCAGGGCGTAGGACTTGTCTATGGCAAATGGACATATGACGAATGGTAACGGAGGGTCGTCCGTTATACCATCTGTTATTTCTGTCCGTTTTTTAAAGTGCATTCTCAGAAAGCAGAACACCCCCCCCCCCCAAAAAATAAAAAAATAAAACAAGCAAACAACAACAAAAAAACGGACTCTATAATAACGGACACTATGGATGTTAAATAAATGGATACCTTAACATCCATTAGTGTCCGTTATTATATAGTCTGTTATGGGAGACATCCCTATCGTAATGGCCACTTTAGGGAATGTGGGCCACTGATTTGAATCTGCACTCTGCAATGCATAATTTCACCTGTGGTGGTGCTGTAGGAAAATGGAACACTTTTTGCACTTTCCAAACAAATAACACCCAATCAGTGGATTAACAAATTCCTTAGGACCACGCTAATTTTTTTGTATTTATATTCCAAGGCTCTTGAGCTATTTTTTATTAGATTTGTAATGGAAAAATAAATTTCCGTATGTATTTGGGTTAAAATGGTAAACGTGTAAAAGCAATTTCATTTTCATTAAATTTTTTGCACATTTTTGACTGTTTACAAAACACCGTTTATTTTACTTTTTACAGTTAAAATATGCCATGTGCCTTATTTTTTGTTGCCCTAAGGTGAGACTAATATTGGGTTTCAGTCCAATTTTTTTCTTTTGTTATTTTTCCATCTGCATATCTCTATGTTGCCTCATTCTGCTCAAATAAAGTGGTTGGTTATTTTGAGGCATTTAAAATGTGTATAAAGTTAGGAAAATGTTACAAAATAGTGGAAAATAAAAGAATTCCAAAAAATATGGTATTTTTTATTGTGGGTTGTTGCACTTGCCCCCACAACTTTTCAGGAAGCCCTCTCGGTCAGTAACAGGGGGACACAAGCAGGGCTGCAGAGTCGGGAAGCCAAATTACTGTTTCCAACTCATCTATTTTTCCATAGCCCAACTCCGACTCCTTCATAAATGGCTGACAACTATGGTCAGACAGAAGCAGTAAAGATTCTCTAATTCATTAAAAATTTGGAAATTGATTTCTATTAAAATATTATTAAACATCTAATTATATAATATTTTTTATTTATTATTATTATTATTATTTATTGTAATATATTTATATTATTGATATAATTAAAAATAATAATTTTATTTTGAAGCCGGAGTTGGTAACTTTTTTCCGACTTTAGCCAACATTGGTCGTTACCCTGATTCCGACTCCACAGCCCTGTACAGAGGACACCCTCTGCATGCATGTGTTGGGATATATTCACTTTTGGAATCTACAATCTACAAGGTTATTTTGGTGGAAAACAGATTTATACATTGTCCAGTTGCGGACATTTTTGCTACATATAAACTCACCCCTTGTGTCTGTACACAAACATAGTATGGACCCATAGTACAACACTTCTAGACATATGTGAGTCAGTAGTTTGTATCCATTTGCCTTTGATTTTCGATGGTGGCAAACAAAAATTATTATCTTTAACAAAAAAAGGAAAAATAATTTAATGCCATCAGATACATTGATTCTTATTGAAAAAAGGTAATGTAATATGGTTCTGTATGGAGCGCCATCTTGGAGCGCCAACAATTCCATACTGTGGCATGAAATGGACTCTGTATGCCTTAGTACAGAGTATGTATGCTTAAAGGGGTTGCTGGTGGGATAAAATTTATTGGCCAAGGGGCAGAATAGGTTAAAATAATAATATTCGACTATCCTCTGCCATTGCCCATCTGACACCTACAAGACCTCCATTCTTGTCTCATTTCTGGTCCTGTCTTCAGGGTAATGGAGTCTAGGTCAGGGACAGTTGTGGATGGAGTCGGAATCAGAAAAAGTTACCAACTCTGGCTTCAAATAATTAATTAGCTTTAATTATATTATACGATTATTAATATATTATTAGATACATAGCTTGTTACATATTTACTTTCACAGGAATTCAATCTTTTTTGCGAACTAGAAGATCTTTACCTCTTCTGTCTGATCATGGCTGAAGGAGTCAGAGCAAGAGTTAATGGTTTGGTTTACCGATTCCACCGTCCTGCCTGTCCTGACAAACAGGAAATGCCTACTCCAATTGGCCGAGCTATGGGGCAACTGCAGCTCAATGACATTTCCTGTGTGTTGAGGTAGAACAAGGAAGTAAAGACCAGTTGGCAAGTGTGAAATACCTTCAATGGGGTATCAGTAAGGTCATTCTTATTTTATTTATCTCATTCTCCGCCTCTGCTAAAATATTTTATCCTAATGATGAACCCCTTTAAGGGCCAGCTAAAGGTGTTGCCTTCTCAAGAACCAGCCTACCGAGCTAACTGATCTCATTCGATCTTAATCAATGGATCACCAACACTCTTCGATTTAGCGCCACATTCAGCAAAATGGCGGCATTCTCTTTTTTTAGAGTTTCGGGCACTGTAAAATGTGTAATTTTTACCTATTTTTGTTTTCTTACTTTATTACAGTATTTGTCGAGCTAAAATAAGTATTTTTCTTTGCTCTAAATATGTGTAGAGATGTTTCTCTCCACCATTTATAAAACAGTCATAAGATATTCATTTCCATCCATTCACACGCGTAGTTTTTGAAAGCCGGGGACTCACTCTTTGAATTGAAACGAGAGATGTTTTCATGCCTCAACTGGCCAACTAAAAGCTTTGTAATGTATGACAATGTCTTCAACACCTAACATTACATACACCTTGTTTACAGGAGTGGAATAAATGAAAACAGTAGGAGAACATTGATAATGGGTTATTACTTGCATGTTTGCATTTGATGGCTGCTAACTTTGTTAGCATGTCTCATCTGCCAGGAATCGCGTCCAATAGTTTGTATACTGCGAACCAAAATCCCAGTTATAAGGGATACGTTCTTTTTTTTTTTTTATATTTTATTTTCAGTGACAATGAAACGATCAGCAAGGCGTATGTGGCAGGAGTCACGTTTTACCCTAGAAATGTAATGTTTTTGAAAAACATTCAATGACTACTTTTCATTGGAAATTCGGAGATCTGAGTTTTTGAAATCTTTTATAATTTCTTGAATGTGGTTAAAAGTAGCTGAATTTTTTTTTTTTTAGCAACTAGATGAAGGAACAGTGTAGGAACTGGAGCGTAAATAACCGGGATGGATCTAGTTTTATTTTGAACATATGATGAGACCTAATTTTATGGAAAAGACAATATAGAAAATTTGAAGAGGGTTGGACACTATTGCAGAATACATGAGCCGTGGTATTGAGAAGCCTGTCGTCAAAAAACATTATTGAAAATCTACCCTATTATTAGCTTGACATTTGTAGGCATATCTACCTAGATCTCCATGGACCCTGACCCTGGACCAGTTTAGGATAGTTTTGATGCCAGGCCTGAAATGCCTTGAATATTTTTTAAAGGGGTAGTTGTACAAAGAACTCTTAGAGAAATTCATCAAGACTAGTGTCAGACTGAGGTTCCTTGGGCCTATCGGATAAAATTAGTTTGGGTTCCTAATCTCCAACAACTACTAGAAAATAGACAATAGTACCCTTCAAATGTGGTTGTCTTCTGCTGATCATTATTGTGCTAGACTCTGGGCCCACCGGAGAATCCAACACTGTTCAAGACTGATGTGAATATACCAAAAAAAAATTCTATCTATCTATCTGTCTATCTATTCCATGTCAGTCTGTCTGTCTATCTAGTCCAAAAGAAAAGAAATAGAAAGCAGCACTCAGTATATGGAGGGTGACAGCAACAAAACCATGATCCAGGGCATGTAGATACCCAGTTGCAAGAAATGTTACAGCACTCCAATGGTTGTGGTGAAGATAAATTTGTGTTTATTTGCCCATATTCAATGACGTTTCTGTCTTACATTAGAACTTTTTTTTCCACCTTTTTATCTACTAAATAAGCAAAGAGGTTACAGCACCTAGAAAGATCCAGCATTCATGTTCAGTGCAAGTATATCAGCCCTATAAAAGTGTCTTTTTCAAGGATCTATGATGATGAGCATCTATCTATCTATCGTGAGACATATTTGAAGGACCACTGCTTTATCTAGGCCAGATTTCCTGTGATAGATTTCCAGTTCCATCATATACTATGCATTATGGTTTTCTATAAAAACACCATGCTGTAGAAGTCCATTTTTATCACAATTTTGGATGGTCCATCTTCTTTTTTCATCCTTCCTTATCTCTTTCATCCTTCCTTCCTTCCTTCTTTCTTTCCTTCCGTCCATCCTTGCTTTTTTCCTTCCTTCCTTTCTCCCTTTTGTACTTCTTTCCTTCCTTCGTTCCTTCTTTCCTTCCTTCCTTCCTTCCTTCCTTCCTTCCGCGCTTCCTTCCTTCCTTTCTCGCTTTTGTACATCCTTCCTTACTTTCTCCATTTTGTACTTCCTTCCATCCTTCTGCCCATCCTTGCTTCCTTCCTTCCTTACTTTCTCCCTTTTGTACTTCATTCCATCCTTTTGCCCATACTTGCTTCTTTCGTTCCTTCCTTACTTTCTCCCTTTTGTACTTCCTTCCTTCCTTCTGCCCAGCTTTGCTTCCTTCCGTCCTTCTTTACTTTCTTCCGTTTGTACATCCATCCTTCCTTCCTTCTGTCCATCCTTCCTTCTTTCTCCCATTCTCCTCCTGCCCTATCCCAGCCCATTCCATATACTAAACGCCCGAAACCTTCCATAACACGAGGCCCACTCCCTCCCGCCATAAAAATACATGTATATATATATATATATATATATATATATATATATATATATAATGCACACTGAAGCTACAAAGTACCTTAAGCCCTGCACAACGTGTGATCTGTGATAGCGTAAAGTATATGTTCCAGGTAGTGCAGCCTTGAATGATTTTGCGGAGTATGGGGGCTGCGTACATTAATTGCTGTTCTCATGGTAGACGTTGGAGTTTTTTTTTCGAGCTCAGCATAGCGCGCTCTCCCCGCTAGCATTTAATCATATATTCAGTTTCAATTATGAAATATTTATGTGCTCCGGTAATAGCTAAACATCTCGTAATGGATGGATTTTTCTTTTTAAAAGTAAAAAGATGTTCGGCGCTGAAAGCAGCAGGTGTGGTTTTAATCTTTAATAGGTCACCTTCCCGAGCGCAAAGGAAGCAAGCTGTTATTGATCAAAGAGGTTTTGTTGTCTGCCTCTCAGATTATTGAGTGACAAACTTTATTGAATTTGACTTAACGGGAGTCACAAGACTGCTGAAACAGACAAGCCTGCGCTGCCATCCGAGTCATTTCACGACATGCAAGGAGCCAAAGCTCAGAGACAGATACCGAGCTCTATGCTAGCCCTTGGAGATTAACTGATCATCTTCTCTTACAATTCCCAAGCCTGTCAGCAGAACCAATTAGATTTTCAACCAGCAGACAAGAAGGGTGGCACTTGAAGACCTTTTCTGCTTTAGGTTGGAGGCTTTTCAGACTTCAGCGCGGTGACAGTGACGATGACACGTTGAGTATTGGTTGGTTTCGAGACAAGTTAAATTAGCAGTCTTGGAATCGCTGTAACTGTCTCCCAGCTTCTCACTGTTGCCATATACAGTGGATCCTGTCAGAAGCCGCTTGATGATTTAATAGTCTTTCCTGAGTGAATTTGAGCACTCTCTCTTTGTGTTTATGTGTAGTTGTCATGCTTAAAATATTCATATGAACCGCTGAAATATTTATTTAAAAGCACATTTTGCACAGGTCAGCAATACGGCTTTTGCTGCCTTTTTTTTGCTGCTGTAAGCAGTCATTTTTAACTGCTGCCTGCAGAAATATTACAGGACGGTGCTCCTTGGTGTAACGCCGTGACATTCTGTATCCTGGCACGCTGGTGTATTGTGCTGTCGTCGTGTGATTCTGGGTATAAGTCATGGCTGGCTTATAATGCGCTGTGTTGGAACGGTGGATGTTTTAAGAGGAGTTTTTGCAACTGTCTATCACTCTGTAATATGCTATCTATATTCAAGGAAGGTCACTAAGTCTCTTAAAGGTGTATTCCAAGACATACGAACCCTTAGGGTAGGTCATCCATTGAATATCCATGGGGGTCTGATACCCGGAATTTCCGCAGACCTGCTCTATGAAGCAGCGGCGCTCCCTTTACAGGCCAAATGGCCTTCATCAATCACATAACCTGATCTCATCCGATCCCCTGACCATCTATAATTGATGACCTATCCTAAGGATAACTCATCGATTAATACTGCTGAAAAACCCCTTTAAAGACCAGTGGGGGTCCAACATCCGAGACCCCAGTGAATCGGCAGCAGTGCCCTCCGAGATGTCACATTCATCAGTCTCTTGGCCTGATTATAACTCAGTCCCATTTAAGTGATCGGGCTGAGCTGCAATACCAAGCACAGTTGTGGCACAGCACTGTGCTTGGTGCTGAAGAGTCTGCAGTGTTCATGATGGCAGGGAGCCTGGATGTCAGACCCCTGCCGATCTTTAATTGCAGCAGCTGGCCTGTTTGGGTCCGGGCGTTGGACCCCCACAGATCACATACTGATGACCTATCCTGTGGCTAGGTCACCAGTATGAAAAGCGATATGGGGTTGGAAAACCCCTCTAAGAAAAGAGTAAATCTCATGTTTTTTCTAATATCCTTCCTATTTTTTATAGGTAGGATCTCAACCAGCCTTTCATGGATGTTTACATAACCCATACTCAACATGAATGACACTATATATTAAGGCAGCATTATTAATTTCGCAAATCAAGAACTTTTTTATGTTTTGTGTAATTTCGCAAATCAAGAACTTTTTTATGTTTGCTGTATCCTTTACAAGATAAGTTTTATCAACACAGACCCCAAATCCAGCCATCAAAAGATCTCGGTGTCTTCCTGATCTCCCAGATGTCATCTGTTATCATCTTCTATACCTTGCACTTACAGTGCCTTTGGAAATGTACTATTAGATTCTTGTCATTAAAGTAAATTAATCTAGACCTTATCTGTACCTGTTCTTAATAGAGCCACTTGGAAAGGGGAAGTTTTGATGACACAACTTCTTTAAGGCATATGTGTAGTTTACATGTAACAGAGCATATATTGGTTCAGGAGACCCACAATTGGTTGCAGTAACCACAAGCTCAGTTACCACTTAAAGGGGTTGTCTGGCACCAATTCTGATAACATATACACAGGATAGGGCATCAGTATGTGATCTGTTGGGGTCCAACATCCTTTGCCTGTACAAATAATCTGCTCTAGCAAGTAATACAAGTAATAGGACGGGCGCTGCAGTTCACTGGATCCACTGCAGCTTCTGGCCGCCTGTGTATAGGTCATCAGCATGAAAATTTTATTTGGGACCGGACAACCCCTTTACATTAAAAAGTTGAAATACCTTATCAATTTTTGTCAGCTCCACTCACACATGTCCATATAGCAGAGCAAAGCAGCAACCGTCCTATTCAAGTTTAATGCCCAACATCTTGACTCTGAATAATCTCCAAGCAAATCATTCCAAGCAATTCCTAGTTTTAGCTCATTCTGGGGCAAGAAATCACTTTTAGGCCACACAAAGTTTAAAGATCTTTGTGTTGTTTAAAAAGGCGCTGCTTTACCGATTCCGATGAAGTTGGAATTTTTTTTTTCTTGCTATTCCCAAGTAGGGATAAGTTAACTGGTTTGTTGCTAAATTTTTGATTCTGCCAAACCCAAAATTTTGGAGGTTCACCAGCCACAAATCATTATTATACTGTGGGGTCTTCCTCCCTGGTCTCCGCTTATTATACTTTAAAGAGACCCCCAGAATATAATGATAGCACTTCTGTTTTGGAACGAACAAGTTCTGGCTGACAAGCCTTGTGAATACTTGTGTACCCATGTTTTGTGAGCTCTCTACTGTCAAGTGGGCGGTCTCAGCCAGTAGCAGTAGTAGGAGTAGTAGTGATTGCTCAGGAACAGGGGGGCTTATGCAAAAATTCCAACTGTGCCAGAATCAACAGAGTGTCACCTCCAATGCATGCACAGATGTAGTCATGCCCTGGTTCACCAAATTGTATTCGCTGGGAGGCAGAGATCTAAGCGGGGCGCTGAAAAAATAAGCACCCTAATTGATCTTGCGCGGATTCCACGGCTAATTCATGGCTGAGCCATTCCACAGAATAAGCCCATTCTTCTGACCCTTAGAAAGCCACAGTGGGAAAGTCCACCTCCAATTCCTCTTCCATTTCTGCAGTGTGAATAAACCCTTAGACTTCATTGTGGGCATGTGAGGTCCATGATATTAACAGGCAGCACCCCAACCTGTTAATTTATGGGTACTATACTGTTTGTGGTTGATCCGTTATTCTTGTCTGTGAATAACAGATCAACTTTTTTTTTTTCAATAATTTCATATACTGTTAAAGCGGACAATGATTTTTACGGACCCATAGACTTGAATGGGACAACCAAAATAGAGCATGTAGTCCATGGAAAAGATCGAAGGTCTGCACGCACCCATTAAAATAAATGGGTTCCCACGTAGTCTGTGTTTGTCACGGACCTCACATTGCTGACGCGTGAATAAGGCTTTAGTGGATCGCTGAATTTACAGTCATGCCCGACTTCTCGAAGTAGAGGAGAGAAAGGACTGCAACGAAATGGACTTAGAGACCAGTAAAACAAAGTAGAAAACTATATTCGGAAGGGTTTTTCCCTACACTTCTGCCTCCCGAGCAGGCATACAGTAAAGCCTATCTGCCTTGACAGAATGTCTTTAAGTTTAGTGGCCATTTAAGAAAGATTTGGCAGCTGTCACAGCCCAAAATGGAATGTGTTACTGCCAAGCTTCAATTCTTGAATGTTCTTACTTTTAAAATAGTAATTTGTATTTGTCGACAGAAATAAAGACCAATGCAAGTAAAATAATGGACAGGAACTGTAAAAATATATTTCTCTCTTCATCACTGAAAAAGCTGATAATCAGGAAACGAGCGATAATGGCTTTATGGCAATTTTCTTTTTTAAAGTGCTAGTGTCAAACCTTTTTTTGGCTTGAATTTTTTATTTTGTGCTCTTTCCATTATATTTCTGACTCTGAAGTGAAGGCGGCTAGCACAACCCTGTGCTGAAAATGAATGTACCAGCTCAGTAAGGGACAAAGGCACTTTAGTGGGGTGGATTGTATAAGCAAAGTGAGAGTTGCATAAGATAAATGATGTCGTGTAAGGAGAAAAATAACACTGGTCAGTGCATGGGGCACACGGTAATGGGGCCCTTCTATACGTAAACCTGGAAAAGTTAGTTGAACCAGATTTATACTTGTTAAAATTCACTATATTTTTCAAGATCTCCATTTCACCAGAGGCCTAAAACTGACCCTAACAGCAAAAATTAAAGTAGGGCCCACCATCCCACCGACCATTCTCCAAAATTCAAAATAGCCATATAAAACAAAGCTAGATGTGCACTTTCTACTTGAATGGTAAAGAGGACCTTTCACCAAGTCCAGTACTTTGCAGCCTTCAATAGGTATTGCTCCACTGAATCCAGTTCAGTTGGAATTTTTTCTCTCGACTCCACCATTCCCGAGCATTAGTCTAACTAGGCTCTCTATTGTTGGGTAGGCGGTCCTGGGCTGGAGAAGATTATCTGGAACCACCCACTGGCCTTTAGAGATCATAATTAGTATATTGGGTGCTGAGACCTAACACCACCAATTGCTTGTATGATGTTTATCACTGTAATGTGCTCTTTAATGTAGTGGGGAGTCTGGTGGTAGACCATACTGTATGTCAGATCAAGAAGATCTTTCACTACCTCCACCAATTCATGTTCTTAGTATTCGTTAATAGTCGCCGCTCCACTGATTCCAGCACAGTTGGAATTTTCTCTCTAGCCCCCCACCGTTCCTGAGCAACAAGCGCAGTTAGTTTTGGTGCCTGATGTGCTAATTCAGCTCTGTACTGTAAGAAGGGCTGTGTCAGGCAGGGGGGTGTGATTCAGAGATCCATACATAGTCAGCCAGTGTCAGAGCTCAGAATCACACTCCTTGTTTGTTCCTGCCTGACACTGCCCTCCTGGCAGTACAGAGCCTAAATAGCATAACAGGCACCAAAACTAACAGCATTGATTGCTCGGGAATGGTGGGGACTACAGAAAAAGATTCCAACTGTGCCAGAATCAGTGGAGCAGCAGCTATTAAATTATGTAAAGTGCTGGACCTGGTGGAGGTGATGAAAGACTTTCATAAGCTGGCTATACGCATTAGATGTGCATCGTCCTAACACATCAATTTTGATTGGTTCCCTAATGTGCATAGGGCTCTACCAACTCATCTCCCACATCCTTTTGTTCTAGGGGAGGTAAGAGGAGACAGGTATCATCTTTCTACCCTTTTCCTAGTACACATGTGTCATCTGTATGGCATCATGTGGAGTCGGTGGCAGAATCGTGACCAATTTTGGCTGGAGTTGGAGAAAAGTTGGCATCTCTGATTCTGGCTTCCAAGTAAAATGAGTGATTATTTTTAATTATATTATACAATTATTAATATGGTATAATTAAATCCATACATACTTTATTACATATTTACTTTCATAGGAATCCCATCACTGGCTTTTTACTCCTTCTGACTGTCCATAGCTCGTACCCTTTTCTGAAGGAGTCAGAGCAGGCGTTGGAGTTAGTCAGTGGAAAAATCGAGGAATCGAAGTCGGTGGTTTGGCCTAACGACTCCACAGCTCTGTGGCCATCTTTAGCCTTTTTGACCTCAAATGTCATTAGCAATTTACATAGTTTCTCTCATACTAAAGTTGTAATATAGAGTCATGGTCATAATCTACGCAAATCCAGTATATTTCAGAAGATGTTTTGACAGCACCATTTTGGAGCGTGGTTCAATAGGAATTCATATGGTGACACATGCATTGTTTCTATAAGACGGCCTTCAGTTAATTCCACTTCTACACCATCTATTTAAATGTGTATAGTTGGAAGACAAAGCCTCCCTTTAGAGCTGTCCTATAGATATAAAATCTAATTAAGCCTGTATTATATTTAATACAAATCTAATTCTTAGCATCTTATATTTTCTAATTAATTATTATTATTAACATTGTATTGAAAAATGACTTGAAGGAGGGATTTCAAGGTAATAGGCCTATGTTCTACTTGGAATAGAACTAGCTATGTTGTATGATGATTTAATGTTTCTACAAGAATGGAAATTAGATGCTCCTTTAGAAGCATCTGGAATAAAAGGAAGTCAATGGGGAAGAGGTTAACCTAACTGTATAGTAGTTAGATCTCCTTGCTCCTTGTAGTGGTCAGAGGCCTCGTTTAATTGAGCTTTTCAGTTGCGCAGACTCTTAATCAGGGGACTTGTAGTGAGTATCATAATAACCATAGATCGGACTTAAAGAGGACTTTTCACCTCCTCCAATAAGTCCAGCTCTTTAAATCAATTAATAGGTACTGCTCCACTGATTCCGGCACAGTTGGAATTTTTCCTCTAGCCCCCACCGTTCCCAAGAAATCAGTGCTGTTAGTTTTGGTGTCTAATATGCAGTGTCAGACATGAGCAGGCAAAGGGGTGTGATTCTGAGCTCGGACACTGGCTGACTCTGATTGGAGTTCTGAATCACGCCCCCTGCCTGACACTGCCCACCTGACATTATAGAGCTTAGACAGCACATCAGGAACCAAAACTAACTGCACTTGTTGCAAAGGAATGGTGGGGGCTAGAGACAAAATTCCAACTGTGCTGGAATCAGTGGAGCAGCGCCTATTAACAGATGGTAAGAACTAGAACTGGTGGAGGTGGTGAAAGGTCCTCTTTAAAGGGAATGTGTCCCCAGGAAATGGTCTATTAGTCAAATCATATTTTTAGGTTGAACATATTTTTTAAGAACATTTGGTGATTTTGCTTTTACTTTTCCATATTCTTACTTATATTTAAAAAAAAATCCTAAAAATATTGCAATTCCAACTGTTGCCACTAGGCCTAAAATAGTCTGTGATTTTCTGTCCCCGGCAATAAACACAACGGTCTGGAGCAGACACTATTGGCTTCTGTGGGAGAGTTTTCTAAGCGTGATCTGTGACCTGCACAGAGGGAGTAGATAAGCTGTGGGCATCACCTATAGTGAGTGGTGGATTCTGTGTCTTATCTACATATACATGATAGCTGTGATCATCGGTGTGCTGATAAGCTAGGTGTGGCTGCTGCAAAGAAATCTCCTACAGAAAACAGGAAATCTCAGCATATTATTTGGCTTAGTGACCAGAGTCAGAAATGTATAGTACGGTGAGGAGGAGGCTGCTGAAAAAAGATCCACAAATAGCTGCAGCTGCTAAACTCTGCTACACTGAGTGAGGGAGCTTTTTTTTTAACAATGCTATGTTTCAATATTAGACGCTGTCACTGCACACAATGGGGCAGATTTATTAAGACTGGCACTTCATACGCCAGTCTAAATAAAAGGTCTCACAGGTGCAAGGTGCGCCTGGTTTATCCAGAGGCTCCATTATCTTACTATATCAGGTGCACGTCTTGCACCAGAATGTGGAAATATTCGCCAGCCAGTCTTGCTTCGCCCACATTCACACAGTGGAGATCAAGTGGCAGAACGGGAAGTGTCACATCTTTGGTGTAAGGCCTTTTCTTGCATCAAACACGTGACACATCCACTGTTCTGCACCTTGCTTGCCACTTTGTGCAAAAGTGGAGGTAGCAGGACACGATACCCCAGATTATCACCCAATTCTCCCAATAAGGCAATAAAGTATCTTGCACAGCGGGTTTAGAAACTGCATGGTCTTTAACCTTAGCAGTACAACGATTGAAAACCAGCACAGCCTGCAAGAGGTGAAAACCGACTATTTTTAGCAGTGCATGGATGGCATTTGTGTAAATCACACTGGGACTGTATATCACAGTGAATTAGTCACTGGCTAGCCCACATCGACTATACTACGTTTCGCCATGGCCTTAGGCTGGAATCACATAAACTAACATCACACGTCACAAAGCCATTACTGAATCTACTACTGTCTTTATGTTATACTTCCTCTTCACTTCAGAATTAATCCTGGATTTTGCTGAAAAAACACGTCACTGCAAAACTGCTAAAAAGTGCATATATGATTTCATCCATAAGGCTAAGGACCCACGTAGCCAAAAAATGCAACGTAAAACACATTGCGGTTTTTCCCGCACCGCATTTCACAGGAAAACTCTGCAAACTTTCTGCTTTAATTGTACCTATAGGGAAACCGCCGGCGTTTCCGTAGGTATAATTGGCATGCTGTGATTTCCAAAAACGCAATGGTTTTGGAAATCTCAGCATTTTTGCTGTGGGTATTTTTCTGCAATGTGTGGATGGGATTCACTAGAATGCATTTTTTTTTTCTTTGTTTTTATATATATATATATATATATATATATATATATATATATATATATATATATATATATATATATATATATATATATATATATATACTATATATATATATATTTTTTTTTTTTTCTTTGTTTTTTTGTTCCTTTTTTTTCCACCTTCCCTGGCCTCATATTAAAAAAAAAATATATATATATTTATATATATATATATATATATATATATATATATATATATATATACAGGGTCGGACTGGCCCAACGGGGAACCGGTGAATCCACCGGTGGGCCCCGAGCCCCGACTATTAGTCCTCACCTCATGGGGGCCAGATCGGGATCCTGCCCATCCCGATCGGGCCCCTGACCAGTGGCGTTACAATCGCGGTCGCAGGGGGCGCGACCGCGACCGGACCCGGCAGGGTACGGGGCCCGCGGCCAGCTGGAGATGGCCGGGGCCCCGGACCACTATGATAGCAGTCAGGGAAAGCCTGGTTCCCCGACCGCTATACATACTGTTATTGGAAAGGGGCCCTGGCATATTGCAGGCCCCTTTCCAATAGATGCAGGGCAGGGCACCCAGGGGAGGTGACTGAAAATAATAAATACATATTCTCACCTCTCCGGGGCGCAGCGTCCTCTCCAGCGCTCTTCCGTCATGTGACTGAGGCCTGTGATTAGGCCCCGGCGGTCACATGGGGGCGCGGCCGCGTAATGACGTCAGTGCGCCCCCACGTGACCGCTGAGGCCCAATCACAGGCCTCAGCAGTGTCGTCGGAAAAGGGCCTGAAGACGCTGAAGATGGCAGGATGGAGCGAGGATGCCAAGGTAAGGTAAGGCAAGGTGAGTATGAGTGTTTGTTATTTTTAATCACTTCCCCTGGGCCTCCGATTATTATACTCTGGGGTCTGAGGAGACCTCAGAGTATAATAATAGCACTGAAGCGGAGGGGGGCTATTGGGTGCATATAATACTGGATGGGGGCCACTGTGGAGCTTATAATACTGGGTGGGGGCCACTGTGAAGCTTATAATACTGGGTGGGGGCCACTGTGGAGCTTATAATACTGGGTGGGGGCCACTGTGGAGCTTATAATACTGGGTGGGGGCCACTATGGAGCTTATAATACTGGGTGGGGGCCACTGTGGAGCTTATAATACTGAGTGGGGGCCACTGTGGAGCTTATAATACTGGGTGGGGGCCACTGTGGAGCTTATAATACTGAGTGGGGGCCACTATGGAGCTTATAATACTGGGTGGGGGCCACTGTGGAGCATATAATACTGGGTGGGGGCCACTATGGAGCTTATAATACTGGGTGGGAGCCACTGTGGAGTTTATAATACTGAGTGGGGGGCCACTGTGGAGCTTATAATACTGAGTGGGGGGCACTGTGGAGCTTATAATACTGGGTGGGGGCCACTGTGGAGCTTATAATACTGGGTGGGGGCCACTGTGGAGCTTATAATACTGGGTGGGGGCCACTGTGGAGCTTATAATACTGGGTGGGGGCCACTGTGTAGCTTATAATACTGGGTGGGGGCCACTATGGAGCTTATAATACTGGGTGGGGGCCACTATGGAGCTTATAATACTGGGTGGGGGGCCACTGTGGAGCTTATAATACTGAGTGGGGGGCACTGTAGAGCTTATACTCCATACAGTGGCTCCTTCATTTTTTTTTAATTACGCCGGGGCAGGTGAAAAAAACAAAACAAAAAAAACCCCCACAAACTTTCTTTCCTGTCCCCAGTGTCTCCCAGCGCGGTTCGGTCCTGCAGTTCCGTTGTTTTCTTCCAGCTGAAGTTCCCTCTGCACGTGACTACCTGTGACATCACGTGACCCCTGAGGCCAATCAGTGGCCTAAGGGAAGGGACCTGGGACGTCACAGCCAGTGAGGAATTCCGGCAAAAAGAAGACAGCGGAGCTGCAGGACCGGACCGTGCTGGGAGGACACCGGAGACCGGTGAGTATGTTTAGCATGTTTTTTTGGGGGAGGGGGGGGTAGGGGGGATTCACCTCCCCCAGACTAATTCTAAAAAAGAAAAAAATTATACTGGACAATCTCTTTAAAGTGTGGTGCATTAGGGGTGTATATTAAAGGGGTTGTCCAGGCATAATTTGTTATGGTTTATCTTCAGGATAGGCCACAGATACCTGATCTGTAGGGGGCTGACCCCGGACCGATCAGCTGTATGGAGCCACTTCTGATGCCCGTACTGTACACAATACAGGGCCAGAAGCAGAAAGCTCTTTCCACTGTATAGGGGCTGGGCACCTTCACTGCATCTCAGCACTTATTGAAGTCAGTAGGAGCTGAGCTGCAGTGCAGGCGCCGGGCTGCTATACAGTGGATGGAGCTTTCTGCTTCCGGCCCTGTGTTGTGTACAGAACAGGTGCCGGAAGTGGCTCCGAACAGCTGATGGGGCCGTGTGTCAGCCCCCTACCGATCAGGTATTTATGGCCTATCCAGAGCATAGGCCATAAAAAAGATTAACCCTGGACAACCCCTTTAATATGCCCCACACAGTTTAATGTCCCCCCCACAGGATGTTAGCCCCCATCACTGCTCCCACACAATATAATGACCCAAACACTATTCCCATTACAGTATGGGGGACCAGTGAGGGATGTGGGGGGACCAGTGAAGAGGCCACTATGTGGGGGGACCAGTGAAGTGACCATAGAAATATTTGGCCCAGACAACCCCTTAAAAGAGGTCATCCATAAACTGGAGCGACCACTGTGTCGGCCGCCAGGGAGGTGTAAAAATAAGAAAATTTTTAAAAAAGCATACTCACCTGTCCCCAGCACCCCGTGTTCCCCTGCCTGTGTCTGTTCGGTCTCATGGCGGCGCCTCATTTCTGGAAATCCTGTACCTAATTGGTCTTAGCGATCACATGAGGTGCAGGACTCCCAGCAAGGAGTCGCCGGCATAAGACTGAATGGACACTGGCAGCGGACAACAGAGGGCCGGGAACAGGTGGGTATGCTTTTTAATGTACTTATTTTTTACTTTACACCTCCCGCTAGCTACATGGGTTGCTCCAATTCCTTCGACAACCTCTTTAAAGGATTTATCCATCTTCCCTAATATTGATGGCCTGTCAATATTACATCTACGATGATACAACAGCCAGGACCTCTGCAGATCAGCTTTTCCAGGACAATGCGGCTACAGGTAAAGGTAACAATTCTAGGAGCCACGCTGTTCACTTGCCATACAAGGTGTAGCAGTAGGTTTAGGTAGTGCAGTGGTGCACATGGTATAGTGGGTGAGCAGCATGGCTCCCGGCATGTTATTACCTTTAGCCGCCCTGTCTCGGTACCGCTGATCTGCAGGGGTTCTGATGGTGGGCCCCTAGAAACAATTCCACTGGTGGGCCCTAGACATCCCAGTCCGACACTGTATATATATATATATATATTATTCTGGACAACCCCTTTAAAGGGTTCTGGTAACACTGTCTTTAAGAATTGACAGCATTGTGTGCCATGTATCTCACTGATGGTTATGTTATTCTTGACCCGTAAGCCCAAAATGGCTCCCTTGTCTCATTGACCAGCATACACAATTAAATAAAAAATAATCTCTAACAGTCTATTGTTTCCATGTTTAAAATCTATTTTTTTTTCTCATTAATGTTAGCCTTTTTTTTTTTTTTTTTTACTTAATTTTTAAATTATTTTGTTGAACCTTTTTAGCATCTAACAGATAACACATTGCGAAAAAAAAAAAAATTAGATATTTTTCGCCTTAACAAAAGGCATGTCAGTTTTCCGGCTTTTCTGGTGGCGTTTAAAAGGTCCTATTCTTATGTAACCTTATTCCTCTGATTGCTTGCTGTGAAAATTATGGCTCTTGGCTTTTAAGGAAATGTGGTCACTACTTCCTCCTCTCATTTTTGAAAGGACTTGTGCCTTTTATGTGGCAGAAAAGCACCATTTTGAATACATTTGTAGAACTCTTTTAAACTTTATACTAAAACATTCTATTTAAACTTCCTTGTTATTTAGGAAGGTCTGATTTGAAAGGAACTGTCAGACTGTACAGCACTCAAATAAAATGCCAATAGTGTTTTTTTCTGTTTTTTATTTTTTTCTGAAGTTTGCTTAAAAATGCACAATGTAGTCCATGTTATATTTTTATACTATACAGCCATTTATTCCACGAAAAAAAAAAAATCTTTAAAGTAAAAACTTTGACAGTGCACTTTCCCCAGTTGACCTCTAGCACTTTAACCATACAGGGCTACATAGATTACATGGATGAAGAGTAAATTCTTAAAATATTGTAAATTCTTAAAATATTTTCTTTTCATGTCCTGTTGTTTTTAGATTTTTGTTCATAGGTTTAGGCCCCTTGCAGACGACCGTGGGTGAGATCGGTGTGCTATCCTTGTTTTTCACAGATTGCACACTGACCCATTCATTTCTATGGGTTCATGCACACCACCATGTTTTTCATTGATCAGTGTGTGAGCCGTGAGTCCGCATGCGAAATATAGAACATGTCCTATTCTGTTCAGTTTTTGCGGAACGGCCCATAGAAGCCTATGGGAGACTAAAATCCTAGGACGGCACACTGATGTACTCAGCTAGGGATATCATTAGCTGTCACCTGTTTTTTTTTGTTTTTTTTGGTGGATCACACACTGATGGCTCACTATCCGCAAAAACTGAACACTAATAACCAGTTTGCGGGCCGCAAAATACCCACAGTCGTCTACAAGTAGCCTTAACTGGATGTTTATTATGTTGTTAATCTGTTATGTTCCTCAGAATTTCTATTGTACCCAAAATGAATATTATACTTTTAAATATTTTTAGAAAAAAAAATAAAAAATTACGGATAATCACAGTTATTTTTAGATTTTAATTCTGAGATTTTAGATGAATGTTAATTTTGTTGCTCATCTAGTATGTTCCTCCGAATTTTTATAGTATCCCAAATTTTTTTATTTTTTTTTATTTTTTTTTATTTGTTGTTGAATTGTTTTGGTTGACAAAAAGGTTATTTATACAAAAGGCAGGAAAAATAATTTTCACTTGTACTTACAGTAGGTTTCCATGATATAATGGAGGAAAGTATGTCCCTGTAAGCCAAAGTTATTATAAATATGTCCTGATATGGCAACATATAGTTTCCAGTGTATTTTCATGGGGATGACTATAATCCATGGTGATTTGTAAAAGTCTACCCTGAAATGTGTGCAAGGAGTTTTTATTGATGGAGAGATTGGAAATATGATGCTAATTTATGGACGTATCTATTGTAAGTTTTACTTTATTTTACTATATCCTTGGATGCCGTCATGAAGTTTCAAAGGTATTTTTATTTAGTTGAATGAAGTTCATGGTGAACTCAAAATGTCTTCTGGGAAATACTCATCAGGTGGTTTTGGTGGCCACATGAAGAGGTTGACTATGGAGATATCTGTGGTAAGTTCTACTAATTTTATGTTGATGAGTTTATGAAGAGAATTGTTTTAAAACAGTTTTCTTTTGTACATATCTCTTATAATTTAGATTTGGGACATTCTCAAAGTCCTTTTAAGGAAGTCTGTTACCAGAACCAGTATATCAGCCCAGCTCCACAGATAGATAGGTTAGTGTCACCAGAACCAGTATATCACCCCAGCCCTGCAGATAGATAGGTTAGTGTCACCAGAACCAGCATATCACCCCAGCCCTGCAGATAGATAGGTTAGTTCACCAGACCAGCTCACCCCAGCCCGCAGAGAAGGGGCCGCCCCCCCCCCCCCCCCAGCATATCACCCCAGCCCTGCAGATAGATAGGTTAGTGTCACCAGAACCAGCATATCACCCCAGCCCTGCAGATAGATAGGTTAGTGTCACCAGACCCCAGCATATCACCCCAGCCCTGCAGATAGATAGGTTAGTGTCACCAGACCCAGCATATCACCCCAGCCCTGCAGATAGATAGGTTACTGTCACCAGACCCAACATATCACCCCCGTCCTGCAGATACAAGTGCATCTCAATAAATTAGAATATCATCAAAAAGTTATTTTTTTTTTTTTTAGTAATTCAATTGAAAAAGTGAAACACATATATTATATTGAGTCATTACAAACAGAGTGGTTATTTATGTTAATGTTGATGATTATGGCTTACAGCCAAGGAAAACCCAAAAGTCATTATCTCAGAAAATTAGAATATTATATAAGACCAACTGTAAAAAATTATTTAACACAGAAATGTTGGCCAAATGAAAAGTATGTACAGTAAATGCACTCAATACTTGGTCAGGGCTCCTTTTGCATGAATGATTGCATCAATGCGGCGTGGCCTGGAGGGATCAGCCTGTAGCACTGCAGAGGTGTTATGGAAGCCCAGGTTGCTTTGATAGCAGCCTTCAGCTGGTCTGCATTGTTGGGTCTGGTGTCTCTCATCTTCCTCTTGACAATACCCCATAGATTCTCTATGGGGTTAAGGTCAGGCAAGTTTGCTGGCCAATCAAGCACAGTGATACTGTGGTTATTACACCAGGTATTGGTACTTTTGGCAGCGTGGACAGGTGCCAAGTCCTGTTGGAAAATGAAAATTCCATCTCCAAAAAGCTTGTCGGCAGAGGGAATCATGAAGTGCTCTAGAATTTCCTGGTAGACGGCTGCATTGACTTTGGTCTTGATAAAACACAGTGGACCTACACCAGCAGATGACATGGCTCCCCAAACCATCACACTAGTCCTCCAGCACCTTGGATTGTGGCCTCTCCACTCTTCCTCTAGACTCAGGGACCTTAATTTCCAAATGAAATGCAAAATTTACTTTCATCTGAAAACAACACCTTTGACCACTGAGCAACAGTCCAGTTCTTTCTCTCCTTGGCCCAGATAAGACGCTTCTGGCGTTTTCTATTGGTCATGAGTGGCCTGACACATGGAATGCGACACTTGTAGTCCATGTCCTAGATATGTCTGTGTGTGGTGGCTCTTGAAGCACTGACTCCAGCAGCAGGCCACTCCTTGTGAATCTCCCCCAAATTTTTGAATGGCCTTTTCTTAACAATCCTATCAAGGCTGCGGTTATCCCAGTTGCTTGTGCACCTTTTTCTACCACACTTTTTCCTTCCACTCAACTTTCCATTAATATGCTTTGATACAACACTCTGTGAACAGCAAGCTTCTTTAGCATTGACCTTTTGTGGCTTACCCTCCTTGTGGAGTGTGTCAATGACTGCCTTTTGGACATCTGTCAAGTCAGCAGTCTTCCCCATGATTGTGTCGCCTACTGAACCAGAATAAGGGACGCTTAGGAAGCCTTTGCAGCTGTTTTGGGTTAAATCTTCTAATTTTCTGAGATAATGACTTTTGGGTTTTCCTTGGCTGTAAGCCATAATCATCAACATTAACAGAAATAAACACTTGAAAAAGTTCCCTCTGTTTGTAATGACTCAATATAATATATGTGTTTCACTTTTTCAATTGAATTACTAAAAAAAAAAATAACTTTTTGATGATATTCTAATTTATTGAGATGCATTTGTAGATAAATTAGGGTCGTTTGAATGATTTTTCAAGTTGTGACTCACTGTCTCAGGTGAGATATCTAATTTTTTGTTAATATGCAAAAGAGCTTTTTGGAGCCACAAGGGCGTTGTCAAGAGGTATGCGGCAAGAACCTCATTTCTCCAAAGAGAACATTTGCATATTGACAAAAACATTGTTATCTTAGCCATGGAGGCAGAGAGTCACAAGGGGAAAATACTGTTTGATTCAGGTGACCCTAACCTATCTATCTGCAGGGATGGGTTTATATTCTGGTGACACTACCCTATCTGTCTGCAGGGCTGGGGTGATATGCTGGTTCTGGTGACACTAACCTATCTATCTGCAGGGCTGGGGTGATATGCTGGTTCTGGTGACACTAACCTATCTATCTGAAGGGATGGGTTGATATGCTGGTTCTGGTGACACTAACCTATCTATCTGCAGGGCTGGGGTGATATGCTGGTTCTGGTGACACTAACCTATCTATCTGCAGGGATGGGTTTATATGCTGGTTTTGGTGACACTAACCTATCTATCTGCAGGGCTGGGGTGATATGCTGGGGTCTGGTGTCACTAACCTATCTATCTGCAGGGCTGGGGTGATATGCTGGTTCTGGCGACACTAACCTATCTATCTGCAGGGCTGGGGTGATATGCTGGTTCTGGTGACACTAACCTATCTATCTGCAGGGCTGGGGTGATATGCTGGTTCTGGTGACACTAACCTATCTATCTGCAGGGATGGGTTTATATGCTGGTTCTGGTGACACTAACCTATCTATCTGCAGGGCTGGGGTGATATGCTGGTTCTGGTGACACTAACCTATCTATCTGCAGGACTGGGGTGATATGCTGGCTCTGGTGACACTAACCTATCTATCTGCAGGACTGGGGTGATATGCTGGTTCTGGAGACACTAACCTATCTATCTGCAGGGCTGGGGTGATATGCTGGTTCTGGTGACACTAACCTATCTATCTGCAGGACTGGGGTGATATGCTGGTTCTGGTGACACTAACCTATCTATATGCAGGGCTGGGGTGATATTCTGGTTCTGGTGACACTAACCTATCTATCTGCAGGGCTGGGGTGATATGCTGGGTGATGGTGACACTAACCTATCTATCTGCAGGGCTGGGGAGATATGCTGGTTCTGGTAACACTAACCTATCTATCTGCAGGGCTGGGGTGATATGATGGGGTCTGGTGACATTAACCTATCTATCTGCAGGGCTGGGGTGATATGCTGAGTTCTGGTTCCCACCTGGTTGCATACTATTACATCAGTGGCGGGAGCCTGTTAATGTAAAATGACATAATAGTATATCATAAAGATGGCGCTGGCTCAGGAGCTGAACCAGCACCATTGGGAGAGGATGGCAACTGTAACAAATAGCTGACATCCTCCTCTAACGGCTGTGAATGGTGCAAAACACTGCTGCCATGTAACCCTTTAGATGCCACCGTCAATAATGATAGTAACATCTAAGGGGACTTATTTGTGTTTGCCCCTCCCATCGGCACACCCGCAATGCGATCCAGGGCTGCCGTTGCATTGTCAAGGTGACAGGAGGCCTACTGAAGGCACCTATGTCACCTTCATCAGTACACCACTCTGTCAGTGTTATAGGTCACATCCTTAAGGGTTTGCTTGGTAATTGAACAAACTGGGGAGGGGCCTGGGGCAGGTATAGCGTAAAAAAAAAAAACAAACTCACCTGTACCTGGCATTTCAGTGTCACCTGTTCTGAGCAACTCCTTTGTTTGTCCAACCCTTTTAATGGGTTAAATATAAACCAAGCTACTGTTAAATTTTACCTTTATTACAGTCATATGAATGAGACTTGCAGACTCCCGCGGCTATTTAGTCCCCTGGGCGGGCTGGCCAACTCAGGTCACCCCCTGCTCGACCAACCGCACGGGCCCCCCCCCCCCCCTTCTTTACCTGTTTGGTGCATTTTACTATATATACAGTCATATGAAAAAGTTTGGGCACCCCTATTAATCTTAATCATTTTTAGTTCTAAATATTTGGGTGTTTGCAACAGCCATTTCAATTTGATATATCTAATAACTGATGGACACAGTAATATTTCAGGATTGAAATGAGGTTTATTGTACTAACAGAAAATGTGCAATATGCATTAAACCAAAATTTGACCGGTGCAAAAATTTGGGTACCCTTATCATTTTATTGATTTGAATACTCCTAACTACTTTTTACTGACTTACTGAAGCACAAAATTGGTTTTGTAACCTCACTGAGCTTTGAACTTCATAGCCAGGTGTATCCAATCATGAGAAAAGGTATTTAAGGTGGCCAATTGCAAGTTGTTCTCCTATTTGAATCTCCTCTGAAGAGTGGCATCATGGGCTCCTCAAAACAACTCTCAAATGATCTGAAAACAAAGATTGTTCAACATAGTTGTTCAGGGGAAGGATACAAAAAGTTGTCTCAGAGATTTAACCTGTCAGTTTCCACTGTGAGGAACATAGTAAGGAAATGGAAGACCACAGGGACAGTTCTTGTTAAGCCCAGAAGTGGCAGGCCAAGAAAAATATCAGAAAGGCAGAGAAGAAGAATGGTGAGAACAGTCAAGGACAATCCACAGACCACCTCCAAAGAGCTGCAGCATCATCTTGCTGCAGATGGTGTCACTGTGCATCGGTCAACAATACAGCACACTTTGCACAAGGAGAAGCTGTATGGGAGAGTGATGCGAAAGAAGCCGTTTCTGAAAGCACGCCACAAACAGAGTCGCCTGAGGTATGCAAAAGCACATTTGGACAAGCCAGCTTCATTTTGGAAGAAGGTCCTGTGGACTGATGAAACAAAGATTGAGTTGTTTGGTCATACAAAAAGGCGTTATGCATGGCGTCCAAAAAACACAGCATTCCAAGAAAAACACTTGCTACCCACTGTAAAATTTGGTGGAGGTTCCATCATGCTTTGGGGCTGTGTGGCCAATGCCGGCACCGGGAATCTTGTTAAAGTTGAGGGTCGCATGGATTCAACTCAGTATCAGCAGATTCTTGAGAATAATGTACAAGAATCAGTGACGAATTTGAAGTTACACCGGGGATGGATATTTCAGCAAGACAATTACAATGTTCTGGAATGGCCATCCCAGTCCCCAGACCTGAATATCATTGAACATCTGTGGGATAATTTGAAGCGGGCTGTCCATGCTCGGCGACCATCAAACTTAACTGAACTGGAATTGTTTTGTAAAGAGGAATGGTCAAAAATACCTTCATCCAGGATCCAGGAACTGATTAAAAGCTACAGGAAGCGACTAGAGGCTGTTATTTTTGCAAAAGGAGGATCTACTAAATATTAATGTCACTTTTCTGTTGAGGTGCCCATACTTTTGCACCGGTCAAATTTTGGTTTAATGCATATTGCACATTTTCTGTTAGTACAATAAACCTCATTTCAATCCTGAAATATTACTGTGTCCATCAGTTATTAGATATATCAAATTGAAATGGCTGTTGCAAACACCCAAATATTTAGAACTAAAAATGATTAAGATTAATAGGGGTGCCCAAACTTTTTCATATGACTGTATATATATATGTCTGAATTGTAGGAGGCTAATCATGGATATTGCTAGTTTTATAAGGAGAGGTTTAGATTTTAGAACAGACTCATAGTCTCTGATCAATATGAACAATCAAGCAAATAATTCCTTTTGAGAATTCATATTATAATACATAAAAGTTCCTGAGAATTTCTTATCTGTGGCTAGCAGAATCTGTAAAGCTAGCGTCCAGAACCTCATTAGACGCTGTTTACTATCCATCATAACACACACACAAGCACCTCATTAACTTTTGATGGAAACAAATGCCTTATTCCCCAGTGTTTAGGTATTTTTTCACTGTTTTTGTCCTTATTAGTTGTTTTTCGATATCTTATGTAGCTTTAGCACTTGGATGTTATTAGTTGTATTAACTCAATATTTGGAGCCTTTAATTCCCCACCACTTAAAGGGAGTGTGTCACCAGAACCAGCATATCAACCCAGCCCTGCAGATAGATAAGAGGAAGTGGAGCTCAGTATCGACAAGTGGAGCTCAGACAACGCCTTTAAAATGATATACAGTGAAACTTTTTGAGAAACGGCAGTGAAAAAGGTGTTCTAGAGGGGCAGTCTCAAAGAAAGGTACAGAGTTATACCACATGGAGAAATATCATCAGGTCACACAATAAGGTAGAGACAGATTATCATTTATATGTTTGGAGGTTTATTAGACACAACACTAGCAATGACTTATGAAGAAATAGACAAGTTATGCTGACCCTGTAGCTAGTCCTTGGAGTATGAAACCTAGGACCCAGCACACAGGGCAGTCCAGATCGGAAAGTCCAATCCATATATCGATAGGATTTACTGGTCCAAACTTAGTCATGAGGTGGGATTCCTACTATCTTTGTGATCTATGATGTATGGAGTCCACGCTGTATATAGTATGGGACAGTAGAGCTGTGAGGATGCAGGGACTCCTAGCATCATATTTCACTATGATGTAAGGAGTCCTGTCTCCTACCTAGGTTCAGAACTAAGCACCAGATCTTCCGGTTTAGGTTGCCCCATTTGCCTGGGGCTTAAATGGCACCTTATAATACTGTATGCTGTGGGTAAATGACTTTGAGAATTTGGGGCACTTCACCAGTGCTGTGAGTCTGGCCATATGCCAATAGAAGAGATGGCCGACGCGGTTGTGCAGTACAAATTACTATTTTGTGTAAGCGATATGGCACACTTCGAGGCTAGAATAGGGTTTTTCTACCACTAAGCATTTTGATGACAGAATACAATCTTTTTCAAGTACTGACACTATGATGAAGTGACTACCAAAAAGATGGTCAATATACAATATTCTGCTAAAGTTTTAGGCACAATATTGTATATATCTCAATAAAAAAAAATTTAGTGTGAGTGCCCTTTGGAGGAGAAATCCTGGAAGTGATGATCCGGCCCCCACAGATATAGCACTGATCTCATCATCATCCAGTCTGTCTGGGATGACATGAAGAGACAGAAGGATTGGACAAGCCTACATCCACAGAAGATCTGTGCTTAGTTCTCCAAGATGGCGGCGGGAACAACCTCCCTGCCCAGTTCTGCCAAAAACTGTCTGCAAGTACCGAGAAGAACTGATGGAAGGCAAAGGGCAAAGGTCACACCAAATATTGATGGGATTTACAATTCTCTTTTCTGCATTCACTTCATTCTGTAATAAACTATTAACAATCTTATTTAGGTCTTTTCAAAGAGATGAGGTATCAAATAACAGTGCTAGAAAGAATACATTGAGAAATATTGTTAATTTTTGGAAAAAAATGTAATGCCAGTGATTATAAGTTTTTACTTCGTTGTGTTTTACATCTTCACTTCTGTGATTTCATATTAGATTTCATTGCTTTACAGCCTTACAAATTTGATGGCAATAGAGAAAATACATTATTTGGAGATAATACACGAGAACTTATCTTCGAGATTCAGCTCCTCTCTTACCTCATTGATTACACCTGGGATTTACTGCAAATAAGTGTTGGAAGATTAGCTAGCTTCATGCTAAAGCCACCGGTATTGTGTCATTTAAAAGAGTGTTGTCGTGTTGTGCAAAACTGCATATAATGAGTCTGGCGAGTCCAAAAGTCGCGGAACACCCCAGCCAACTAGCAATTTAAAACACTTAGATTTTTGTATTTCGGACAAAGCAACAACTTTTCCTTCCATGTACTTAAAATATCTTGCCTTGGGCTCATTGCCCACTAGAAAATTTCACCATCATCACCGTCATAAATGACTAGCACTACTTTCCATACATTACTGGAGATTAGCTAGAGTCCACTCTAGTTTTATTATAGTTGTGATCCGATGTTACTTTATGTTTCATTAAGCTCATTGAGAGATGAAATCTACTCCTTTTTTCCACCCTAACATTACACTTTTGAGCTATAGTAAGATTTCAAAAAGAATCTACCAAAATGTCTCCATTTTTCATTTTTAATATATTTTTGATTTAGATTTTTGCTTTAGTTACATTTATTTTTGCAGACTTTAATTGCCCTTTTTTAATTTTGAAAGTGCTGAAAAAAAAGAAAAAATAATTATACCGATAAATAAAATAAATCATTTTAAGTCACATTGATTTTTTTTAAAAAATATTTCAAAAATGTTATTTTATTTTAATTTTTTTAATTTTATTTTTAATGCATTCTTTCTTCCTTTTAATCGAAGGGGTTAAACCCTGGAGGGGGTGGCTGTATTAAATCAAGTCTCAAGATTTTGTAGTGAATATGGTATTAATGCTACACGTAGAACATTATTTTCATAAATGTTGCAAAGCCTACTGTATATTATCAGCAACATGCACAGTTGGCTCATAGCAGAATGCAAGCCACTCTTGCCTGTGAATAAACATCAGTCTGACTGTGCGAGCTGATAATTGCTCTGTATGCACTTCCTTTGGCACCTACTGATCTCAGCTAAGTGGTTAGTAAAGCGTATTTTCCTATGAATGTCAAGCACTTCTGAGATTTTTGAAGGACTTGGCTCTTTGATTGTTCTCTTACCTCCATTTGTTTCAAAGTTGACCTGACACCAACATTTATTTGGGAAAAAAAAAAAATTCAAATATTTTTATTTACCTTTTTTTTTTTTTTAGGTTTTAGCTGTAACATTTTTTTTATCTTGAGACCTTTATTTTTATCTATGTCCCTTTGTGTACACTATGTTGAACGGAGTCTCATTTTTGAACAGGGAAGCCTTGGAGCACAGTAGTATTTATTTTCTAATAGGGATATTTCAGAATAAAAAAAAAAATTGGATTCACATTTACTTTTTATATAGTAGCCATAACCATTAATATTATCTCTGTTATGATGCAGGCAGTATATAAAAGTAGAAAAAAATGGGAAATTTATTAGTTATGTCAACATTAGAAAATGTTAAAAGGTATGTGTTCTATAAAAAATAAGACAATGTTTATTTTTGGAAAATAATTTATTATACTAGATTTAAATCTTAAGCCCTCTTCCTACGTCCACATTTTACTTATGTATGCTGTTCGCATTTTTCGCAGATGGCATACGTAGCCACTCATTTCAATGTATTTTTTTTTTTTTTTTTTGTTTCAGAGATTGTGGTTTATTAAAAATAATTTTTCACTGATGTGGATGCATTACTTCCATGCAAGTCTATAAGTCCGTAAAAAATTGAATGTCATCCTTGTGTTTCAAGGACTCAAGAAATTGAAATTAAAAGAAAGTATATGAAATTAAAAGAAAAAAAAGTTGATCGATTGATGTGAAAAACTAATCAATCACAGACAGCACATGACCCACAAATAAGCAGGGTGGAGTGCTGTCTGTGATTATCATGACATTACACGTCCTCAAAATGCGGATGTGTGAATATGGCTTTAATGTAAAAAAAAATTCTCTGAAGTCTAAAGCTACATACACATGACAAAAACATCAAAAACAGATGAAACTTTCATTTTTATTAATATCAGTTTTCCATCAGTGTGTCACTTTTCTGTGTGTCCATTTTAATGTCCGTTTTGCCCAAGTTTGTCATTTGTTTTTACTGTGAAAAAATAAAAAAAAGTTTAAAAAAATGGATGAACTTCATTGGCCTATTATTGCTTTGTCCAAACCCACTCATCCATTTTTAACGGCTATCCAATGGATGCAAATCCATTTTGACGGACAGTAAAAACTAACTCATTGACTTCTATTGGTCTTGGACAAAAATATTTCATTTCCTATTTTTTAACAGTCTGTTAAAAAAAAACAAAAAAAACAGACATGTATGTACCCATTGACTCCCATACTGTCCATCCATTTTGATGGACAGTAAAAACTAACTCCTTGACTTGTATTGGTCTTGGACAAAAATATTTCATGTCCTATTTTTTAACAAACAAAAACAAACCAGACGTGTATGTACCCATTGCCTCCCATTGTTCTAAAAACAGATGTGTAACGGATGTTAAGAAAACATCCGTTGTTCACGTTTGTGTGCATGGGGTCTTACCGATCAGGAAATCTTCCAAAAAGATTCAGTTAAATAAAAAATAAAAAAAAAGCTGACCTATGCCTCGCTTTTCAGACACTTGATCTATCTCTGGAATTTCTATGTATCAGTGATGGTACCTACTTATTTTTAATATCAAAAATAAAATAAATTTTAAAAAACTATTTTTTTTCTCATTTTTAACTTCCTAATTCTAGAACTATTTTTGAAATATGGTAATTCTTGTCATATTATGTTGACCCCCCCCCCTTCCATCCATGTATGTAAAATGCTCTTCCGAAACGTGTAGCGGTTAATGGATCATGTAAGGTCAGTATTAGTCGTCACTGTTCCGCTTATTATTCCCTCTTTTCATGGGAGGGTTCTCAGCAGAATGAGATTGTCACACTTTTCCTTTTTCTCCGAGAGGTGCAGCGACAGACAGTTAAAAGCCTCTTCATGTAAGGATGTTATTTCATAAAGACACCCATGCTGGATTATCCTCTTCACTTTAAACCTCTGCCAGCTTGTACAAAAAGATAAAACAAAATAGCCCCAGTCCCAGGGGTGGAGATGTGCCGGCCTGATCCGCCCGTGTCCACAGCTTTCATTTTGATTAGTCACATGTGAGGAGAATTCACTTAGGCCGAGAGGTAAATTTAATACCAGTTATGCCCATGCTGTTCATATCACAACCATTTTCACATGATGCCACTTAAATCCCTGAGAAGCAGAAAGGTAAGTCGGTAACTGGCCGGCTAAGGTGTCATAATGCATTAGGACCAGGGCTCGCTGCAGGGGATAATGGCTTTGATTGCTGTTGACTCATGTCTCCACCAACTGCCTCATGTAAAATAAGTGACATTTAAAAGGCATCAAGATGTGAGAAGAGGTAAAAAAAAAAAAAAAAAAAAAAACAAAACAGCACAGTTCTAATCTTACCACCTGAACGTAAAGTCTCCTTTTTCACCCTGAGTGGTACAAAATGATAACTGGCTATCTCATGAGTTACCTAGACTAAGCTTTTAACTTACTGTCTCGTCTGTGAATTTTTTTTTTTTTTTTTAATATTTTTTGTGTATTTTTGAAAAAAAAAAAAAATCTACAAAATTGCTTCCGGGAGCTGCTCCAACTTGTTATCATTTATTGGCAATTTTTTTATTTATTTCATTTTAATTCCTTTGACCTTGGATATCCGCCGGCTCATCGTTTCTCAGCTTCAGGCCAAATCAAGTGAGGTAGTGGCATACTGCGAGTGGCAGAGTTGTCTCTGAAGGCCTTGTTAAATCTGCTTTTTTAGAAAATAAAAAATAAAAAAAATAAAAAAATAGCATTCCAGTTTACAGTAAGCATATGCTTCAGTTGACATCTGTTTCGAAGACTTGGATGCTTTGTTTGCATAACAGGCACCAATAAGTGGCCTTGTTCTAAGTCTGCTCACTCAGTTGAATTTGGATTGTTCAGCTGGGGATTTTAGTTGCAGCTGATCTCCTACCGCTCCTAGCTGATAGGAAGGGGGGAAATCAGAGAAGGCCAGTTCTATTTATTAATGCAGATTTTAACATTCTCAATGAACCACTTAACCAGACTTAGATGACAACCAAATCCTTGCCCGCTCAAGCAGACGAAAGGTTATGCTTCAAAGCACTGAATTTTAGCTTGAAAAAGTTTTTTTTTTTCCCCGTCCACTGGGGCTGGTAGACGGTTACAATAGATGGCGATGGATAGAACATTTTGTTTTTGCTTTTTTTTTTTTTTTTTAATTTTGAGTTATATTTTTGATGCATAATTTATATTTTTAGAAATGCGACAAAAGTATAATTTTACTTTCTTATCAACTGCTTTTCCATACTTTAGATTTGTGTATATAGGTATACAATGTTATATGTACTGTATATACAGTAAAAAGTGCAAAAGTTTTAGGCAGATATGGAATGTTGAAAAGTAAGAATGCTTTTAAAAATAGAAGGGTTAATGGTTTATTTTTGTGAATTATGGAAATGAAGAAAAGAGAAATGTAAACCAATATTTGGTGTGACCTTTTCCCTTTGCCTTCCATCAGTTCTTCTCGGTACTTGCAGACAGTTTTTGGCAGAACTCGGCAGGGAGGTTGTTCCTGCCGCCATCTTGGAGAACTAAGCACAGATCTTCTGTGGATGTAGGCTTGTCCAATCCTTCTGTCTCTTCATGTCATCCCAGACAGACTGGATGATGATGAGATCAGGGCTATATCTGTGGGGGCCGGATCATCACTTCCAGGACTCCTCCTCCAAATGGTGCTCACACCACTAGTTCTGAAATCATCCTTACTTTTGTCTTCTCAGTTGTACTTGTACATTACATGGAGTATTGGGACATGTACAGGAGCTTTTATGACATCCCATTCTAAATCCAGAGACATTAATATGGAGTTGGTCTCCCTCCCCGTTTGCATCCAAAACCAATTCCTTTCTTAAGGGAAGGCTTTCTATACGATTATGGAGTGTGTTTGTGGGAATTTCTGTCTTTACCTCCAGAAGAGCATTTGGGAGGTTAGACACTGATGTTGAATGTGGTTTACGATCTCTATTCTAGTTCATCCAAAAGGTGTTGGATACAGTTGAGGCCAAGGCTTTGTGCCAGTAAAGTTCCTCCACACCAAACTCACCCAACCATGTCCTTATGGACGGGACCTTGCCTTGTGCGCTGGGGCTGCAACAGAAAAGAATCCTTCCCCAACCTTATCCAACAAAGTTGGTAGTCAGGCAGGTAACAGTCTCCTGGAATTCGCCAAACCCAGGTTGGTCCATCAGAAAGCCAGATAGATGAAGCGTTATTCATCACTCCACAGAACACGTTGCTATTGCTCCACAGTTCAGTTGTGGCATTGTCCTTTATACTACTCCATCTGATGCTTGGTATTGTGATTGGTGATGGTTGGATTGCATGCAGCTGTTTGGCCATGGAAACCCAAGCCATGAAGCTTCAAAGAGGGTACAATACACTGGCTATACACAATGGGGCATATTTATCAGTACTGTTGAACTTGCACACCCATTTATTGTTTGAAAGTTTTATGAATCTGTCGTACAGACCTTCATAAATATGGAGAGTTTCTAGAAGCTCCAAAATTCTAATGAAAAGTGTTGAGCTCCACAAATATATGTCATATGCAATAAATATATATATATATATATATATATGGTGCAAAACATGTAGACAAAAAACTTGAATTGCAGGCTGTAAGAAACATATTTTTGGCGCACGCATCACAAACCCTCTAATTTTTTGTAAGCACAAACTCTCGCTCTAAGGAGACAAATTTGGTTTACAAGAGTTAGACAATTCTACACCGCACCCATTGTGGGGCTGATTTTTCAAAATATGGTCATAAATATGTTGCAAATTCCATGCACCATAATTTTTGTTGTAAATGTAGACAATAAAGTGTTGGACTTCTAATGATAAATATTCAGCGTGAATAGAAGGGATCCCAGCCACTGGGAGCCAGAGACTGGAAACTAAAGAGGAATTCCTCTTATAAAAGTGATTTTTATTTTCAGTTTGATTTGTTTTGTTGCTCAAATTACAACTTTTGGGGGGACTCGATTTATGCCAGAAACTACTAATTACAACTAATCTACAACTCATTCAAAAATGTGGGCCAAAGCACCTATATTTAAAGATTTTTTTGGGGGGTACTTTGATATTCATAACTAGAGATGAGCGAATCGAAACTGCAGATGTGGAATTCGATCTGAATTTCAGGAAATATTCACTTCGCATCGAATCCGAATTTCCTCACGCTTCGTGGTAACGATTCACATTTAGTTCAAAATGGCTGCTGTACATAGGGCAAGGAACTCTGGGAACGCGGGACCACCCACAATGCCATGCGTGCAGCCTATACAGCCAGCCCTGTGATGTCATCCTTGTAACCCCTTTGTGAGTGCACACGGCATGTTTGACCGCTGCATCCAAGGTGTTACATCCCCCCGATCGGTTATGGAGCAGGGTGTTGGTGTAACTGACACCTAACACCCTGCTCCATAACAGATCCAGGGTTTTAACAACTTGGATGCCACGGTCAAACATGACCACGGTATGCAAGGGTTTCCGCCGTTTTGCCGCCCACCCCGGCTATCTGCAGCCAATAAATAGCTGTTTTTGGTACGCAATTCGTCGCAATTTAATTCGGATTGAATAAAATCATATCGCGAAATTCAGCAAAGTTGCCGAATCGAATTTTTGAATACTTTGCTCATCTCTATTCAAAACCTATCCTTAGGAAAAGCCATCTTTATAAGATTGTTCAAGTCTAACACCCATGAACCCCGCTGATCAGCTCTTTGAGGAGCTTGTAGCTCTTGGGTGAACTCCACTTCCTCTCATTGTGCCAGTGACATCACGTCCATTGATCACATGGTTATGTTTTAGTTCAGTCCCATTCAAATGAATGCATGGCCAGCACTTGTCCAAATGCAGCCCCTTCAGCTGATCTGTGGACCCCGACTAATCTGATATCGATGACCTATTCTAAGGACAGGTGATCTTTAGTTCATATATAACCCCTGTAATGTCACCAAGTCAATTAATTGTGCATATTCCGTACATTATTTGCAAAGAATTGGAGAAAAGTGAATGAATAAGGAAAGAAAAGAAGTAGGCAAATTGGAGAAAAATGAATAAACATGTAAAAATTAAATATAAGGAAAAACAATTATATAAGCAAAATTGTGCATAATAACACATTTTGGGGGGAATTCATCAATCCCTTTATGCCAGTTTTCAGGCATAGAGACCTGATATTGTGGTGCACATTTGATGTAAGGCCGTCTCTTGCACCATAACGTGTACCACAAGCCCCGATCTGTGCTCCGCTCGCTACACTCTGCAGATGTGGGTGGAGTGGGGCAGGGACCAGGCTGGGATTGGGACACCTTAGCCTGACATTCATTATAACTCGCACCAGAAAACTGGAAATTTACATAAATTTCTAACTTTATTAAAGGGGTTGTCCAGAAAGTTGGAATCAACTTATCTGGTCCAGGGTTCAGATGATGATGGATCCGCGGGTTCCGGCCTAGTCACGACTCTCAGAACGTGTAATTGGAAACAGCATTCTGACCCCCGGGTCGTTCGGTCCGTCCCTCCTTCCCTGAGGGTTGTGACATGACCGAACCCCAGACCACTTAAGTCAATTCCAGCTCCCTGAATAACCCCTTCAAGACTGGCATACGATATGCCAGTCTTAATAAATCTCTCCCATTGTATACCAGTCTACCTATCTATATGACCACATATGTCCATATTTCCGATACCATGATTTAATCATGGATTTTCCTGGACTGGAGGAATCTGACTGTGAACAATGTCGAATTTGTATATTTTCACTGCCAGTAAAATCTTACAAAGCACAGATTACTTAGCCTTTAATATACCGGAACGCGAGCCAATTCACACAGGTTTTCTTTTTGGAGGAGCTGTGTTTACCCTTCCTAATCTCGCTATGAATGCGTCTTGGTGTATAAACCTTTTTATTTAACAAATTCGGCTTTTGAGAGGAGACATGATTACAGAGTTCTCCAACTTTTCACGATTGTGTCCTTAGTGGTTTCCATGAATATCCCCACTCCGCTTCTTCTCGTTCCAAGCATCAACTTTGTTTTTCTTTTTTTTCCCCTTTAATTTTTATATATGGTAAAAATTTCATTGAAGAGAGATTCTGGATGACAGGACTATAATTTTAAAGCCAATAGAAGAGGAGTAAGCAATTTGAGCTTAGCTGAGACATAATCTTAGGTTGTCAAGAAGAAAGCCATTCTCCCTATGCTAATCAATCAGTGTATCAACGAACCAATCATCTCCTCAGCTTAGCATATAGCCCAAGGTTTGATATATCTATTAACTGCCCATCATGAAGCTGGTGTCTGGATGATGAGATTTCCTCATATCTTGCCATTTGGAGTCAGGTAACGGAGCTATCACAGCCTGGGATAAATACCAAATAGAGATTTACCCAGCCATTGTGACAGTCAAGGAATGCTGGAAATATTTTCGGTAACCCTTCAATCAAAAAAAAATATTGAAAGATTTCTGACTGACACGTTGCAATTAAAATGATTTGTTGTCAATTTAATAAAAGTGGAAATTAGAATTAGCCCAAATATTTTTCACAATAATTAATTTTTTTTTTTTTTTTTTTTATTTGAATTTCATCAAATGTCAAGTATAAAAGTTCAAGGTGGGTTTAGTAAAGACTCTTCAAGGGAAAGATTGGAGTAGAGATATTGTAATTAAAGCCTACGGATGGTTACAACAATAAAAATTCCAATACTTTCTTAAAGGGAATGTTTCACCATTTATTTATTTTTTTATTAAAACCAGAGAGAAATCTATCACTGTTTTCTAATCTGTTTTCTAATCTGATTGTAGGTTTTTTAATTCTATTTTCTATACATGATTATGGAGGCGGCCATATTTCCTGAGCTTCTCCTCTACTCTGTTAACAGCACTTAGTGATATGCTTTACAGCGTAGTCATGGCCATAGGCAACAATAGTCCGAGCTGACTCATTGAGGTTTATGGGAGAGTTTTGTCGACATGCTCTGTACAGGGACGTAGATAAGCTGTGATATCATCTATTATCAGTAGTGGATGCAAAGAAGGGTCAATGAGTTTATCTTTAGAGGTGTTTTCTTGTATTGTAATCCTGTCTGTGCCACAAAGAAAACTTCTGAAGAATTGCTATTTGTCAGTTTATTTTAGGCTTGGTGGCCAGAGTGAAAATTGCAGGATTTAGTACTTTTGTAAAATATAGAAAGTGACAAGGAAAATTTATTAAAATATCATCACAATTTTTTTTTTTTTAATTGTTTAACTTGAACACTTTAAATAATAGGTCATTTTCTGGTGACACCTTCCCTTTAAGCAGCTGTAGATTTGTTTTCTGTAACCAGCAAATTGTGTGTCTCTTCATTCCAGTTACACAATTTCCGTGCTGAAAGGACAGTCCCCCTCCTAGTGTGATGTCAGCACTGTGTTATGAACCAACCCTGCTGCACTTCCTCCCCTCTCACAGCATGAGTCCCAGAGGCAGGCATAGATGCTGTAATATGATTCCCATTCTCCTAAATAAGTAACATTTTTGGTGACCGAGTTTTGCAAACATTTGCAGAGATCCCATAGGCAGTAAAATTGGCTCTACGGCCTACTGGAAGGTGAAGAAGATGTAATTTGTCTTAAAGGGTTTTTCAGGAGTATACTGTACATTGATGAGCTGTCTGAGAATATGCTGTAAATTTGAGATCAGTTGGAATCCAGCCCCATGGACCCTTATTGATTATCAGGACTCTTTCTGTCTCTTTATTGTGTATACAGGTACAGACACAGAATTCCATTTAGCTCTAGATTATTGCTTCCTATGGCCATGACTATGCTGTAAAGCAGATCACTAAATGCTGTTAACAGACCAGAGGAGAAGCTCAGGCAAGATGGCCGCCCCCATAATCATGTACAGAAAATAGAATAAAAGAAAAACTACAATCTGAAAGTAAAAACAGATCAGAAAAAGTGATATATGGCTATCTGGTTCTAATAAATAATATAATTAGTGATCCTTTTAAGTTTTACGATAGGTATTCTTTAAATTCCTTTATGATATAAAGATGAGAAAATGTCCTTTTGTAGCCTCAATTATAAGAATCAAGATAGAATATTTTCATGTAACAGTAAAGAAATACAAAGACTTCATATTTTAACTGATATTAGGATTTGTTTCAAAGTAGCAGCATGACTTTGTGGAAGCGTGATAAGACCCGCCATATAACGCATTACATTAAATGTGCTATATAATTACAGGGTATCCTCATACTATTACCTTTATAATGTCTATTCTCCTTAGCACCTCTTTTATGACTGTTTTATTATAGCTTTGACACTTAACATTATACTGTAGGTAACTCCTGAACCTTTCCTTAAAATATGCAGAATTCTGTATTGATATGTCCTTGAGATGCCCAATATCATTTCTATACCAAATTCTGCAGTGTATACGTAATTGCCTTTGTAGGGCCCAAGTCTGTGTTTGTCCTATAAGGGCGGTGCCCTATTATCTTATTAATAATAATGTTATCTTATTAATAATCTATGACTTTTTGGGAAAAAAAGTGAAAAATTTAAATTGTAATTAAGGCTAAGTCCCCACGTGGTGTCCTACAGTAAAAAAGCGCTGCTGCAAAAAACGCGTCGGCAATGCACTGTGGTTCCTCCCGCAGCGCTTTAGACAGAAAGTTTGCAAAGGTTTCCTTTGCAGACTTTCTCTTTCAATTATACCGCTGGCGTTTCCATAGGTATAATTGACATGCTGCGATTCTAAAACGCGCCTGTGTTTACCACAACGTGGGTATGGGATTTGCTAGAATCCCATCCACTTTGCTCTGACTGTAAAACGCCGTGATGTTTTCCGCGGCGTCTCTGCCGCGGGCAAATCGCGGCATTTACGCCACATGGGGCCCCCGGTCTTAAGGGGTTTTCCTGGAATTACATATTGATGACCTATTCTAAGTAGGTGATCAATGGGGGTCCAGAACCCTGGAACCCGGCCAGTCAGATGTTTGAGGATGCTTACGAATGCTTCACCATCTTGCTTGTGCTGATTTAGTCACGTTCATCAGTCACATGGCACAGCAGCAGCTCAGTCCTATTCGAGTGAATGGGGCTGAACTGCAATACCAAGAGTAGCCTCTACAATATGTACAGCGCTATGCTTAGAATCCAAATGATACAATCTCTTCAATCAGCTGATCTGTGGGCCCCCACCAATCACATATACTAATGATAGGTCATCGGTATATACAAGCCTGCAAAACTCCTATAACCTAAGACTAGGCTGGTGAAGGTACAGTATACACAGTCTGCAACCTACAATTTACTCAAAAATTTCTTGCAACAGTTTTTACCACCTGAAATTTTTCCCGTAGTCTCAAGTATAGTCTGTGTGATTTATTACAGGTTACTCTACTGTAGATTCACGCGATTGTGGTCCGAAATGGCTTCGAAAAACATCCATTTTTCAGAGCTGTTTTGCACCCGAGGGGTCTCCGTTTTTACAGATCCCTCATATATTTGAGTGTATTGAGGTATCTGTGAAAACAGACAAAAATACTACATGATCACTACAACTGTTAACTGGCTGTTGAGAAGAATCAATTGTTGGGGGTGCTGGGTGTCGGACTCGCACCTATCTGATATTGATGACCTATCCTTAGGACAGGTCTTGAGTATTTTTAGCCAGGAATATCCCCTTAAGGTACGACTTATCTTTGTTGTTTTACTGTAGTGTGTTGTAAGCTGTCTTCTAATAAAAAGAGTTTAAGATGAGAAGGAAAGTCTTAAAGGGATTGTCCAGGTTTAAAGAAGAGTGTTCTATGGGCTTAAATTTATAACTACAGAAATACATTTTGTGATGTACGCACCTCGCCAGCTCCATTCTGTTTCTACCCCACCACTCTTTGCAACTTGTCAGTGCATTTGATAAAAGTCTGGAAACTTGTCAATTTTTGCGGGCTCTATGGGACCCCCTGTCTGTCTCCCAATAGCACATTTAAGGAGAAAGAAGACTTAGGTTGAAATGCATGTCAAACCAGTACTAGTAAAAAAAATGTATTTTGTTTGTTTTATACCCATTTAGGGTGAATTCACACAATTTTGATTTTTTTGCAGAAATTTCTTTGACTATAATCAGTTCATCTCAGATGAACGGGGCATTTACAAGAATTTATGGGGCAGAATCTGTCACGTATTTATTCATCCTTAGGCTTCAACACAAATACTTTAATAATTGTCCTAAAATTGTCAGTAATACACAGGGCTATGGAGTCAGTAGGCCAAACCGCCAACTCAGGACTCGTCTATTTTTCCATTGGCAGCCCCCATAAATGGCTGGCAGCCATGGTCAGACAGAAGCAGTAAGCTCCTCTAAGTGCCTATTCACTTGGCCGTGTATATCGACCGTGTGGCACCCGAAATCCGTGAAAAACTAGAGCATACATGCACCCATTTCATGGATTGGACTATTGGACCATTTTCATGGACTCGAATCAACATTAAGGTGAATGGGTCCATGAAAAATATGGATGCCACGTGACTCTGCACTATACACGGCCAAGTCTCCGCTCAGTTGTGTGAATACATTGAATACATTTGTAACAAGCTCTGAATCTAATAATAATACACAATCAATAATTCTATAAAATTATTTGTTTTTTTTTAACTCTAACTCCAGCAACTCTGACTCTACAGAAAGAGTAGAGGAAAAATTAAAAAAAATATATATATATATAGTGTGTGTGTGTGTATATACGCACGTGGACAAAATTGTTGGTACCCCTCGTTTAATGAAAGAAAAACCCACAATGGTCACAATTTGAATCTGACAAAAGTGAACAAATGAAAGTCAGACATTGCTTTCCAACCAGGCTTCAACAGAATTTTTTAAAAAGAAACTCATGAACAGGCCTGGACAGAAATGATGGTTCCCTTAACTTAATATTTTGTTGCACAACCTTTTGAGGCAATCACTGCGATCAAACGATTCCTGTAACTGTCAATGAGACTTCTGCACCTCTCAGCAGGTATTTTTGCCGCTCCTCATGAGCAAACTGCTCCAGTTGTCTCGGGTTTGAAGGGTGCCTTTTCCAGACGGCATGTTTCAGCTCCTTCCAAAGATGCTCAATAGGATTTAGGTCAGGGCTCATAGAAGGCCACTTCAGAATAGTCCAATGTTTTCCTCTTAGCCATTCTTGGGTGTTTTTAGCTGTGTGTTTTGGGTTATTATCCTTTTGCAAGACCCATGACCTGCGACTGAGACCAAGCTTTCTGACACTGGGTAGCACATTTCTCTCTAGAATCCCTTGATAGTCTTGAGATTTCATTGTACCCTGCACAGATTCAAGACACCCTGTGCCAGATGCAGCAAAGCAGCCCCAGAACATAACAGAGCCTCCTCCATGTTTCACAGTAGGGACAGTGTTCTTTTCAAGATATGCTTCATTTTTCCGTCTGTGAACATAGAGCTGATGTGCCTTGCCAAAAATTTCGATTTTTGTCTCATCTATCCATAGGACATTCTCCCAGAAGCTTTGTGGCTTGTCAACATGTAGTTTGGCAAATTCCAGTTTTGTCAGATTCAAGTTATTTCTGTGACCATTGTGGGTTTTTCTTTCATTAAACGAGGGGTACCAACAATTTTGTCCGTGTGTGTGTGTGTATATATATATATATTTATTTAATATACACACATACATATGTAGTATTTCTTATATAGTATTAGTTATGGTTTTTGATTATAAAGTCCAGATCCATTATAATAATCTGTTACATTATTACAACTTGCATTTGTGATACTGAAAAAAGAATAAAACACAAATATATAAATAGATATGAGCATGGTGAAGAGGTAACATTGTTTCTTCTCTTTCCGCACATGCATTTTACATTTGGGTAATGGAATAAACCTAGTGGTTTAATCATTGTAACTACTATGGTGTTGAGTGATTGGGTTTTTGTGTACGAGCCTTAAAATACCAAGTCAATTCTCATTTAGAAAATGTATGTCTTTACTGAATCAATTCTGCGGGGGTCATTTAAAGATCAAAGCACCACGCCAAGCTGCTGATTGTAACAAAGGAGGTCAGAGAGGCCTTTTCTATATAGTATCCAAGTGTAGCTAGCATGTGATATTACTACCAGACTGTGTCAAAGATTAAATGATGGAACCGAAAAAAAAAAAAACCAATGTTTCTCACGTGCTGAGGCTGAAGTCCCACGTTGCGGAAACACAACAAGTAACATTTTATTATGAAGATCACTGGAGTACACAATGGGGGTAAAGTTACATTCACAATGAGTGTTGGGTGATCGTCCGGTGTGGATCCATCAAAATTCTCTTGACAAAAAAAGTCTAACACCAATGACCATGCCTCATTCATGGCGCTCTCAATTGTCCCATTCTGATGTGGGTTTTCTTTGCTTGATTTTATGCAGCACTCCAGGTTCTCGACATTAATGTCCATACATAGAAGCTCCAGTCGTGAAAAGGTAGATGTCCAAATGGCCATTCAGTATACAATAATGTGCAAAACTTTTAGGCTGGTTTGTTAAAAAAAAAAAAAAAAATTCTGCAAAGTAAGAATGCTTTCAGAAATAGAAGGATTAATAGTTTATTTTTAACAATTAACAAAATAAAGTGCATAAAGAAAAGAGAAATCTTAAAATTCATCAATATTTCCCAATATCACTTTAGTGGTGTCCATTGCAAATCGAGGGGGGGGGGTCTGACCACTCGGACTCCCGTTTATCAGCAGAACAAGGGATTTTTGTCCCCTCTTCTGAATGGAGTGGAAGCCATGTACCGTTCTATTAATTTCAATAGGAGCATCGGAGACAGCTGAGCACTGTACACTCCCTTTGAAATTACTATAAAGTGCAGAATTCAGAATGGAGGATAAAAGCCACCCATTTTTATAATCTGTGGAAGTCTGAACAGTCAGATCCTCACCAAACTGCAAGTTACTTGCTAGGATCAGAAAACCCCTTTAAGGCTAAGCCCCACGCAGCGTCCCACAGCAAAAAAGCGCTGTGGGAAAAATCGCGTCGGCAACGCATCGCGGTTCTTCCCACAGCGCTTTAGACAGAAAGTTCGCAGAGGTTTTCTCTGTGGACTTTCTGTTCCAATTATACCTATGGGGAAACTGCTGGCGTTTCCGTAGGTATAATTGACATGCTGAGATTTCCAAAACTGCACCGGTTTTGGAAATCGCTGCGTGTCCACAGCGTAGTTTTTACCGCGATTTATGGGCGTTTATGCCACGTGGGGCCCCGGCTAACAATGGAACCAATATCCTGTCTGCTCTTACATGCTGGTCCAGCATTTAACCAGAAGTGTACAGGTGCAATGGCCGAGGGGTACAAATGTCCAGTCATTCTCTGATTATTTTGGTAACATCCTACTCCTATGTCCTAATAATGTCAGAGGAGCTTTTATGAATAGTAGGCAATGTATTTTACCTTAAAGTGTAGATTTTCCAAGACTACATTACTGAAGACCTTTTTTTAAGATCGACCATCAATATTAGATTGTTAATGTCCCAGACCTGGGATGCTCACCGATCAACTGTTTGGCGATCTTGCAGCCCTCGGGCGATCTGCGGCGCTGTGCTTGCTAAGCAGTGAAGAAGTCACAGCCTTTGTCCAAACGCTTCAGCCCTTTTAATCAGATGATTGGTGGGGCTTCTGGTTGTCTGACCCCCCCACTGATCTGATATTAATGGCAGGTGACCAATATCAGGAGTCCCAGAAAGCCCTTTTTAAAGTGGTTGTCGGCACAGAACAATCTACAAATGACAATCTGTTCTGCTGCAAAAAAAAACAGATAACAGCTGTATTATATGGACGTACCTGGTGGCAAGTGTTCAGGAAATCTATAGCACTCCCATAGGAGAAGGGGAGCATTACATCCTGCCCATAGAAATCAAAGACTGTAAATGCAGTGCATGGACATGCTGGGTCCTCCAGGGTGAGTTTTTTTTGGCGCTGCCCAATGCTCTAGTTATTTGGTGGAAGTCCACATTAAAGGATCCCACTATTAATTCAGAATGTCCTAATAGGGTATGTGAGATGTATAAACCAACAATTTGTTGTAGCATACACAGGTATCATCTATAGATATCAGAGGATCCAGCGTGTGCCAGAAAAATGTTCCCCACGCCATTACTCCTCCTGGCACTTCGCAGGACGGGTTCATCAATTCCGGCTGCTTCGCAGGAATTATATGGACATTAATACCATTTGTTGTTAATATTCAGTAATATTAATTTTGCTCCTTGTAAATTAAGTTAAACCTCTCGCAAATGGCACAAAAGCTTCTACTGGAACTAGGAAGCAACAATGTGACATGAACTGTGGTATATTTAGGGGCAAAGAAAGTTCAATAATGTAATCCTCCTCTATGGCTTACTACTTGTGCATCTGATTTTTGTTTCCCGAGGTGTGGCCTTTCTGCACGGGGATTAGCATGAGATACAGATGATCCTGACACTGAATGCCTGAGGAGATTTTCATTATAGTTTTGAGATCCTCATTTCAGAGATTAGACTGTAGGAAAAGGCTCTTGAAACATAAAGATATTAGAATGGAAGCTCAGAGACAGAACATCCGAGGATGATGATAGCTATTTGTTCAGTGGAGTTATCCAAACAATAGACCGTAGACATATGTGCTAAGAAAGAGCAGTTACATCACCTTGGTTGGTGCTACACCATCTGAAGCCCTTAAGGCACAGAAACCTTATATGGATGTAAGACGTGTCTAGACAGTCTACCACTTTCAACCTTCTGCTGCATTCTTATTGTTTCCTGGCCCCCTAGTAGCTGAGAGAACGGAGAGTTTTGAAGTGAGAATACCCGATTCTTGAGCAGAATGGTCAAGAATATGAGAACATATCGCAACCGAGGAGCCTACATTAAAAGTTTCCAAAGTTTTTTTTCAACGGATGTTGATTCTGTGTCAACTATTTGCAAGAGCAGTGTCCAAAACCAAAGATGATCTATGGCGTAAAGCATTTTATTTGTGCTGAGAATAGGTTGTTCATACTGATCAGCTAAATGAAGGGATAGTGACACTTCAGCTAGCACAGTGGCCCCTTCATCGTCTACACAAGCACAGTACAGTAGTATAAATTTTGCTATGCCACGTGGTGCTTTTTGGATGTGTTGTTGTGCTTGTGTAATGTTTGATGGGTGGTGTCCAACCCACATTAACCTGGGATGAAGGGGTCGTAGCACTGCCACACCAACACTTCTAGTTCTGGAGTTTTGCCTCCGGTGATTAAACCTTAATGGACTTTCCTAAATCACATACAACCTCTTTATATTACATATATTGTTGAGTATAAACATATATTCACGCACGTCTTATATTTGTAAATTTTATCAGTTTTATGTCTTTGATGGCTCTCGAATTGTCTACCAACATCAGCTATTAGTAAAAGTATGAAGGTCTGTAAGTGGTTGGATTTTATCTTAATTTATTCTTTGCTCTTCTAGAAGACAAGTAACACCAGAGGTTCCTGGGAGCCACTTACCCCATGTCCTTGCTGGCTGACTTGATTGTTCATTCTTATGGTAGAGTATGGTGGAAAGGCATTGACCAAATATGTTAGTCTTAAATCTATAGCCAGATTTATAGGGATTGTTTTTCGAAGGATCCACCCAGTGAATGCTAAGCAGAGATAAAATTTCTTACCAGTAAAGACATGATGGTGGAAGCAGGGTACATTTTATGCAAAACAATACCAATAAAGTGAATGATACTAAAAAACTGACTAAAGATTTAGATGTAAGTAATATCTGAAAGCTGATGTAACCTGATGTAAGCTGATGTAACCAACACTTTGGGAGGAAGGTTCAGTAGTTATGTGTACCCTAATAGGCTAAATTTTGGCAACATAATGTTTATTCATATCATTATCTGGTAAGTATTATCTGGTATGGATTATGTTGGTTTGTTTTTGGTAAATTTCTTCCCCAACATAAAATGCTTATGTGATATTGATATTGGAAAGTAAGACATGGTTCATTTGGTTGAAGGGTGACAAAGCTGTCTATGAGGTCATCTTTAAACTAGCTTTATAAATTGTGTTTCCTTTGTTAAAGAGCCCATGCACACCTCAGTATTTTGTACAGTTATTTATCTACATAATGAACCTGTAGGCACTCTGTGTGCCAACCTGTGGTGCATACACAAGGCAGGTGAAGTTCTAACTGAGGTGAGCATCGTAACTTGAGAACATAAAGGGAGGTACAGTGTGAACTCATAGTAAGCTATGGGTTCCATATAATGGATCCTAGTACAGCAGAGAGTTGAAGGCCAAAGTATGGAAAGGGATTGATCTTGCCTAGTCCAGGCTTGGTCTGATTTCATTGCCTATAGATTGACTGAAGCATGTAATGGAAAGGTAAGCAGTCAAGCAAGAACTCTTGGGGTTAAGAAGAACTCTACTTATCTATGGCCAAGTGTAACTGCAAGTGTCAACTCAGTCACCAAAACTGTGTCTAGTGGAATTGAACCCAGTACCCTAAATGGAACGGGTGAAAAGATGAAGTTCCAAATGAAAGTGTTTGTAATGGAACAGCAAGCAATCAAGTGAGAACTCTTGGGGTCGAGGAGAACGCTACTTGTTTATGGCCAAGTATAACTGCAAGCGTCAACTCAGTCCCTAAAAAAGTGACCAATGGTATTGAATCAAATACCCTAAAGGTAACTGTTGAAAAGTTCTGAAAGAAAATGTTTATAATGGAAGGGCAAGCAATTGAGTGAGAACTCTTGGGATTGAGGACACTTCTACTTATCTGTGGCCAAGTGTAACCCCAAGCGTTAACTCAGACACCCAAAAAGTGACTTTTGGAATTGAATCTACTACCCTAAAGGGAACTGGTGAAAAGACAAAGTTCTAAAGAAAATGGTTGTAGTGGAAGAGCAAGCAATTGAGTGAGAACTCTTGGGATTGAGGACACTTCTACTTATCTGTGGCCAAGTGTAACCCCAAGCGTTAACTCAGACACCCAAAAAGTGACCATTGGAATTGAATCTACTACACTAAAGGGAACTGGTGCATAGACAAAGTTCCGAAAGAAAATGCTTGTGTATTTTCCATAACTTCTAAATCTTAAATCCATGAATAGCTACCGGAATTAATCAAAGTACATTTTGTTGTAGAAATCCTTTGCTACATTGTCGCGATCAACCCAACGTCTTTTTTCATTTTTCTTCTTCCGTCGCAGTTTTATTTCAATCAGATAATATGAAAATACATTTGTTAATTCTAAATTCAGGTATCCTGCCACTCTTACTGTCGAGATTGCTAGTTGATCATGCTAAGATGCTTCCTTATCTATTATTGGATCTGCAAGAGAGAAGGATTAAGAATTATCTGACTTCTTAGTTAATGTTGAAATCATCTGAAAGGCTCCGCTCTGCAGTGCCTAGAACTCTGTATTGAACCAAAATAGTAATAACGTCTCAGGGCTTTTAATAGCGAAAAAAAAATATTACATTAAAGCCTAAAGTGTTGTTGTCCTTTTAGAATGTAAAGGTGTGATTTATATTGAAGTGGTTAATGAATGCTTTTAGACGTGTTGTGAAATTCTACATATTATTACAATGCCTAAGAGCGGCTGTGTATGGAATTAGGAAATGTACAGGATTTCTGTCTTTCTTATTTAAATACCGCGTATTTTCCATAGCTCTGAAATAATTTTAGAATTGTATTGAAGGGGGGATAAAAAAAAATTCTGTTTCATAAATAATTCTTTGAAGTAGTTAAAATGAATTACACCTTTAATAAAAGACCACGCGTGATGTATGTCTAATGAAGTGTAATTGTATAATGTAAATTATAGCATTGGTAATGGGAAAGAAAAATGCTGGAAAGATTTTCTTTCTTGAAGAAATGATGTATTTTCCTCATGTCAAGTGATAGAGAAGATAATATTAAGGTAGATACAGAAGCGTTATACAATGTAAGGTATGTTTTAACCCCCTGGCGGCTCAACCGCTCTTCCCGCTTTGGATATAAAGGAGTTTTTTTTGTTTTTTTTCAATGCAGAAGTTTTTGAAGTTTCAAGTTTTGTAAGACTTGCTCCCGAGGTTTACCAAGACGACATTAAAAGAGGCAGGGAATAATAAGAAACGGTGGGCATTTTCTGAAGACCTGTAATAACACATTTTCAAATATGTCCTACACATCTTTGTTAAAATTAAACCAAGGATTGGTTTTGAACGAATAGTCCTATAGCCTTACAGTTGCTGTGGATGGATGCACCTAAGCTGCTTATTATACTGATGGGTTTTGCTACTCGGCAGAAAATGAAAAACAGGCAGCTGCTTCCCCCCCCAAATACTCCCCCCACCCATCAAAGCAACGAAAAGCAGAGCGAGTTTGTATAAAACGAGTGTTCATTTCTTCTATTGCCAAAATTCTTGCACAAAACAAAGGAGCAGTTTTAGCACATTATTGCTTAACTAGACTAGAACAACTGACAGCAAGTGATAAGGGTGTCTGCTTTTCACAACTGGTAATCATTTTGGAAGAGATGTTTTAATATACTTGAATGTAAAATTTAGTAATTTACATCTACAATGCCGCGTGAATTTAAAAGTCTAATTTGTTGTTTGCAGCGGGATCATGGTCACCGTAAGTGCCTAGAAGTCCACGTTCTGTCATTTTTCATTTGGAAAACACAGAAATCTGATGATTTGCTTTGATGAACCGCTTTGGTTCTTTTTCTGTGTGATGTGGTTGTTTTCTTATTGCTACATATCATTTCTGTGCTTTACATGAGTCTTGAAATAATGCGTAAAATATAGCTAGGAACATAGATATATGGGGGAATATGGGGTGGCCTGTCTTCACTGTAATGGGGCCTTCAGACAGTATCATGAAAGTCAAGTGTTAGCACATGGTCGTATGCATGGAGGCTAGCTGTGTTTTTGTGAGTTAGCAGACTGACCCATTCTTTTCTTATGGCTCCATAAACATGACATCATGAGTCCATATGGGGGGCCTTGAGCCCAGAGCCAAAACTCAGGATAAGTCCTATTCCTGTGTGTTTTGCGTTTGGGGTTCCATGGGTATCATCCATGTGCCATCCGTGCCATTTTCTCATGTACATACTCGTGCGTATGTAGCCTTAGACTTGTCCTTTGGAGGGGTCCAAGGATATCATCCATGTTCCAACCATGCCATTTTCTCATGGACATGCTCTTGTCCATGTAGCCTTAATCTTGTCCTTTACAGGGCTCCATGGATATCAACAATGCTCCATCTGTGCGATTTTCTCATGGACATGCTCTTGTGCATGTAGCCTTAGACTTGTCCTTTTAGAGGGGTCAAACAACTGAATATTGGAGATTAGGGTTAAAGAACACCAAACAATTTGAAAAACAATTGGATCACTGATGGGTTCTGCTACTGGACCTTAAAGCAGTTTGGTAGTTTAAACATATTGATGATCTATCTAAAGAATAGGTTATCAATATCAGATCTGTGAGTGTCCAACACCCAGGGCCCCCACTGATCAGCTATTCTCGGGAGCTGATATACAGAGAATGGAGCAGAAAGTCAACAGCTCCGTTCTCTGTTTAGTGACCAAACCAGGTAACTGCAGATTATCTCCCATTCACTTGAAAAGGGAGCTGAACTACAGTGACCCAGTTTAGCCACTACACAGAGAAGAAAGTTGTCTGCTTCCCGCTCCATTCTTTGTATATCGGCTGAGAATAGCTGATCAGTGGGGGTGCTGGGTGTTGGACCCCCACTAATCTGATTGATTATTGATGACCTATACTTAGGAGAGTTTATCAGCATTTTTATCCCATAAAACCCTTTTAAGAGATTAGATATATGATGGGCATCTAGCTCTTGGCAAATTTGATATTGAAGTAGTTTTTTTGTACAGAGGCTTTCCCTTTTCTCTTTCTACTCTTAGGGGAAATTACTTGGACGTTGGAATTAGTTCTTAGTGATACTATAGAAAAGTATAAATGCTTACATGCTGATCATTGCTACTGTAGATATGTAAATGTTTCCTATCTTTGAAAAGAAGTTGAAGCTCATGTTTTGGTGACGACGTATATTTTTCTAAGCCATAATTTCCATCCAAGGTCAGCAATGGTGTCCAGTGCTTGACAAATAATGGAGTCACTTTTTATTGTCCATAAATGCAGAAGGCACCCATTGTCACGTGTATGTACACAAAATGTTATGTAAAAATATTAAGGATGATATGAGGGGGATCCAGACTCAAGTCCAATCTCTAAATCTACCAAGTTGATCCAGATGAAGGCAACATAGCCCATCAGAGGAAAAACTTCTTTTGAGTCAAGTTTCTGTTACTTTTCTTGTGTCATATCCATCATAACTCCTGTCATAATAGGTCTGGTAGTGACAACAGAGTTTAAAGAACTCTCAAGCTGCTTAATTTTTTGCCACGTGACCAGCAGTCATTCTCCAAATTACACATCATATTAGATGTGGACAGGAAGTCAGTTTCTCTATTCATTCCTATAAGAGGTTCCTGTAGGAATGCATTGAGATTCCTGTAGGAATGAATAGATAAACTTGCTTCCTGTTCACACATAAGATGAGATGTCAGATGGAGAGTCTTATTGCTGTTCAGATGGCAAAAATATTGCACAGTTGGGTGTTCTTATTTAAAAGGATTCCCCACTTTAGACAATCTTTACATTTTAGAATGGCCTTGGAGTTGGAGTTGGGACCAATTTTAGTGGGAAAAAAGTTACCGACTCTGACTCTGGATTAAAAAAAATATGAATTATTATTAATTATATTATAGAATTGTTAAAGGGGTTGTCCAGGATAAAATGATAATGTAACCCTAACTAAACACCCTCCCCCCCGCTCAACTTCTAATTTACTTACTTTATAAAAAAATGTATATTTGCCCGATCACATGACTACCCCAAATGTGCTTGGGGTAGTCATGTGACCTCCCCAAGCTCATTTTCTGATTTTCCGGTGACTTTCCGTTTCCGGAAACGGAATGTCACCAATAATCCCCACCCCATCATACTTACCTGTCTTCATTTTTCTGGGCATGAAACGTCCCTTCTTTCTTTTGTGCCGGCATCTGTGCAATATAGCCGGAGTGACTCCATCTCTATTTGCGCAATCACTGGCAGATGTGAAGAGCAGAAGGATCCTGCCTCCCACGCACTAAGAGCACTGAAGAGCCAGCACGCTGCAGAACTCAACAGAAGAAAGTGATCTCTAGGACAGTAAGACAGGTAAGTATGATGGGGGTGTGGGCTGAGTTAGTTAGTTGGGTAGGGCTAGTAGTCTGCAGGGCTAGCTAGGGAAACAGGGAGGGGTGTGGGATCTGAGTGAACATCAATGCATCATGGTAGTTGTAAAATAAGAGAGCAGAAAGCTACCCATGTAAAAAATGCAGAGGATACCAGGAGCTCCCAGAGAAACCCAGAAATCACTCAAAACACTGCTAAAGGTATTTGGGTGCACTTATTAACCCTTTAATATCACTAACAGACCTTTTTTTTTTTTTTTTAAAGTTTGTTTTGCCCGGAAAACCCCTTTAATGTTACATAATTAGATGTATATTTTGTTACATATTTGCTTTAATAAGAATTCAGTCATTGGCTTTTTAATGAATTAGAGAATCTTTGCTGGTTCTGACCCACCTTGGCTATCAGCCTTTTGTGAAGGAATTGGAGTCAATTCAGGAGACAAGTTGATGTGTGGAAAAATGGAGTCTGAGTCTGTGGTTTGGCCTACTAATTCCACAACCCTGCTTGACAGTAATTTAATCACATATGTTCTCCTGTTGAGACCTCAACTATAATCTGTGGGGAATCCTGACATTTAGCGTTCAGTTTTATTGTAGGGTCACTACAGGGGAAATTAGGTATTACACAGTGCCCATTCAAATCAATGTGATGCAGGATCGGAGAGGTCCTCCAGACCAAAAGGCACTCTGAAACTGCTCTCCACTGTGCACAAGAAATGAGGTTCCTGAACAGAGAACCTTCTCCCTTCATTACAGTAGAACTCTTTAATAGGAAATATGAATATGGATTTCCTAAACTGGACAGCTCCTTTCAGGGTTTTTCGACTTTTTGAAAGCCCAAATATAAGCTATCTATCAGTAATAGAGAAAAAGTTCTACAAGCAGAGAAATAATTTAGCAGCACAGAACAATACAATACAGATGCACCAGGTTCACAGATACCTTTAGATCCCATGTACACTGGTAAATTTGGACTGGAAAATCCAGTCCATACATCGGCCAGTTTTCCTGGTACAAAAATAGTCAGTGATTTATGATGCTGGAATTCCCTGCCTGATTGTGGCTTCACTGTCCAATATATAGTACAAGAGAGTGAAGCCATGGAAAGATGGGGCCCCTTAATCATAGAACACTATGTTACAAGATCCATTTTTTGACTTGGTTTGGCCTGGGAAATTTAGCCGATAAATTGTCCCTTGTGCATGGAGGCATAATAGTAAAACCAGAATAATGAGAGGCTCAGGCACAAGCTTGAAAAAGCTCATAGTGAGATAAAATGTTGCTCTGGGAATAACCTCAGTGTGCCTCCAATTGAGTACAGTGGAAAACAGAGCTTGTATTGCGCTAGTTCCCTATAAACAAAGGTTTTTAAAGAGAACCTATCACCACCTCCAAGAAGTCCAACTCTTCCCATCACTACCTCCAAGTCCAACCCTTCCCATTACCACCTCCAAAAAGTCCAACTCTTCCCATCACTACCTCTAAGAAGTCCAAGTCTTCCCATCACCACCTCCAAAAAGTCCAACGCTTCCCATCATCACCTCCAAAAAGTCCAACTCTTCCCATCACCACCTCCAAAAAGTCCAACTCTTCCCATCACCACCTCCAAGAAGTCCAACTCTTCCTATCACCACCTCCAAGAAGTCCAACTCCAACTTTTAGTAAGATTAGTAATTTTACAGCTAAAAATGCCACATGAAACCCCATAGTAGTATAATGTTGTACCGTGTTAGCCATTGAAAGTAGTGGAAGAGTGAAGAAATCAGGCGATACCTTTTAGAGGCTAACTGAGTATATTTATAAGTAAGTTTTCAGGAGTACTCCAGTCTTCCCGAGTCCGATTTTTAGTTAAAATATAAATAGAACCAATTGGTAATCTAAAATTATAATTTTAAAATTGATTAATATTATAACGGCTGTTCTTTTGGGAAGGGGAGGACATTCTGCAACCCAATGTGGAACAGTAAGTCTTACATTTTCTGAACTTATTGTATTATCCATGTACCATTAAATCACACATTCAAAAGAATTGAAAAAAGGTCTATTTTTTTTTTTCTTAATTGAGATTTTTTTTTCCCACCCAAAAAAAAATCTTTTTTTTTTTTTTTTTTATTTAAAAGACAAAAATCAAGAGTATTGTTCTGTAAATTTAATGTAATCTATCATTACGACCGTTCACTGGTAAATTTTCAAAGGAAGCAAAACAATAGAGGTAGTTGTGCTATGTGTTTAAAATTTAGGCCACATTTAAGTCAAATGAAGATACTTATCTACGTATTGGGATTTTAATGGCATCTACTTTGAATAAAATAAGCGGTATATACTTATTTTCATTTGTGTATGGTAATCAAATATATTCATTTTATATTGTTCTAAAATATGGTTCCAGGAAGTCTGCATTTAAGTATCTAATTTAAGTGTTTAATATCATCTGTACATGGATTTTTTTTTTTTTTTTTTTTACTTTTTTGCAGGATGTTTTTTATTTTATTTTTTATGTATTATTTTATATAGCTATATATATATATATATATATATTTGTATAATTTTTTTAATGTACAAAATAAATATCAATAAAAAAAATCATTAAAGCCTAATAGAGATATTATACTATTGCCATTAAAATATCAAGAATTACATTTGTACATGGTTAGAAAATTCAGTTAATTATTTTTAATGTAGGGGAAAAAAATTGAATTCTTTCTGCATAATTCTCGGGACAAATGAATTGTCATTCCATATCTATACAGAGAACATCATTTACTAATTGCACAGATGCGGTGTAAAATACAGTCTGCCTATAAATGATGGACGCACAATTTCATCTATTAGTTTTGTCAAGGTAGCCATGAATTATATATGTAAAATAGCCTTTGAGCTGTCATGTGATCTCAAAAAACCCTTTCTGTGGCCTTAACAATACAAATGCATTTATCTTATCCATCTTGTACGGTAGTACAGTGGAGTAGATGATTTCAGATGTTACCACTGTCATGTAGACGATTATCACACCAGACTGCCACTGTTATTATTTTATGAGCAGAAAAAAAAAATTCTACCAAATTTAAGGGAGGGAAAAACTTTTTAGGGAAATTTTTTGTCTTCTAGAATATCCTCTAGTATACCTAAGTATACGCTAAAGGTGAATAAGACCCAATCACCTTTAAATAGTTCTTAAAGGAATGAAACCGGTAGTCTGGAGACGAAGTATCAGGACTGATTTCTCCTGCCTTGTAGGTCAGTTCATGTACAAGACATGAAAAAGTCACAATTTTTGTTTCAGGTTTCTTGCAACTTTTTTTTTTTCTTTTTTATGCTGCCCTCACCAGATTTATGATCATTTGTACTAATAATGCCAGCTTATAGCATTTCAGTTCATTCACACATCCTGGTGGAGGGTGGGCCTGATTTATGAGGTTTTTGATTTATGATTTTGAAAATTCCAGTCTTGATAAATCTGTTCCATTGACTTCTATGGAAGAGTGTTGTGGGCATGCTCTATGCCCTGTGCAGAGGACACTGTGAAAAAAGATCGGAAGATAAGTTGTGTCCATCACCCGTTGTGGATGGTGGATCCTGTGTTGGCTATATAGAGTTGTTACCTGTCCTTGTTATCCTAACCGTTATGATAATGAGGTGACTGCTAAAAAGTGATCTCTGCAGAACAGGATGGGTCGGTCTATAATGACTGCAGTCTACACAGGAGCAGTAGAAACAAAATGTTAGAAAACAAGTTCTGCTGCAAACTTGTTTCATTTTTCATTCTATATGCATTGAGGGTCTAAAAACTAATGTTGTTGAAGGTGGATATAGCCTTTGCCGGTTGTCTCATGAAAACTACCACTATGCATATGCCCTCTCAGGGTGAATGGATATCATAGATAGATAGAAGTTCTTGCTTTGGCTGATTCAGTCCATCCATGTATAGCTAGCTGTAATAGCATGTTTCCTTCCTTACCCTTCATCTGAGCCGATCATGTCCAGATATGGGTGTCACAAGATGACCAGCTTTTCACAAACACATGATTTCCTGATACTCTGTCACAAGGTGTCTGTTCTATATATGTGGTCATTCAATGGCTGTGCTGTGAATTTGAGCTAAGGTAGCTATGGACATATTTCCCTTGCAGTGACCAGTTTGGGGTAAGTTTATGCCCTGCTGCTACTCCTCAGAAATACATTGTACAATTTAAATATTTTAATATTTAAAATATTTTTTTATTACATCCAAAAGTGACATTCATATCAGAGTTTTCTGGATGCCTATGTATAAGCCCAAACCATGAGTAGATCCAAAATACAGAGGAAATGCAAATCTTACCATTACTTGTTTGTGTAGGTTCAACTTTTAGCTTTGGCTTACAAATACTGATCCAAAATACTGAATAAATGACTGTCTGTGAAAGTGACCAAACGGCAAATGGCTAACTTATTTTAAACTTTGACCTGTTCATAGGACCAATGGCCAATTCAGAACCAGCATATCACCCCAGCCCTGCAGATAGATAGGTTAGTGTCACCAGAACCAGCATATCACCCCAGCCCTGCAGATAGATAGGTTAGTGTCACCAGGACCCAGCATATCACCCCAGCCCTGCAGATAGATAGGTTAGTGTCACCAGAACCAGCATATCACCCCAGCCCTGCAGATAGATAGGTTAGTGTCACCAGAACCAGCGTATCACCCCAGCCCTGCAGATAGATAGGTTAGGGTCACCTAAATCATATGGTGTTTCTCCTAGTGTATCGACACCTTCATTGCTGAGATATTGCAGTTCTTGTGACTATATAAATGAGCTTTTTGCAATGAGGGTGTTGTCATTGCTCCAGAGAGATAAGTGACAAAGCCTTCATTGCTCCAAAGTAATCATTTGCATATTGACAAGAGCAGCGATAACTTGGCAATGGAGGCAGTGATTCACAAGGGGAAAACACCATATGATTTAGGTGACCCTAACCTATCTATCTGCTGAGTTGGGTTGATATGCTGGGTTCTGGTGACACACTCCCTTTAAGTATGAGACAGTAGACCCATGATTGGGTTGGAACTGAGATTATCAATGATCACTATGAAGCTGTAAGTTCACTTGTATGAAATAGAACTGTGATATCGTCTCCTGCATTAGGCCACATAAGGTTATATTCACACTACATTTGAAGTATTCTTCAGACCCAAGAGTGTAATAAGCAGAGGCCCAGAGGAGGTGTGGAAAAATAATAAACGCCCATATTCACCTTACTTCTTCTCTCCAGGGCTCCCTTGTAGCGTCCGCTCTTCTTTCCTCAGTGTCCTTGGCTTCTTCAGCTCTACGTTGTGATGTCAGTGGGCCCCAGATCACTGCTGATGTTGACATACCCCATGTGACAATAGAGGACCAATCACAGGGTTGTTGACCTGGGGCTGTTGATGTCACCCAAGTGGCTTGAAGATGCTTGAGAACAACAGTTGCCAACAGAGAGCACAGAAGAAGTGATGGTAAGTGAGTTTGCACCTACCCTAGTCCTCTGCTTATTATACTCTGAAGTCTGAAGAGACGCCACAGTGTAGTAATAGCAGTTCCGTTTCAGACAGAATTAAAACTTGTGGGTGCAAGTCACAAATCTTCAAATAAATAAAATTTTCCAAGGTTTACGCATCTCCACTGTCTAGTCTGACTTTATAACACCTATTAGTTGGCTTATTTTGAGCCCGAATTTTGTGTAATTTGGGCACATTTTAGCAAATTTAAGCTGTGCTTTCCTTTTTGGAAGACATGCCCATATGTCTAGCAAGTCATAAAGATCAGATGTGCCACATATACACAAGAGTTTAGAGGTAACTGCAGTCATAACTCTGCCCCAGTATTTGTTTGATGTATGCAGTTGTAGTGGTCCATGAAGTCTTCTGGTGGCCACTCGTATCTTTGTATTTAGAGGACTATTTTTTATATATATATGCTAGGTTCACATTAGAGTCGCCTTTCCATCGTATCAGTCCATCGGGGGACCAGAACAACAGAGAGACGGACTGCTAAAACAACGGTACTACAAAGAGTACAATGGACCCCATTGACTACTCGGGTCCATCTGGGGTCCGTCATTATAAAACTAAAACTGGCAGAAGAAAAAGTCCTTCGTGCAGGACTTTTTCCTCTTCCGATTTGCAAGTGGACACTGCGATACGGATATGAATGTAGTCTTAGTCAGAATGTGTTTCTCAGGTTTCTTTCGCAGACCTATACCAGCACATATATCTCCCCCTCCATTGGTTTTGAGAATAAAGCCACACAACGTTAGAAAGTTATCTGAAATCCAGCGAGTGAGATAGAAAGCTTCTCAATTCCAACTCACTAAGAATCTTTTCTTTTCTGCTGCAAGCATGCGGCAAACGGAAGACGTGCAAATAATGTAAGCGAGCAGAACGTTCATGAGCTGGGCGACTGTTCTCTATTACAAGGCTGTGTGCGCGGCACAAGAAAACTATCGCTCATCACCTTTAACTATTAGAGATACAAGAAACACGTAGACTTTATTGGTGAAAGGATTGAGGGGAATTCTGTGGTATGGAATGTCTTCCATTGACGTATCTATTAATAGTTTTAGCATATCATTACGTTTTGATGTCAGAAAGATGAAGATGATATAGATATGAATGGCATGGCATAGATGCAGAACATCCCTTATTGGAGATAAAGGGGTTTCCTTCACTTTGGTTCTCCCTTTGAAGTAGAACGAAGAGCAGTTTTTGGTGACCTGACCTGTTCGTGCATTACATAGTTGAGCATTGCTATGGCTGGTGTGTAATGTCTCGTTTCCTAGAAGCCAGAGTTCTTCTCTGTGGTCAAGGATCTTCAGGTTACAGTGGATTCCAGGCAACTGATTTTCTTCACATCTCCTTAAGACATATGAACACTTTAGACTGCAGTCACTGTGGCAAGCTGCAATATCGGTGCCCGGCCACTATATAGGGATTGGAGCCAGCTCCATGCTGTGTATACTGCAGGTGTTGGAAATGGCCATAAACCTGTGCGAGGAACCGCTGGTGACGCCCTAACAATCAAAGATTTATGGTCTATCGTAATGCCATAAAAAAAATTCTGGTGAATGTTCCAATAAATATAGACCAGGTCCTATCCTTCTGTGTGATATCGGAACGGGACAGAACCCTCCATAGGAATGAATGAAGCATGGAAGGCACTCAAATGTCAACTGCGTGTGATGAGTGTGCTTTCTGTTAAATAAAATGAGCCCCCTTTGGCCTGCACACTTGGTTGTGTGCATGAAGACATAGTGAGCTTTTCCAGGCATATACCCCGGTGTAAACAAAAACTAATGTAGCAGTTTTTTTGTTTTTTTTATTTTACTGACCATTAGGCAAAACATTGCATTTTATCAGTGAAGTCCTCAGGGCCAGAGGTTTATGACAAGTGTCTGATATTTAACTGTATTGCAGTCTGTGGGAGATTCACTATATAGCTATTGAGGCTACTCATAGACCAGCCTCACTAGCTATAATGCAATGACAAGCCTGGGAGCCTCTGGCTCCTGGCTGTCAGAAGAACAGGTCATCTCCCGCAATCTCGCCACATGGGAGCCAACCTGCAACAATAAAGGTATGGGGCCAGTGGAGACTCTGATGTGAACTCTGATCGTGGGAATTAGCACTGGGCTACAGCAGAGACCCAGTGTTAGGATTCCAATACATTGCTAAAATGACATGCACTAAAATACAGGAGAGAAGCAGCAGAAATGGGCTGACAACTGCGAGCAGTAAAAATGCTACTTAAAGGCAATACACCTCTGCGAGCCAAGACCAGCCCCAGATGCCTTCACCAGAGCTCCTCTCAAGAAGAGGTGGCCTTTCGCTGAATCTGAAGGCCGGAATTGTCACCAGAACAGAAAGTGTATTACAAATAAATGCACTGCAGCAGAAGCCTACACCAGAACCACACACTACTCACAGGGGCAAAGATCAAAGAATGGTTGTCAATCACAAGTCAGTAGCTGAAGATGGCAACGAGGATCCAAATCACGAGGTGAAAACAAATCCGGAAAACAAAGCCAATAAGTCGAAACCGATCGGGAACGCCAGAACAAAATCGTAGGACAAAAGAGTAATCAAGTAACTTAGCCAGAGGTCAGAATAGATGTGAACAACGCAAGGACAGCAATGAAACTGGAGTACTACAAGTTTTACCAGCAATCCTAGTTTAGCAAGGAGGGGTTTATAAAGGCCTGCTCAGGCACTGATTGAAAAGGCCTATAGGTCAGGAGAGGAAGCTTCCCAATGTTGTCACAGCAGCCTTAAAGAAGCAACAACAATCCGTAACAGGAAGCTTCCCCATGTTGACACGGCAAGCTTAAAGCAGCAGTGGCGGCCTCTCTCCTGCATCTTTAAAGACCAAGCATCCCCTATACTAGTACGGTGGATGTCGGGAAGGGGTTAATTAGTGGTCATCTAATTAGCTAGCCAAGGGTACTGACCATTGGAGACATGGTGGCAGCGGACCTGGCTGATCAAAAAGTCTATATGATGATCAAAGAAACAAATGACATCACAGGTGGGAGGTTGCAGGAAGTATCTTGGGGGGTTCAGGGGTCCATAAATGTGATGAGGTTCATGATTTCAGTTGTCAGATTCCTTGGAGCTCGTGTGAATCCTGTCCTAGACTTAACACCAGGTTATTCTCATTTATTTTACATTGTTTGCAGGTATTTGTCTTCCTTATTCCATTTTTTTATTGCCATGCACTGTACCTTTTTTACATATATAAAAACTAAAATTTAATAAGATTGCCCTTTGGCTCTAATGTTTCCCACTTCCAAAGAGTGAATATCGCTAGCCGTGTTACCCTGTTTTGTGCTAGTTGTGCATGGTGTGGGCATACTGGTGTCTCGTCGTACCGTAAGTGGTGAGTGGTGTCAGCTTTCTGTGTATGCAGAGAGTAAAAGGGCTAGCCGAAAATAAAATGTCTGCCTCCCATTGAAATGAATGCGTATTCTACTGCAAAAATTCCTTTCTGTAAACTTACTCTTTTAGGGCAAGCATGTCTAAAGCAAATAGATTATACCCTTGCAGCTCTGGTGCCTCAGAACTTGGATGGAGGACAAAATTAGTAAATTAAATATACAAGGTTATTATAAAGTTATGGCCTTAAAGGGAACCTATGGAAAGTGCAGTCCGATTTACATGTGGCATGTTATAGAGCAGGAGGAACTTGTATGGCTATATATAGGTACAGCTGTCAATAACTATACTTCCTGGTGTCCGGCACTTCCTGGTCCTGGAGATTCTTTTAGTCAGTCACTGGCTGAGGCAAGGCCTTTCTCCAGCCAGTGATTGGCTAAAATGAGCATCTTCAAGCATTTCCTGTGTGTCAGGAAATAGCAGGGACCCGGGCAACTTCTGGACGGAGCAGCAAGGGATTGTGGAGAGGTGAGTAAACTTTTGTTATGTTCATGCACTTTTGATTTTAACTTGTATGCACTGGAAAAATCCCGTTACTTATAGTATTTGTCTTCCCTCTGCACACAACTCTGCACATCATGTCCTAATCTATACAACAAAGCTGAAATCTTAGTGGCAGTAAACAGAATGTGTCGGCCTAATGTGTCTGTTCTAGTGGACAGTCTGAAAACTGCAATTTTTCAAGATTATTTTATTTTTTTTTTTTTTTAATATGTATAGTCACTTAGAACATATTGTAAAATTTTTAATAATATGTTCCTTGAAAGGGGTTTTCTGGGACTTATAAATTAATGCTCTATCCTTAGGAAAGGTCATCAACGTGATCGTGGGGATCCAACACCTGGGAAGCTCGCTGACCAGCTGTTTGAAGTGGCTGCTACTCTCACAATCACTGCGATCGATGGCATCACATTCAGCAGTAAAATTGTACAGTAGCAGCTCAGTCCCATTCATGTGAATGAGGTTGAGCTGCAATACCAAGGACAGCCCCTACAATATGTATAGTGCTGTGCTTACTATTCAGCAAAAAGGCCACAGCCTCATCTGAACACTGTGGTCTCCTCAGTCAACTGATCCACGGGGGTCCTGGGTATTGGACCCCACCAATCATATATTGATGACCTATCCTAATGAAAAGGGAGCCTGTTACCAGAACCAAGCATACCAGCCCAGCCGTGATAGGTTATGGCCACCTGAATCAGATGGTGCTTTCACCTTGTGAGTCACTGCCTCTTTTGCCAAGATATTGCCGTTCTTGTCAATATGCAAATGAGCTCTTTGGAGCAATGAGGGACTGTCACTCACCTCTTTAGAGCAATAGTAAGGCCCTCTTTGCTCAATGAGCTAATTTGCATATTGACAAAAATATTATTTCAGCAACGAAGTTGCCGATTCACAAGGAGAAAACAACATTTCATCCAGATAACCTATCTATCTGCCTGGCTGGGTTGATATTCCGAATTCAGGTGACAGACTCCTTTTAAGGATGCATTCACACAATGTGGTCAAATCACACTTTTTGTCGCCACGATCATGCCTACAAAATCCTTCTGTGTGCCCCAATGTTGTGCTACATAATCGTGTGGATGTACCCTTAAAGTAAGAAGTCGAGATGAAATGACTGAAACCAACATTGTGTCTATGTCTACAATTGGCGGTGAGTGTACTGCTCGAGTCTGTTCATTGTACGTGAATACATAATACCATTTTTTATCTTTTTCCCCCAGGTATCTGGCCCTCTGAAGAGGTTTTGGCCTACTATTGTCTCAAACACAAAGACCTGTTCAGGTGAACGCTAATGTGCATGCCCGTACCGTACTAGTAATGTCTCCTTTCTATTAGATTGCTTATGATGTATGGAAAAAAGTACAAGGTGACAACGTGTTGCTGCTGACAAGGCATGCTAAACTGCCCGTAGGTACTAATATTGCACAGCAAGCTTTGCTGTACGTCAAAGAATTCTGATTTCCACTTGAGGCATTTTATTTCGCTTTGATTTTTTGGGAAACAAAAGTGAGTCTTCAGTCAATCAATGCGTATTGTGAAGGTCAGGGAGAATAACAGGCATTTCCTCAACTCCTTTCTGTCATTAGAACTATTGAGCATTATGCAATAAAAATGCCATATCATTTAGCTTTGTCTGCCGGCAATGGTCATATCAGCAGACTGTGTATTTTCTTACTTTTAATACCTGGTGCCGTGCCAGCGCCGAAGCAATTCCAGTTTTAAAAGGCCCAATGTAGCCCTAACCACTGGGGAGACGCGGGCCATGCTTCTTTTGTAAAGTCACCGACAGTCACACAGTTCTTAATTGTAACGCGATATTGCTTGCCGAATACAAAGTTGCCAAAAAAAAAAAAAAAATCAAAATTCAAAAATAAGAAAAGATGGAGGGGAGGAATTTTTTATTTTTTTTCTTGTAAAATTTCGTAATGTGCTAAAAGTTCTACAGAAAGAGGATTAATCGTGCAATTTTGTTCTAACAATTACATTTCGCTACTCTAGCAAGTTTCAGTTTTAATAGAGAATACTATTGACAAAGGAGAAAGGAAAGAGGGAAAAAAAAAAAAACCTTGGATTTTTGAGCTCAGCGGTGGTAATGTTGCAGCAAACACTAATGAGGGAACCCCCACGGTTTTGCCTGCTTTGTGACTTTTCTTTATCATAATTATTTTTAAAACGCAAAACGCCATGAGGTCGCCCGGTAGTGTCCCTACAACTTCCTGGCAACTTGTATTTTTTTTTTTTTTTTTTTTCTTTTTCCCCACTCCGCTGCAGATGGCAGTTTGTTCTTGTAACATATATATGTCTGCCCATTTTCTTCCTATTTGTATGGTTTCTTTTCTGTTTTCCAGGGACCTTGCTGTGTGTGAGCTAGGGGGTGGCATGACATGCTTGGCTGGTCTCATGGTAGGTTTTTTCTCAATTCCAATTCCATTCACAGAGTGGAACAAAAGGGGAAACAGTTCCACTGCCACCAACTGCTGGGTCAGAGAACTGTCAACAGCCTCAGCTGCGGTCAAGCTGCAGTCTTGAGAGATCTTCCAGGCTGCCTCGCTTTCCGTGTGGTATTGATTTTATGGTTGCCTCGGAGAGCAGAAACGTTTTCCTTGAGAGTAGTCGATATCTCTTGTTGTGACATTCCAATCCACAATATGTTACGTCTTGCCATAGTTGAAGCTTTCTTTTTTTCCCTTACCAGATTATAGTCCCATTTGCTAAAATACAGGAATAGCCTTGCAAATCACAGTTGGAGCACTATGATATAGCTGCTAATGTTTTGCCTGCATTATTACACCAACAAACATGATCCAGAGCTCTCGGTAATTAGATTCTTTTGAGATAGATTGGCCATTCAGGAGAGTCGTGACCATTCTTCGGTTCGCGAGTCATGTATTCAGAAGATATTATGTTGCAGCCCTGTGCATTAGACAAGTTTCTATGTCTCGGCAAATAAAGGCATATTGTTACGCTGATTGGCATTTGACAAACCTGTCGCATTTATACAATGTGTTGAGGTTACAGCCCAATGTGCGAGGATGTCAAGCTCACAAAAAAAATTACCCTTACAAAGCCATCAGCTTGCAATGCAAAGTTATATGAAGGGCACCAGGCAGCCAGACAGAAAGAGGCTGAAAGGCAGAATGACAGGCCTGGTATGATGGTTCTACTAGATAAACAGAACCCGCAAATGAAAGCCTCTCGGAATACCATCATCCGTTGTCACAATGCAATTACTGAACAGAATGATAGCAAGATAGAGACTCCCGCAAATGGAAAGATAAAAGTATTGACTGATTTGATTGAATGATTAAAATAATGCAGACATAAAATGAAAAAGATTGAAGATTGTTACGGAGAAATAGTGGAAGAAGCATGATACTGAATACTTGTCACTCCCGGGTCTACTTCCGCGCGGCCGGCGCTTCCTCACTCGTTTCCCCTCTTCTCCTTCCTTTATAGGTTGCCGTTTCAGCTGAAGCAAAAGAAGTTCTCCTAACGGATGGGAACGAGAAGGCCATTACAAGTATCCTTACATGGAAAGTAGGGCGAGTGTTCCTGCGTGTTAAAAAGTAAAGATGAGAATTTGAAGGAAAAAAAAAAACATTGACTATTTTTTAGAATCTGTTCACACTGCACTTGAGTTCTCCGCCAGAGATATACAACAGGAAGACATACACCTCCGACAAAAGGGTGTCCTCTTGGCGTACACCATGACTATGGTCCGCATTGTTAAAAAAAAAAAAAAGTAGTATACCATGGGGTTTACATTTTTTACTGTATTTCTCTGTATAGAATAGGCCAATGGATACCTGACCTAGCCATGCCAAGAGGGCACCCTTTCTATATGTCTGGTGAATGTGACCCTATAGGCTAGGAGCTTCCCTGTTGACCACAGTTCGTAATTGTGATGTGAACAGAACCAAATTATCTGTACATACAAAAACTTTAAAAATTTGTCAAAGTTCTAGTTCACAATTTTTTTCACGTACACAAATATATAGGAAAATTTTCAGGATGTTCTTAAGCAACCAAAATAGCCCTATTGGTAGTATACTGTAACATTTTTCGATGGTTGACAAGTCACAAGATCATCTGGTATTATCAGGAATCCTCAGAAAAAGAAGTGTATGCAAGGAATTATGAGATGATTAGGTTAAAGATTACTTTTAGCAACCACCACCTCTAGTTCTTAGCATCTGTTAATAGCTGCTGCTCCACTGATTCTGACACAGTTGGAATTTTTTCTCTAGCCCCCCACCATTCCTGAGCAACCAGTGCAAGTAGTTTTGGTCACTGATATACTAATTAGGCTGTCTACTGTGAAGTTGGCAGCCTCAGGCAGGAACAGACAAGGGGGTGTGTGTTCTAATCTGAAAGCTCAGAATCATGCCCCCTTGCCTGCTCCTGCCTGATGCTGCCCATTTGATGGGAGAGAGCCTAATTAGCATATCAGACACCAAACTTAATTGCAGTGGTTGCTCAGGAATGGTGGGGGCTAGAGAAAAAAATTCCATCTGCCTCAGAATCAGTGAAGCAGTGCATATTAGATGCTAAGAATTGGTGGAGGCGGTGAAAGGTCCTCTTCAAGTCTTGTAATATTGATTACATGATATCTTGTACTTTGGGAAATCCGCTTTTCTGACACTTTGTGCTGCTACATTTTATTAAAATTTTACAATTTATGCATAAATTTGCAGTGGTGTATTCAGGAGAGGTAGCCCATAGCAAAAATAAAATGGGCTTCCCCTTATATTGTTGTGTTGTGCCAAAAAAGAATGGGTGGTATCTATTTGCACACCACACCCTTTCCAGCACCTTAGGGCCAAATCTCACCCTCTTTCATATGACCATGCAGTTTCATTGCACAGGTTTTTAATAACCAGTGTCAAAAGGGAATTGACCCAGCCAGGGCTTGACCACCTCTCTCCGAGGGCTTTATGTATGATATTTACCTATACAGAATGAACTATTATATTCATCAGTATTCTGCAGTTACTTTCTAAAAACCAACACATGATATCAGTAATATGGGTAAAGTATTTAGCTCTCATGGAAAAAAAGAAGATTGTGAATCTGGAGCCACTGGTTGGAAGGTAGCAATTCTGTAAGTCAATGTCTGATCTTTTAGGCTAAGGCCCAACGTTGCGGAAACGCAGCTTTTTTTGTTGCAGATTTTGCTGTGTTTTTTTGAGCCAAAGCCAAGAATGACTCCAAAAGGAATGGGAAATATCTAGGAAGTTCTTATACTTCTACCTTCTGCTCAATCCACTCATGGCTTTGGCTCAAAAAAACGCAACAGAATCTCGAACAAAAAAAATCTGTGATTCCGCAACGTGGGGCCTCAGCCTCACTCAGTTGCTTACTCTTTTTCTCCTAAAGGAAGTCTGCCACCAGTAAGTTCACTTCTTATATGCTGTTTTACGGTTGTTGGTGCAATCTTACTGGTGAAAAGAACAACGTTGAATCATATGCAAATGATCCGTTTAGTCTCTGAGGGTTGCTGCACCAGTTTTCACCTGTGGGGCGGCGTTGGGTAGCTAATGAGTGAAAATGGGTGCTCTGACATGTGCCCATGCCTCAGTAGCACCAAAAAGCAATTTGGATACGGATTCAAGTTTTTCTCACCACCAATTTTTTTAGCCACATGAAACCTCAAGAAATTGGATCAACCAGTGTGTGATGGTGCGATGTCTCCTGTTCATTGATGTGCCAGTTATCGCCACTTGTCACAAACTGAAATGGACAGAATCTTTGAACTGAAAGATCTTGGTTTATCCCTCCAGTAGATCACTACGCACCAAGGTTGAGATGTCAGCACTGTCCAAAGTCACGTGCCCTTGTGGTACGGAGAAAAACAAACTGGAATGACAGCAAGAGGTGCTTGGAGGCGAATCTCTGCATGGACAGACCTTCTAATTTGGACATCACATCCCAAGCGTGGGGTGGCAAGCAGCATCAACACCAACCATTAGAAGGTATTTGCACAACATTATCCAGCTACAGGTGTTCCTTTAACCTCACGCCACCACTTTCAAAGGCTATCATGGTGGACAGCAAATTGGCAATGGAGGCTGGAATAGAGGACTATTCCAGAGGTCTAGCGATGAGCCCTGGTTTTTGTGGGCAATGCAATGAGGAGGCCTTCACAAGAGAATGTTGCACCAATCCTACTCCTGGGATTTTGGTGTGTGGTGACATAATGAATAGTAACTGGACCACTGTACAGTCATGGCCAAAAGTTTTGAGAATGATACAAATATTAATTTTTACAAAGTCTACTGCTTCCGTTTTTCTAATGGCAATTTGCATATACTCCAGAATGTTATAAAGAGTGATCAGCTTAACAGCAATTACTTGCAAAGTCAATATTTGCCTAGAAAATGAACTTTATCCCCCAAAACACATTTCAACATCATTGCAGCCCTGCCTTAAAAGGACCACCTAACATCGTTTCAGTGATTGCTCCATTAACACAGGTGTGGGTGTTGATGAGGACAGGGCTGGAGATCAATCTGTCATGATTAAGTAAGAATGACACCACTGGACAATTTAAAAGGAGGCTGGTGCTTGCCATCATTGTTTCTCTTCTGTTAACCATGGTTATCCCTAAAGAAACACGTGCAGTCATCATTGCACTGCACAAAAATGGCCTAACTGGGAAGAGTATTGCAGCTAGAAAGATTGCACCTCAGTCAACAATCTATCGCATCATCAAGAACTTCAAGGAGAGAGGTTCCATTGGTGCCAAAAAGGCTCCAGGGCGCCCAAGAAAGACCAGCAAGCGGCAGGACCGTCTCTTAAAAGTGTTTCAGCTGCGGGATCGGGCTACCAGCAGTGCAGAGCTTGCTGAGGAATGGCAGCAGGCAGGTGTGAGTGCATCTGCACGCACTGTGAGGCGGAGACTCTTGGAGCAAGGCCTGGTCTCAAGGAGGGCAGCAAAGAAGCCACTTCTCTCCAGAAAAAACATCAGGGACAGACTGATATTCTGCAAAAGGTACAGGGAGTGGACTGCTGAGGACTGGGGGAAAGTCATTTTCTCTGATGAATCCCCTTTTCCATTGTTTGGAACATCTGGAAAACAGCTTATTCGGAGAAGAAGAGGTGAGCGCTACCACCAGTCTTGTCTCATGCCAACTGTAAAGCATCCTGAAACCATTCATGTGTGGGGTTGCTTCTCAGCCAAGGGAATCGGCTCTCTCACAGTCTTGCCATGAATAAAGAATGGTACCAGAATGTCCTCCAAGAGCAACTTCTCCCAACCGTCCAAGAGCAGTATGGCGCTCAACAATGCCTTTTCCAGCATGATGGAGCACCTTGCCATAAAGCAAAGGTGATAACTAAATGGCTCAGGGAACAAAACATAGAGATTTTGGGTCCATGGCCTGGAAACTCCCCAGATCTTAATCCCATTGAGAACTTGTGGTCAATCATCAAGAGACGGGTGGACAAACAAAAACCAACAAATTCAGACAAAATTAAAGCATTGATTCTGCAAGAATGGACTGCTATCAGTCAGGATTTGGTCCAGAAGTTGATTGAGAGCATGCCAGGGAGAATTGCAGAGGTCCTGAAGAAGAAGGGTCAACACTGCAAATATTGACTTGCTGCATTAACTCATTCTAACTGTCAATATAAGCTTCTGTTACTCATAATATGAATGCAATTCTATTTCTGTATGTGATAAAAACATCTGACAAACACACATAAAAACCAGAGGGCAGCAGATCATGTGACAATAGAATATTTGTGTCATTCTCAAAACTTTTGGCCATGACTGTAGTCTTCACTTCAAGTACACTAACAACTTGGCATTAAATTGATTTGGTGGTGGAAAAAGTGATATGGCCATTCGTTCCAAGCGCTGTTCTTGAACACGAAAACAACAAGCCGCATGTTGTTCCTGTCTCTTGTTCTGTGAGCAGCCTGTGTGGCTTAAATATGGTACAATGGCCTGCAGCGTCTCCCATCAAGCACATCTGGAACGTCCTTGGCTGGAAATATCAAAAGGAGCTGCCAGTGGCCAGTCTTGGAGATGTACATGCCCAATCCATTGTGTGGCATAACATTCGTCAGACATCCATTGATAGCAAGCCATGGCGTATAAGTGCGTGTGGCGCTCATACTCAATACCGAATAAATCGAGATGTTTGGAATATTTTGTTTCCATTTTTTTATTATTTGCAAATCATTAACATGTCTATCCATCCCCTGATTTACAGGATTCTTAGACTTTTCCTTGTTGATGTTGCAATCATATATATGTATATATGTGTGTGTTTATAGCCAGCCACTCTTTAGGTAGTTAATTTACACGATTAGGCATAGCATAACCAAGTGAATTTTATGTGACACGGCTTTGCTGCGCACAGACAGCAGGAAAATTGAACTGTACAGTGGGAAGAGTAATTTGCAGCTGCACTGAATGGTACGACTGGCATGAAGACTGATTTCTACAGTGAAGCTGTTGGAGATTAAGAGAGGAAATGGAAGATGTCTATTTGCATTTGTTCTCTTGATTCATTTATCGTGAATTGCCGAGGAAGATGAAATTGTTATTCCCCTGCAATTATAGTCTCTAAATGATGATATCTCCTAAATACAATAGCAGGTATAGCCTGAAGAAGGGCGCACTACATACAGGATAGGATCATGCTATAGAGATATCTGGGATAGAAAACAAACCCCTAAGAAATATTGCCGATCACCCAGCAGCGTGAGGTTGTGTAAGCCTCTCTCCACTCCACATTTTTGGCCTACATCAAACATTTAGTGTAATATACCCATGAGTTCCTATTGGAAACAGCTATGCCAAAAGTGTACAGTGTATTTGGCAGGATTCTCTACCCGGCTGCTGCACCTTTAACGTTACCATGCCAACCTGGGAAACTTTTGCAGTTTTAGAGTTTTTCTGTCTGGCTTGGTCCAGTTAGCAGCTGAGGAGGCCTATGTAAGACCCCACCCTCCTGACACAGGCGCTGACTAATTAGTTTACTACTCCTGGTTTGGCTTTTTTACCTGTTTGTGTCTATTTGCTATTTACTGACCCCATGGCTTGTTCTCGGACTTCCCTTTGTCTCCTGATTCTGCTTTGACGCTCCCATTTGGATTTGTGACCCTTGTCTTGTTTCCTAGATTTGCGTTTGCCTCCTGATTTAGTCTCTGTCTTCCTCTCATGATACTGACCCGTGCTTCTACAACTTGTCTCCTCCACTGAGTAAGTTATAGGGGTTTTTGTTTTGGCTTCTTCAGTGGTGTGTTTGTTATTGGTACATCTATCGGTTTGGTGACAATTCAGACTCCCAGATTCAGCGCAAGTCCAACCTGCCTCGCGGTGGGCTCTGTTGAAGGTATCTGGGGATCTGTCTTAGCTCACAGAAGTGTGCTAGTTTTAAATAGTTGTCTCTACTGCTTGCAGTTATCAGCCAATCTCCCGCTATTGCTTTTATTGTGGCCTTGCATCATAACCATAACAGTATGTTTTGGAGAATAAGAATTAGAATAAGAAAATAAAAATGCATTTATCCTTATACCAACTGAAAATTTTTTTTCCTATTGGTTGGTACACATCCATCCAAAAACTTATTGTTTAAAGGTTTTGTGATATATATGTTACATGACAGCTTGTCTTTAAAGCGGACCTTTCACCACCTCCACCAACTCCAACTCTTTGCCTCCCTCAATAGGCATTGCTACCTTGATTCTGGCAAAGTTGGATTTTTTTTTTCTAGCCCCCACCATTTTAGTTTAAGCACCCAATATGCTGTTTAAGCTCTCTACTGCCAGTTGTGTATTCCCTGTGTGTCTGCTCCAGCCCAGGACCGCCCACCCGACAGTAGAGAGGCTAATTAGCATATTGGGTAATGAAACTAATAGCACTGGTTGTTCAGGAACCGGGGGGGGGGGGGGGCTAGAGAAAAAAAATCCCAACTGTGTCGGAAACAGTAGAGTGCTGCTATTGAAGAATGCAAAGAGTTGGCAGTGACAGGTTCTCTTAAATGTGTATTTATCAGCAAGACAGACTGCAATAAATTAAGGAATCTTACAGATGGATGAGACAAATAGTCATAAGAGGACTACACCTAACAGATGCTTCTCTCCTCTATCATATAACCCTATATATCACAGAGCTCAGCTTCTCTCCTCTATCCTATAACCCTATATATCACAAAGCTCAGCTTCTCTCCTCTATCCTATAACCCTATATATCACAGAGCTCAGCTTCTCTCCTCTATCATATAACCCTATATATCACAGAGCTCAGCTTCTCTCCCTCTATCATATAACCCTATATATCACAGAGCTCAGCTTCTCTCCCTCTATCATATAACCCTATATATCACAGAGCTCAGCTTCTCTCCTCTATCATATAACCCTATATATCACAGAGCTCAGCTTCTCTCCTCTGTCATATAACCCTAGATATCACAGAGCTCAGCTTCTCTCCTCTATCATATAACCCTATATATCACAGAGCTCAGCTTCTCTCCTCTATCATATAACCCTATATATCACAGAGCTCAGCTTCTCTCCTCTATCATATAATACTATATATCACAGAGCTCAGCTTCTCTCCTCTGTCATATAACCCTAGATATCACAGAGCTCAGCTTCTCTCCTCTATCATATAACCCTATATATCACAGAGCTCAGCTTCTCTCCTCTATCATATAACCCTATATATCACAGAGCTCAGCTTCTCTCCTCTATCATATAATACTATATATCACAGAGCTCAGCTTCTCTCCTCTATCGTATAACACTATATATCACAGAGCTCAGCTTCTCTCCTCTATCCTATAACCCTATATATCACAGAGCTCAGCTTCTCTCCTCTATCATATAACCCTATATATCACAGAGCTCAGCTTCTCTCCTCTATCATATAACCCTATATATCACAGAGCTCAGCTTCTCTCCTCTGTCATATAACCCTATATATCACAGAGCTCAGCCTCTCTCCTCTATCATATAACCCTATATATCACAGAGCTCAGCTTCTCTCCTCTATCGTATAATCCTATATATCACAGAGCTCAGCTTCTCTCCTCTATTGTATAATCCTATATATCACAGAGCTCAGCTTCTCTCCTCTACAGTATTCTATAACCCTATATATCACAGAGCTCAGCCTCTCTCCTCTATCATATAACCCTATATATCACAGAGCTCAGCTTCTCTCCTCTATCATATAATACTATATATCACAGAGCTCAGCTTTTCTCCCTCTATCATATAACCCTAGATATCACAGAGCTCAGCTTCTCTCCTCTATCATATAACCCTAGATATCACAGAGCTCAGCTTCTCTCCTCTATCATATAATACTATATATCACAGAGCTCAGCTTTTCTCCCTCTATCATATAACCCTAGATATCACAGAGCTCAGCTTCTCTCCTCTATCATATAACCCTATATATCACAGAGCTCAGCTTCTCTCCTCTATCATATAACCCTATATATCACAGAGCTCAGCTTATCTCCTCTATCATATAATACTATATATCACAGAGCTCAGCTTTTCTCCCTCTATCATATAACCCTAGATATCACAGAGCTCAGCTTCTCTCCTCTATCATATAACCCTATATATCACAGAGCTCAGCTTCTCTCCTCTATCATATAATACTATATATCACAGAGCTCAGCTTTTCTCCCTCTATCATATAACCCTAGATATCACAGAGCTCAGCTTCTCTCCTCTATCATATAACACTATATATCACAGAGCTCAGCTTTTCTCCCTCTATCATATAACCCTAGATATCACAGAGCTCAGCTTCTCTCCTCTATCATATAACCCTATATATCACAGAGCTCAGCTTCTCTCCTCTATCTTTTAACCCTATATATCACAGAGCTCAGCTTCTCTCCTCTATCATATAACCCTATATATCACAGAGCTCAGCTTCTCTCCTCTATCGTATAATCCTATATATCACAGAGCTCAGCTTCTCTCCTCTATTGTATAATCCTATATATCACAGAGCTCAGCTTCTCTCCTCTACAGTATTCTATAACCCTATATATCACAGAGCTCAGCTTCTCTCCTCTATCGTATAACACTATATATCACAGAGCTCAGCTTCTCTCCTCTATCATATAACCCTATATATCACAGAGCTCAGCTTCTCTCCTCTATCATATACACCTATATATCACAGAGCTCAGCTTCTCTCCTCTATCATATAACCCTATATATCACAGAGCTCAGCTTCTCTCCTCTATCATATAATACTATATATCACAGAGCTCAGCTTTTCTCCCTCTATCATATAACCCTAGATATCACAGAGCTCAGCTTCTCTCCTCTATCATATAACCCTATATATCACAGAGCTCAGCTTCTCTCCTCTATCATATAACCCTATATATCACAGAGCTCAGCTTATCTCCTCTATCATATAATACTATATATCACAGAGCTCAGCTTTTCTCCCTCTATCATATAACCCTAGATATCACAGAGCTCAGCTTCTCTCCTCTATCATATAACCCTATATATCACAGAGCTCAGCTTCTCTCCTCTATCATATAATACTATATATCACAGAGCTCAGCTTTTCTCCCTCTATCATATAACCCTAGATATCAGAGCTCAGCTTCTCTCCTCTATCGTATAATCCTATATATCACAGAGCTCAGCTTCTCTCCTCTATTGTATAATCCTATATATCACAGAGCTCAGCTTCTCTCCTCTACAGTATTCTATAACCCTATATATCACAGAGCTCAGCTTCTCTCCTCTATCGTATAACACTATATATCACAGAGCTCAGCTTCTCTCCTCTATCGTATAACACTATATATCACAGAGCTCAGCTTCTCTCCTCTATCATAGAACCCTATATATCACAGAGCTCAGCTTCTCTCCTCTATCATATACACCTATATATCACAGAGCTCAGCTTCTCTCCCTCTATCATATAACCCTATATATCACAGAGCTCAGCTTCTCTCCTCTATCATATAATACTATATATCACAGAGCTCAGCTTTTCTCCCTCTATCATATAACCCTAGATATCACAGAGCTCAGCTTCTCTCCTCTATCATATAACCCTATATATCACAGAGCTCAGCTTCTCTCCTCTATCATATAATACTATATATCACAGAGCTCAGCTTTTCTCCCTCTATCATATAACCCTATATATCACAGAGCTCAGCTTCTCTCCTCTATCATATAACCCTATATATCACAGAGCTCAGCTTCTCTCCTCTATCATATAACCCTATATATCACAGAGCTCGGCTTCTGTCCCTCTATCATATAACCCTATATATCACAGAGCTCAGCTTCTCTCCTCTATCATATAACCCTAGATATCACAGAGCTCAGCTTCTCTCCTCTATCATATAACCCTATATATCACAGAGCTCAGCTTCTCTCCTCTATCATATAACCCTATATATCACAGAGCTCAGCTTCTCTCCTCTATCATATAACCCTATATATCACAGAGGTCGCTCAGCTTCTCTCCTCTATCATGTCATGCTGTCAGATAGAAATCCCTTTAAAGGTCTGCTTCATGTCCCATTGGCTTTAATGGACAAGTATTGTGCAGTTTCTAGAACAGAACAGCTATGTATTTTCTACCGCCTTTAATATCAACCATCGATCCCCTATGTATAGTCTTGGATTCAGCGTGAACCTTCTCCTCCCTACTACAATAGACAAACTAATAGAAATAAAATCAACATAAAATGCGGTAAGATTTATACTATACCTGCTATATTTGTAAGCTATAGTAGGTGAGTTTTATATTCTGTTAGGTAAAAGAACATGGTGTGCTTTATACTGTATTTGTCTTTGCATTACGGATTGTTTGAGTACAAAGAAGGCATTTTGTCAGCATTGCTGAGTGGCTTTCTACATCCTGGCCTACATTTAACAAAAAAACACTATTGCATCAGTCTCGCTATATAAGCTAAAAAACGCAGGTGGCATTTTGCTGAAAAGACTAGCTCCATGCAGTCACATTGATTTCATTTCTGAAAATGATATTTGGTAATAAAAAACCTGTTCTTTCCCTATTTATACCGCGCTACTATTTTTATTCGCACATTACTAATGTTGAATGAATAGTCCGTAGCAATTATATAATCCTTCGATTTTTTTAGGACCAACTGGGCACAAGGTATAAATCAGGAGCGAATTGGTAGCTGAGAAACGATGAAAATCACAAAATGTTCTCCTTAACAAAGTCTGTACAGATGTGTCCCAGATCATCAAGAGACGCGAAAATACCGAGGGTTTTAAAGGGCGCTTGGTATCCGCTAGGTGAGTTATGTGCGCGCTTCACAGGGAGTATTTCTTTATATGTCTTCATGAAACCATGCCGAAGTATTGTAAGGAAACAATGAAAACATCTAGAGCTTCATAAAATGAAGGCATTTATATACACTATGAATCATACCAATGTCAGGCAGGGGCTGGCAATTTTATCAAGTTGACTGTGGGCAGTGTAAATGGCATGTTTGGGAGCAGCCAATTGTTAGTCCATACTACAACCACTGGGAACAAAATAAAACTTGCGGCATTATCTTGGCCTCCTATATTAGTGACACATACCTGGGGCAGTGTTTTTGTAAAATTTCAGGTTCCTACAAGATTTCTACATATTACGACTGCCATAAAAACCTATCGGGGGACTGGGATTGGCACCCAAGGTGTAGCTTGAGTCATCTAGTGCAAAATCTGTACTAGCGCCCCCAACTATCACATTATTTATACTACTCTTTTCCTTTTTAAGGCTAAGGCTCCTTTTGGGACCCATGTGCACCCTTTAGTGACAAACCTGATCAATTACCCATGTAAGAATTTAAGGGGTCCATACACGTAAGAGCAAAGTCAGCCAAATCTCATGGTCTTGGGGAAAAAAGGATGGGATATATTGAATTTTAGGGGGCTCTGCTTTCTCTCACGGGAGATATGGTAAGTTGCTGCCAAAGGTGTCTATGGGCAGCTTATTCCCCTCTGGCCATTGAGAACAGGTGGCCAAACCAAGCATACATGTATATGGAAATGTCAGAAGGATTATATGTTGGCCAAAGGCTCCAGCCAGTTCAAATTTTTGTAAAAATAGTGACATTTGTGTATAATAATAAAGTAAGTCATAGTAACCTGATCTACCTTTGCCACAGTGGGTAATGATAGACTCAGAAGTCATGTCTTGTCGGTGGAGACAGAACAGGAAATAGGGCCGGAAGGGATAAGCAGGAATAGAGGCCGTGGGGGATTGGAGAGTTTGGGCAGAATTAAAAAAAAAAAAAAAAATTGCAATGTATTTTAAGTAAGAGACGTTAAGCCATTAGTTTGATACTAGGGCTTATGAGAATCTGGACTTGAAGATAATACGGTTGCTTAAAGGGAGCCTGTCGGCAAGAGAGTCTTGGAGCACTGTATTACGCATGGGTACCTCACATCATACCTGGAAGCAGAGGAGGCTGACATCATGCTGAAGAGGCAGGATGCACCATTTTGCTTCTGGGTGTAGAATGAGTTGCGCATGCGCAGTACAGTGCGCCTCACAAAGCCGAGCTCTGGGGCTCAGAAGGAGGCAGGAGAGCCCTGTAGATGTCCCTGTTGCTGGGCAGAGGATTGCATATGTGTATATATGATGATTATTATTATTTATTTTTTATTTAAGTACTAAATCCTGTAATTTTTTCTCTGGCCACCAAACCTAACATTTGCCAATTCTGTAGTTTTGGGGTTTTTTTGTGTTTTTTTTTCAGCAGTCTCCTCATTTACATTGCAGACAGGATTACAATAGAAAATAACACCTCTATAGATAACACCACTGACCCATCATTACATCTACTAGTGGCAATAGATCATGTCACAGCTTATCTCCTCTGCCTCCCTGCACAAAGCTTGTCTAGAAAATCCTCTCATAGATCCCAATAAGTGGGCTCCAGACTATTGCTGCCTATGGCCATGACTGTGCTGTAAAGTATAATACTAAATGCTGTTAACAGAGCAGAGGAAAAGCAAGATGGCCGCCTCATAATCATGTACAAAAAATTTAATAAAAAAAAAAAAATTAATTCAGAAAATAAAAACAGATTAAAAAAAAAGTGATAGAATCTTGTTGTAATAATTAAAAAAAAATGGTGACACATTCCCTTTAAGGATAAGTTACTGCCTAACCCCTGCTTAAAAGAATTGAAAATTTGAAAATTTTTCTAGTTGAAAGTAATAAAGTTGTATCCCTTGATAGACAAGAAGGTAAAAAGACCTACAAATGGGTTTTGTGTACTTTGTCCTGATCTTCATCCCTTTGGTTAATAGTCTTTATAATTTCTAGTGATTATACAGCCACGCTTTTATTGTATGTTTGCATAGAAAGTACTGTTGACAACTGAAGAAGTGTACAAATTTCCCTGGAAGGATCTATTTGCATATAAATAAGATGTGTTTACAGTGAGTGAACTCAAATTCAGATAGGTAATAGCCGGTCCATCAATTGTCAGACATCAGCAGGACTCCAAACAGTTTATTGACAGCTCCATGCAGAACTGGTGTGAATAAGCCCCTTATCAGGCGAAATAAGCCTAGGAGATATTTACATCAAGTATCAGCCTCGTGTTTTACAGTTGTAAGCGCCTAGCACAATGAGGGGAGATGTGCCCGAAATAAAATGGCTATACTCATGAATAATAATGAGGCGTAAAGCATATTTATCATATAGCATAAGCAATTATACCGGTATAGGACTACAGCCGCTAGGTGGTGGCAACTGGGCCTCCAAATGATAGGTCATCGCAGCTGATGATGGGACTGGCACTGGGCAGAAAATAGGTAGCACTGTAGGCATTACTAAGGGTCACTATGGGCTTATCTCCATACCTAGTCATTACGATTTACAGAAACATAAATGAAATTCACCACAGCCCCGTGGGCTTTTATAGGGCAGTTCCTGCAGGTAAACAGAGCGTGTCTATATGTTAAAGGGGTTGTCTAGCATTATTAGAAACATCACTACTCTTGCCCATTGGCTACATGTTGTCCATTGACTGGTATTGCAGCTTTAGACTCATTCACTTGAATACCCAGCACAGGCGAAGGTGCTGTTTTTGAAAAAACACTTTTGTTCTTAAGTGAGATAAGCCATTGCCATAGGTGTCTGGCAGCCGTCCTATTTTATTTTTCATATGCATACCTAGCCAAGACGAGTGTGCATGAATATGGGGAGTCAAAAGGGATAGCTGCCAGGTAAATTACCTTATTGAAGATGTACGGACAACTTGAAAGTGTCCCAAGTCTCCTTGACTACACCTTTTAACATACCTAAGCCACTTGAAATTTTGGATCCATAGCCAGGAAACTCCCCCACTATCAATTCCATTGATAACCCGTGGACAATTCTCAAAAATCGAGTGGACAAGCAAAAACTCCAAGCACTAGTTAGTCAAGAATGGTCCCTGTCTCCCTAGCTATCCCGCCCACTACTACAGTCATGGCCAAAAGTTTTGAGAATGATACAAATATTAATTTTTACAAAGTCTACTGCTTCAGTTTTTCTAATGGCAATTTGCATATACTCCAGAATGTTATAAAGAGTGATCAGCTTAACAGCAATTACTTGCAAAGTCAATATTTGCCTAGAAAATGAACTTTATCCCCCAAAACACATTTCAACATCATTGCAGCCCTGCCTTAAAAGGACCACCTAACATCGTTTCAGTGATTGCTCCATTAACACAGGTGTGGGTGTTGATGAGGACAGGGCTGGAGATCAATCTGTCATGATTAAGTAAGAATGACACCACTGGACACTTTAAAAGGAGGCTGGTGCTTGCCATCATTGTTTCTCTTCTGTTAACCATGGTTATCTCTAAAGAAACACGTGCAGTCATCATTGCACTGCACAAAAATGGCCTAACTGGGAAGAGTATTGCAGCTAGAAAGATTGCACCTCAGTCAACAATCTATCGCATCATCAAGAACTTCAAGGAGAGAGGTTCCATTGGTGCCAAAAAGGCTCCAGGGCGCCCAAGAAAGACCAGCAAGCGGCAGGACCGTCTCTTAAAAGTGTTTCAGCTGCGGGATCGGGCTACCAGCAGTGCAGAGCTTGCTGAGGAATGGCAGCAGGCAGGTGTGAGTGCATCTGCACGCACTGTGAGGCGGAGACTCTTGGAGCAAGGCCTGGTCTCAAGGAGGGCAGCAAAGAAGCCACTTCTCTCCAGAAAAAACATCAGGGACAGACTGATATTCTGCAAAAGGTACAGGGAGTGGACTGCTGAGGACTGGGGTAAAGTCATTTTCTCTGATGAATCCCCTTTTCGATTGTTTGGAACATCTGGAAAACAGCTTATTCGGAGAAGAAGAGGTGAGCGCTACCACCAGTCTTGTCTCATGCCAACTGTAAAGCATCCTGAAACCATTCATGTGTGGGGTTGCTTCTCAGCCAAGGGAATCGGCTCTCTCACAGTCTTGCCTAAAAACACAGCCATGAATAAAGAATGGTACCAGAATGTCCTCCAAGAGCAACTTCTCCCAACCGTCCAAGAGCAGTTTGGCGCTCAACAATGCCTTTTCCAGCATGATGGAGCACCTTGCCATAAAGCAAAGGTGATAACTAAATGGCTCAGGGAACAAAACATAGAGATTTTGGGTCCATGGCCTGGAAACTCCCCAGATCTTAATCCCATTGAGAACTTGTGGTCAATCATCAAGAGACGGGTGGACAAACAAAAACCAACAAATTCAGACAAAATTAAAGCATTGATTCTGCAAGAATGGACTGCTATCAGTCAGGATTTGGTCCAGAAGTTGATTGAGAGCATGCCAGGGAGAATTGCAGAGGTCCTGAAGAAGAAGGGTCAACACTGCAAATATTGACTTGCTGCATTAACTCATTCTAACTGTCAATATAAGCTTCTGTTACTCATAATATGAATGCAATTATATTTCTGTATGTGATAAAAACATCTGACAAACACACATAAAAACCAGAGGGCAGCAGATCATGTGAAAATATAATATTTGTGTCATTCTCAAAACTTTTGGCCATGACTGTAGTCCTTCCCAACTAACTAACTCAGCCCACCCCTCCACCCCATCATACTTACGTGTCTTCCTCTCTAGATTTCCCTTCTGGAATGGCTCCTCTTTTTCTTTGACTCTTCTGGCTCATCTGCGCAGTACAGATGGCACCTCTGCCGGTGCATACACAGGCCGAAGGTGCCTCTGACACCTGCGCAGTAGAGATGGAGTGCCATCTCTACTGCGCATGTGTCGGAGGCACCTCCGGCCTGCGCATGCGCCGGCAGAGTCAAAGAAGAGAGAGAAAGACACGTTACTATAATGGGGTGGAGGTGGGGGGGAGGAGTATTGGTGACGTTCCGTTTCCGGAAACGTAATGTCACTGGATTATCAGAAAGTGTACTTGGGGCGGTCACATGACCGCCCTGGTGATCTAGGTAATTATACATTTTTTTTAAACTAAGTAAATTAGAAGTTAGGCAGGGGGAGGGGGTATAGTTTAGGGGTTCATTTTTATTTTATCCCGGACAGCCCCTTTTAACCTATTTTTTTATTTTTTTTAATTGGAGATGAATCAAGGCAAGGTGTATCCCATCTTTATAACCTGAAGAAAGCCATTAGATTTGCATCCTGACCCTGAGCCCCAGGAAAGCTCCTCAGGAACGTACTGTTTTATTTAAGCTTATTTAGCAACAAACATCATTTTGTCATTTCTCAAAGTGCTTATGATGCAATTTAGTTTCTAGTTACTGAGAAGTCAGCTGTTTAAAGTTTAAGCTGATGATGTCCTTGTCCATGACCGGCCGAGCTACACAAATCGCACATTTACCATGTTCTATATTTAAACACAATAAAGATTAATATATAATTAATTGTACATCTTTAATTTTGTAAGAACTTTGCAAATTTGTAATGTTTCCAAAGCCGGTAGACTAGTTCACAAAGATGGTTTGTTGTATCTGTAGATAAGAGGGATAACTAGCGCCCAGTGCCAAATAAGTAACAAAATTCCCTCTGAGGTACCATTTGGGAAGAAAGACCTTTGGGCCTCCCCGGGCTCCTTGATCTAGGTGTGAGCTGGACAGTAGCCCTGTCGTACACAGGGAAGGGGAGGAAGCTCCTTGCCACCTGAGACTGTGTCGAAGCGTTGCATTTTACAGGAGAGGCTCCAAACTTATAAGACTATGTGACAGAGGAGGAAATCGATCCAGCCATGAAGTTTGGAAAACTAGAGTAGGTTAGTAAGGTTCTCTAGTTTTTGTTGCAAACCACTGGATGTGTTTCCTACTCGGACAACCCCTTTAACCTGTTATGGGCTCTGGGTCTTCATTTTGTCAATAAATTAAATTTGCTACACTAGCAAATGAGTTACTATTATAAGCAATTTAGCTTAAATACCAATGGACAGTAACTTCGGCTGCCCGTATACATTAGATGAATGTGATCTTGCCGATATTGTTCTGACCAACCATCTGTCTCATATGTATGAGGGTCCATAGAATGGCAAGTATCAAGAAGAAAGAGGATCATGCTTGTTGGGTTTCAACATACCTGATCCTTTTTTGTGTTGGAAGATAAGTTGTTGTCCTTTCCCCAAGCTGAGTTGGTAGGTCAAGGGAGATATCAGTCAAACATGTGTTCGGCTAACAGTTGTCTAAACAAAAAGTTTTCAATGTTGTAACTAGAGATGAGAAAATCGAAGCTGACGAAGTGGAATTCGATCTGAATTTCAGGAAATATTCGATTTGCATCGAATGTAATGAATCGCATTTTTTCTTAAAATGGCTGCTGAATGTTATGACATGGGGCAAGGAACTCTGGGAATGCAGGACCACCCACAATGCCATGCATGCAGCCAATCAGCAGCCAGCCAGCCCTGTGATGTCACAGCCCTTTAACCCCTTCGTGACCACCCACGGCATCGGGAGCGGGTGTTAGCTGTAACTGACAGCTAACACTCTGCTCCATAATCCCCAGTCGGAACACAGCTCCGATTGTGGGTTTTAACCCCTTGGATGCCGCGATCAAACATGACTTCAGCATCCAAGGGGTTACGCCATGCTTCATGTCCCCCTCAGCACCCCCCGCGGCGAGATCGGGGGGTGCTGATATGCATCTTCTGCAGCCCGGGGTCTGGCCAGTGACCCTGGGCTGCTAGTAGCCCCCAGTACCTGATTGATCCTGTCCAGAAGTGAGGAAGTCAGCCTATGCGTCTGCATAGGGAATTGGACCTACACCAATCTCCAGTGGGGTTGCTGGGAGTTGGACCTACACCAATCTCCAGTGGGCCCGCTGGGAGTTCGACCTACACCAGTCTCCAATTAAGACTCCATCAATATCAATATGCTGGACAATAATTTTGAAGGTGTTGTTTGATGTGGATACTCCCTTTCAGTTAAAAGAATCCCCCAGACAATAAAGTAATCACACAACAGTTGGTGGCAGAAGCGGCCATTGGAAACTGGTCACTGCAGGGAAAGTGTTGCTCACTGAAATAAATTGCATCCCATATAGGATGGGGCAGATTTATCATGCTTTGTACACCAATTTTCTGATGTACAGGGCATGAAAAAGTCAGAATTTTTTACACCAGTTGGGTTTTTGCATAAAAATTGTGTCTTGTTTCTTTTTGCTACTTTCCTGAAAGGAGGTCTAGCAAGACATGGGGCATAAATAATGCCCAAAATAGAATTCGCATGGACCCTTCCGAGGGTATGCCTGATTTATGAGAAGGCGTGTACTTGACATAAATGTGGCGCACCCTCTGCCAGGGCAGGACATATGAAGACTAATGTTGCAAACCTCAGTCTTCTTAAATTTGCCCCAATATTTATATAATTTTTTTTATGTTTTTGCTCTAGAATCCATAATGTTATTCATAAACACTCAGGAACTCCCTTTTGTTTTTGACCTTTTTTTCCCGTTTCCTTGAAATTATAATTATTGTCTTATTCCACTTGAGAAATCTCTTAGTGATCAGTTCAATACATGAAGGATGGGTAATTGAAAAAGCCGGAGAATGCGATGAGTTTAGTTTTAATAGGCGCCGTAATTATATTCTGACACACTGAAAATCATATTAGTACACGTGGAAACGAGAACATATTTTCATTCATTAGCCTGTTATAAATGCACAGTACTTTCCATCATTACTGGATTCGGTAGACCTACTTAAGGAATAAAGACTCCGCATACACACCCCATTCATTAAACTTCAATGTGAAGAGAGGAGGTCTCATCTGCTAATGTGATATCGGCTGGTTGTTATTTTTTTGTGTTTTTGTTTTTGTAATTTTTTTTTCCTTTTTGTAAAAAAAAAAAAAAATCCTAGATTTTTCTAATTGAGTGTTTCATATGGGGAATATACTACTCACATATTCCGGAACGAATCTTTTGCTATATCAATCAAAAGCAAATTTCCTACCCGGCTCTGATTTACATTAATGTAAGTCTTAGGGTCACTTGCCATTATTTGAGTGTGTTTCAACATATGGAGGTAGTGAATAATAGATTGCGGCCCCATGCTGGGAAGCAAGATTATGTTTTCAAAGGACGTAATTTTTGTTTACTGGGTGTTATTAATCTCCAATTAAAAGCATTCCTCAACTTTCTGAATGTGGATATTATTTATAACTGAAAGCATTAATCTCCTCGTCTATACGTTAACATTTCAGGCTTCAATCTAAAAATAAAATCGCTTGGTATTAAAAAAGAAAGAAAAATTAACAGCATTTTTGTTAACTGAGCTGGAATGCTGTTACACGGTGTGGTAGTGGAAGATTATATAAACCAGGAAATTGAGCCGTAAAACTTTCAGGGTATTCTTGTTTATGGAACTTGTTAAAGGGGTTGTCTGGAGATATCTATTTAACTTCTTCGTGCAGGACCTTTGGGCTTCGGGCTGGTTTGGACTCCGGGTCACGTGATGGGAACTGGCCTCCTGTCCCCTAAGTCGTTCTGCCTATTCTCCCGTTTTCACAGGGGTGCTATGGGGGTGTGCTTGGCTATAGTCAGCCAGCCCCCATGGCACATGTGAATGCCTGTCAAAATGGAAGAGGAGGGAATAGTGACCTGGGGGATAGGGGTTGGTTTCAATCATGTGACCCAGGGTTGGAACCAGCCCAGAGCCTGCAGGTCCTGCATGAATGAAACACCAGCCAAACAAAGGTAAATAGATGTCTCTGGACAACCCCTTGAAAGCATACGTGTCATTTTATTTGACTTTTCTTCTGTGTATACATGAGGAGTAATGCTATATCTGATTATATGACTAATATTCTGCACTTTTTTGCAGTTTTCCCCTCTGCAGACTCTGTCTAGCTGCCATACACTGCACACAGTAGATTCAGGAGAATCTGTTCTCTATTTCACTCAGAAACAGCTCCAGGGTCATGCAGGACATATATAGAGAAGTACTGAATTGTTCTGATGTGACAAAAGTGTTTTAATTGCAACATAAAGTTTCTGTTTAACTCCAACATCAGCCTAAAGCTAAGTTCATATCTGAGCTGGAGTCTCCGTTGGAGAATTGTCGGAGAGAAAAGTCCTGCGCAGAACACTTTTCTTCTCCGTTGGTTTCAGTTATGAAATGGCAAAAACCTGGTGGACCCCATGTGTCACTGCTAAAAAAAGTGGTCCGTCTCTCTGTTGTTTGGATCCCTGGCGGACCCGAACAACAGAGAGACCAGTGCAGATGTGAACCTAGCCTTTCTACTTTTCCTTTCAAGTCTTTCTTCTCTTATCTCCTGCGCTTTCTGCTCACTCCTCCCTCTCTCCTCTCCATATATTAGTATAGAGATTAGTCGTCCGAGTCATGTAAAGTACTGTCCCTGTTTTCTGTCTTTGTAGAATGTAAAAATATTAGAATTTACTGGAAATATGTTTAGCCCCCACTAGATGACTTTTTGCACTTTCTCGATACCTTATCAGAAGTCTTATATAATAATGTATATTTAGAATATGGAGCACCTTTAGTTCATTTGACAGGCAGAGTTAAAATATGACATCGCCATTGAAAAAATCCATACTGATACAAAAGCGAACACAATGGTTTTACTTCAGCCTTGTAAAAAAACATGAGTATTACCAGCATTGATAAACAGGTGTTCCAGGGCTTCTGTAGGACACCAGGTCTCCTTTGTAGAGTTCTCCTCCAGTTACCACTTCCAGCTGTTAAATGTATCGCTTATGTCACTATAGTATATCCTATATACGGATATGATTGAAAGAGTCAGCATGGCTATGGCCAATTATTGAAGGCTTAATTATGGAGTACGGCTTGACAAAGGTCTCCAGGTACCATATGGGAGGAGGGGCTGATTTGTAAGAAGTTCATTGAAGCATCATCTCTGAAAACCACAGTCCTATGACTAATGCCATATACTGTATCTTGCCCACATTGTTCTATGGATAACAATATAGTTCAGTGGTTATCATCTAGGTTTATGTACATACATCTAAATATATGAAGGATAATGAAAAAGGCCACGTGCAACCAGATTTCTGAAAACCAAAGGTCTGAATTTATAGTAAAGTAATAAAACACTCAGAGTGGCATCTCATCTAGAATAAGGTATAGGTAAAATGTCCCCGTGTTGTATATAGTATGGGGGCATCGGAAGCGGCCACGTACAGCCGATCCACGCCTGTTTGTCCCCGACTAAGGATAGATCATAAAGAAGTAATTCCTGGACAACCCTTTTAATAGTAGGTCAAGCAAAGAGCGAACATGGATACATATCCCTATACAAAGTGCAGGATATCTGATGCATTAGCCTGGTGACACTTTCACCAATTTGTTCCGATTAGGTAAGCAGAGTGTTGTGTAGTGAGGCTATATTCAGTCACTATATAAGTATCAGTGTCCACATATGCTAACAAAGCCTGTAATATTCTTATACTATGAGTTGTGTACATATAAAAAAGTTTAATAGGCATTTATAAGTATATATTACTCAATCGTGTAAAGCTATAAACCAGTATTAGCTGGGTGAAGATGAAAGCTTGTGCATTTACTCCGCCTTAGTGAACGGCTATCCTGACTGTGCCGCATACAGCCTTCTAGCATTGATTTACTTTATCACTTTATGTAGAGCATCGTCATTACTATATTATGGCTTCAGGAGCTCAGTCAAGTCCATGATATGTTATGTTAAAATTACTTCTAGTAAGCTAAAAGGATTTCTCTATGGTTACAGATAACAAGTTCCCCTCTCTTTGTAGTCAGACCCATCAGTCATGTGTTAAGCTGGCCCTATGAAATAGATTAAAGTTGGCTAAACTCTCCAATTTTGACAAGATTGGATATTATCTAATGTGTATGGGGCAGTCCCATCCAACATATTAGATTTCAGCCTTTTTGAGATACTCTAAGCAACTGCCAGAATGTCTGGTAGCATTCAGTCCCCTTCTTCTTATTGATATACACTGAAGACTTAGCCTAGTGGGCTCTTAAGATATAGCTACAGACTGAAAACGATCTACTGTGTATGACCACCTTTACTTCACTCTCTCTGCACCCTCTTCTTGATAACCTATGGGCAGCAAAAGGCAGGAGGGGAAATCACATGACCGTTAGACCAGACTACACTTGGTTTGTTTGTAGTCTGTAACCATGGAGATGCATCTGTTCCTGTAGGAGCTGTATACAGGAAATATAAATTATTTTTCTTTGCTAATCAAGTCACTAAATTGTTTCATTTCATATTTTAGCTCTATTAGAGTAATGAAAATGTAACATTCGATGGACTGAAACTTATTGCTAGACTGGTGATAAACATAAAGGAGGGGCCTCAACCAAATTAAAACAGGGTCACTGTTTGGAAGTGGTTACTGTCTTGAACCATAAAAATAACATAAGTGGGTGTGAAACTTGTGAGCAATATGGATTTTATGATTGTGTCTTTAATATGACTCTTCAATACAGTTAGATCTGTTATGTGAGTGCAGTCCTGGAGTGACATATCCTTCTGCTGTATGAGTTGCCTTTACTGTTGTGTTCTATATAGTGTTCCTTATAGGTGCCCTATGAGTTCCACATTGTGTTTCGTACGGATACTATATGACTTGCTTGTTCTTGCCTATGAGTTCCATATGGCATTCTATAGAGGTGTTCTGTGCTTATACTTACATATGGTGTTCTGTACATATACTATTTGAGTTCTGCAGTATTTTCTGCTTAAAAGGAATGTGTCACCAGAAAATGCAATATATATAAGATTTTTGTTAAGCAAGTTTTTGAAATTTTTCTTTATTTTCACTCTGGCCAATAATCCCAATAATAGACTGACATTTTGCAGCAGTCACCTCATTTACATCACAGACAGCATTACAATATCAAATAGCACCTCTATAGATAATACCAACGATTCATCATTGCATCTTTTACTTGTCACAGTTTATTTTCTCCTTCCCTACTCTCCTATAGACCTCAATGAGTCAACTCCAGTCTATTTGTGCCCAGGGCCATGAGAGTGCTGTAAAGCATTTCACTAAATGCTGTTAAAAGAGCGGAGGAGAAGCTCAGGCCAGATGGCCGCCCCAATAAAAAATCTACAATCAGGAAATAAAAACATATTAGAAAATCATACATTTTGTTATTTGGTTTTGTAAAAAAAAAAAATTAGGAAACATTCAATATCCAATATTTTACTCTCCTTTGACTTTTTTGGAGGGGACTCGGCCACCATAAAGTGGGACATTTTATAAAGCAGTAGAACAAGTGTGTACAAAAATAGAGTGAACGTAGAGATATGAAACCTTCTTGGAGATGTGACTACCAATGTATTATGTCTCTATACCACTTGGTACTTGGAGTCGTAGTATGGCCATGTGCATGAGGGCTCACATAGGGTGTCCCCGAACTGCCTCTTAATTTTGGTGATGTGATGACCAATGTATTATGTCTCTATACCACTTGGTACTTGGAGTTGTAGTACGGCCATGTGCATGAGGGCTCATAGAGGGTGTCCCTGATCTACCTCTTAATTTTGGAGATGTGACTACCAATGTATTATGTCTCTGTACCACTTGGTACCTGGATTTGTAGTATGGCCATGTGCATGAGGGCTCACATAGGGTGTCCCCGACCTGCCTCTTACGACATATCAGACAGAGCTCACATCAGTCCTCCAAAAACATTCCCGACTTAAATCTTTTCTAAATGTTTTAATATTAGCTTTGATCGTTCAAATCCATCATTGCCTCAGTTTTAAGAAATACCTGCAGGGTGCCAGTCAAGCGCTCAGATTAAAAGTTGTGTTAAAAATAATCTTTTTTTTTTTTTCCTTTTAAATAGAATTACTTATTCCAGAAATTCAGTCGCGTTAACCAGTCACTTTTTATATGGAACAATGATTATCTGATTTTTTTTTTTCTTTTTACTTCTGCAGCACAGAGATACATTTTGAGCCTTCACTTGACGTAGCTGACTATTGAAAAAATCTGATTGTATCATGTAGAGAAAATTGTTATAGCTGCCAGAGCCGCATAGAGGAGTGAAAGAGGAGCTATTCTTTTAGGATCTAGTCAGTCACCGCAGATGATTTTTAGCAATACGATTGCGTATAGTTATTTATAATCTTATAGCTAACTAACACAGTGAATAAAAGTGCAATGAATGACGCCTTTAGTATAAGCACACCTCCCACCTCTTCAAAGCTCTTATGACGCTTTATTTTTGGGCTGAAATTACATTTCTTCCCATTGATAAACATTACATCGTAACAGAATATTGGGACGTAGCTATAGGGGGTGTAGAGGTAGCTATCGCATCTGAGCTCCGGTGTCTGAAGGTGCCCAAAGGACCCTCTGCCACATACGAAGAGGATGGATGCTTGAAAACATATCACAAGACCACTTTTATCAGGTTCTTCAGGAATCAGGTGAGGAATAGGAGGAAGGTGGAGTTTTTGAATTTTTTTATTTACATGTCCTATAGTAGCACAACTTGAAGGTCCTTGACCCCAATGCAAAAGAGGGGTGCTTTGTACCATTTGCCATGAATAATAATGGTGTCTTTTTCAAGTGTAGAAAGGGGCCTTGTTCCAGATTTTGCACTCGGGACCAGGATCGTCAAGTTAAGCATGTACAAATAATAAATCAAAAACTCTAGGTTTCTCCAATTCCTCACATGACAAACGGCCCTGAAAATTCTGGAATAGGGTCCCTTGTACCGTGTACCCCAAATAACAATAGAGTCTTGTTAATGGAACATGGTACAAAAGGGCCCAGTTCCAGATTTTGCATTGGGGACCAGGATCTTCAAGATATGCATGTACACATAACAAATCAAAAACTTTATTTTTCTCCTATTCCTCACCTGAAAAATGGCTCTGCAAATTTTGGAACAGGATCCCTTTGTACTGTGTACCTCAAATAGCAATAGAGTCTTGTTAATGGGACAAAAGGGCCCAGTTACAGATTTTGCATTGGGGACCAGGACCTTTGAGATAGGTATGTAAACATAAAAATTCAAAAACTCTACCTGCCACAAATAATAATACTATCTAATGCATGGCCCATGATACAAAAGGGTCCTATTCCAGAATTTCCTTTTGGGGCCTGTTACTCTACTATTGGGCATGCAAAAAAAAAATTCCTCAGTTAAGGAACAGCCCTACCAAATCTATAAAACAAGAGCCCCTTTGTACCATGGACCACAAATAACAATGCCTAATCCATGGACCATGAACCAGAGGGGTCCTGTTCCAGTTTTTGTATTGGGGCCCAGGACTTTCAAGTTACGCTATTACTGGACATGTAAAATAATCCAAAAAAACTCTGCCTCTCTCCTGTTCCTCGCCTGATTCCTAAAGGACCAGATAAAAGTGGTCTTGAGATATGTTTTCAAACATCCTATTTGCTTTTAACACTATTAAAGTGAATGTCACAAAAACATCCTCTGCGTAAAAAAAAAAAAATGCAAAAATTTAAAATGACACTTTTTGTGTTTTTTTTTTTTTTTTCCTATAGCGTTTTACGATGGGATAATGAGACAGATGTCTCTCAACTGGAAGGACATTTTGACATTGTTATGTGTGCTGACTGGTAAGTACATAAAAAATGGTAACTAGCGTAACGGGGGAAAAAATAGATTTGTTGAAATAATTGCACTGCTCTGCTCTCTGACGGCTGAACAAAGTCAACAAATGAAGCACTAAACCGCCTTAACCTCAACAAATTAATATTCATCTCTATGTGACAGTCATGAGGTAGTCTTCTATCAGAGAGTAACTTCTACCACATTATTTCCTGAAGATTGATTTTGAGAAGCATTTCCATTTTGTGAAATTGCCTCTGTTTCATGCTTGACGTATCAGTAAATGGACGACTTAAGCAAATTGCAAATAATTATGGTTCAGGGAGGAACAGTCTGAAGGAAAGGGAGTTTATCAACACAAACAGCTCAATTAACTTACTTGTTACTAAATATCCGACTATTGATATTAGCACAAGCAAGGTTGTGCAATTTTTTTTTTTCTTTTTGCATAAGTGATCGCCCAAATCATGTTCTTGTACGGAGACTGTTCGAGATGTAACAGGGTGTTGTGACACGAGCTATCTTAAGTGGGGTCCAGAATAATTCATGTATAAGAAAATGTCTTTGAGTGATCCGTGGTCTTCGGATGAATTCTAACATCTATTTAGAGTGCTTTAAATACAGACGAGGCCTTTGCCAAACTCAGGAACTTGTAGACGTCAATCGCTTGAGATCAGAGGCAAATTATATCTGATATTTCTGAAGACTGCTGAAGTTAAGTAGACAGTTATTAATGGCAAAGTAATAGGGAGGAACATTGTATCATGTTCTTTATTCTCTGTATAAATCATCCTACGACATACTGTAACATGTAATTAAGAGAACAGGTATTATTTCACAGGAGTTGACAGAAATAGCATTAATCAAGCATTTTACCATTGTCATCTAATTCACAGCTCCGCTTGTGTTTTACATATATTAGTTGAAAGGTCTAGCTTTTTTTTTTTCAGTTTTCACTAGGTTTTTATGGATGCCTGTTTAATCCAGAATGAATATTCTACCTCAGTTGTATAGTGTATATATATTTTTTTATATTTTTTTTTTTTCATTTAAAATTTAAATACTCTACATTTTTTTCAAATAATTTTAGAATTAATGGTATGGTATATCCTAAAAGTATTTTCTTTTTTTTTTTCTTTTTTTTAAATTATCAGAATATATTATAAACCCTTAATCAACACTGAACACATTGTTACATATCAATGGTATGGCTTTATTTATTTACATTTTTTATTTATTTTTTACAGAAAATATCCTTTTAAAAATTATTTTATTTCATAATGAATGTCCCCCAATAATAATATGCACTGTACAGTATTTCTTTTCTTTTTACCTTTTGAATTTTTAGAAAATACTCTTATTAAATAATTTTACTTTTTTTCCAATTAGATATTACTTTAAATCTGCCATCTCATGCTATTAATTTTCAGACATACATTATATATATATATATATATATATATATATATATATATATATATATAAACACTGGCTGGACAATGACAAAGAATTGTGTGCACAACCGAGATCTCACGGTAACATAAAAATCCAAAAATGCGGCACTCCAAAAATTTTTGAAGTGCTGCCGTTTTGGATTTTTATATATTTCTATATGTATATAATATAATATATTTTTTAAATCAAGTAATTAAAAAAATAAAATACCTTGAAATTTTTTTGTGTGTAAAAATTTCAGTTATATGTTTTTCATTTTTTGTTTGACATCCACACGGACAAGCTTAATAGTGTAAAGCATATCAGTCATTATTTTTCAGCCTCTGTTCACATGTTATATAAAACATTGGCAACTTTATTTTATATATATCAGAAAGGTTTATTGTTTGTAAAAAGACAAACCTGGGTTTCCAGCTAAACCGCTGATAATGTGTCCCCGAGATGCATCATCTGATTAAAATAAAGAGCTAAACAACACCATATGATTTCAGCAAGTAATTTAGTAAATGCCTTCCTCACCAAATATTAGAATGGATACTACAGGTTTCATTGCACAGATGAAGTTAATGCTCGGTAGGATTAGACCAGATTAAGTATGAAAGTCAGATCAGAGAGCTGGCGGACATGAGCAGGAGGGCAACAGTCTTCTCATAGGCTTAGACAAGGCTCACATATGGATGTTTTCCAGATTACGTGGGTGAAGCAAGGTCTTGCCAACAGATTTAGAGTTAAATTTGCTCTTCACACAAATATCAAAACAACCCTGGCATTTGCCTTGTTCTTCTGCTCATGATACTCACACCACGTCATCCAATTTGCAAAAATAATTCAGAGTGCTGGTTGCCAATGGCTTTTTAGTATTACTGTTTTACCAGTAAAGAAGGATAATACGACTGGCTATGTCGTTCTTTTCAATATGTCCGAATACTAAAAAAAAATTAAACCTGATACTTTCTATTAATAGTAAAAAGGATCAGTCTTTTCACCTGTGGAAGAAGTTTAATAAGACAAAAGGTAGTTCACCCTCGGTTAAACCAAAAATGAGTAATATAATAGATTAGGATGTCAAGTCAGCAGTGTCCATAGGGGTTAATGGGCTTTCAAGCGGGTCTATGGAATCAGTAGGCCAAACCCCCTCTATTTTTCATAGCCTTACTCTGACTCCTTCAAAAATGGCTGACAGTCATGGTCAGACAGACGTAGTAAAGCGCCTCTAATTCACAAAAAAACTAGTGATTGTCTTTGTATAAAAGTAAACATACAACATACTATATATCAAATTAATTACACAATATTAACAATTGCATAATATAATGGAAAATAAGTATTTTATTTGGAACCGTTTGTAGTAGAAAGAAATCATTTGGTAAGACGTCTTAAGAGCCAGTTTTCTTCTCTTTTGTCAATGGTTTTGTCTGTTTGAAGGTAAACAGACCTCTGCCCCTTTTTGTGTTCCCTTATGACACATTGACTCTAGGTTCACACTAGCGTTCAGCTTAACCTAATTCGCTTAAAAAGAGGTTACCCGCGGAAACCTGCGAACCCCATAGACTATAATGGGGTCCACCGGGTTTTCCGCCCTGAAAAATGCAGAGATTTTTCAAGCGGATTTGGGGACTGAATCCCTGAACGGAACACGAACGCCAGTGTGAACCCCGACTTATCTACAATTGCTGTGCAATATCTTCATTTTAATCATCTATTTAAAGCTGTCTATAGATTTTAAATTAATGTTGGTCAAACCGAGTAGCCACCAGTGTGGATGGGGTTGTCCCAACTGTCCCCCGACGGCCAAGCCAAGCACACATGTGTCTAATAAAGGAATAGATGTCAGATGAATGAGCCTTTGGATGAACGCCATTGAAGATGTATGGCCACCTCTAGACATTATTGACAGGATGTCTAGACAAATGCCTGTTCCTGTGATCACTACTTTATCTCACCCATCTGCAACTGGGAAAACCTTTATGAAATATTTATTGGTTTCTCATTGTTTCCCTAGCTCCCATAGACTATGACAAAGAGATCCACGTACATGTATGGCTGCTTCATCTCCTGTGGTAGTAAAGTCATTAAAGTCTAGGTCAGACTATCATTTACAAAGGTTAAAGTCCACATTTCCAAAAGTTAGCAGACATAAGTAAGTGATCGATACCGTCAGTTAAATTGTATGAAGCCGTGTCTAAGGTCAATATCCAGACTATGCTCTACTGAGGCTAAACAGGTAGTTAGTGGTAAAAATAAAGGGGAGCATGTATGCTAGTGAGCACATAAGGCAGGTTTCCTTTTCTTAGATTGCCAACAGTCCAAGTAACTTTCCTGACTATAAGGTGTTTTGGAAACTTTCCATTTGATGTGTCAACATTAGCAAAGAGTGGCACGAAATCTCACAAGCTGATTCGCATATGACTTAGCCTATTATCTGGCCAGCCTAAGTAGGACTTTGGGACCCATCTTTAATTGGGATATCATAAAAAGCCCTAATTTTAGGCTTACTGTCCTGGTACAAATAGAGCAGTAGTCTCCACCCTTTAGTATCTTGTGACCAACCTTCGACTCTAGAACTATCTCAACTCAAATATGGAGAATAGACATATTACACTTTGGGGGCAAACATGGCTATGCAGATCAATATTTGGATTTACTTGGCCCTTGGGATTAGACTGTGTCTACAGTATTACCAGCAGGGATGTTGTATTTTATCCATTGTACATAATCATAACTCATGGCACATACAGTGAGACACGTGTTATGACCGAATGATTAGTCAAGGAACTCTCGGTAAAGATTATAATGTCAAGATTGTTTGGCCAACAGTTATTACTCCCGACCTCTGAGTATGATGTGTTCTGACTGTGGAGAGGGGAATAAGCCCCTGCCAGACACCTCTGGTGGCATATTGAAGTCTGTTTCTTCTCTCCCCCAACATCTGTCATCAGGGAAGAGTCAGGAGGTCCCCTATAGCCTATGGATTGATGTCGGATAACCTGCTGAATTCAGCAGGACTGGCTCACAATCTAGTGTGTATGGACACTGTGAAAAGGGTTCTCCAAGTCTTCTCATTTGATGACTTACATTTAGGATAGGTCATCAATTGAAGATCAATAGAAGTCTTGCTCAAGGAACCCCTGCAGATCAGCTGTTTCCACTTCACAGGCCATCTGACATCACATTCTTCGGTCATGTGGCCTGTTTGCAGCTCAGTTCCATTCAAGTGAATGGGGCTGAGTTGTGATAACAAGTACAGGCGCTGTACAACATACTCGGTTTTCGGTGAAGAGGCTGTAGCTGATTGTGGGGATCCTGGTTGTCGGAGCTCTGTCAGTCTTCCTTAGACCTACCCTAAGCTTTTCTCATTTTTAAAGCCATCATTGGCCATGTAGTTTTATATTCCTGTTTTTGGGGTAGATACTCGGGTATTTAGTACAAACAGATGTAGATTTTATATATATATATTTTGCTGTCAGTTGGCAATCCACGTCCTTTAGGAATCTGCCTAAGCAGCCTTAGTGCCAGCTTGTATATTAGGTGCCTGATTAAATTCTGTATTTTTTTTTTCCAGCAAGGGTGGTATTGTCTGACTGTCTGAATGGTGAGCCAGTTTTACAGTCTGGGCTCATTTACATGAAAACAAGGTCTATTCACCGAGCCACTGTAAAAAAAAAAAAAAAAAAAAAAAAAAAAGAAGCAGATTGAGGTTCATGTATATACATGATTACATTCATATATTTCCATGTTTACATTCACGAACACTTGTACGACTCGAGTACTCTTTTCATGAAGTTATTTGCAACCTCGGATACACTTAGCACTTACATGTATAAAATACTGCAGGGTTATTATGTTTCCTATGCTTATGTTATCAGTGCTGGTAGAACGGCGTAAGAGCTCGATTCAGAGAGAGGTGTAGATCCCGTCCTAGAACCGCTTCCAGTCTGCACTGAATGACAATTGTGTTAAGTATTGGAAAGATACCCTGTATGGGCGGATGTGAAGAAAACAGTGTGACAAGAATAAGTGCAGTCACCAAAGCAGACAGACGAAAAGGAATAGACTTTTCATGGGCGGTAAGAGATTCTTACCCTTTGTATAAAAAGCTGTTATGTGGGTGGGCACTCAGCAGAGACGAGAACTTGGCTGTTGGCAAGTAATGGACGAACAATCTGTGCAGTGTTTTTAGACGTGAATGGGTGGAAAATATAAGCTGGAGTGAACATCCCTTTTTAGTTCTATGTAGCGAGCTATTTCAGGTGAGACCATTAGGTGGCTGGTAAATCATTGACGGTTTACTCCAGTAAGAACAAGTAGAGAACGCGAAGATGAAGGTAATTGATGTAAAATGTTTCTAACCAAACAGCTTTTCTTCCTGGAAATCATAGTCAGATGCTCTTTTGGGTAGCAATAAATACAGATAATAAACCAAAGGGTTAATCTTAGATTTTAATTTATTTAAATTTATTTTATATTATGTCTTGTTGTCTACTTAGCACCATGTTCCTCCGATATGTACAGACTGTGTCACTACTTACCCTGTCCCCGATGGGGGCTTATAGTCTTATTCTCCTATATCAGGACACACTCACAAGGCCATAGAAGATCTATCAGTAAGTTTTGGGGGATAGAAGGAAAGCAAAGAAACCAGAGGAAAATCCAAAAACAGGCAGAAAATACAGTACTGTCCAAAAGTTTTAGGTAGGTGTGAAAGCTGTAAAGTAAGAATACATACTAGTGTTAATAGTTTATTTTTATCAATCCACAAAATGAAGTGAATGAAGAAAAGAGAAATGTAAATCCCATCAATATTTGGTGTGACCTTTGCCCTTTGCCTTCCATCAGTTCTTCTCGGTACTTGCAGACAGTTTTTGGCAGAACTGGGCAGGGAGGTTGTTCCCGTCATCTTGGAGAACTAAGCACAGATCTTCTGTGGATGTAGGCTTGTCCAATCCTTCTGTCTCTTCATGTCATCCCAGACAGACTGGATGATGATGAGATCAGGGCTATATCTGTGGGGGCCGGATCATCACTTCCAGGACTCCTCCTCCAAAGGGCAAAGGTCACAACAAATATTGATGGGAATTAGATATTTTCGTCATTCACTTCATTTTAATTGACAGAAATAAACTATTAACCCTTCTATTTCTGAAAGCATTCTTACTTTGTAGCATTTTTCCACATCTGCCTAAAACATTTACACAGAAGAGTATGAACTCTATGCAGATGTTCTTTATTAGATTCCTCTCCAGGACACCAGGGCTGCAAGCCACCAGGGCTAACCACTGAGCCACTCTATCTCCCTAGTATACCTTTATTAGTAATATCATCAAACGTATTTATTGTAACAAGAAAGTGTTCTGTGCTAGTGACGGACGGGTCTAGTGAGAGATGGCGATATCTAGTATCTTAGATGACAGGTTGAGATATCACAGTCTGTAATGAAGCTGGCTTATCTTATGGAATGAAAAGTCCTGGTCCTCTGTACAGGTTTAAAGGACCACTAAATGTAGAAAATTCATGAATACAAACTAAAAATATATCCAAGCACTTTCCCTTTTAATCTCCTAATTTCCTTTGATCTTATTTTGCATTATGTTATAGTTAAAACTGGGAAATATGTAACAAAATATTTTTTATGTATCCCAGATCAGTCATGTCCACTCTCCTCCACTGGCTGTAAATCAGTCCTGGCTGCAGCAGGATCCTCCCCCCCCCCCCTTCCTATGTCTGCAGTATTTTACAGTTAATGGGAGCCTTACCTCCTCAACTAAGCCACGCCTCTTCTGTTGATACCCAGACAAAATTTAATAGATCAATAGGTTATTAACTCTTGTGTTCCCTTCTTGTGTTCCCTGTGGAGTTTTCACAGAAATATGAAAAAAATCTGAAAATCCTTCAGACTGTGGGGGCAAGATTATCCCCTGTTTACTTTTCTTCTTCATCTGTAGGTTTAGTGTTCCTTTATCTTCACAATGGCTAAAAATAAATGTCTATCTGCTGAAAAGATTTTATTTTTGGTGTAGCATTATTTGCTGATCAGTATAATATCTGTATTTTTAGGTGTTGGAGCTCCATTTTTTGATGCAGTGGCCCAAATTTTTTTGCTTCTCATTTTTCTCACTTTAAAAAAACCCCAAAAACACACAAAATGTGCATCAATTTGATTTTACAGCTTAAAGGGGTGTCCAGTTTTTTTTAAATGGGGGGAAAATAACAGGATGCATTAATACAAAATGCTTCCTAATATATATCCTGTTTAAATTCAGCCCCATTTATCTGATTTATTTTCAGGTCAGTGATCACAGCTGTGACGTTTCTTTTGCAAGCTCACTACCCCTCCCTGTGAGCAGCTCAGCCAGCAAACAAAATGTCACAGCAGCATGTGACCTCCTTGCTCCCTGAAGCCACTCATGGGACTGATTTTTTTTGCCTGGTCAGATATGCGGAGGAGAGCGATGCTGCAGGGACTGAAGTAACGAGACACAAGACAGACCCTGTGTCAGAGAGGGAATTTGCACACAGGGGAGAGTGGAGAAGGGGAGGGTACACAGAGAGTGAGGGCAGGCAGATGAATCCTGGGAAATGTAGTTTATCCACAGATTCACAGCATGTAAATAACAGTGATGCAAGGAGCAGCAAGTAAAATAAAGCCAAGCAAAGGATGCACAATGGAACAGTGAGGATTTGGCACTGATGTGGATGTATCAGCACATAATTTTTGAATGCTGGATAACCCCTTTAAGATTACATGTAACTATGCTTATATATTAGTTTTATTTCATATTTCCTGACCATTAGAGTATAACTATATGGACAATGGACTGAATTTACTAACCCAGTTGCATCTAGAAACTGGCTAAAAATGCGTCAAGTTGATGGCTCATTATAGCTTGTGTGCCCCACTTTTTGTGAGTGTGGGCAGGGCGGGGTGGGAATCTAGGTGGCGAGGACTGAAAACTGGCCATGAGTTATAACACAAATCTATGCCAGTTCCTGACTAGCGTAGATTTAAGGTCAGACTCATCTACCTGTCAAGAATTATGGTCGGATCCTCTTAATTCATTCCCCCAACAGGGGCAAGATGCTCCAGAATTACTAAGACTGGCGCATGGCGGTGGATTTAGGTACTGCAGCAATGCCCCATAGACATTAATGTGGCAATGCTGCAGTACCTAAAATGGCCGATACACTTTTGTACGGCGACTGAGCTGCTGTAATCCTAACATTACTAGAAGCTGTGCTATTGAGCTACAGGGATCCCGGGTGTCTGACCCCTGCAGATCTAATATTGATGGCCTACCTAAGAATATTAGAAAGTAAATTAATAAATTCCTCCAATGTTTCCACTCCCTTTGTACATATTCTGACCGTGAACACTGGCATAGAAGAGCCTTAGATTCATAGTAGAGTATAGGATAGATAGATATTAGATAGATAGATAGATAGATAGATAGATAGATAGATAGATAGGCTCCAGTGCTGCATCATTGTTGAATATATTGCTGGTGGATATTTTTGCTTGTCTCCATGGGATTTGCACCCATTACCATTTAGGTATTATATGCTTCTTTGGACTTTCTGATTTAAATAGATAGATATGAGATAGATAGATTGAGAGATGAGAGATAGATAGATAGATAGATAGATAGATAGATAGATAGATAGATATGACATAGATATGAGATAGATAGACATGAGAGATAGATAGATAGACAGATAGATAGACATGAGATAGATATGAGATAGATAGATAGATGGATAGATAGATAGATAGATAGATAGATAGATAGATAGATAGATAGATAGATATGAGATAGATAGATAGATAAATAGAATGTAGATAAATACGAGATAGCTAGACAGGTGATTTAGATTATATTACAAAGATAGACAGATTACAATATACACAATAGATAGACATAAGAAAACTTTATAAACATGAAAATATAAGATAAATAGATAAAAGATAGATAGAGATGAGATAGATAGGAGATAGATAGACAGACAGACAGATAGATAGATAGATAGATAGAACGTCTTGACCGACATACTGGCATTAGCATAAGAAGTCATGACCTTTCAGAGGTCTTGAATAAGCCGTATTATGACCTAGTAGCTAGATCCTTAACTATTTTCAGGGAATGACATCTTTTACCTCGCCGTTGTTATTGAGCAGCTGTGCGGAGGCTTCTTGAATTACTTCTGAGTCTTTCATCCAATTTGTCTGCTGGGGATATTGCTGACTTGATTTGTCTTCCGGGTGTTGTTTTATTCAACGCTCCTCTCAATCTTAGGTGTTGGCTGAGATTTGTCTCTGTTTCGATGCCCCCTGCACTTGCTGGTTGAGGTCTTTGTGTTCTGACCATTCCTAATGATAGCCAATATAACTCTCATCTTCCAGGCACGTTTCTGTAGCGCATGAAATCTCCTTACAGTCACTCGTGCTGTTATATAATGCTCTTGTACACTTAACCTGATTCATACATCAAGAGTTTAACCTAATGCCGTACAGTCGCCGTGTACCCTACTTTCCGTAAATGTACTTATATAACATGTGTGACAAGATACAATTTATTGTTTAAAATGTCAAATGTATTCATTTTCCTCTAGAATCTAAAAATGACTTTGTGTTGTCGTATTCTGTCACGTTGGTAAAATTCTATTCAGTTTTCTGGTTTCTTTCTTCTTTCAGATAGCAAAAATAAAGGAGAGTTTCTCGGTTAATGTTCAGTAATTGAATATAAACAAAGTAAATGTGAATAATGAACATTTAAAACGTAACTTATTCATTAACGCACTAAGCTCATTAAATTTTAAAGTGATGTATATGACAACGTACTCACAATACACATATTGATTTCTGCTGATAATAATGATATTTGGACTGGGCAACAATGTAACCAGATGGGGTGGCTGATGGGGGCAACAGTGTAAGGGATAAACAATCCTATTAGCATCCCTCAGCGACTCTGTGCATGTCCTATACCAAAATGTCTATCCACTGTGATCACGATACTATAACAATAGACAGACTGAATATCAGTGTGGGATTGCCAACCTTCTACTTCTTTGCCCTACCCTGGGGTAATTGGTTTGCACATCCGATCACCACTGTATCATTCTGCCTATTGTTTCACCAGTGGATAAAAAGCACTATAGCGGCTCATACTGAGGACTGACTACTCTTACTGATAGATAAGCTGTCTATCCTTCAGTATATGTACCTAGTCCATCTACCTCCCGATACTGCCAGAATTGTTTACCCTACGCGTTTCACAGTAGGTATGCTACTCATCAGGGGGATTCAGGCTATAACTACCCTAAATGGTTGAGGCTACAACCTAGGCAGAAACATCAAGACAGCGAGTGGCCACCGTCTAGTGACACCACCACACTGTCTGCAGGTCGGTACTGGTATGAGTGGTCATATAGCTGAAGGCCTACTCACAGTGCTTGGGGGAGGTGATAGACTCCTTTTAAAGGGCATTTTTGATATACTGGGTTCTGGTGACAGGCTCCCTATAAAGAGGACCTTTCATGTCCTCATCAATGTGCCATATTATATTCCACTAGAAAGCTGACACAGCGCTGAATTCAGTCGGCTTTCTCGGTATTTGCCCCGCTGCTGGAGATATCGGGGCTGTTAACTTTGGCACCGATCTCTCCCCACTATCAGAAGGGCCTGCCCCACTGACAGTGAGGAGAGATCAGTGCCGAAATTAACAGCCCTGATATATCCAGCATCGGGGCACATACTGGGAAAGCCAACTAAATTCAGCGCTGTGTTGACTCTCTAACGGTATATAATACTGCATGCTGATGAAGACTTGAAAGGTCCTCTTTAAGGCTAAGAACTCTCGTTCTAACTGCCAGGGCCACATTATAATGGTGGTAACATTGAAGTACACCCATTGGCCATCATGGCTGGGTAGCGTGTCGTCCACATGCAGCCACTGTGCTATGTGTGTACTATGTAGCGGATGACTTGATACTAATTTGTTACTAATTGAATTGTTAAAAGCTTTTGTTATCATTGCTTAATGAGTTGGGTTGGTTTAATATTTGTCTTTCTTGTATCATTAAAATGTCAAAACCCCGGTGTAATCCACAATGTGTTCTCTTCTGAATGTCAGCCTGTTTCTGGACCAGTACAGAGCTTGCCTTGTTGATGCCATAAAGAGATTACTGCGGCCCAGTGTAAGTATGCTTCTATTTCCTCCTGATCACTGGCTTCAGAATAATTAGTCTCCGCACAATGATTGAGAAAGTAATGGAATGGCAGGATTAATGTCATGTAATACTGTAATACTTATTATGTCCAACTTCAATTGAGTCTTCTAATCTATCAGATTCTTTCCTAATCATAAACTAGGGAAACTTCCTCTACTTGGCCTTCTGATAAGGCTCACAGCAGGGAGCAAAATAAATGAAACCGCTTCAAAGATAGAATGAGATTATTATTTTTATATCAAACATTTTGTAGAGTATTTCTCTTTGATAATGCTGGATTTGAGTGAAAGTAAAAGCAAGATGGCAATTTTTTTTCTTTTTGCTTGTGTGTTAGATGTAACTTGTATGATATGTAGTGAAATTTCGCAAAAAATAATAATAGAGGTATAAATACAATTAAAGGGGTTGTCCAATTTCAGGGAAAGATTGAGAGACAAAGGTTATTTTGTATAATGAAAAGTTGTACAATTTTCCAATATACTTTCTGTATCAATTCCTCACGGTTTTCTAGATCTCTGCTTGCTGTCATTCATACTGTTTACTGCCAGTGGATAAAAATCAGTCCATGGTCATGTGATATACAGTCCATGGTCACGTGATATACGGTCCATGGTCATGTGATATACGGTCCATGGTCATGTGATATACGGTCCATGGTCACGTGATATCCGGTCCATGGTCACGTGATATACGGTCCATGGTCACGTGATATACGGTCCATGGTCACGTGATGTACGGTCCATGGTCACGTGATATACGGTCCATGGTTACGTGATATACGGTCCATGGTCATGTGATATACGGTCCATGGTCGTGTGATGGACACAGATCACAGAAAGTGTATTGGAAAATTGTAGCAATGTTCATTATACAGACAATGACATTCATCTTTCAATATTTGTCTGAATCTGGACAACCCTTTTAATGGCAAACTTGGGCTGTCCATGTATTACATGGGTGGCCATTCATTTGAATAGCTGTAATTTAAAGGGAACCTGTCATGTTGACAATGTAATCTGATTTGTATGCAATATGTTATAGATCAGCAGCAGCTGAACATATTGATATATAGTTTTGTAGGAAAGATTCAATACTTGTGTTATATTCATTTATTACCTGCTTTTTCTATGCTTTTATTTATTTATTTTTCTCATAAATCCATAGTCCAAGTGAAGAGAACAAACTTTGTAATAAACTTCACTAAAGAGAAGTGTCTGTGTCTTCAACTATTACTCCTGTCTTTGCTTCTTATCTGAGTGATTTTACTCCATACAAAAGTAGCATTAGTTTACAATGAAGTCTATGGAGGGGGAGAAAGATAAGGAGGGAGACAGACATATGAGGCCTTCTGCAGTATTAAATTAGTCATTTCTGGAAAGAGAAGGCTGAATGGTAATTCCTGATAACCCAGCTGTGTTGTGAAAGAGAACTGTCTCTATATAGTGCAGCTGTCTCTCTGTTCTGAGGAGCTCTACCCTTCCCTCCCCTTACCCTCTACATAGACTTCTATTGTACACATTTAATATGTGAAAGAAGGTGGCAAATAAGTGAAAAAGTAGGCACTTTTCACATTACAAAGTTTGTTACCTTCACTTGCACTATGGATTTAAAATAAGAAATAAGAGTTTAGTTGCGCTTTAAGAGTCCAATGGGCAGTCCTAATCAATGATCGACAGATATCTCTCTACACCTGTCCCTGGAGGGCTATCGAGCATTGAGTAGGACCGCCCATTGGACTCCTATGTGTAAGAAGAGCTGGGATTTCAGTCAATAAATTTTAGCTTACATTGATCCACTTTTTGTGAACTAAATATCAATTTGCTCCAAGATTCTGCGTTATGTCCAAGCCCTCTTTATAAATGCTATGGCTGAATAATGTTACTTTTTGGGTCCTCTGATACATACCATCTAGGGCAAATGCCTTGTCAGGATCTCCCTTAGATCTATACCTGATGAAGGAGCAACAGTCAAATAATTTTCTGATTTGCATATCATTAATCCAATAGTCAAAGCAAATGATGTTTCTTAGGACCTTGTTGAGTTTTCCATTAAAGGAATACTCTGGGGAAAACTGAAACATTGGGGCAGATTTACTAACCTTGTCTAATATTGAAACAAATTTAGATCGGGCATTCTAAAAATGTGCCAAATTTATGAAAGTTCGGTACATTCTTAGACACTTTTATCTAACTCTATGCCATCTATTGGTGGTGGGAATTGTGGCATAGGGTGGCGTATTTAAGCCACATCCCTTACCCTTGTCAAGTGAGGTGCAAAAAGTGTCTAAAACATATAATGAAAGTCATACAAATCATTTATGGCATCTTTTGGCTCTAATAAAGCCAGAATTCTGCACCTGAAGCTTAGTAAATTACCCCATTGTGTTATTCCTAGTGCAGGGCCTGAGGGGAGGAACACTAAAGAAAGCCTGCACTAAATAAAGCATTCCCATTATAGACACTTATCCCCAACCACAAGATCAGGAAAATGGGGGTCCGCAAGTTCCCCTTGAGTACACAATGTATATGGAGTCACTACTATCTGCCATGGAAGCAAATGGAGCAGTGATCGAGCTTGCACACAACTGTTCCATTTACATGGGGCACTCATGGGTATTTGTAGGGCCCCATTCTCGTGATTAGTTGTCCCTCCCAACTGTTGGACCCCCAGCGACCAGACATTAATGGGAAAACTGCTTTAAGGGAGTGTTCAGATGTACAATATTGACGCTCAATTTGTCAAGCATAAAATTTCTGCTTCAGGATTTCGAAGTGGATTATGACGCTGAATTTGATGCCAAACTGTATTTTGCTTATTTTGCCTTTATTGGGTAGGGCCAAATTCCAGATTCTGTGAGTGGATTCTGCAAAATTCCCGCATCCAATTCTGCACTGATGGGAAAAGTATTTTCCGCCTCCAGTTCATTTCAATGAGAGTTCTCACGTGGAATCTGCCTGAAGAAAGAGCCAGATTCTTCTGAAAAAATCAGATACTGCCTCCTATTGAAATGAATGGAAGGCAGATTTTGTTTGGAATTTGAAACTGATTCTGCCTCAGATTCAGCGTCAAATTCCTACGTGTGAACACCCCCTAAGCCTGAGACCTCGTAGAAAAGCCGTGGTTTCTTGAGCCAAAGCCAGGAGTGGATTGAGCAGAAGGGAGAAGTATAAGAACTTCCTTTATATTTCCCGTTCCCTTTGTAGCCATTCTTGGCTTTGGCTCAAAAAACGCAGCAAAATCTGTAACAAAAAATGCAGCTTTTCCACAACGTGGGACCTCAGCCTAATATGGAGTGTTCCTTTAATTTAATCCTGTTTCTTATATTGAGAGGCGGGCACTAGGTGCGGCATATGAGCAGTCGCCCTCTTGACTTTGGCACGCTCCAAATCAGTTACTCATTATAGGATGACGGCCGCTAACACCGGGTTTGGAGGCGACTTCTACCAAGTTGCGGATTGATTCGCCAGTTTACTTTTAGACTTTTATGAGTCAATACTTGAATACCTTTTTTTTAACAATAGAAGCACAAACATTGCTGGAGATGTTACTTTATATGGATACTGCATTATAATACAATTGGCTTGTGTGTGAATTCAGGGTTAGAGAAGACGCACCTTAAATATCTTATTATCTGGTGTTTGCAGAGAGAAGGCTTAAATTTTAATGGATTATTTAATGCACGGATTACCCCCCACCGTACTCCGCAGCACTTTGTTCTGTCTTGTATCAAAACGTACGGTCGTGTTTATTTATGCTTTGTGCCAACAGTGAGGTTTGTGTTTAGCGCACACCTCGTAAAACACAAAAACGGTCAGTGTAGCTAATGGGTTTTATTGTGTATGATCATGACATCTCTATCAGGGTGAACTGCCATTGCTATAGGGATTCTATGTTTCCTTAAAGAGATATCACCTTGGGGTGTACAGGGACATACATGCCCTGCTAAAAATTCTGGGAAAAGGAATATACAAATAAGTCCTACTTGGGAGAAAAGGGGAACTTGCTCTAGCACTACCTATTAGAAGGTAGATCCCTACTGATCAATGCCTGTCTGTGGTTCAGGGAAAAATGGACAGCACACGGAGGGCATCATGTGCTATCTGTGATTTTCATGGACCCATAGACTTTAATAGAGGTCTATGGTCTGCAAAATGGACCAAAATAAAGCATGTCTACATTGTTTTTGGTCTGTGAAATACAAACAGAGGTCTGCATGCGCCCATTAAAAGAAATGTAGGTGATTAGTATGGAGATCACATGTAAATAAGGTAGAATTGGTGGATTGGTAAGGCTAAAGCCCCACTTAGTGGGTTGCAGCAAAAAAGCGTTGTGGGAAAAACCACAGCGGCAACGCATTGTGGTTTTTCCCGCACCACTTTTCACAGAAATTCTGCAGAAGTTCCCTCTGCAGACTTTCTGCCTCCATTATACCTATAGGAAAACCGCCGGCATTTCCATAAGTATAATTGACACGCTGCGATTTCCAAAACCTCAGCGGTCTTGGAAATCACAGCGTGTCAGCTGTGCGTTTTATCCCACAGTGTGTGGATGGGATTTGCTAGAATCCCATCCACTATTCTGTGACTGTAAAATGCCACGTTTTTTCCGCTGCGGCCAAACTGCAGCATTTACGGCACATGGGGCCCAGGCCCTAAATAAGGCTTAAGACGCCATGCAGCGGAATGCACTCGGATTACTCACACATCCGAGTACGTTCTGTTATGCACTTCTGATCCGAAGGATAGGACGAGCTCTATTTTCATCAGAACGGAACAGACCATCAGACGCCCCCACGGATGGCACACTCAGATGTGTGCATGGAACCTAATTCACATGTCCTTATGCAAGCCCATTCCATCAAATCCAACCCAACTGCACCCTATACTGTACTATTGGTCAAGAAGGGATAAAAAAAAATTTCAGGTCCTTGTAGAATTTTACCTGGTCACAGAACACCTAGTTATTGTAGAAAATTCCTTATAGCACGCTATACGTAAGATTTTTCCTTTGCTAGCCATTTATTTATGAGGATATTAAGCAGCGTTAATGTATTTTTGAGAATGAAATTATATTCCCGGGAGGTATTTAAGGGTACAGCCGCAGGATCAGCAACAGGTTAGAAGAAAGGGAATTCGAGCAAAAGTGGATTGTACTGTGAAAGGGCCGTGCATCGCCTGATTTGTTTTCACAATTCTCGCCACCTGTGAAGCTGTTCTGATAGAACACAGGTTTTCACTTTAACTTTGAGATGAAAGGCGTGCTGGTGGTTATGCCTTCAGTATGCTGCAATGTGCTGCTAAAGTATATCCCCGCTGTTCTCCATGAATTGATTGTGAGTTTATTTCTCCTTATGCCGTAGCTCTCTGCAGCATTTCACGGATAGACTTTGAGTTTTTAATACACAGCAATGCTCACCACCTGAGAGACAGTTCCGATGGGACACTGAGTTCATCTTCAGCTTCAGGCTGGAAAATAAAAGATTTTGCTGGGCGACGCAGGTTAGGTTTTCGTTCTTACACTTTGTCAGGTTATTATGTGTCGCTGCTTCGCTCTGTGAAGTGGCCCCGATTGTTATCATATTTTTTCACTAACGTATTACTGGTATTAATAGACATTTAGAAACATCCGCTGTGTTTATGTGTTGTCAGAGTTTCCAGTGGGGTATCCGGCACACAGGAGCGGATTGCAAGTGTTTGTCTACTTGTCTACAAGGCTCGTAGCATTTCCATGTTTATGGAAGATTACGTATATACAGGGTGACTCAAAAAGAATGGTGCAAAATTATAGAGTCGGTAGTCGCAACCAAGAGGATATAACGAAACAATGCACTATCCAAGTGTAAGGGTCTTACCAAACGAAGGAATACCCTGACACTACTGCAGCGGTCTGGGAGGAAGGACAGAGACAAGTGAGCCCTAATCTCACCCCAGCCACTGTCCCTTCCTATTGCCTCAGTTACCCTAAACGGTAAAAGGACAACCAGAAGACAAACCCTATACTGGGTAAGTGACACAGAGAACAGGACAAGTGGCGATGGTGGTGCAGAAAACAAAAGCTTGTAAATTTTTTTTTTTTTTTTGTGCAAAATAATTAGCTTTTTATGCCTTGTATGCCAGATAACTGCTGTACAAGGTATAATAAATCTGCCCCAGTGTATCTGCACCCAACTACAGGACCTGAACAACCTGAGATGAAGCATCACGGACACAGTGGAGTCCGCATCCGAGGATATGCCATCACGCGTCTGGACAGAACTGGACTACTGCCTGCATATTTGCAGTGTCACCAATGGAAATCACATATAGATAAACTATGGATGGATAGTGCGTCTTTATTGTGTAATATTCTCTCGGCTATGAACGGCAAGGCTGTAATTTTGCACCTTTCTTTCTGTACTTCTTATTACTATGCCTAGTTATAGATGATTATATGTAATTAGATATTACCTTTGTCATGGCTGACATTATCTTGGCAGATATTGGGCACTTAGAAACCCAAACCTATAGTTATTGGTATAGATAGAGCTTCTTGCAGTTTTGTCAGTATCAACCAAATCAAAATGGCGCGAGTGAATGTCACCTAGTCCAACTTGGCTTATTTATATTCAATGTACGATATTTTTCCTTGTGGACTGACCATATGCCAACTTTTTCCCCACAGTACGGGAAAATACGCGCTGCAGACACGCTGAGATTTCCAAAACCGTTGCGGTTTTGGAAATTGCAGCATGTCAATTATACCTACGGTCAAATATACCCTATAGGTATAATGGAAGCAGAAATTCCGCAGCGGAAACCTCAGCGGATTTTCTGTGAAAAGCGCTGCAGGAAAAAGCAGAATGCGTTGCTGCCGCAGTATTTCCCAGAGCGCTTTTTTGCTGCAGGACGCTACATGGGGCCTTAGCCTAAGGGTCCATGTACACGACACGGGCTGCTTTTAGCACAGAATGATCACAGAATACAGTCAGAGGACACTTGGTGTGACAGATTTTTGTGCAAAAAAAATTGCAACTTTTTCATTCATGTGCCGCACTCAACACTTTCCTAAAAAAGGGGGCATATAGAGGGTGCGCAGATTATTATCATTTATGCCACATTTTCAAGCTGCCACACATATCCCTTCAGACGCATGGCCCGGCAGAGGGTGCGCCTCACGATATATACGCTGGCGATGGGGCTATGAAGGCTGACGTTAATAAAGGACAGATGTAATGTTCAGCGAGGCATCTGGTTGCCTATAAATGTAGATGGATACATTCATTGGTTTAGGATGTACATAGATAAATGTAGATATAGATAAAATAGATACATACCGTAGATCTCAAACAATATCTTTATTACAGAGATCTGATAAACCTGTTGTAGTTCTTCCTTCTTCCTTTCATGTGACCGTCATGGTTAACAAATGGACCCAGAAATCAGACTTTCCACAGATTCTACAATTCACTTCTCAATAGATATTCTGTAGTGGGTTCATTCTACTCTAATGGGTTCTGCTGATAAAGACACCGGCCAAAAACTCACCCGGTTGTAATGCCAAGCGCCATTGCCTCTCATTGTTGATTTATCTGACTGTTGTCCGTTTCTTCCAGAGGTAAGTATCCAGCCCTCATAATTTCAGATCCTTGTATAATGGCAGAAATATGAGCATTGTACACTGTATAGAGATGCTACAGGGTAGCAGGCACTGTGCTGCTTTGGGGCCCTTCGACTAATGGGGCCCAAGCACAGTCGATTTGCAGTTAATGATAAGGTAAGGGGTGGAAAAATAGAATCATAGAAGATTGACGGAAGAGAAAGAGCACATGGTCCATCTAGTCTACCCTTACTTTATTTCCATTTTATATTAGGATAGACATATTTATCCCAGACATATTTTAAGGAAGTGGCCCCAAGTTAGGATTTGCTATGGCCTCAGGGTTCTGGTGACACTAACCTATCTATCTGCAGGGCTGGGGCCTGGTGACACTAACCTATCTATCTGCGGGGGGGGGGGGGGGGGGGGGAACGGGGGGGAAACACACCAGGGCGGGGGCTGGGGGGACAAACCTACTAGGGGGGGGGGGGGGGGTGATATGCTGGTTCTGGTGACACTAACCTATCTATCTGCAGGGCTGGGGTGATATGCTGGTTCTGGTGACAGTAACCTATCTATCTGCAGGGCTGGGGTGATATGCTGGTTCTGGTGACACTAACCTATCTATCTGCAGGGCTGTGGTGATATGCTGGTTCTGGGAACACTAACCTATCTATCTGCAGGGCTTGGGTGATATGCTGGTTCTGGGAACACTAACCTATCTATCTGCAGGGCTGGGGTGATATGCTGGTTCTGGTGACACTAACCTATCTATCTGCAGGGCTGGGGTGATATGCTGGTTCTGGTGACACTAACCTATCTATCTGTGGGGATTGGGTGATATGCTGGGTTCTGGGTTCAGACTTCCTTTAGAAAAAGCAACAGTCAGCACCTCTAGCTATATTTGGAAATTTTCCAAACGTTCTTCTAGAAATGCGTTTTTTATTTCTTATTTTATTCTTCCAGGGAAAGGCGATGGTTTTTGCTCCACCAAGAGGGAACACTTTAAACCAGTTTTGCAATCTAGCAGAAGCGGCCGGCTTTTCTATCCAAAGACGTGAAAATTATGATGAGCACATTTCCAACTTCCACTCCAAGGTTGGTTCTCTGCTTGCGACAGATAATACTTTAATCCACATTGCATTCTGAAAAGATCATGGTCTTTTTGGCAGGTAACAAACGTTTGATTAAAGCGGTCCTTAGGTGAGCCGCTTCTAAACAGCTATTTTTATGTGTGATTAGTTTTTGCTGTTAAACCGCCCTTTATCTCTCCATGTCTAGCAGGGTTTAACACAAGAATCTCCTAGCCGAGTTACCATAGGAAAAAAAAAAAAAAAAAAAAAAATCATCATTGTCCCATCCGTGGTTATTTGTATGACACATTGTATACAGTCCAAAGTCAACAAGCGGCTGCAAATGAAGCAAACCCGAACGTTCAGCTAATCTGGAGACAAAAATGTGTCGAAACAAACAGACGGCTAATGTCTAATTGTGTCGTATCATACCTTAAATCCTTATCTCTGGTTGCTTTATGGTCGGGTCACTTGGCAGATTCAGACTGCTAAATCTCGAAGCAGAATTTCACAGCTGCGAGGTTATATGTCAGATCGAGGCGCCGCAAGATTTAGGTCAAAAGCACTTATCTGTGATTTCTAAGCTTGCTTACATAAAGCCACTGCTCTCAGATATAGGCTCCTTATTTGTAGGTAGATACTAATGAAACGCGTAGTAGGAATGCATGGCTACGTGAGATACAGTTTGCAGAATCTGGGGATGCATATCATGTGTATGTTAGACGTAGGACACTTGCATTAAAGGGCGCTTACAATTCAGGCTTGTGCAGATTACATTGTCGTGGATCAGCGTGCCAACCGTTCTAACCCGCTGGCGGTGACTGCAGTGATAATGGCATGTTATCTTGCCAGTACATAGGTTGTTCTCTACGATGTAAAAGAAAACCACCAGTCTCCTTGTAAAATTGACAAACATGGCAGAATTAGGAATGGCCAAACATAGCAAAATGCAGCTCAAGAAAAACTGCAAAGAAATTTAACAACATTTTAGAGAAAAAGACCTGGCCCGCACATCCCAGTATTATACATTGATCAAGGCTTCACAGCAAAATCTACAAAAATGAACACAAGGTTCTTAATATATATACTGATCAAGTTGTATAAGCCCACTAGCCACTTCATGGGAAGCTCTATATAGTGGGTCCCAACTGTACTGGGTGCAGTGCTACATGGCAACCACCACCATCACAACACAGCGCCTGCAGGGGGAGCGACCCATCATCCCAATAACACCCCTGCTGCTAGAGTAAGCCCACCAGGCTCTGGGCCACCCCACCCCACAGGCACAGCACTACAGCAGTGGTGGATACCATCCATCTACTAGTTCAGTCTTCTGACTGAGACCTTATGATAAGGTAAACTTTTTGATCTGTTCACATGGTGCGGTGCTACATGGTTTCTGTTGTTGTAGTGGTAATGGGGTGGTGTGGCCTAGAGCCTGGGGCATGTCCTAGCAGCAGGGGTGTTGCTGGGCTACTAAGTCGCTCCTCCTGTATAGCAGCCAAAAATGCTGCATTTCTGCAACATGTGGCCTCAGCCTTATGGAGGACCTTTCACCACCTCCACCAACTCCAACTCTTTGCATCCCTTAATAGGCACTGCTCCACTGATTCCGGAACTTTTGTCATTTTTTTCTCTATCCCCCCCACCGTTCCTGAGCTATCACGGCTCTTATTTTCAGCACAGTCGTATTCTCTATTGTTAGGTGGGCGTCCTTGACAGTTGATAGCATAATTGTTCCGAAAATAATAGAAAAGATAGCTCAGGAAGAGTGGGGGGTATAGAAAAAATTCCCACAGCACAGGAATCAGTGGAATGGCGCCTAATGATGATTGTAAAAAGTTGGAGATGGCGGAGGTGGTGAAACGTCCTCTTTAAAGGGTTTTCCTACTTAAAAAGATTGCGCCACTATTGAGTCATATCCTATCTTGTGATCAGCATCAGATTAGTGAGGGTCTGACGGGTTGGAGCCCACCGATCACCAGAACGGAGTTCCCAAAGCTCCTGTTGTTTCTGAAGTGCTCTATTCAAGTCTATGGCCAAGTATTAGCTCTCAATTATTTCTGCTGATCCATAGAATTGAATAGAGAGCCATGAACATCCATCACTCCATTCAAGAAGAGAGCTGCAGGACTCCTGTTCTAGAAAATGGTGAGGGTCCCAGCGATCAGATCCCCACCGATCTGATACTGTCAATTGTGTCCCACTAGGATAAATTTTCAATTCCTGACTGGTGATGGTTGACCAATGTGCCCCCCCCACAATCACTGGAAAGAAGCACCGGCGATAATACAAAAGCTGTCAAAAACCACTTTAGGGGAAATGTATCTCATGTTCAGGGTTTTCATTGATGTAAATGTACCTTAAAGGAACCCTGTGGGCAAATATGATACACTGTGCAGGACCTAAGGGGTCGGACTCCCATTGATCTAATAATAGGCCATCGATATTGTGAACCTGGTAAACCCCTCTCAAGTTCATAGTCATCTCTCTATTCATGCTAGTCTGAACATGGGTTTCAGGTACCCCAGTTTTGTAAATAGCTGAGTGTCCCAAAGTGGACACTCATTTATCAGATATTTATGGCATATCCTGTACTACCATTTCTTGAAGTTCTTATCCATTTTCCCAAGCAAAAACTAGTATGGGTCATCAGGAAGGAATTTGTGAAGACCAAAAATTGTACAATGTCTGCACAGGGTATTCAATGCCGGTCTGCATATCTTCTGCACCACTGGAGAATGTGCCACATTTATGATCAAGCGTATCTTTTGGTTGGAATAATAGCGTAAATTATCATAAATGTGCGGAAGATGGTGGCCATAACCACATCACACCCCTTGCCACACTTCTTTCAGGAAAGTGGAAAGGGCGGCGTAAAACAGAAAAAAAAATCCCCACTTGCACAAAAATTTGCAACTTCTTCATGTCAGAAAATTGGCATACAAGACATGATAAATCTGTGCCAGTATATCTATATATTGTATTATTCCAATTTAAGCAAAGAAGTGACCGATGACAAAGTGATCTCATCCTATGGTCATGTAGAGTGGCAAATAGTATGGTTAGCACACCAAAATGGAACATGGGATAATTAGACCTGCCATACAAGGACTTCATCGGATAAGAACAGACTGATTGAACCATCTTTTTTGCTCCCAGTGTCCAGGAATTTTGTAAGTACCTTAAAGGTAATATGTCACCAGCACCCAGCATATCACCCCAGCCCTGCAGATAGATAGGTTAGTGTCACCAGAACCAGCATATCACCCCAGCCCTGCAGATAGATAGGTTAGTGTCACCAGCACCCAGCATATCACCCCAGCCCTGCAGATAGATAGGTTAGTGTCACCAGAACCAGCATATCAATCCAGCCCTGCAGATAGATAGGTTAGGGTCACCAGAACCAGCATATCACCCCAGCCCTGCAGATAGATAGGTTAGTGTCACCAGAACTAGCATATCAATCCAGCCCTGCAGATAGATAGGTTAGTGTCACCAGAACCAGCATATCACCCCAGCCCTGCAGATAGATAGGTTAGTGTCACCAGAACCAGCATATCACCCCAGCCCTGCAGATAGATAGGTTAGTGTCACCAGAACCAGCATATCACCCCAGCCCTGCAGATAGATAGGTTAGTGTCACCAGACCCCAGTATATCACCCCAGCCCTGCAGATAGATAGGTTAGTGTCACCTGAATCAAATGGTGTTTTCCTCTTGTGAAATGCTGCCTCTGTTGTAGAGAGATCACTGTTTTTGTCAATACACAAATGATCTCCTTAGAGCAACGAGGGTGTTGTCATTGCTTCAAAGTGCTAAGTAGTAACATGCTTATTGTTCAAAAAAACTCATTTGCCTATTGACAAAAACAGTGATATCTGGGCAACTGGGGTAGCAATTTACAAGGGGAAAATGCCATTTGATTCAGGTAACCCTAACCTATCTATCTGCAGGGCTGGGGTGATATGCTGGGGTCTGGTGACACTAACCTATCTATCTGCAGTGCTGGGGTGATATGCTGGTTCTGGTGACACTAACCTATCTATCTGCAGGGCTGGGGTGATATGCTGGTTCTAGTGACACTAACCTATCTATCTGCAGGGCTGGGGTGATATGCTGGTTCTAGTGACACTAACCTATCTATCTGCAGGACTGGGGTGATATGCTGGGTCTGGTGACACTAACCTATCTATCTGCGGGGCTGGGGTGATATACTGGTTCTGGTGACACTAACCTATCTATCTGCAGGGCTGGGGTGATATGCTGGTTCTGGGGGGACAAACCAATTTATCGGGGGGGGGGGGGGTGATATACTGGTTCTGGTGACACTCCCTTTAATTCTTACAGTACATGAGATGTTATTTATAGCACTCTACTCTTTATATAGGGCTTTTGTAAAGAGGATCATGGGAAGAAAAATAAAACTTGTAAAATGAAGATATATTAATATGTAGTCTGTGCATTGAACTATGTTCACCATGCTGTCCTATTTGGGACACCGAGTATTGACCATAGTGGCCTAGTTATCTGTATTTGTACAGTCTGCTCGGCACTAGTTGTAAGGAAAGTTTTTGTTATTGTGCTGTTCTATCTCTAGAAAGAAAGCAACATATTGATCCATAACAGTCTCTCTTGGGAGAATTTTATATTTATCCACCGCTCTGTAACCTATAGCCCTTGTATACCCCTTCCCCCTTCTCACAGGCCATAGTCATGATATTCTTTAGTATATAAGACTGCATATAAGACATTAGGAGGTATAAACTAGTAGTAAACGATTCATAGTAGCAGCCATACTTCACTCCGTAACCCACTAAAATATACAAATTTCAGGACTTTTCATTGCAAAACTTGACCATAGATTACAATATTTTGTATTATTTTTGTCTATTTCCTGGCATTTACCTTAGTGATAAACATTCATCGCGGGATGCGGGGCAATTATTGGATAAATAAAATCATTGCTGGCGTGAAATCGGCACCCAACAATAATGTCCTTAGTTTCTGATTTGGTTTTGTATATTGTCATTACTTCATAAAGTCGCGTGTCGATACACTTATTAATATGACAACTATAATCAATACGCACTTCCACAGGAGTGCACCGCTGCGTACACAGCCCCGACACGTAGGATATTCTGTATGCTGGAAGAAATGGGACTATTGTATTGCATTTATTTTGAGTAGGCAATTTTTTTTTTTGTATAATTTTTTTATAAGGTCCAGATTGCCTACCAGGCCAATAATAGTGCAATGTAGGGGGCCTGTAATAGGAGCAGAAAAATTACTTTGTGGCCACAAACTGATGAAACAGTGCAGAGATAATCATCTTTTTATGGATGTGAAAACCAGCCTGCAAGTGCATCAGGGGCGGATCGGATTTGCCAGATTTGCTTTTGCTCTCTTCTGGAATCACTGCTTAACGATTTGACAGGTTGTCTGGACTTAGTTTCAGTTGCAAATTTTATCTAATTCAGGTAAATCAAGACCAACCTCAGCAACCCATTGGAGGAATCCTGGAGGCTGGGAGTAGTAGTACTAAAACTTTGGCTTGCCATGGTTGGTGTCAATTCTACCAATTTCCTAAAGCTCTCCTCCTGGGCTGCTGCAGTGCTGAGGCATGTCCTAGTTGTGATCGGCCTTCCTGAGCCTGATGGGAGTGGGAGTGCCCATGTGGTCATGCAGGAATAAGACTTGAGGTATGCAGAAAATGGTAACGTGCAGCTTTACTTGAAGTAGAATACAGCAAGACAGCTTCCAAGTATGGAGGAACACCTTGCAAATTTACCACTGTGAGTAGGATCTGAATTGGCAGTTAGTACATGCAGATGGCAGTCAGCGCTCTCCTTACTAAAGTTGGCTATATGGAGTACAAAGTTCTCTAAAGTCTTTATCAATACCCACTTCAGGGTGTAGACGAACAGGTTGCCCAGTCTGTCCTCTGAGGCTCATATAACACTTATCCTCAGATCTCAGGCTAGCATACACTTGATTTTTCTTTAGCCTAACAGGGGTACATTTCTTCCTCCTGTTTGTATCTGGAACAGTCTGGATTGTCTGGTTGAAGCTCAGGCCAGTCAGGGTCGTAACTCAGACTCTTTGAGTCATCACTCTCCAAAGGTTAGAAGACGCTTGGTCTCCACCTCCTTTACAGAATGGATTGCCTGGGTCATACCAAATATGTCAGGACAGGTGAGTAAGTCACTGCCGGACGCCTCTGGTGGCAACTTATCTCCTGGGGGACCAAAGCATCAAAAATGATAACATTCATCATACTTGACTCTTAGTTTTCTGATGTATCTAATTTCTGATATATTATTTTGGCTATAAAATAGATACCTTGTTACTTGGACGTTGCAGAGTTCGGCCTTATGTCCTCTTCACCCTGCTGCGTACTCTGAGTATTGTGTGTACAGAGCCATACTGACCTAGAAGTAATATGTACCAAGCATGGTGAAAAAGCACACATAGGAGTCGATAAATTAAGATTGTCGTGTAGTAATCCAGTCTTGATCATAGTCAACGCCATAGTGAAATGCATCAAACTTCGGGTGCTTTCACACTTGTCTAGTTTTCGTCCATTCTTCTGTTCCATTGTAGGAACAGGAGAGCAGACTAAACATTAAAATTGATCCGTCTAATGATGGACAACAAGAGATCCCAAGGGTACCCTTTGACTATAATGTGGTCCTTCGGGTATCTGTTGTTTTCTCCGTCACTTCGCTGGACGGGGACCTACTCAAAAATTTGTGACTTTTCTACGCTAGGAAACTGGTGTATGGTGTGTGATAAAGTATCCTCCTAGACTGTAAGGCCTTTTAGTAGAGAACCACATGGCCTCCTTTGCCTCTGTATAGACTCCTTGCACAAGTGTGAAAACATAGGCATACAGAAACACACGAGTCTGGTAAGGTGCCCATACACCTTCAATAACTCGTGGACGATGACTATTCCTCCTGACCAGCGTTTCCTTGTTTGGCCAACAGCTATTCCTCCTGACTCTGCCATATATAGATGCATGCCCAGCTCATGTTCTGAATGAGGCGAGGGGAGTAAGTAGCTGCCAGAACCTCAGAGGAGCAGGCATAATAAAACTCAACATGCTGATCCTTCCCTCCACCAACATCATCTGTCGGGTAGAGTTGGGAGACGTCATACACATAATATAGTCAACCAGTCCCTCTGAAATGTCTTTTTTTCTCTTATATAACATTCAGTTTTTGGACCTATCGAAGCAAAAATTTATCATGATCCCATATTAATACATTCAGGTTGGTGAGACAATATTTGTTGTCTGTTATAGGGTTTATATCAAATAAAAATATCCCTCAATTTACGTTAATGGAACACACCATTATACCCTAAAAACATGAAGATGTGGAGGACACAGCAATCATATCAGTGAGAGCCCAGACCCACCCTGCAGGGACCATCTGTGGGCCGTGACTGAGCATCCATTTATATAATATTAGTAGTAATTGATTCTATTGCATGTTCCTCTTACACAGCTCCAGACTATTTCATCAGCCAGACAACATGGAGAGAAGATTTAGCTCTGTGCGGTGCATCCACTTCAGTAGGACAATTTCATATTGCTGTCTTGTTCCACATGACAGTGATAAATGGCTGTCACATGGCTGTTTTATAAAGAATGATATTGAATTGGTTTGTTCACATGTCCATTTTTTTGTCAAACCATTTTACTTGTCCATAAAAAAAATGGACATGCTCTATGTGAATATATCCATAGACTTTCATGGGTTTTTAAATGGCTGTGTGATGGTCTTGCTCCATTCATTTGAATTATTTATTTATTATTATGCTTACTTATATAGCACCATCATATTTCGCAGCGCTTTACAGACATTGTCAGTCACTGTCCCATATAGGGCTCACAATCTACATTCCCTATCAGTATGTCTTTGGAGTGTGGGAGGAAACCGGAGTACCCGGAGGAAACCCACCAAACACGGGGAGAACATACAAACTCCTTGCAGATGTTGTCCTTGGCAGGATTCGAACACAGGACTCCAGCGCTGCAAGGCTGTAGTGCTAACCACTGAGCCACCATGCTGCCCTTAGTCCATGCTGCAGTACCTGGCACAGCCAGTGGGTGGAGAGTCACCGTGCAGAGGGAAAGGACCTAATGCTCCTTCATTCCTTCCACACGTCAAAAATATAGATTAATCGGCTTCCTGTGAAATTGGATCGAGTGTGTGCCGGAGCCCCATTGGGGGACAGGGAGTTGAAATTTTGTAAATCCTTCAGAATTTAATATATTTCTGTATAAATTTGACCAAAATCAAATGTTCAAGTCCTAAAAGTAGATAACAAGAACCAAATAAAAAAAAAAATTAGTCAAAAATTTTAGACTAGGCCATTCCTCCGTACAAAACAGCTTCAACTCTGTTATACTGGTGGATTTCCCCCTATGAACTGTTCTCTTCAACATTTCTATTGGATTAAGGTCTTGACTTTGACTTGGCCGTTCCAAAACTTTAACTTTATTCTACTTTAAACATTCTTTGGTAGAACAACTTGTGTTCTTAGGGTCATAGTGGCAGATTTATTATTATTAGGTATAAAAAGTCAAAAATTTTATTGCACTGGGTTTTTTGGCAAAATAAATTGTGACTTTTTGTTTTCGGCACAGCCCCAGCCATTTTCCTGAAAAGAGGGTGTGACTAGGGCTTGCAGGGGACAGGGCCATCCGTCCTGCCAGATATATTAATATTTATTATTCAATCTGCCCCATTGACTTGCTGCGTGACCCACTCGTGCCCTGACATTTTCCTTTAAATTTTACTAGTATAATTGAGAATTCATTGCTCCATATAATTGATTTAGCACAAACCAAATTTGTTACAAATCTTCCAAAAGTTTTGGATTTTAGCAAATCTAAAACTTTTCAAATTCATCCCACCAAATCTCTCATAATGGTGGCTGTCATTCTAGAACTCAGAAGAGGACAGAGAAGAAGGGTCACATGACCTCGGACAGCAACCTTCCCATAATACCATGCAGGCAGCTCTCTCTCTAGCATAGCGAATTATCAGGGTCTACAGGTGATGATTCAGTGGATAAGTCATAGCCACTATAAAACAGTCCAACTAGGAAGTGCTACTGCTTTATGGGGATACAGATAGAGAGGACGTCAGACAGAGATTGAGAGATAGTAAAACACAGATTACATATAGACTGCAGGTGACATTGCTCAGATTACACATAGATATGCACAAATTTATGTCGAGGGAAGGGAGAGGAGTGAACAGAAGCAGAGACAGAGATAGCAGCAGACACATAGGTTTAGTATGAAGCTGCATCTGAATAGGAGCTTTCCATCACAACCAAAGTACTTTAGTCACATCAGCATGTCCGTACTTCTCTATATATGTCCTGCATGATTAGTGGGTTAGTGTCAATGAGTGTGTTTCATAGTAAGAAGCAGAGGATAGATAATTAGATTAACAATAATTAGATAGATTTCAGAGAGATAGGAGTCCATCAGTGTCAATGTGTTAGGCGGGCACATGCAGCCATTGACTACATGAGCAGCATACAAGACTTTCAGGGCGCTTTCCAATCAGATCTATTTTGAATTTTATTTGAATCTGACGACTAGAGATGGATGTTTGTAACGAATCGGATTTGACCCGAATATTCCAAATTGTTCGGTATTTAACAAGACCAAACAATTTGTGATTCGTCTCAGATTAATTAAAATGATCAACGCAACATGGATTGCATTAAATGAGGTCATGACGCTCGGTGTGCCCATGTCACCACTGAGGCCTAATCACGCAGTGACCTCGATGATGTCACAGGAGAGTGCCTGACATCACTGAGGAGGCCCAAAAGAGGTAACAGAAGTTGAGTATAAATATTTATTATTTTTTACACCTCCACCTGGGGACTGAATAAACCCCAGAGTATAATCATTTCACTTCTAGTTCTATCCGAACACGTTTGGACCTAAACAAACCAGAGGATTGCTGTGTCTGAACATGGGATGAAACAAATCTTCAGAGGATCTGACTAAATATAGGAGAGTCACTCACTAATTTTATATGGACGTATAATAAATCTTCAGAGGATCGCCCCGCTCAACTGACGACCGATTAACTTGAATCGGATCTGGAGCCAAATTCAGGAAATTGACTTCTCTCTAGGGAAATGCACCGTTGCAGCAAACACTAGCTTGATGTTTTTTCAAGTGACAAGTTAAACTTTGCTAAACTACACAGAATAAGCATCAGAATCAGATGTCTTCTAGTATGATATGTGCATGCTGCCATTTCACAGCCTCCAGCATACTCAATATTTCTTAGAAATGTTCTCTTTAAGCGGTAATTGGGATTCAATAGGGACGGGAGTTGTATGTTGGCGCCCGGTCCAACTCTTTTGACGCGTCGATACAAAAGCAGTGTCTGCCTTTTCTTGAGGGAGGCCAGATCTTATATCATGTATGGAGCCGTTTTATGTGATCCGGTGCTCTCTGCACAAATGATTAATTAGCAGCCAACAATAGACTGCAAAGTTTTGGCACAAAAAATAAAGAAAAAAAATCCATGTTGCTATCGGCCCTCCATATCTACATAGCGCTAATTGAATGAATCTATTAATTAGTTTTTATACAGTTATTAAAGATAATAAGCGCGCTGAATAGAAAGCGTCTAATCTCTTTTTTCTTCTGTCTGCCCAGAAATATACTGTACATAGAAAAGAAACGCGCTGCACATTCCAGATCATCAAGTACAATTATGTTAAGTTCAAGATATTTTACATTGTGCAGTTCCTTTTTTTTGTGCGTTGGATTTGTTGTTTTAGAACGTACGTGAAGATTACATGTGAGATTCCTTACAGAAGTTGTTGCGATTAGAATAAAGGATGTTATTTTTCTCTGGAAATAGCGCCTCTCTTGTCTGTAGACTGTGGCTGGTACTGCAGCGTTCATTTGAAAGGAATTGAGTCACAATGCAAAACGCAAACCATGGTTGTAAGGAGAAGAAAACCCCATACCTACGTTTCTAATCTGATAGTGTCTTTAAGACCTTGAGCTGTAGCTCCAGCTTTAAGCACATTTATATACAGTGGGGAAAAAAATTATTTAGTCAGCCACCAATTGTGCAAGTTCTCCCACTTAAAAAGATGAGGCCGGCCTGTAATTGTCATCATAGGTAGACCTCAACTATGAGAGACAAAATGAGAAAACAAATCCAGAAAATCACATTGTCTGATTTTTAAAGAATTTATTTGCAAATTATGGTGGAAAATAAGTATTTGGTCAATAACAAAAGTTCATCTCAATACTTTGTTATATATCCTTTGTTGGCAATGACAGAGGTCAAACGTTTTCTGTAAGTCTTCACAAGGTTGGCACACACTGTTGCTGGTATGTTGGCCCATTCCTCCATGCAGATCTCCTCTAGAGCAGGGATGTTTTGGGGCTATCGCTGGGCAACACGGACTTTCAACTCCCTCCAAAGGTTTTCTATGGGGTTGAGATCTGGAGACTGGCTAGGCCACTCCAGGACCTTGAAATGCTTCTTACGAAGCCGCTCCTTCGTTGCCCTGGCGGTCTGCTTGGGATCATTGTCATGCTGAAAGACCCAGCCACGTTTCATCTTCAATGCCCTTGCTGATGGAAGGAGGTTTTCACTCAAAATCTCACGATACATGGCCCCATTCATTCTTTCATGTACACGGATCAGTCGTCCTGGTCCCTTTGCAGAGAAACAGCCCCAAAGCATGATGTTGCCCCCCCCCATGCTTCACAGTAGGTATGGGGTTCTTTGGATACAACTCAGCATTCACTCTCCTCCAAACACCACGAGTTGTGTTTCTACCAAACAGTTCTACTTTGGTTTCCTCTGACCATATGACATTCTCCCAATACTCTTCTGGAACATCCAAATGCTCTCTAGCAAACATCAGACGGGCCCGGATATGTACTGGCTTAAGCAGGGGGACACGTCTGGCACTGCAGGATCTGAGTCCCTGGCGGCGTAGTGTGTTACTGACGGTAGCCTTTGTTACATTAGTCCCAGCTTTCTGCAGGTCACTCACTAGGTCCCCCCGTGTGGTTCTGGGATTTTTGCTCACCGTTCTTGTGATCATTTTGAGCCCACGGGGTGAGATCTTGCGTGGGGCCCCTGATGGAGGGAGATTATCAGTGGTCTTGTATGTCTTCCATTTTCTAATTATTGCTCCCACAGGTGATTTCTTCACACCAAGCTGCTTGCCTATTGCAGATTCAGTCTTCCCAGCCTGGTGCAGGGCTACAATTTTGTTTCTGGTCCTTCCACAGCTCTTTGGTCTTCACCATAGTGGAGTTTGGAGTGTGACTGTTTGAGGTTGTGGACAGGTGTCTTTTATACTGATAACAATGTCAAACAGGAGCCATTACTACAGGTAATGAGTGGAGGACAGAGGAGCCTCTTAAAGAAGAAGTTACAGGTCTGTGAGAGCCAGAAATCTTGCTTGTTTGTAGGTGACCAAATACTTATTTTCCACCATAATTTGCAAATAAATTCTTAAAAAATCAGACAATGTGATTTTCTAGATATGTTTTCTCATTTTGTCTCTCATAGTTGAGGGCTACCTATGATGACAATTACAGGCCGGCCTCATCTTTTTAAGTGGGAGAACTTGCACAATTGGTGGCTGACTAAATACTTTTTTTCCCCACTGTATATATTTATGAGATCTTTAGTAACTTTTTAAATAAATTGGGGGAGAATTATCTTGCCATGTACACCAGTCTCCACTCAAAGCCATCGCTATTGTTCACGCCGCTGGCTTTCAGGATGGGTTCCGGACCCCGCTGGTCTTACTCCAGGACTACCACAGACTCTCTGCACTGAACAAACTCCTGAACTAGATTGGGCTCCCAAAATGACATCAGTCATCATTACGCATAATGACACCGATGTGACCCCTGAGACCCAATCAGTGGTCACGGACTTCAGGCAGAAGTGCTGAATAGAACAGAGCCACTCTGGAGTATAGGGAAGGTGAGTAACATTGTTTTTATGTTTGTCACCTGTCTTGGGCCTCCACCTTTTACACTCTGGGTTCTGAAGAGACCCCAGAGTATAATAATAGCTAGTGAGTGGCTAAAATTTGAATATTCTAAAAGTTGGAATATTATACTGTTTGGAGGGGCCGCTGTGGGACATAATATCGTGTGCAGGGGCCGCTATGGGGCATAATACCGTGTGCAGGGGCCGCTATGAGACATAATACCTTGTGCAGGGGCCACTATGAAACATAATACTGTGTGCAGGGGCTGATATGGGACATAATACCATGTGTAGGGGCGGCTATGAGACATAATACCTTGTGCAGGGGCTGCTATCTGTGGGACATAATACCGTGTGCAGGGGCCGCTATGAGACATAATACCTTGTTCAGGGGCCGCTATGAGACATAATACCATGTGCAGGGGCCGATACGGGACATAATACTGTGTGCAGGGGCCGCTATGAGACATAATACCGTGTGCAGGGGCCGATACGGGATCATGATACTGGGTGCAGGGGCCGCTATGGGACATAATACCATGTGCAGGGGGCCATCGACTATGGGACATAATACCTTGTGCAGGGGCGGCTATGAGACATAATACCTTGTGCAGGGGCGGCTATGAGACATAATACCGTGTGCAGGGGCTGCTATGGGATATAATACTGTGTGCAGGGGCCGCTATGAGACATAATACCTTGTGTAGGGGCCGCTATGAGACATAATAACGTGTGTAGGGGCCAATATGGGACACAATACCATGTGCAGGGGCCACTATGGGATATAATACCGTGTGCAGGGGCCGCTATGGGACATAATACCTTGTGCAGGGGCTGCTATGAGACATAATACCATGTGCAGGGGCCGATATGGGACATAATACCGTGTGCAGGGGCTGCTATGAGACATAATACCATTTACAGGGGCCAATATGGCTGTGGGACATAATACCATGTGCAGGGGCCACTAAGAGACATAATACCTTTTGCAGGGGCAACTGTGAGACATAATACTGTGTGCAGGGGCCACTATGGGATATAATACCGTGTGCAGGGGACGCTATGGCTGTGGGACATAATATCTTGTGCAGGGGCGGCTATGGGACATAATACCGTGTGCAGGGGCCACTATGAGACATAATACTGTGTGCAGGGATGGCTATGGGACATAATACCGTGTGCAGGGGCAGCTATGGGACATAATACTGTGTGCAGGGGCGGCTATGGGACATAATACCGTGTGCAGGGGCCACTATGAGACATAATACGGTGTGCAGAGGCTGTTATGGGATATAATACCTTGTGCAGGGGCCGCTATGGGACATAATACCTTGTGCAGGGACCACTATGGAACATTATTCTGTATAACGGTGTGTTTTCTGCATTAAGGATGTGTTTTTACACAGAAAACACAGGCATTTTTTTTGTGCAAAAATGCACCATGTGAATGCAGTTTTACATCGAAGTAAAAGTTCCAGTGGCCTAAGAGTATAGCTGCATCCAGATACATAGTGTGTTTCCACCATAAGGATGCCGCCATACGGTGCTCCTGGACACATTTACCACTAATTGGGGGCCGCACATGGACTTTCATTGCTTCTAATCGGAAAGTACAGGAGCGTCCCAGGAAATAGCAGTAAGCGCATGTGTCCTGAAGCATCTGGTGGCAGCACTTCTGTGTTATGGTTTGTGGTATATGACTTTAGCTTAGGGGTCGTCAGACTTACAATTATTGACTGGCACTCAGAGTACCTCATCTTTGATTTTTTAATTAAAATCGGCACGCCGAACAAAAAAGGTTGCCTACCCTTGTTATATAGTATGTTGTGGGAGGTGTATCTGATATAGGGCATTGAATAATGCTAGTGCATGCTGGGTGGTACAGGTGCTGACAATATAGTGCCCAGATCCTGTTCTAAATAAAAGGACCCAAGCTCAAAAAGCTCTCTGGGCTTTATTTATTTCCCTCAGTTGCAGAAATTTCCAGCCTTGAAAAACAGTTCCATGCATCAAAAATGTGGTTGGTTCTGCATCATGTGCATGGATTTCTACAAGGCCCATTCAGATGAATTGTACAGTCTCTGAAATTTCTGCAACAAGTTTGCCATGTGATTTAAACCTTGTAGTATTGGGATCACTATGGACAGTTAAAGGGGTTGTCCACTATTTAAAAAGTATGAAAAGCGAAATAAAAAAATTGTATTCACTTAATTCCACCGCTGCTCCCTTGCCAGCCGCAGCTCTGGATCGGTGGAGGAATTAACAGGTGAATATAATCTTTAAAAAAAAATTTTTTTGTATTTTACAGCATTCCCTGCTTTTAGTAATTTTTTTATTTTTTTTATTTTAGACAAACTCTCTGTTATAAGAAACCATTTCAGGCTAGGGAAAACCTGAGTGTACTGTTGGGGAAAATCCAAAAATATGTCTGCCCCCAGTGATCCCTTCACTACTTTAATCTTGCATCTCCAGATTTGAGAATTTACACACATGTATTTAGAAACAATATCAGAAGCCCATTCCTAATATCTGCTTTTATAATCTGTAATAATCTGTAGATTTTAGATTTTTTACTTCTTTGGGTTTCTTTCACACTCAGTCCACATAAGGGTCGGATTTTCTGGAAATGTTCTTGTACTTTAATCATTATGGGACATTATGCTGCTGGTAGACAAGTACTATAATGCTACAAGCGTCTCTCCCACCATAATGTACAGACCGGGAAATCTGGCACCCACACAGACCGAGTTTCACGTCCAAGATTCAGTAGTGTGAAAGCAGCCTTAACAGGACATTATACTGCATCAGACCAAAAAAAAAAAAAATGCTATGTACAGTGATGTGCAAAAGTTTTAGGCAGTTATGGAAAAAATGCTGCACAGTAAGAATGCTTTCAGAAATAGAAGGGTTAATAGTTTATTTTTGTCAATGATCAAAATGAAGTGAATGATGAAAAGAGAAATGTAAATCCCATCAATATTTGGTGTGACCTTTGCCCTTTGCCTTCCATCAGTTCTTCTCGGTACTTGCAGACAGTTTTTGGCAGAACTGGGCAGGGAGGTTGTTCCCGCCGCCATCTTGGAGAACTAAGCACAGATCTTCTGTGGATGTAGGCTTGTCCAATCCTTCTGTCTCTTCATGTCATCCCAGACAGACTGGATGATGATGAGATCAGGGCTATATCTGTGGGGGCCGGATCATCACTTCCAGGACTCCGCCTCCAAAGGGCAAAGGTCACACCAAATATTGATGGGGTTTAGATTTATTTTTTGTTTTATACTCTTATTTTTGTGAATTGACTAAAGTACACGATTAACCCTTCTATTTCTGAAAGCATTCTTACTTCACAGCAATTTTTCCCACAGCTGCCTTAACCTCTTGAGATATATATGTGTGTGTGTTTATTTATATATATATATATATATATATATATATTTATATTTATAATATTTTAGATTTTATTTGTATAATTTTTTTTTTCATTTTATTAGTTGTCTAAATTGAATCCGCGTCTTATGTGTCTTTTTGTTTTTGATGCTTTTAATTCAACCTCTTATTTTTTTTCTTGTTTTTCTTGCCTGTAAGTAACCTATAAAATATCTTCCGCTTGCACGCACACGTAGTTGAGTGAAGTTTATTGTATATTCTACACTTAAACCTACAACTCATTTTATTCATTTGTTACAAGTGGCGGAATAAAGCACAAGTTGCCCTGGCTTCTTGTCGTCCCCATCCTGAGCTGCAATTTCTTTTCTTTTCAATGCACCAGTGTGTTTTGTCCAACATTGTTGTGTAAATTGTTAGCTGCAGGTCCCTTGTTCATAGGAAAGCTTTTGTTACGTTTTACATTCACGCTGATAAGTACAACTCAATATTTCTGCCTGTTTGGCAGGATTGCGTTTTCTGCCTGTACATATCCTTCATGCCTCATCTTCCCGAGGATGATTTTTGCTCCCAAAATAAGAAGAGGCGTTTTCCTTGAGGCTGCATGTTATCCTCTTATCCCTACTGTTTTGGAATAGAGCGTAACCAGCTGGAGAACTGTAAGAAGTCTGATAATGCAGCTATTTTCTGCTGTCTCGTCTTAATCTTGTTACACAAATGGTTGTGAAGAGATTCATGAATTTTAATTTTGCCCTCTGCATTAGCGCGTCATGTCACTCATACGCAGCTGCATTCTACGGGGAGATGTTTTCCCCTCCTCCTACAACAGGGGAAAAAATTAGTTACAATCTTGGCAGTAAAGCAAGTTACAAAAAAAAAAAAAAAAAAAAAAAAATCCACAGATTTAGGCAGCCACCCATGAAGCTGATTAACAGTCAGTGATCAGGAGGAACAGCTTTGCCTCTTAAACTTTTCACCTTTCATTGTTAGCTGTGAAATTTTATTTCCGTTAAAAAAAAAAAAAAGCCTGTAATCAAAACTATGCAATGCTACACTATATGCCGGTGCTTTTTGTCACAACGTATCGCACTACGCCGTCACCGCCTTTAGGAATGAGGCAATGGGAAAGGTACGTTACTGCTTTTATGCATGTGTGTGATTTCTCTTTGCATTGATGATAACTGCTATTCGGGAGTTAAAAAGTGCATTTGGTTAAAAAAAAATTTGTTAAAAAAATTTTTGAAAAAAAAAAAAAAATAGTAACTATGTATATGATTAGAATGTGTCAGAGCTGTGATATCCTGGTCTAGAGACAGATGACTTGTCACCTCCATTTACTTATTTAAATACCCATCCCAAGTGCCCGATATTTCTAATCTCTGCAGAGTGTTGTTGATAATTGTGAATTGTCTTTAACGTAAACACTATGAAACCCACCGATCCCCCCCCAATCCGGCAGCTGCTGTTCACCCGGTGGGTCTGAGCTTGCTACATCCAATTACACTGTAACCCATAAAGCTACTAATAGCAACTATATTATTGCCTCCTTAGCTGCTTTCTTCAACCTTATTCTGCGTATCAAATTGGAAAATCACTTTCTTTTCACCGGGCTTTGTTTTATTTTACGTTTCAGCGCTCTGAAACAATAAAAGTGTTTTAATTAAAGAAATGTGTTTTCTGTACAGCAGGCAATTTATTTGACATCTTACACAAAAGATATTTTCTCCCAATGCTAAACACCTACACTAGACGGCTCAAGGCTTTTTTTTTTTTTTTCTTATATAATTCAATCAATATAACATGTAAAATATTAATTAATATTTTATATTTTAGCAGTAAATATTTTTGTAGGTCGCCTAATGCCTATGTAAAAATGAATGGAACAATATTTCTTTAATTTGTTATTATTTGTATAATTTGTTTGTATAGCTATAACTATAAAATACTTGACCTGTAAGATGAAATTGCATTGTGAGTAGATACAGTAAGAGCTAAAGATATTATAATGTAATTAGATCACCTGTAGTCTCTGTATTATGCTTGCTGTCTGTCATGTGACTTCTCTCCCTCTCTCTCTCTCTCTCTCTCTCTCTCTCCACTCACAGCTATAATATAACACATTTCTATATTTAATCTCTCGCCAATATACACGCCGGTTTACATATTTTACTCACATGGAGATAAATGTGGAATAAAGTCCAACTGAGATTGCTTAATACATAGATTGGTTAATGTTCTGTGCTTTTAGCTATGTTTATATAGCACTTTTATCAATAATATATCAATGTTCTACTCAAATTATTGACTTATTTATATTGTGTGTAATATTTTAGTAGTAATTTATTATTATTATTAGTATTATTATTAGTAGTAGTATTATTTTTATTATTATTTACACATTATTATTATTATTTGCACATTATTATTATTATTATTATTTACACATTATTATTATTATTTGCACATTATTATTATTATTATTATTATTATTATTATTATTATTTGTATTATTATTTACACATTATTGTTATTATTATTATTATTATTATTATTATTTGCACATTGTTGTTGTTATTATTATTATTATTATTTAGTAATATTATTATTATTTAATTCTTTTATTATTATTTTATTATATATAACATTTTCAGCTAAGTTCCCTTTCATATTGCTTTGGCCTGTCGGATAGGGATCCACCCTGCTGTTACTATATCATATACTATATATAACAGATGACTGATCACTCGATATGCCGTAACAAAAATCTACGCAAGTTTTTTAATATCATATTTAGTCCTTTGCAGCAGTGGACAGCGATTGCATTGTGCAGAAGATATTTCTATATAATACTCTCTTATCCCTTTTTTTACTGTTTGTTTCAGATTAAGGAAGAAGATAGTGAAGCTTATGACCCAGACATCCATTATCCAATTCTACTCATCCTCCAGTCAAGATAGTGAAGTTCATCTTTGGAAATAGAACATCTCACAAGTCACTTTTTCGGTTACACAATAATGTGTATTCAATGTTCTTTTTGTATAACAGATAAAATAAAACCTATCAGTGCTCGAGTTGGCTTCATTCTGCACACCAGGTTGGATAGAATTAGGTATTGTTTACTATTATTTTTTTTAATTTTTGTTGCATTTTTTGTTCTTTTTATTTTCTCCACTTGCATGTCCCCCCTTCCTCTAGTAGACTATAAGAAATCACTGGATCAGACAAAAGACTCATGAACTGACCATTTGTCCTGTGGACACAAAGGCTCACCCGGCCCTCAGCTCCTCCTCCTCAATTATCTGCGATTAGTCTCAGTATGTTGAGTCAAGAAGGGGGAGTACACCGAGTGCTTATTATCTGTTTAGGTAGAAGAAGAGCACATTTAGGGCCTCTCTTAGGATGAAAAGTGAGCTCTAATCAGATCCCCAAAGAAAATGGGTGTTCTTTTCGAGATCTTACCAAAACACACCTTGTTTTATTTATGGAAATGTTGCATTCTACAGTACAGATAAATGCTATAATCAAATCAGGCAAAGCTCTCATGAATATTTTCGCTGTATGTGATTACAATGTAATGTTGTTCGGTGCTCGGGTGACTATTTTGTAGGCTACAATGGCCTATTGTGCAAATTCAAATCAAAGATCTGGCGTGGGCTAAAAAAAAAAAAAAAAAAAAAAAACTAACAGTATATTATTTTCAGGCAAATTTATTTTTTTATGATTTTTTTTTCTAGTTAAGAAACTAAAAATTTTCTAAAAAGAATTGATTGCCCTTTCCTTTTGTTATTCTCTTTCTTTTTTTTTTTTTTTCTTTTTTTATGATTTTAGGTTAATACATAGAATTGAGGATCTGGTAACACCCCTGAAAGAAATTAAAATCTAGAGAAATTTTATTTTAAAAAAAGAGAAGGAATACTCTACATCTAAATGTCTGTCCTTCTGTAGTGGAATAAGGAGGTTTAATACAAGATGATTCAAGGTAAAAATAGTCGTAGCATTTCCTGTGGTTGGCAGATTATCCCCCCTTGGTATAGTGCACACTTGTTGCTTTTTGCATGATGTCATGTACAGAGCAGCTAGCTGTGGTTGCGTTCATCACAATAAGTCATCGTAGTGTAGGTCTTGTATGTCTTCGTGGACAAAAGAAGTGCGATGAATGAATCAGGAAAGGCTTAAGGCTTATTAGACACTAATGGGTGCTCTTTCTATGTGACCTTCTGACCTTAACAAAGAGTTTTTGCCCTCCTGTTTAAAGAAAAAGTAAAAATTGTATGCCTAAGTTATTCTTCCTAGTCACGGGATTGAAAGCAAAGTTTTTCACAGACTATCAAATCACCAACAATTTTCATTGCATAGAGATGGTCAATGGTCAAGCTGTGTCATCATCCTCCAGTGTTGGTCGTGTTGCAGCCATCTAGCCCTTCTTTATTTACTTCTCTTACTTATATAGCGCCATCATATTCCGCAGCGCTTTACAGATATTGTCAACACTGTCCCACCTAGGGCTCAAAATCTACATTCTCTATCAGTATGTCTTTGACGTGTGGGAGGAAACTGGAATACCGGAGGAAACCCACGCGAAGAACATACAAAGTCCTTGGTTGGATTCGAACCTAAATCTCCAGCACTGCAAGGCAATAGTGAGCCACCGTGCTGCCCAGGAATGCTACTATTACTACCATAACCTACAGTTAAACCTCTTTGAGATGACCACCCTAAAATGTGGTCTTCTAGGAGAGTGGTCTTCTCAGAGAAGGTGACCAGTATGGAAAACTGTAAATCCGTCACACATGTCATCTGGCTAAGGTGGTGGTCTTCTCAAAGAGGTGGTCTTTTGGATAGGTTTCACTGTATTTTATTCGTTATACAACACCAACATATACTGAAGCACTGCATACAGACCGACATAACAAGGGCTGTGGAGTTGGTAGGCCAAATCTCTGACTCCTCTATTTTTCCATAGCCTGACCTAGATTCTGATTCCATATATGGCTGACAACTAGGGTCAGTCAGAAGAAGTAAAGATCCTCTAATTCATGAAAAAAGCCAGTGACTGATTCCAATGAAAGCGAAAACAAACTATATATCTAATAATGATTCAATATTAATAATTCTGTAATATAATTTAAAATAATCTTCAACTCCAACTCCACCCAAAACTGACCTCGACTCTGACTCAACAGTGCTAACCATAACTTACATCGGTTCTTGTTCCCATCAAGGCAAGGGCTGGACTTACCAAATTACCAGAAATTTTTAAGGTGAGCCCACACTCCAACACAATAATGGACCTCACAGGTCCAACAAAAGAAAACCTGATTTGGAGGCAATTGTGGCCTATTTCCTTGGTGTTGATGGAGGGTGGGCTACTGAAATGACTTTATCTGACTCAAGGAACCCCAGTTCGACAATGATTGAGGCTCACAATCTAAATTTATATTAATCTATCGGTATGTTTGTGTAATGTGGAAGAAAATCAGAGGAAAGCAGGTAAACTGCCTTTGCTTGGATTTGGACCCCAGCAGTGCGAGGCAACAGTAGTAACCACTGAGCCTCCATGCTGCCCATAATCTTTTAGGACTGATTTGACACTGTTGCCTGCATGTCACAGACTTGTCATCCGCATTCCTGCAGGCAGCTTATCAGTTCCAACATGAGCAGCCAGAAGTGCTGTCACAGTGGTGGGATGCTTTACCATTGTCATGGTCTTTCACAGCAGGCTTGACTTTAATACCTTTATGTGACGGAAAATCTTGTCATTCCACAACTGTCCATCTAGCGTTAGTCAAATGCAGACTTGGACCAATTTCACAGAAGGCCATTTGACCTGACTTTTTTTTCCCGAGACTGAATAAACAGATCAGTGTGCCCAAACAGAAGGACCAAGCCCATGGGCCCAGCAGTATCAGTTCGCAATGGCAATCACGTTGCGCAGCTGTGAATTGCTCACTTTGATGTCAATTTACTAACCCAGCTATTCCAATTATTTGCTGTAGATGGTGCAAATGTGGTGCATCTTTGGCGCATGGCCCTTTTTTGCGCAAAAGGGTTGCCTCTTTGTTCCTTCTGTGCCCCACTCACCACTTTTTTACTCCAAGGCGAAGACCAAGGTGGGCCAGGGTTGGAATCAACAAAAAAATTAACTATAACTCAGACCAGAAAGCTGGCATGAGTTATTCCTGCTATCTACGCTAATTCCTGACTGGCGTAGCCTTCCATTTTGGTGCATGGACATGCACCTGATTTGTTAAGAGGCCAGAGCCTATAAATAGTTCAGGCGCATCTCGGGCCAGCCAGGGACTTTATTTAGACTAACATACAGAACGTCAGTCTTAATAAATTCCCCCCACTATAACCTGCTTGTCCACAACACAAATTTTGAGCCTCAAAGAGAAGAATTAAAGGGAATCTGTCAATTCCAAAATGCCTTTCCAACTAATGATATTACCTTGTAGGAGCCTTTAATAGGAGCAGAAATATATGTTTGTGCTCACAAACTAAGGAAGTAATTCAGACATCATCATTGTTTTATGGATATGCAAATCATTCAGCAAGTGCACTAAGGGCGGGCCCTATTTTTCAGATTTGCTTACAGTCATGACGCAGGCAGATGCTGAAAATTTCAATAATTGTTAAAGGGGCATCACTGAGTGGAGCCAGAGCACTTTCAACTTTCTGTAGGAAACTCTGTTAAATAAGCCCCGCCCCCAGTGCACTTGGCTTATTTCCATATCTAATAAAGATAATCATCTCTGCATTGCATTTGGTTTGTGGCCACAAAGTTATGTTTCTGCTCCTTTATTGGTTTGGATGGTGTTTCGGACATGACAGACTTCCTTCAAGTTAGCCATATACAATACAATAAATCATAGTTGTCTGAAACTGTCTGTGTTTGGGCTCTTCCTATTGTCTCCAGTGACATGAAATCCATTACAAGCAATGTTTTTTGTTGTGGTGTCTAGTAGCGGTTACTTTGCCTGATCTCCCTCTTAAACTAAGTGTACATGTTCATATACGAGTCAGTAGAGCCATAACATTTCCCCAGTTTGCCTATTTATCTCTATGAGACTGACTTGAGTGTCTCTTACCAATGAATGGGGACACTGACTTCAGGTCAGTAATTCGGCAAGTCTTGCTGCGAAACATGTGACATTTGGGGACCAAAATGAATTCTGAAATTACATAGGTAAAGAGACTAGTAAGTTTATAGCACTCACGATCAAAAATTTTTTTTACTGAAAGTGTTGCTTTAATCCCCTTTAAGGATCCAAGTTTTCCATGTGAAACAGTAAATAACCCCTTTAAAGGTTTTTTTATTTCAGGGGAATAAAATATGTTTAAAATGGCTAAATATAACAAATCTTTCCCTGATCCCATCCGCTCCAGTCTTTGCTGCCCAGGAACTCGCTGCTATCCACTTCCTGGTTTCTTGTAACACATGATATGCTTGGAGATGCCTAGCTACTTAGCCAATCAGAGGCCAGATCAGTGACCTTCTTCAGCCAGTGATTGGCTGAGTAAACACCTTCAAGGATTTGAAGATGCTCACTCGGTATGGGGAGATCAACTGGGACAGGGCAGCATCAGGACCACTGCAGGAATCAGGGATAGGTAACATTTTGCTATGTTAGGGTCCCATGTTTAGTTGTTTTAAGAATTTATTTGACTCAATACTTAAAGGGAGTCTATCACCTCCCTCAAGCATATTCAGCTACTACCTCTGTGTTACAGGGCACATTACAGTGATAAGTAACATACCTCTGTTATGTATGTCACTTTGCAGATTTGGAGAAGCCAACCTTGAAGTCTTATGTAAATGCGACAGTCGGTGCACTGGGGGCGGGCCTTCAGCTCCCTCAAGCACTGCTCTTGCCACTCAGACACTTACAGTGAGAGTTGATCCTCCCACTACTATGACATCAACCATCCTACTTAAGCAGCAAGAGCAGTGCTCCTGAGAGCTATAGAACTGCCCCCAGTGCACCAACTGCCTCATTTACATAAGACTTCAAAGTTGTTTTTCTTCAATTCTACAAAAGTGACCTATATAACAGAGGTAGGTTATTTATCACTGCAATGTGCTCTGTAACATGGTGGTGGGAGTTGAATATGCTTGGGGGAGGTGGTAGACTCTCTTTAAACATTGAAGCTAGACATAACTATATTGACTGTAAACACAAAAGTGACCCTTAACATTTTCGCAGATTTAACATACTACTATTGAAGGAAAATCCAGAGCAAACGAGACAAAAATTGATTGACATGATTTTGGAAAGGGTTATATGTATGTATAGGTACATTATGTAGAAGACTTTGTATAGTGTTGAACCTCCCTACAACCGGTCTTCCAAAAGTACTCCAAGGGAGCAGAAACATCTTATCCATTAAGTCCAAAACACCTCAAAGGGAACTTGTCACCAGGTTTGTTGACTCCAGATCAGTCTGTGACTCTATTTGGCAGTTTTTTATATCGAATCTGTCAGCAGAACCAACAATGTCAACCCAGTCCTGCAGATAGATAGGTTACCTGAATCAGACTTTGTCTTGTGAATCAGTGTCTTTGTCACCACACCCTCATTGCTCCAAAGAGCTCATTTGTGTATTGAGAAACAATACATCTCAGCAATGGAGACACTAATTCACAAGGGGAAAACAACATTTGGTTCAGGTGACCCTAACCTATCTATCTGGGCTGGGTTGCTATGTTGGATTCTGGTGACAGATTCCCTTTAAATTTTAATCTACCAGAGATCAGTCCTGTATTCCTCTCCGGCCACTCCCAGCTTATGTATAATATATAACTACTGTAAAGCCAAAGAAAGTAGACGTTGCTGTACTGTGCATGTGCAATGAGGCTGACTTTTGGATGGAGGTTTGGAACCGCGGCGTTTTACAGTCACTACAGTCACTGTTTTAGCAAATCCCATCCACACATTGCAGAAAAATACATTTTTGGAAATCGCAGCATGTCAATTATACCTACAGAAACGCTGGTGGTTTCCTTCTAGGTATAATGAGAAAAGATGCGTTTCCACCATGGTTTTTCCCACGGCGTTTTTTTGCTGCGGCCCGCTACATGGGGCCCTAGCCTAAGGCTGGAAACTGTCGGATTTCAGGACTCACCTGTGGCAAGTTAAAATGTAAAAAAACTGCTTAACAGAGCCATGAACAGGATTGAGGTCACCAGGTTGGGGGTCCCTAAACCCCAGTAGCATAAACACATACTGCTAGTTTTGGGGTCCCCAACTTGGTAACAGGTTACCTTTAAAACATCAGCTAAAGAACTACTTAAGTAGTTGGAGCTAAGATTGGTGATGTTGATTTCTCACGGAATGAGTATCCAGCTATGGTATTTGTGAGAAAGTAACTATGGAGATATGACTGCTGTATGTAAAAATCCAAAAATATCGTGACAAAAATAAACACCTCAATGATACCCAAGTAGTTTGGGACAATGTTCTGCTGCTAGTTGAGTTAAAGCTAAAATGCTGTAAAAACATCTGAGCAAGAGTTAAACATGGTGGCGGCGGTAATAGTGCAATAGCAGAAGTGTCACATGGGGTGAAGTTCTGTAAAATTCTTAGAAAATTGGTCACTGTGATGGAGTACTAAAATAAGAACATCATTGCCACATCATAAGGCTTCTTTTAAATACACTTTATTCTTGTAACTAAAAGCTGTGAATTTCGAGAATTTTTCATAGCACGTTTTACAAGTGTTTTTTGTGACGCTACATTTACAACATGCATTTTTTTCTGGTGTTTTTTTCCTAGTTGAGAAACTTATCAAAAAACAGGGTTGTATACAGGATTGTCCTAGCAGCATTGGGCAAGCTCAACACACATTATAATGCCCTCTTAGTTCCCACACACTATAATGCTATCGTTAGTGTCCCCCAGAGTATAATGCACCCTCAGATGCCCCCACACAATATAATGTCTTATTCAGGGTCCCCATTCACAGTATAATACCACCTTGTAACCCCCACACAGTACAGGACCTAGGGAGTGAGCGGTGAGTATGCTTCTCAATACTCACTACTCTTAGGACTCCCCCTTTCTTCTCTGGTCTGGTGTTGGTGCACACTACATCAGAGCCACACCAGCAGAGGAGTAAGAGTCCTAAGTGCGATGAGTATTGAGAAGAATACTCACTGCCCATTCCTCAAACCCTGCTGGTAACTAATGAGGGTTTCCATCAATAATGATGGAAGAGCTCATTGGTTATCAGTGGGCCTGGTACTGAGCTGACTGCGCATGTGTATTCCCTGGTCCGCCATTTTCCGGTGGTCTGTTACAACGCTGCGTTCGATGCCCGCGAAAGACAGAAGATACAGAGAACAGAAAGAGGGCGGTGGAAAGCTATGACGCGGGGGGTGCTCGCAGCACAGGAGGAACGACAAGGTGCTCCGTGATGGTAATTAGCATAACTGAAGAAACTAATTTTATCAAAAACGGCCGGGAGAAGAAAAGAATGGAAGATAGGAATAGAAAGGCCATTCCAACGTGACATTAGTTTAAAAGGTGTTTTTTTATGATAGACTTCCTTTAATGGATCTATTTACACATCCATTGTTCTAACGGTCCTTGTGGACGATACAACAAAAGAAATAGAACATGGTATTTCTTGGGACATTTTCACAGGTTCTCTCAATAGACTCATGTCTATGAGTTATCTGTAGAAATGGATTACCCCCAGGTGTACACTCGGCAGAGTACACACCACTGTCGTGAATGTAGCCGTACACTACTGCGGACATCACTGCAGCCAGTGAAAAAAAACGTGACTGCAGGATCCGACTACCTAGAGTTGTTTTACGTCTGTTACTATGGTGACACATACACACGTGGACAAAAATGTTGGTACCCCTCGTTTAATGAAAGGAAAACCCACAATGGTCACAGAAATAACTTGAATCTGACAAAAGTAATAATATATAAAAATTCTATGAAAATGGACAAATGAAAGTCAGACATTGCTTTCCAACCAGGCTTCAACAGAATTTAAAAAAAAAAAGAAACTCATGAAACAGGCCTGGACAGAAATGATGGTTCCCTTAACTTAATATTTTGTTGCACAACCTTTTGAGGCAATCCCTGCAATCAAACGATTCCTGTAACTGTCAATGAGACTTCTGCACCTCTCAGCAGGTATTTTGACCACTCCTCATGAGCAAACTGCTCCAGTTGTCTCGGGTGTGAAGGGTGCCTTCTCCAGACGGCATGTTTCAGCTCCTTCCAAAGATGCTCAATAGGATTTAGGTCAGGGCTCATAGAAGGCCACTTCAGAATAGTCCAATGTTTTCCTCTTAGCCATTCTTGGGTGTTTTTAGCTGTGTGTTTTGGGTCATTATCCTGTTGTAAGACCCATGACCTGCGACTGAGACCAAGCTTTCTGACACTGGGCAGCACAATGTGTAGGTCTGCATTAAAGCTGCAGACTCAAAATAGGAAATAAAATGGAGTCTGTCAGCATGGCCAAAAGTTATAAACTAAAAGTATAAGGGCAGATTTAATATTGTAGCTCTCGCTAGACTGGTGTAAAATGCACCAAAATGTGGAAAGTCCTTGGCACATTTTTGTGTATCTCATGTTGTATCTAGATTCATAAAAATACATTTCTGACTTGTTGGACAAGGGGCTTAGCAGTAGAATGGGACATGAGATGTTAAGATGGCAAAATTCTACAAAATTTTGGCATAAAATTCTGGGTCAGACTAGCCAACTGATAGGTGTTATAAACTTAGACCGGACAGTCTAAAGATGCGCCATATTTATCACTTATAGTGTCAGTAACTTTAATAAATGTGGTGGATTTTTACACTACCTTTCTAAATTTACACTGTCTAAAAATTAGGATTACTAAATCTACCCATAGTACTGTAAAGCAGATCATACAGATTCCAATGGTACCTTTTTTATTCCGATCCAATACTCCAACAGTGAGCAATTTTAGATTTTTAGAAATATGCAAATGAGTCCCCAAGTGCTACATTTGATGTTCCTTCAGATTCAAATGCCCTGGGAATACGAAGGAACGTCCCATGTAGCTCTTGGGGACTCATAATTCCCATAGAATAGAAAGGATACAGTCACATATATGTGCGGGCAACTCTCCATTCCTTGCGAGGAATCGCAAGGAATCTTATTAGAACGGATGCAGGTCATGCTTTGGATATGCTGTAAGTGTGAAAAAAAAAGTTTTTGCGGATCCCTTATAGACTTTAGTTTATTAAAGAATCTGATATTATTGACAGTCCATTGAAATGTACCGTCAAAAATATGCAATGTGATAAGACACATTGAAATCATTGGGTTCTAAAAACGATCATGTGATGCTGACAGTGTGAATAAGGCTTTATTCGGTGACATTATCGCAGCCACTCAGGACTAGAGTCAACTTGGGAGGAGAAACAGTAGTCAAGTTGGTTGTCAACTGTTTCCTCTGTAGTAAATATAACAAAATAAACTTTAATAAAAATGTTCTACCGACGGGTGGCTTTTTTTAATCGAATGAACTTAAATAGAATTGTCAATAAACAAAAGACTAGTAAATATATTTGATTGTTTTTAGTAATACAATTAATTGTTCATTAAGAATTAATAAAGACTGAGAGAAAACCCTCGATCAATAAATCACTTCAGGGCAGACACGCTGTTAATTAAAATGAGCCTAGAGGGAGATTTAGAGGAGGGTAAACACACGGATGTTTACTTATTTTATTTCTAAAAAACAAAATATATATTAATGAACTTTTTGGACTAAATTGGAATAAGGTTCCTTTTTGGTGATTTTTCTATTCCATGAAATTTTTGTCATGGTTGGCTTACAACAATTATATTACTGCTATATACACCTTGGGTGCTTCTCTGGCTCATCTTTTTCAAAAATGTATACAGTAGTTTGTACTTAATGTGTTCTTTTAATAATTTTACATCACAAAAGAGCCAAATCCAAATGATCATGTTGATTGTTTTGTAGCATTAACTAATATTTTGTTGCTCCCAAAAAAGTATTGTATTTTTTAATACTGGGTTAGTAAGAAAAATTTATGGCGAAAATATCAAATTATAATACTGTTGTTATTTGAAAATCCAATAAAATGTTAATTATAAAAAAAATAAATAAATTATAATACTGTACTCACTTATGGAAGTAAAGTAATGCAAAAAAAAATGCAAAAATAATCTATGCTCATGGATACCTTCATGCAAGAAGTCAATTAGTTATAAAAGTTTTGGAAAAAAATATTTTTTTTAAAGAAATTAAAATTTTTTTTATTATTTGGATAGCAAATATATTTTTTTGCTCTTTTATGTTATTCTGTAGTTTTTTTTTTTAATTAGAAAATAATACTATTAGGTTATACTTTATTTTATGCATATTACATTAATTTCTTGCATTGTAATTTAAAGGGCAGTGGACTTCATTACTGATTTATAGAAGCCAGAGTTCACATTTTAATAAAACATTTAAAAATGTATATAGCATATATGAGTTGATTTAGAGTATACAGGATATTTCTATTTATTGGGTTTGTTCTCATAAGCTACATATTTTGAATTAAAAATTTTTTTTTAAAAAGTATATTTTTTACTGAAGATTTACAAATTTATTATTTTTGAATAAAATCAAACTCTGTTGGCATGAGAATAATTATTACTAATGCAAGATTATATTTGTAGGTTGCAGGGTGTGGAGGTATTTAGAATTCCTCTGCTTAGCAAAATTAAGAGTTAATTGCTTCATCTTTTCAATTTCGCCAGTGCCTGTAGTGTTAGCTGCACCTGGAAAAACAGCTTATTCGCTTTGACTTTCAGAGGCTCTTCAAAGCAGGATTTGCCAAAGTACACACATCTTGTGGAATTTTCCAGTGATAGAAATACATTGTTATAAAAATAAAAGATAATTTCCCCTAAAGGTAAAGTGTTACCTCAAATGGATAACTGCGACGCTGTCCTCATGCAACGCATGGTACCATTCCTGCCGTGCATTCAAATGGTCTTTTAAGCGTTGGCGAGGCTGACATCCCATTGTACCAACTTTGGAGAGTCCTGAAGTTATGGAAACAATAGTTAACTGTTAGGAGAAAAATAATTGACTGTGGAAAATTAAAGGTAGTAATTTTCCAGCCGTTTTCTGTGGGAAGTAACAACTCGAAAACAAAATATGCAGGGTGCCGAAACGGAAATTTTGGACAGTTCTTTGTGGCACCTGGATCTGAATTAATAAATTGGGAATTATGCCATCCACGGTATGTTGACCTGGTGTGCCAAGTCAGTGATTTTATTAAATGTTTAATAGAGTCCTGGAGAATGTAGGACATTCTATGAGCAGCGTAGCCTGGCTATGTAGGAAGCAATATATATAAATACAGACCCCAGGACAGAATTCTAAGGATCAGCTATCACTTATTTATCAGTGTACATCTGATCCCCAGGAATCCAATATTTATTAACTCCTTTAGGCTGAGGCCCCACGTTGCGGAAACGCAGCTTTTTTTGTTGCAGATTTTGCTGCAGTTTTTTTCAGCCAAAGCCAGGAGTGGATTGATCAGAATGAAGAATTATAAGAACTTCTTATATATTTCCCATTCCTTTGGTAGCCATTCTTGGCTTTGGCTCGAAAAAAAAAAACACAGCAAAATCTGCAACAAAAAAAACTGCATTATCGCAATGTGGGGCTTTAGCCTTAGACACATTTTGCACAAAAAGTTGGTTGAACTTGCAAGAAATGGGCAGATCTTGAGTCTTGACAACATGCACTAAAGAATGTGAAAAAGGTAGGTATATTTTTTGTAGGACACAAAGCTAAAGTCTAAGTTTGCACTTACTATTAGGCCTCCTGGACACAACAGACAGACTTTTTTACACATCCATTTTTAGTGCCATGGAAGTCAATGGATACATACACATGTCCATTTTTTTTTTTAACGTTCTATGTCCTAGTCTTGTCAATTTTTCTGGCCTAACGGACCTAATACAAGTCTATGAATTCATTTTTAGTGTCTGTTTCTTTGGCTAATGTATCAGTTAAAAATGGTCAGAAAATGGATGAAAAATATGTTACATGCTGATTGAAAATGGACATTGAATGGATGTCAGATTTGTTCAATGCTCATGTGCATGAGGCCTTAGACAGTGTTAGTAAATCTGCCCCATCATTTATAGGGTACCTCAAGCCAAAAAGGAAATCTTGCCAGTGATTCTGAATCCTCACGAGTCCCTCTAGTTAAAGCTAACATAAAATATCTGCTATTAGGACTTCTTCTGCCTCATATTTTGGAACGAGGTGGCCTCTCATATTGAAGGATGGGTGCAGTATGTTCGGGAGCAGCCACACCCACATGTATAGAAATTCTGAAAAAATTTAGCTCAAATTAGATGCACCAAGTAATGCTGAGATGAGCCTGGAATACGTCAGAATCTAGTCATAACCACAATGGTAAATCTGGTATCACAATTTAAGGCCCGTCCGTTTCTGGAAAACCACACTCATATTTTGTACAAAATATATCTAAAATGATGCGTTTTTTTGTTTGTTTGTTTTTTTGGCTCAAATTGCACCATAATTTGGGTGCGTTTTCCTTATTAATTCTACCATATTGGGGCAGATTTATTAATACTGGCACTTTCTATGTTAATCTCGATAAAGGTCCCGGCTGGCCTCTAAATAAATCAGGCGCACTTTAGGAACTGGCGTAGAGTTTCTGTATAAGTCACCCTAAGAAACTGGCTTGAGCTATAATAAATATGTCAGACCGAGGTGTCCCGTGGGCCTGTCCTGTGGGTGCCCCAAGATAGTGCCTTGCACTAAACGTGTGCCCCAATATCACCCATCAGGGATGGGATAATAAATTCCCCCATTGTCTATTATTGATTCAGATGTAGCAGAATTGACTTTGTGATGCGACACAGCTCATTGTGATTTCATCATGTTGCTGTATTGTATGTATTTCCTTAAAGGTGCAGGTATAATTCCTCTATAAGCCATGATACAACTAGATAAAGCACTTAATGTAAGACTTAGCTCCCCTCCATATTTCCAATGCAGCAATATCCATATAATAACCTTACATCAAAGAATTATTACAGTACAATATTTTTATAAAATAGTCTATTGATAGAACATTTACACATAGTATCTGTAAAATGAACAAAGCTGAGCATTGATATTTATTTCATGGCCAGACATACATAATTATACAAAGCAAAGGCAAGTGCTGGAGGTTTTTTCCTCTCATGGAATAATGATCATTTCTAAGCATTCTGTAGTGTTTGTCCATCCGATTATATCAGACCCATTATTGAGAAATAACCGTGGTCTCAGCCCATTGAATGTGCGCAGTACATTTACTTCATTTATCCCTATTATCCTTATTTCGTTTTAAAAGAGCAAAATTTGCCAATTCTATAGTTATTTAAAAACATTTCCATTTAATATCCTATAGCTTCAAGAATTATTATATTAAAGAGCATCTTCAGAACACCTCCATACATTAGCCCTGGAGTACATATGTAAAAGTTACCAGTCTTGTCTTCTATATAATCTTCAATATAATCATTCCAAGATCGTAGAGAGATTGTGGTGAGCCGTAGCCTTAATATACTTTACAATATTCATTTTATTATAATTATTTGTATATATTTTATTAATTTTAATATATTACATTATAATAATAATGGATTTTGGCTCCTTTCTGTGAAATCCTGTGTAGAAATCTACTTATGTCCCTTCTTTTTTCTTCTCTGCTTTAATCTACAGTATATACTGCTGCTCACTGGATTATGGGTGTATGGGCTCTTGTATAATGCAGGGATGCTGAGGCTGTAGGGGGTCACTGCAGAAAGTTATGTTTCAGGCATTGTAAAATGTAGATCAGTGGTTCTAATCTCATCAGATTCTCATCTTTTATATGACACATAGATGCCAGTTCTACCTATGTTATTTCCAGAGATATCACCAGTTGAAAATACAATCAGGATTGGCATATATGTAGCTACAGCTGTTCTCAATGCCAACTTTGCTTTCAATTGGTGATATTTCTGGAATCTCTTCCATATGGCACCAGAATCACTGTTCTATGTTTTTATAATGCCCAAGATATAACATAGCTTCCTTTATGCAAGAGCCTGTGCACCCATGCACCAGATTGAGATTGTCCCATAGCTGAATAAGTGAATCTCATGGTGGGCCCCTGAGCCAGGATGGGCCCCCGGTTCCCACTTGCATAGCACAATACACTGTTGAACTTCCCACAGGTACTCATCATATAGTATCTCAACCAGGCTATGTGTCAGAACGACAGTTGTTTCTTTGTGGCTCTTTGCTCTTAGGAGGCAAACTCAAGTAGGGCACATTGTCAGAAACTGAGCTCACTGGGTCTTGAACACTTGATTTCCCGGCCATGTTCTGCAGCCTTGACCATTATGCCATTGAAGCAGCCTGTTTGTTCTTTGCTTTGCTGAGCCTGGTCCTTTCTATTGGAGTGTTTAGCTTATGGATCTCACCTACTCTGTGGCCAATCACAGTATAGCAATCCCTATATAAACCCACAGCTTACTCCATCTTGTGCCTGATTATTCTGGCTGTCTGCTTCCTGTTTGCCCTGATCCTCACCACTACTCTACTGCTCCTGTGTACCAATTCCTGCATACATCTGACTACGATTGATCTTCTACTCCCGTGTACCGACTCCTGCATACGTCTGACTACGATTGATCTTCTACTCCCGTGTACCGACTCCTGCATACGTCTGACTACAGCTGATCTACTGCTCCTATGTACCGATTCCTGCATATGTCTGACTATGGCTGATACACTGCTCCTGTGTACTGAATCCTGTATATGTCTGACTACAGTTGCTTCTTACTCCTGAGGTACTATTCCTGCTATTTAACTCCTCATCTAGTACTGTTTAAGTACTGTGCCATTGCCTCACCAATTGGACTACAGATCAGATAACTAGCACCGTTACAAACATCTTCTATAATGTCCATAAGATCTAATAGGGTATATGAACAGAGGTTGTCATTGCAAGTCATCCCGTTTAAACACTACACTCCCTATTGCCCTAAAGTCTTAAAGTAGCACTCCTATAAAAAATGTTATTGTTTGGCTCATTAGAAGGGTACATGATATAAATTGATGTGAAGGTAATGTTCCTATTGGTGGTTGTATATTTTAGTTATCCACTTGTTCTGTGTCATGTAAATCTCCAAGAGATGAGTGAAGTGGTTTGTAATGAATTTTCAAAAAATTTCAGGTTCACCTCCTATGAAGTATTATTAAGAGACCTCAAAGTGTAATAACTGGAGGCCCAGGGGAGGTGTGGAAAAATGATAAACCTTCATACTTGTGTTCCCTCTCCTGTCCTGGGCCCCATTGCGGCATCCATGTTCTTTCCCCTGTATCTTCTGGCCTCCTGGGTGATATCAGCAGCCATAGTAACCACTGAGGCCTCAGCAGTCATGTGGGTTGCATCAATTTCATGACACTCATGTTAAAGCTTCATGAAGTTGACACTCCCATGTGACCCCGGGTCACTGATGTCACCCAGGAGGTTGGAAGACACTGGGGAAAGAACACTGATATCTCACAAGAATGAAGAGAAACTAACTTCCTGTCCAGAAGATGCTGTATCAGTTGGAGAGCCTTTTTGCTGGGCACATGACCCAGCTGAGGACCAGCTGGTTACATGACCCAGCTGAGGAATTTTCCCAAAAATGTCAGGTACAGCAGAATCCACAAATTGGAAGTGGATAACAAATACAGAGACTGGTAAAATGTATCTTTCTAATGGCTTTAGAAAAAAAAATTTTGTGGGAGTTCTACTTTACAAAGAACAGAAGAGAATCCATTACTGTACATAGCATTGTCACCATGGTATTCTAGTCCCACGTAACCTTTGATCCACATGTTTTATGAGCATTATGTCTACAGTGTTAGGAATGTAGCATTTACAGAAACTCTATAGAAAATGGAATGGAACAAAATATCTGAATTATGTTTCATTTTCTAGTACAGCTTCCAAGATCATCTCTAATGTCGGGGAGCGGCACCTTTCTTAGATCGTTGTCCTCAGACATGTTCACAGTTGTGATTTTCACTAGAATAGAGGCTTTTGTGACACCATAGACCCAGCTAATAAAATCTGTCATTTCAGAAAAAACTGTTTTACTTAAAAAATACCCTGTAAATCAATTTCAGCCCCGTCGCACAAGATCAGCTACTAGTAAAGTGGATTGAAAGGTGTTTTGGTGAAAGACTCTCCTTTATTGTTCCCTCGTAGTACATGTTTCAGTTCAGTCTTTAGGAAGTACGGCCTTGCTAATATTCCCCTTTATTTGTTCAGCCTTTTCACAATAAGAAAATTGATGATGGATATGAAAGATGAATGAGACGGGGTTGTGAACTTCTAGTTTTTCAACCCACAAGCGAGACTGAACAATATGGATTTCAGCTGCTTGTTTTGTCTCACAATCCTATAAAGCCAGCTTGGCAGATGAACACTATGATATAACTTAGAAACCTTTTAAGGTATCAACACTTTCTATAGTCTGTATGTTCTGTATGTATTCAGAATATCAGGAGTGAAATTTAACAGGTAGGTTATTCACAGCTTCAATGACATCTTCACTATTAAGGATGATGTATCTTACGAGCACATTATAACTTCTCATGGGCTACATAGATGGCCTTCGGGGTCAAGGTTGGTGGGACAAAATAATGGGCATGAAAGGTCGAGCAGATAGCCCTCATTCGGAGCTGTCATTGGCCATCGCAGTCTATTTATTTTGGGTGGACCTTATTAATGGTATGCCCTCCTTGTGAAATGATATTAATTTCATTAACGTCAGTAGAGATGAGTGAACTGGTTCATAAAAAGCTGGGTTCCTTGCAAATCTTCAAAAAGTCTCAGGCTTGACCAATGCAATGCTCTATGATGTTGGCACACTCCATGTGACTGCAGAGGCCCAATATAAAGCCAGCTTGTAAAATGACATTAGTTTAATTAAAGGAGCATCCTAGAAGTTGGTGCCCGAGAGGATCAGGCGCTTTATCGGAGCCCTGGAGATGTTAGGAAAAATTAATTTTATTGTGCATTTTTTTCTACACCTTCCCTGGGCCTCCTCTTATTATACTATGAGATATGAAGAGACCCCAGAGTATAATGATTCATAGGTGGGGAACCCCAAACATTTTGGGTTCGACCAAATCAAAGACTTTTGGAAAATTTATAATGAACCTGTCTCGTTGCAAGTTGGCTTGCTCATCTCTTTAAAGATTTACACGACTGTTTAGTATTTTTCTGCATGTCCCCCGGGGGGCCTCCCAGACCCCACAGTATAATAGCAGCAGTTTAGGTTCAGACCTAGAAACAAAATGTGAAGACACTTCGGGTCAGACCCAACCAAAACTTGTGGATGAACCTCGCAAATATTTCCAAAACAAATCTCTGAGGTTCACCCATCATTAAAATCCAGTCATATCAGCAGATTTGGGCAGAACCTGCAATTCATTACACTTGTGTTAGGTGTTTGATGGGCTTTTAGCAGAAAAATGGATTAGGCCTGCTGAATTTCAACATGTCCAATTTTTTGTTCGCAAGGGAAATTAGCTACTGTCAGAGGTGTCTGGCCATTGGCTGACAAGGGTCAGTGATTGACTGCAGCTATTACCTGTGTGTCTAGAAGTGGAGAGTAGTGAGAACCAAGGAACATCAGAACTGGAGCTGCAGGAATACCCCTTTAATCCCCTTTCTACATTGAGAACAAATACAAGCTCAGTTGAATTTAGGAATAATAGAGTGGACGGCACAATGGAGAGTTCTAAAAAAGATGATTCAAACTTGTTATTTCCTAAAAAACACAAGTATTTACTTAAATAGACATTTAGGGGTGGTACACGTCTTCTTTAAGACCTCATAGTTTAGCTCCAGACAACTATACAAAGTTGTACTTAGTTCCTTAAAGAAGAGCAAAAAGTTGCCCATGTGCAAATTCCCAAATGAAATGGAATCTTATGCTTATGATAAGTCAGCTGGTGAGAAAAGATCATGTTTCTGGTTGACTTTGAAAGACATCTTGAAAAAATATTTTTTTTTTTTATAACAGTTCACATGGACATTAGATGGCTTGCAGGAAACTCCCTTATTCTTTCTTTGAAAATAGTAGAATTTTATTAATTTATCTTACCAGCTTATTCCACATTGTTGGTCACTGTCTCATATATCTTTGGATTGGGGGATGAAACCCAGGTAAACATGAGGAGAACATACAAATTCTGTGTCGATTTTCCTTGGTCGGGTTCAAACCCAAGACTCCAGTGCTGTAAGGCATCAGTGCTAACCACAGAGCCACTGTGCTGTCTGGCTAAAGCCTGTAACCATTGTGTCATCAGTTTCCTACTGGTGCAACCACTTTTAAAGAAAATTAGTTTAAGAAAAAATTGAAAATTGTGAATTGAAAAATGTGATTAAATAATATATTTTCAGAAAGCATCCATAGGACTGCCCCAATAGTCTGAGAATTTGACATTTCTCAATCACAAACAGACTTTGGGTTGTAGAATTAGTACTTTGTGGACAAATTCTCAGATGCGAGAATTAGAAACAACCCATTATGATGCCCCTTGAATTTCACACTAAAAAAGACTAAAAAAGAAAAGATGTGGACCCAATTTGTCACCAACAGATTTGGCTAGGGGCTAAACCAAGCAGTGGAGTTTCCGTTCTTCACCATTAAGTCCTCCAAGTAGGTAGGGATTTACCCAAAGAGAATCCACAGTTTGCTTTCCCTGAAGTAGTCTCTGTTAGCAATGGTGGATGCACAGATGAACAAGATTCCCCAAATCATGGTATGGTGACAATAGGAAGTAATCATGGTCAGGCAGAGCAAAGGTTGTGGCAGGCGGTGTCAAGTCGTAGCCTAAGTCACACAGGGGTCAAGGGCAGACAGTAGACAAGGTCAGGAATACAAAGTAGTGACTACAAGGAGCAGGAACAAACAGACACCAAAGCAGGCAGGAACCGAATGGACCTTGTTGTTGAGGCACAGAGGCATGTTGGACGGACCCTTAGGACATAAAGGCATTGACTGGAGTAAGGGGACCTTAGTGACCCAGCAGCAAAGGGATGTAATACAGGAGCAGCATATCCAAGCCACGTATGTGACTCATCACGACCTACGAAAGGGGACCTCAGATTTAGGCTTTTCCACAGGTATAACTGACATACCGTGGACATTTTTGAAAATGCCGCTTTTCCGCTACAGATTTTTTTTTCTGCAATGTGTGGATGGGATTAGCCAGAATTCACTTTGCAGGTACTGTAAAATGCAACATTTTTTGGCTTTTTTTTTTTTTTTTTTTTAGATCTTCCACCTTAATGCATGCATGTGGTAAGTCCACTAGAGTAGCCATCCATTTTGGCTCTCTGATGTATTATGTGACAAATAGGAGTTTTCCTTATGGTATCTACTTTAGATGTTTTGATGGATGGGAGGAAAGGCTAAAGGATATACACTTAAAAAAATCAACTCAGTTTTTACTAGTCCTTTAAAAAGGTGATAATACCAGCCAAAATAGAATGGAATATTACGAAGTAAGCAGGAAGGACATTGCAATTGTTCGGTGTTTTCTGTCTTGCACGTCTTTATGTTTTTGTTTGCTGTGATATATCATGGAATTTTGTAACTTGTATATTCTGTCTAGGTTTGATATTAAACTCTGAAATGTTTTTCTTCGGCTTAATCTTTTCATTTTCCAAGGACAGCGATAGCAGAACAAAAACACGTATCATCCATAAAAGCCCACATTGTGCATAGCATTCAAGTCAAAGTTTACAAGCCATTTAGCCTGATAAATGGAGATGTTTCATGATATTTATATGCCTTTCAAAGCAATTTCATGTTTCAGCTGGATTTTCTTCTCATTTATTGTGGCCCAGAAATATATGATAAAAATACCTACCTTGTGTTATGAAGCCCCTTAAAGGGGCCATCTTCTTTTCCTGATCACAATCCAATATGGATTGTGACATCATCACATATTATGAAGTGTGACATCATCATTTATTATAGAATAAGTCATCACATACTATGGAGCGTGATATCATCTTATATTATGGAGTGTAACATCATAGTATGTGATGACCTATTCCATAATAAATGATGAAGTGTAACATCATAACATTTTATGGAGTGTGATATCATCACTTAATATGGACTAGGTCATCACATACTATGGAGTGCAATGGCATCACTTATTATGGAAAGGGATATCCCATACTATGGAGTGTGACATCATCACCAATTATGGAATAGGTCATCACATACTATGGAGTGTGACATCATCACTTATTATGGACTAGGTTATCACATACTATTGAGTGCAAAGTCATTACTTATTATGGAATGGGTTATCGCATACTATGGAGTGTGACATCATCATTTATTGTGGAATGGGACATCACATACTTTGGAATGCAACATCATAACATTTTATGGAGTGTGACATCACTTATGGACAAGGTGATCACATACTATGGAGTACAATGTCATCACTTATTATGGAATGGGTTATCATATAGTATGGAGTGCAACGTCCTTACTTATTATGAAATGGGACATCTCATACTATGGAGTGTGACATCATAACATTTTATGGACTAGGTCATCACATACTATGGAGTGCAACGTCATGACTTATTATGGAAAGGGATATCACATACTATGGAGTGTGACATCATCATTTATTGTGGAATGGGACATCACATACTTTGGAATCTAACATCATAACATTTTATGTAGTGTGACATCACTTATGGATTAGGTCATCACAGACAGTCATATGAAAAAGTTTGGGCACCACTATTAATCTTAATCATTTTTAGTTCTAAATATTTGGGTGTTTGCAACAGCCATTTCAATTTGATATATCTAATAACTGATGGACACAGTAATATTTCAGGATTGAAATGAGGTTTATTGTACTAACAGAAAATGTGCAATATGCATTAAACCAAAATTTGACCGTTGCAAAAATTTGGGTACCCTTATCATTTTATTGATTTGAATACTCCTAACTACTTTTTACTGACTTACTGAAGCACAAAATTGGTTTTGTAACCTCACTGAGCTTTGAACTTCATAGCCAGGTGTATCCAATCATGAGAAAAGGTATTTAAGGTGGCCAATTGCAAGTTGTTCTCCTATTTGAATCTCCTCTGAAGAGTGGCATCATGGGCTCCTCAAAACAACTCTCAAATGATCTGAAAACAAAGATTGTTCAACATAGTTGTTCAGGGGAAGGATACAAAAAGTTGTCTCAGAGATTTAACCTGTCAGTTTCCACTGTGAGGAACATAGTAAGGAAATGGAAGACCACAGTTACTACTGTGTCCATCAGTTATTAGATATATCAAATTGAAATGGCTGTTGCAAACACCCAAATATTTAGAACTAAAAATGATTAAGATTAATAGGGGTGTCCAAACTTTTTCATATGACTGTACTATGGAGTACAATGTCATCACTTATTATGGAATGGGTTATCACATACTATGGAGTGCAACGTCCTTATTTACTATGGAATAGGATATCACATATTATGGAGTGTGACATCTTAACTTATTGTGGAATACAACATCAAATCTACTGGAGTGTGACATCATGACTTGTTATTGAATGGAACATCACATACAATGGACTGTGACTTCATCACATATTATAGAATGAGTCTCCAACATGTCTGACGCACTGTGACATCTTTTATGTTTATCTCCAGCAGGGGCTTTTAGATATGGCTCTGGCTTTAGGGTCATTTTTCTAAAGCTAACCTTGAAGATGGCCTCCTTATGTCATGAAAGGACGGTGGTTTTGGATTCAGCTGTAAAGCAGGTAATGTGTTTAAGGATCCTAAATTGGTAAAATACAACAGACAAAGGATGCTAAAAATATCGGTGGGAAATTAAGACAGTCAAATGAGATATTCAATGGTTAATGGAGTACACAAAGTGTACAGTAACTGAATCTAGGAAACCGTGCAAATGAAGATAGCTGTTCAGTGCAAACCAAGTAAGAAAATTGTTTTTAATTAGCACCTTCCCCAAGAACTACTGATTAATACTGTTTGGTTTGGTGAAAAGCTTTCAGCTGAGTAATTTGTACAGCCATTACAACATTTTGTTAGACCAGGACTCCTGTTGTTAAACACAAACAGCAGATGATAATGGTAGATGATGAGTTTGTCATGTAACAATTTGCCTTATTAAACAAAAAAAAGAGAAAAAAAAGAAGAAGCTTTATACGAAACCCAATACAGTAGACAAGAGCGGAAATCACACATTTAGAAACCACCAAAATTGCTGTGTTCCCCACTAGTGTTTTGGTTACTTGAAGCAGAATCTAAATTGCATTTATGTACAATTTAATGGTATTGTGATGAAGGCAGGCGCTGTCTGACTACCACTCCTAGCCACGCGGCCCTCATCTATCATTTAACGTCACTTTTTCATATTTTTGTATTTTTTTTTTTTCCAAAACATAATTGTTTCATTTTTTACCCTGACCAAGAAAAATTCAAAGTTTTTTGAAATTTTTTTTTAAATGCATTTTTTTTTTTTAATTTATTGTATTTGTTAGATTTGTACTATCTGAACTGTTAGGCTACATTCACATGACCAAGGGGCAAAACGGCCGTGAAGAACGAGGGATGCTGTTTTCATGACTCCTTTACAGTGTATAGAGGGATCTGGGAAAATGAACCTATATTTTGACGGTCCGTTACAATGGACCATCAGGATAATGGTCACAGATATTGAATTTACTGCTACCGTTATTCACTGTCGTCGTGAATATAGCTTGAGTGATGAGGCCAGGCGCTGTCTGTCTACCACTCCTAGCTTCAGACCCTTCATCTGTCATTTAACATCACCGATTCATATTTTTGTCCTCTTTTTAAAAACACAATTTTATAATTTTTTTCCAAGTCTGGAAAAATAAATATATATATATATATTTTTTTTTTTTTTAATTATTACATAGTTTTTACGTTGTTTTTTTTTTGTTGCTGTTTTATTTTTATTTATTTATTTTTGCATTGAACTGTTAAATGAAAAAATCATAACTTTATGTTTTGTGGCATGATAAGATTAAATTTAGCTTCTGGTGTCAATGAAAAGTGTGGCATTTGCTGATCACAAAGCAAATTGGTGAATTAAGTTGCTTTTTTTTTTTTTTAACTCAAGTCAAGGTGAGCCAGCCCTAGAAAAATGTTTGTAAAGCCATAACAGAACATGAGTTTTTTTTGTAGGCTGGGATACGGTAATGACAAGGGTTGAGGCTCACGGCAGTGCCAAATAAGCTTCAGACAGCATAATAGTCTAAAAAGAAAAGCCACAGAGCACTAATGTGAAAAAAGAGCTGTCCACCACATGCAGTACAAAATCACCAAAGGTCATTTTATGGTAGCAATTGTGTCACAAAATTGGTGGTCATGCTACATGTCTAATACTCAGCACAGCTTTATAAATGATGGGCCCCTTGCGATGGCTGTCATTAAGTGCTTTCATCATAATAAACTTTAAACTGTTGGCTTTATGAATTGCCAGTCAGCTTCAGCTGTTCTTTGGATAACACTTGCAGTGCTTTAAGTGTGACAAGGCCTATTAGGAATTGCAACCATGTTTCAAGCCTACTTGGCTTCCCCACTCCTGGGGTGATTGCCGTCTATTAAACGGCATCTGGGAAGATTTTCCTCCAGCAATCTCTGATCAAGAGCTTTTTTGGGCTTTGACCTGCATTTCCTTCAAGACTTTTCTAAGGAGTTTTATAAGAGCAAGACTCCAGAGAATTTATAGCCACTTCTGATTAATACCTTTTCAGATTTTTGCAGCAACTCTCCCACTGTTACATGGATGTTAAAAAAAAAAAAAGCTTTCATTGTTCATATGGTGCTTGTTTCTGAACTTGCCCCCTTTTCTGAAGCTCGACTATGTTCTTAGCTAAATGCTTCATGCTTAACCAAAATTTTACTTTGAGCTCTTTTTTTTTTTTAAACTTTAAAATTACTGGTTATTTATTTATTTTTTATGTGGAAGTTCTGTTTAAGTTAAAACTTTTAAAAAATAGTAGTTTTATTTATGTTTAAGCTGGAATTTCTGTCTAAGTTAAAATTTAAAAAATACTGGCTATTTTTTTTTTTTTTAAGTGTTTGAATTTCTTTTAAGTTTAGCAGAAATTCTTCTAAATAAATAAAAGATTCTGCTAAATATATAAATTTTATATATATATATATATATATATATATATATATATATATAAAATTTTACATTTTTGTCTTTTGTTATAGCATATAATATATTTTCTTTTGAAATAATTTGACAGTGACTCAAATCATATTATAATTGGTGCACTTGGAATTCTGGGTAAATAGCTTTGCCACATAAATAAAAACTTTAAAAAATGGTAATGGTTTCAAAAACATTAAACAAAAAAATGTAATAAATGAATATACTAAAAAAAAAAAAGATTCAAGCGAAAAATTATTTTTCATGGATTTTTGAATTTATTTTTGTACTTAGTTAATAAAAAAAAATCAGAAGATTCAAACAACAGATTATTATTTTATCCTGGATTTATGTGAATAGTTTTTAAAATTTATTTTTGCATCTAATTAATGAATAATAAAAATTAAAAAAAATTATCAATAATATGAAATAATATATTGTTAAGTCTATAAATTATTTTGGGTTTATTTTTTTAGAATCGGAAATTGATACTAGTTAGTATTATTAGATGTGAATGAATATTTAGTGAATATGGAATGTTCAGGCATAAAATAAAACCTGTAAACACTATGGAGTACAGTTCGGGCACAGGTGTTCTTGGGGTGGTAAAAGCTACATGTGCGCTAGATCAGTCTGATGCGGTTATTAACATCTCGTTAAAACCAGGTAATGTCACATAAGAGCTTTAAATAAATGTCTCAGCCATGGACAATTACACAAGTAAATTGCAAAACCTTTGCAAGATTAGAATTTGTATTTAGTGAAAGCACCTAGGGGTTTGGGTGTGGAGAAGCATTTCTTTAAATGGTGGGACAGTCTCCTGCAGTGAACAGCAGACATCCCTTCAGTCACTTGGAGAAAGGGGCAGAAACACGCAATTGAAACAAATGTACATTTTATTCCCAGGAAACCAGCATTTATTGTATTTTCATCCATTTTTGATTGATGTTTTTAGTATTTAGTTTAGTATAAGATGTTTGAGGCATGAACAAAGCTCTGAAGCTTATTGGATTTACAATTACATTTGTATACAGTTAGGCTACATTCACACAAACATCAAAATGGCCATTTTTGTAATGGCCGTTCATGGCCAATTTTAGAACGCCTTAGGGCAGATTTATTAAACTGTCTAAAAGCAAAACTCTCTTAGCTGTCCATAGCTTTCTATTTTACTCCTGGAACATGAAAGCTGCATTGTGTTTGGTTGCTATAGGCAACTAAGGCTGAGACCCCACGTTGCAGAAATGCAACTTTTTTTGTTGCAGATTTTGCAGCAGTTTTTGAGCCAAAGCCAAGGGTGGCTTCAACAGGAATTGGAAATATATAGAAAGTGCTTATACATCTCCTTTCTGCTAAATTTAGGCAACAAAAAAAACAGCTTTTCTGCAACGTGGAGCCTTAGCCTAAGACTCCACATAGTAAGCCGCCGCCAAAAAATGCTGAAATGCATCGCAGTTTTTTCCACAGCGTTTTTCACAAAAAGTCTGCAGTGTTTTCTTCTGCAGACTTTCTGCTCCTATTATACCTATACGGAAAACACCAACATTTCCATAGGTATAATTGACAAGCTGCGATTTTCAAAAACGTAAGCGTTTTTCAAATCGCAGCTTTTCTGCTGCAAATTTTTTTCTCTCAATGTGTGGATGAGATTAACCAGAATCCCATCCACTTTGCAGGTACTGTAAAATGCAACAATTTTTTGCCGCGGAGTTTCCACCTCGGCCAAAAATGCGTTTTTGCAGTGTGGGGCCCCAGTCTAAAACAGTTTTGCTTTTTGACAGTTTTTATAAATTTGCCCCATTGATTTCAATGTGGCTATAACACATGTCCTTTTTTTTTTCAGACCGTCAAAAACATAGAACATGCCCTATCTTTTTCCGTTCTCACAAATGCTTCAATAGACTGAGGACACATGACCGTTATTTTGATGGTCCGTCAAAATATAGGTCAAATCCTATTTTTGCCCATTTTCACAGATCCTGCCACACACTCAATTGTATGGAGGATCCGTGAAAACGGGTGCCCCTCGGGTGCAAGATGGCCGTAAAAAATTGATGTTTTTCATGGCCGTTTTGCACCTTGATCATCTGAATCTAGCCTAAGAGGGTCTGTGAAAGCGAGTGCCAGACAGATGGAAAACGGCAGTTTGTCTTTTTCCATGGCCATTACTCTACACAATTGTGTAAATATGGCTTAGTTAGGGGAATTCATCAAGACCGGCATATTTTACGCTGTTACTTGATTTGCAGATTCTGTCAGCATCTCTGTCAATTGTAAATGTTCATGAATTTGACTGGAAGACCCAAAATACACATTACACACAATTTCTGGCTCTGCTGCATCTAGTACACATTTACACCTGCCTAAAGACTGATTAGAAGGGGTTGTCCTACAATAAACATTTATCACCTAGCCACAGGTGGGGCAGAGTTGCATGAAGTGATGGTTGAGTACGTAAACTGATGGTCCATATAATCTCTGTGGGATGTACAAAGACTATCATTTACATTGACATAACTTTGACCATGACATGTCATGACATTGTGGGAGGTACAATGTTGAGCAATGATCTCCAAATTGTGACTCTCCAGAGGTTACAATATTATAGCTTGAAACTGTGAGGCATGGTGACTTGGAAGTCTGAAAAGACACCGGTTGGAGATCACTAATCTGAAATAAAAGACAAAGACTAACAATGGTTTAACCACCCTTCACAGATAGTTTTGGAAGGATCTATAAAAATGGCTTATCTCATGAACTGTCTTTAAAAATACATGGATTTTACAGTTGTATTGTAGTCTATGGTATAAGTGATCTAAGTCCCCAAGGGGCGCTACAGAACCTCCAACTCACCCCGAAACTTCAAAAATGCTAGTCCATGCCCTCATCATCTCCTGCTTAGATTACAGAAAAACCCTTCTCTATGGCCACCCAGAAAATGCTTTTACTTCCTTCCAGTCCACCCTCAACTCTGCTGCTTGCCTGAATCACCCCTTCCCTTGTTTTTCATTAGCCTCTCCCTTTTGCCAATCCCTTCACTGGTTACCCATCACCTGGCAAAAAGTGATTAAAATGCTTCAGTTAACATACAAAACTATCCACAACCTGTCCCCTCCATACATCTCTGACCTAAACGCATGCTACCTCCCTCCATATAATCTTTGATCCTCTCAAGACCCTTCTTCACTCTGCTCTCATCTGCTCTTCCTACAACCGCCCCCAAAACCTGACACTTCCCTGTGTGAAGGATCATAATGAACTTTTTATAATTTTATACTTTTATATCTGTTTTATATTTTCATATCTGCTTAAGGTGTACTGTGTGTAAAAACATTGTTATTCTTAAAGTTGAATATTAGGTGTGGTTGTTTATGCTTGAAACTGAGTGTAATGTAATGTTACACTACCAGATAGTGTCTGCATACCAAAGTGAGACTCCTTTGTCTCCAAAAAGACATGTGCTTGGCTTGCTGCCAGAAGACAGCTCCCTGGATCACAGCGCAAGACAGGAGATGGCTGACCATATACAGGACTGCTTATATCTGTTATCTATGCATTTAAGATATACTACACCAATTAAGACTGAACATGAGGACTTACGTTGCTATGCTAACCCTTTCCTATACTTGCTGCTATATGAACTTATGTTGTCTTAATAAAGGCTCAGTGTGTGTTCCAGTATTCGGCTAAGTAAGAGGAACATATACCAACATTCTGTTTGGTGTCTATCCCTCACCGCTAGCACTTAGCTCATACAATTGGGACAACGAAAGTTACCTGGGGAACCTGGTCATCTGACCCACAAAGGGTATTTTGACCTTATCACCTGCTGCCACCACATCACCATCTGATCAGCTTCTACCCTCACTCTTGACTTTTTTTGTAACGGCTTCCCAGTACATTGAAAAATGTTTAAATGTATTAAATGGTGTCATGATGAAGTACAATTTGTCCTGCAAAAAATATGCCCTGATATTGGTCTGTGAACAAAAAAATAAAAAAATATATGGCTTTTGGAAGGTGAAGTTAAAAATCGAAAATGCATAGATGAAAAATGGCTTGGGGGGGAATGAGTTAGGTGTCATTCAACCTATTTACAGTGACTTGGCTGGATAGGATAAGTGTTTGCATGCCATATACTCTGAGTACTAGTGGTGGTAGTAGCATTGGTAATGGTGGTGTTGGTGGTGATGGACGGAGGCAACAAGCCACTTATTTAGAAATACAACCATGGTAGGATATTGAATCTTTGCCCCAGGGAAAGCCTCGCTATACCCCTTTCAATACTTACTTCTTAAAGAGGATGTCCTAGAACGGGTACAGAATCTACTGATTTCCAGAAACATTGTCACATTTTTTTTATGGGCTGTGTCGGGTATTGCTTATCCATGTTCAAGTGAATGGGGCTGATTGACAATAGAAGACACAACATCTGTGGTGCTGTTTCTGTAGAAAGCAGATCCTTCTTCCTAAGTCTAAATATCCCTCTGATCACAATACAAAACAATCTGTCTGTGATAAGACACCTCCTTTCACTGAAGCATACTGACATTGAGCCTACGCACATGATTATTTTCCCACATATCTCATATACTTCTTCGTTTCTACTCCTCTATCTAATTATCATGGCTGTGGAATCGGTAGGCCAAAGTTTCTGACTCTGACTCTGATTTTTCCACAGCCGACTCCAACTCTGAATTCGACTCCTGAATTCTTATGACAGTAAACATGCAGCAAACTAGACATCTAATTAACTATACAATTTCAATAATGGTATAATATGATTAAAAATAATGAATCATTTTATTGTGAGGTCGGAGTTGGTAACTTTTTCCCAACTCCACCCAAAACTGACCCTGAGTCCAATTGGACGAATCCCACTCCATAGCCCTGCTAAATACTGCTGGTCAATTGGGTGGGGTCCCAATAATAAAACAAATACAAATATAATAAAATAATAAATATACAGTTTATCTTAATAGACCTTTAAAAAGATTATTTGAAACTGATTTCTTCTTTCTAGATCCTCACGCTGCTCTACCTAATGTCCTCTGTATTTTTAAGCTCTACAAATGTAAAAATCTTTTCATTATTGCTTCCATGATTCAAGTTTTCAGTCTAAATATAACAAACTTATTTTGTTTAATGCACACCATAAATGCTTTTATGTACTTGTAGGTGCAGTATTTTCCAGGGCTCCCATTATCTTACATACCGGCATAGATTTGGGGCTGGTAACAGCTTGATGAAATGACCATCACATTTCCAAGTCATTGAAATTGGCAGTCTATAAACACACTGAGCTAAGTCAACAATTCCTGCATTTAGTGTGTGCGGGACATTACTGTGTTTAATATTTATGTCTTGCGCTGGGCTTCTTGCCTTCTAAATTGCTCTTTGCTTCTTTTTTAAGCCACAATCTAGTTTGATTACCATGGAAACACATATTGTAGAGGGAAACTGATTTAAAATGGAAGCTTGAGACAAAATATTGCACCTCCCTTGTTTCCGAATGGACTCATTCCACTATATCCAGGCAATTGTATTCGTGATACAATTTGGATTTGTGTGTGCATTAAGTGACTTCAATATTTGGAGGGCATTAGGGAAGAGATAAAGCCGTCCACTCAATGACAGTGGTTGGAAATATTCAATACTGGTTCTAGAGAATAAGGAATATATTGAACAAATTCTTTTAACCATATTGTATATTTTTTGTACTAAAATTAGCATTAACTAACATTAACTAAATTAACATTAAATATAGATCTGAGCACTGAGCAAGGCTAGTCTTTGAAATGTGCAAACTATGCAATCCCTTAGAACATATCTGCTTCTCCTGCTGAAGTGGGCGCCAGTGAGAGTTTGCCAACTTAGGCTTGTGATTTTCAATGCCAGTCTTTATATCTCCTGCACTGGCAGAAGGTGACTTAACACCTAGCCAACTTGTAGCTAGCATAAATTTTAGGGATCAATTTACACTGGCCACACCTACCCCATACCATCACTACCCCATCCTACCCAGGAAAGGGTGAGAGTGGAGCAAAAGGGGGGAAAGCTGCAAATCTTTGCACAAAACCCAATTTGCACAAAACCCAATTTGTACAAAAATTTGTAACTTTTTAATGCCTTGCATGCTAGAAAACTGGTGTACAAGGCATACTAGATCCCCCAATATTTGCAAATTGCATAGTACTATTATTAGAATATTTTATGTATGGAGCTGTTATTTGGTCACTGTATATTAGCATATTTTTGAGTACTGTTTGACAATATTATGTGGCACTGTATGGTGTATTATTTTTGTAGTGTTCAGTGGTTGTGGCACTGTATAGCATTATTATTTTAGCAACTGTATGTACAGTGTTATTTGAGGAACATAGGGCTCATATATATGGCTGTTATTTCGTCACTATCCTCTTAGGCACTTACAGTTACTTACTATATGGTATGGCTATTTTTACATTACATGACTATGCACCATATGGGGGGTGTCCACAGAAGGTACAGCACAGAGTGTCAACCAATGTAATGCCAACTGGGGGACAGATTCCACTTGATATCAAAATGATTGTCTTATATGCCCTATTATGTTGCTTGGAACTCAATCTATTAGACACATTTTACTGCCATTTTGGCTGCATCAAGCCATCCTTGTATTAGATGGGTTGGCCATTCAATTTAGATGGAAATACTTGGCTAGCCATACCATCCCCTGGCAAAATGAGCTGTCAGCCATTGAAGCCAGAAGTAGGACCCACATCCACATTCTGGAAAGATTGTTACTAACTAGATAACCACCTTAATGTTGTGAGTTTGTTTTCTGTGTATACAGTAGGTCTTATAACATCTATACCTTCTATTTATACCTTTTAACATAACTCCCAAGGTGGTAATTTGGAAAAACTGGGGAAAAAGTGTAATGTTATATGAATATTTCTTATTATGGAGCACTAAACCTTTGATCTTCTTATCACCCAGGTGTAAAAGTATTGGTGGCATGTTCCTTAACTAGGAGATACATATAGTATTCAGTTATATACGAATACCATTCAACCAGCTTCGTAGCTCTCAGGATGAAAATGGATTCTTAAAGGGTCTGGTCTTGGGCATAAGTAGACATCTGAGTATTTGTTTTTTTAGAGAAACCCGGCAGATTATGTAAAAATAATGAAAATTGGAGATTACATTGTAGACCCAGATTTTCTAGTAGTGAGATAGTGTAGGACAGGCAGTCTGAAAATATGCCAGATATAGAACGGTGGCTGATGCTGGATGATAAATTTGGCGTATCTTTAGACTGTCTAGTTTAACTTTATGCCTTGGTATAACTTTATGTTGGCTTACTTTGAACCAGAATTTTACAACAAAATTTTGGCGAATTTAATTCTTTTCCTGAGAATTCATACAAACATGTTTAGCAAGTCAGAAAGAGTTTAGCTCAAACTAGATGCGACAAAGATGAGCCACATCTGGGCCATTATTTGTAGAATTTTTTTTAATGCAAACTTCTTAAAGACGTTTTCTTCTTGAGTAAGGGATGGCATATTGCTCGGATTCTGATCATGGGGGCCTGACTGACAGGACCCCCCATCAATCCTCATAATAGGGGCTCCTTCACAGTTTTCTCCTGCACAGTGCTGCTCCCTGCTGTGCAGGTAACTGCGACATAGCCCTACTGACATGAATGTAGCTAATGGATGAGACTGTCCGACAGCTATCTAATGTGAATGACGGACATCACTGCCTTTCTCCGTGACTGCACGAGCATGAGTCTCAGTAGATGCTTCTTGTTAGCACAGTATAATGTACATAGCACTAGGCGCTGCACAGCATTACTGGCACATGGCTTCATATATTTTCACAGCATGCCTGGAAGCAGCAGTATGACACCATTTGGCACCAGAATCAACACAATGGAGAAGATTTCCTAATCCGCTCTAATATTGAAACGGTGTAAACTAAGACTAGACAATCTAAAGACGCACTAAATTTATCAAAGTGTCTGAAACTGGATGATAAATCTGGTGCATTTTTAGACTTTCTAGTCTTTATTCAGCTTATTAGTTTGGTTACTTTTGGAGACACATAAAAATATTAGACAGTCATACTCAACTTCGCTCACCTCTCCTGGGCTCCGTCACAGCATCTGGAGAACATTCCTGGGCATCTTCCAGTCTCTTCTAGCCTCTTCCAGCCTTCTGGATGACTTCAGCAGCCTTGGGGCACCACTGAGGTCTGTGTTTGGGCCTTAGTGGTCAAGGGGGAATGTCATGATATTGACATGACCGACGATACCAATGAGATGCAATCATAGGCCTCATTGGGTCCCTGAAGCCACTGACGTCATTCAGGAGGCTGGAAGAGGCCAGAAGAGACTGGAAGACACCCAGGAATGTGCCAAAAATGTAGGTGTAATGTAAGCCTTTAAACTAGGGTACATGCTTTGCACCACATTTTGTATGTGTTTCAGACCCTCTTTTTGCCTTGGCCGGCAAAAGGGTGTGGTTTATCGAAAAAGGGCGTGATCTACGATGTGACAACATACACCAAAATTTTGCCATATTGCGAGAATTTATTAAATTTAGGTATAAAGGGATAAATAAAGGGATTTTCCAGCCCCACATGCATTTTTTATACTGATAACCTATCCACAGGCTACGTCCTCATTATTATGATCTGTGGGGTCCCACACTCAGACCCTGCACAGATCAGGTGTTCCAGAAGCCTCCAGGCACTGGACGCTGCTATAGAATACAGTGAGCGGTTGCAGTCTGCAGTAATTCAAGTAATAAGAGCAGTGCTGCGGCCCGTCCACTGTATAGTGGTGGCGACGGCTCGGGTACTGCATGTCCACTCCTATTACTTGAATAGGAGCTGGCTGCATGCACTCGCTGTCCACTACTGCAGCTTCCCATGCCCAGAGACTGCTGGAACAGCTGATCTTTGCTTGGCCTGGGTGCCAGACCCTTATTCTTTTACATAGTGTATGGGGACCAAGGTGGGTTGGGATGTGAGCACCTCAGCCCAACATATTTATTGTAATTCATGCCAGAAAACTGGCGCTGAGATCTACGCCAATCCCTGACTGGTGCATCTTGTGCCAACATTTAAACTTATTAAACCTGGCTTAAGAAACACCAGTCTTAATAAATTTCCCCATTTTGTAGAAAACTGAGCCAACAAATAGGTAGCATAAACACAGACTTAACAATGCACCAGAATTATCACCCAGCATCAGTCACTTTGATAAATCTGTTGCATTTAAGGCTCAGGCCCCACTTTGCGGAAACACAGCGTTTTTTGTTTTCGGTATTTTGAGCCAAACTCATGAGTGGATTGAGCAGAAGGGAGAAGTATAAGAGCTTCCTATATATTTCCCATTCCTTTTGTAGCCATTCTTGGCTTTGGCTCATAAAACCGCAGCAAAATCTACAACAAAAAAAAGCTGCATTTCCGCAACGTGGGGCCTCAGATTTTGCTGCAGTTTTTTGAGCCAAAGCCAAGAATGGCTACAAAAGGAATGGGAAATATATAGGAAGTTGTTATACCTCTCCCTTCTGCTCAATCCACTCATGAGTTTGGCTCAAAATACCGCAACAAAAACAGCTGCGTTTCCTCAACGTGGGGCCTCAGACTGTTTTTGCACTGTCTAACCTTAGACAATATTATCAAATCTGCTCACTAATTTTTTTGGTATTTTCTTTCTTTTTTCCTATATTTTTAAATGTTACTATTGAATAAAAAAATTGCTACTTTATCATTTTTAATTTTTGTAGTATTTTTATTTTGCCACCACTTGATCATTTCTTGCATTCGGACATCAGATTTATAATTTATTCTATAGTAGCATTAAAATTCCAGGCGTGCTTAATGGACGCAGTACCCTATTGTAGCCTGCGACAGGCACTGTTGCAGTATGTGGTACAATTTAGTCATTGTCTAAAAGGCTTTGCACAATCCCCATGTCACTTAATGGCTTAGTATAACAAATGAGTGATTTCTATGACCCATCTATTAGATGAATTGAAGGGGTATAAGTGTATAGAGACAACAGTATCTCTGGCTGGGAGTTCCACACTGCTCAGGGGAACTTGATGCTGCCAATGTGAAGAGACCACACATGTTATGTGAAGATAGACAATGAGGCAGCATCCTGTTCAGGTGGGGGAGATTCATTATTTCTGAAGCACCACATCTGTTCAACCAGAGATTCCGGATTAAGCAAATCGCCCCCTCTTTTGTTTGGCTAGGTGTAATATGAATGCTGTGCCATTGTTGACATGAAGAAGCATTAAAAAAAAAAATCTGCAAACCAAACAACGTAAATTAAATATGGGATAATTTGTTGCGAAAATGTATAAATAAATGGATGCTATGGGAAAATGGCAGCAGAAAGTGCGGTGATTCCTGGCTACAACATGGAGATTACCTGGTATAACGGAGGTGTGAAGTGGAGTAAAGTGGTGAGACTTACAGATGGACAGGATCTGCACTGTGCTTGAAGTTATCAGCTCCATCTAGTGTAGGAGATAACAGCTTTAAGTGGGATGATGCAGGGGATTTCATAATGGGATACAAGAGAAGATATTTGCATAGATAGAAATGGATACATGCAAAGCAAAGCCACATCAGTACCAGAGGTTAAAGGGGAACCTATCAGATCTATTTGGGACACTAAACTACCCGCAGTTCCTTATGGTTGTGTTGGTTTATTGCCCCAAATAGCCCTGTCCTAACTGTGTCCAAAGTTTAAGTAAAAACCCTTTGCTTACCCGACCCTTGTTCTCCTGATGCCTGCGCAGCTGTGCAGTGAAGCAGCGCACCTCGGCGTCAGTGTGCATGCGCTGAACCTTTGGCGGATGTGCAGTGAAGGTGAGGTATACTTCCCCAACTTCACTGAACAGCTGCGCAGGCATTGAGAGGACCACAGAGGAGTCCAATGAAACTTATCCGACTCATCTCTAGGCATGGGCATAACTATCAGGGGGTCCAATTTCACCAAGACCTAGGGTGCAATTAGTGATAGTCATGGATGATGGAAGGAGATGTGGAAAACTAAATGTGTCTCCATTACTGTATTGGGAGTTCATAATGCCTGCATGTGACATCATTATAATTACTTTCGTCATATGTTGTGATGTCTTTTCCTTGTGCTATGACATCATAGTGGGCATTATCCCTGTACTGTGACATCACTGTGTATATTATCTCTGTACTGTGACATCACTGTGTTTATTATCCCTGTACTGTGACATCACTGTGTTTACTATCCCTGCACTGTGACATCACTGTGTTTATTATCTCTGTACTGTGACATCACTGTGTTTATTATCTCTGTACTGTGACATCAATGTGTATATTATCTCTGTACTGTGACATCACTGTGTGTGTATTATCTCTGTACTGTGACATCACTGTGTTTATTATCCCTGCACTGTGACATCACTGTGTTTATTATCCCCGTACTATGACATCAGTGTGTTTATTATCTCTATACTGTGACATCACTGTGTATATTATCCCTGTATGGTGACATCACTGTGTATATTATCCCTGTTTTTATTTTTTTTTTTTTAACTGCATAGAAATGCGTAGTTGACTACACTCTTCTGTGCAGAGGGATCCTGAAAAAATGTATTTCTGTATGAGAGTCTATGGTGACATATTTCCCTATATGCCTAGGCACTGGCATATCATGCAGACTCCCATCAGAGCTATACACCAGGTTGTACTCCTGATGAATATGTTTGATGGAAAAAGTTGTGAATTTGCTCCTTTGAGATAAATTGGAGCTAATTCATATATGGTCTACTGGCCAAACTATGATGATTTCTGCCACTAATTGTCTACAAATCCATAGAGGATCTGTGTTGGTCAAATTAATATCATGTGAATCTAGCCTTAACCCTTGTTACAGGTATATTAAAATTTTGAATGACTGTGTAATTTGGGTAAATGAAAGGATCCATCATTTTACTGGACCTGATGCTCCTCATTCCATTTGTCACTATGATTTTTATGTCTGAATGCTGACTGGTTTGCCACGGTTTCCACAGATCAAGATTCCACCCATTCATCTGGGCCTAATCAGCAGTGGAAAGCTGCAACGGTATGGCCTGCATTGGCATCCCTTCGTGGCTAGACCAATGCTGAAAAACCATCAGGAGTGGATTGAGCAGAAGAGAGAAGTATAAGAGCTTCCTAGATATTCCCCATTCTTTCTGTAGCCACTACTAGGTTTGGTTAAAAAAAAAGCACCATTTCTGCAACGTGGGGCCTTTGACTTAGACTGGTATTAGCTGGTATCTCTGCGAGAAGAAATATTATCTCGCAATTAGTATAGCAAGTTGCACAGAAAAGTTGATGTCCAAAGTAGTGTCTGACTGGCCCACTAGAGCAGTGGTTCTCAACCTGTGGTACGTGTACCTGAAGAGGTACACCAAGCAGTCTCAGGGGGTACGTGCCATGGCTGAGAACCACTGATCTGGAAGTGGTAGACTTAGTGAGTGCTCAGGTTCCATACTGCTGGGTTCCATGCTGCTATTACTGCCCAAATCATCCACCATCTTCAAATCCTGAAGCGCAGAGGCTGCCAAGCAGAGGCAAACATACGGACAGGTTTCCTCTTCTTCCTCACCTAGATTGTGGAGCAGGGTCTGTCACATGACCAGTATTCATTGGGGTACTCGGTTGGAATTTTTTTTTCACAAGGGGATACTTAACTTGAAGAGGTTTGAAAAGTCTGCACTAGCGTACCTGAGGATCCTCTAGTGGGCCCAGGCTCTAATGCAATAATAGATCAGCAGAAAACACTCACATTTGAAGAGTTCTATGGCCTATTTCCTAGGGGCAGGAGGGTCGGAAGGAACCCAAATTCATTTTATTTGCTGAGACCAGGGAACCTCAGTCTAGCACAGAAGGACAAGTGGACAAAGTTATGGACAACTATTATTCCTTATTTTACTAGTAAATGTGGCTGTGTTGAACAGCATGTTATGCCTGTATATGCTAGTGTGCCTTGCACTTTGGAATTTTTGTGTGAAAAATTCACAAAGTAGAGTTTTGGGACTTCTTGAGCTGTTTTCTGTAAAAATTTTGCAACATTTTGCATTTTACATCACTCTCTCCACTTTTTGAATAGAGTGCGGGATCCCGGGGTGTGGTTAGTCTGTATGTACACCAAATTTATCAAATGAAAATTTTTAAAAAGTATCACCATTAAGGGGGTGGCGTAGAAAGTGCAGTAATGTCTTAGGACAGAACATTGTGCAACATTTGATAAATCTGGCAATGTGGACTCTAATACAACTGACTTTAAGGACCTATCAACACTTCCACAAGCTCCAAACTCTAGCCCCCACCATTCCCAAGCAATCAGTGCTGTAAGTTCCTGCACAATCATGCTCTCTACTGTCAGGTGGGCGGTCTCTGTCCTTCTGCTCCAGCCCAGGACCACCCATCTGAAAGTTGAGAGCATAATTGTGCTGAAACTTACAGCACTGATTGCTCAGGAATGGTGGGGACTAGAGTTTGGAGCTTGTGGAAGTGTTGATAGGTCCTTAAAGTCAGTTGTATTAGAGTCCACATTGCCAGATTTATCAAATGTTGCACAAAGTTCTGTCCTAAGACATTACTGCACTTTTTACGTCTCCCCCTTAACGGTGATACTTTTTAAAAATTTTCATTTCATAAATTTGGTGTACATACAGACTAACCACACCCCGGGGTCCCACACTCTATTCAAAAAGTGGAGAGAGTGGTGTAAAATGCAAAATGTTGCAAAATTTTGCACAAAGTTCTGTCCTAAGACATTACTGCACTTTCTACGTCTCCCCCTTAACGGAGACTTAATACTTTTAAACCAACCACTTAATGAGGTTGTCCACCCAAAACAAGTTTTATTAAAGAAGAGTCCCAAAACTCTACTTTGTGAATTTTCATTTGATAAATTTGCTCAGGAATGGTGGGGGTGAGAGAAAAAAATTCCAACTTCACCTGAATCAGTAGAGCGTCGCCTACTGAAGGATGTAATAAATTAGAGATGGTGAATGTGTTGAAAGGTCCTCTTTAAATTTTCCCCTTGATTAATTTCTCAAAATTTTAATAGCTGTAAAAAGACATTTAGTCTGAAGCCCTATGTAGCGAAAATGCTGAATTTTAGGCCAGGCGAGCCCCACGTGGCATAAACAATTGTGGTTTGGCCGTGGAATTTTGCAGTCCCTGCAAAGTCTAGCGAATCCCATCCACATATTACAGAAAAATACCGTTGCGTTTTTGGAAATCGCAACATGTCAATTATATTTACAGACACGCCGGCAGTTTTCCTATAGGTATTATTGAAGCAGAAATGAAAACTCCGCAGATGTACTGTGAAAGTGCTGCGGGAAAAAATTATGTGTTTCCGCCACGTTTTTTCTGCAGTGTTTATTTGCTGCGTTTTTCTACGTGGGGCCTTAGCCTTAAAGGTATTTTTTTTTAATATTATCTCAGTGGTGTCCTAGGTGTCTGCCTACTCCACATTGCTTTCTCTATGGCCCCAATACTTACCCTTTTAAAGTCTCCCTTTAATGACCAAATTATTTTGCGTCTTTTTCCATAAACCTAAATGCAATGACTATAAGGTGCAGCTCTGCACAAGTTTTCAAATAAGCCAAAAAGATCCATTTATTCAAATGACTATTTTCATACAAAGGAAATCATTCACATTTTCTCTCATTCTAGAAAAGTGTACATTAGGCGAATGCAGTTCCTTTGCCGTACGAGTGATCGCACTAGTCATTATGTTAATGCTAAAATATTTGTAATGCTCTGGTTGGAAAATGGTTCACACATGAAATTGCATTATTAGTCTGAGACCTAATATTTTAGCATATTACAATATCGGGTTATCAGCAGCAATAATTATTGATATTATTCATCAATCATTCTAAAATATCATGTTACCACTTAATATATTATATAGTCCTATTTATTTGCACATTGTTCAGGGTGCTTGCTTAACCTTGGTGCATTGTCTGCCTTAGCACCTTACAAGCTTGTTTTATAATGTAACCTCGGCACAAAGTTATACAAGATGGCTTAACGTCACTCTGAGTATTCATTGTGTGGAAACTTATTCATCTGCAATTACACACACAAGCCAGAAATAATACATACTTAGATAAGACATAATCTGATTTACAGGAAAACATGTATTCATCCTGGAGAACACCCGAAATGGAGACGGAGATTATTGGGGCCATTACCCTCCGGGGCCACTACTACATTGGGACCTCCACTACTCCCATTTATAGGGGGTTTTTTTTCCATGAACATAACTATATTTAAATTTGTAGACAATTAAAAGTTAAACATTTTCCAAATAGAAATAATTTAAAATTTAGCAGAATTTTAAAGATTTTCTCTAAACATCTTAGTGGTGACATCTGTTATCTTGATCGGTTACCAATGGTTAAGACCATGAATACAGGAACTTTCTGTGGTCAGAAACCCAGGAAATATTTCTTTATTAGGTTATTAGGCAGGGGCAATACATGTACCAGACGATAACCTGACCACAATAAGGACATCATGGCTGGTTATAGGACAGGGACACTACATGTATGAGAAGATAACCCGGCCACAATAAGGACATCATGGCTGGTTATCAGGAGGGACACTACATGTATGAGAATATAACCTGACCACAATAAGGACATCATGGCTGGTTATCAGGAGGACACTACATGTATGAGAAGATAACCTGACCACAATAAGGACATCATGGCTGGTTATCAGGAGGACACTACATGTATGAGAAGATAACCCGACCACAATAAGGACATCATGGCTGGTTATCAGGAGGACACTACATGTATGAGAAGATAACCCGACCACAATAAGGACATCATGGCTGGTTAGCAGGATGACACTACATGTATGAGAAGATAACCCAACCGCAATAAGGACATCATGGCTGGTTATCAGGAGGGCTCTACATGTATGAGAAGATAACCTGACCACAATAAGGACATCATGGCTGGTTATCAGGAGGACACTACATGTATGAGAAGATAACCTGACCACAATAAGGACATCATGGCTGGTTATCAGATGGTGACACTACATTTATGAGAAGATAACCCGGGCACTCTCACCACTAGGATGTTTAGAGAAAATCTTTAAAATTCTGCAAATGTTTTATTTATTTATAGTTGCAAAACTGTTTAACTTTTAATTCTAATGAATTTATTTGTGGAAAAATCCCGTTAAATCTGTTACTGGGTCTAGGGCCACTAAACCATCAGCAGCTAGGGTTTAGCATTCTAAAGATGCCCTAGAAACATGGCCATTTTTGCATTATGTAGTAAAAGAAGATATACGATATTGGACATATGGTCCATCTACATCACGTGCATGCTCATTGTGCAGATAAATCCAGAGACAGGCATCTGTACTTCTGTGCATGCGCAGTAAAGCAAGGTGTGTTGTCCACTGCCTCATCTGCGCAATGCGCCCAACACAGTTCGACTCATTTTGATATTTTATACCTTCATTAATTACATAATGTCATCTCAGGAGCATGTTTTGAAAGTCAACCCCCAGCTGCTGGTGGTTTAGTGGCCCCAAATATGGTGCAGGTTACCTCTAAAAAAAAATTCAAACAACTAAACTTTATAATTCAAAACATTGTATTGCTACTGTAATATCAAACGTTAAAGGTGTTGCCCAGGACTATGGCACTGAGCTCCAATTTTTCTTATCAAGAAGTGACATTTTGTCTGTTGGTCACATGGCCATGTTACAGTTCAGCCCCATTCTTTTTAATTGGACTGAGCTGCTGCATGGTCATGCAACCAATGGACATGATGTCACTTCCTGAGAAATGGAAGTGGAGCTCAGTAACGTAGTTCTGGATAACCCTTTAAATTTGTTCCAGTTACTACGACCCATAACCCACAGACAGCACCAAGAGTTTTTACTTTACTGGGGCACTCTCTGTTTCTGATAGGCACAGGGTGACAACAGGACCGCATTGGCCATATTCAAGTATTCATACACGTTAGGTGAATGTTGGCCAAGCTCATCAACTTTGTTGTGACTGGCCATCCATTTAATGTCTATGGAGGAGCCAAGACTCTCCTGCGATGGCAGATGTCAAGGGAAAAAAGAGTCAGGCACGATGAATTTCAACATGCATTATCCATTTTCTCAACTGAGATAAGTCACTGCCAGAGGTTCTTCCCTCTTTCAAGTGAGGAGACATGCAATCTTAGCTGAGTGTGCATGTGCATAGGAGAAAGTAACCATCAAGCAATGAGCCGAATATGCATAGAAAGCTTTGGATTTATTTTGCACAGTGATTAAGTGTAGGCGGCTAGTGATACCATATACTGTACTACTGTGATAAAAATATAAGGTCACCATCACGGCATGAGTTATTAGCAATAAATACTTTTAGATTTCATTGAAAGATGGATAAAGGTTTGTAACCTTAAAGAAACTGGAGAAGGTGCCCCCAGGCCTCCACCAATGCTGATCCCACCCTGCAATTGTAAATTTTAGAATGTATGCTGCTAGATTATTTTTTTTTATTTTTTATTTTTTTTTACTTTTTAGGGAACCCCCATGGCTAATTAAAGCAGGCCATGCACATTTTGATTTTTTAATTTTAAATTCTACCCATAGGTAAAAAACATTTTAAAAAAATATTTTAAACTTTTTTTAATTTATTTATTAATTTTTTAAACTAAAGCCTGAAAAAAAGAGTTTTACCCAGAACTAAATGGTAAACTGCAGGAAAAGATGTCATTCACACCTCTGGTCATGTGCTAAAGCCATAGAATATAAAAACAGAACAAAAAAAACAAAAACAAAACTAAAATTAAAAAAACTTTATTTGAAGATAGATTTATTAATAGAAGGGGAAAGGTACCCACCTAAAACAAGGAGAGGCCAAACCTAAACTGTGTACAATGGCAGCTTCATTGTTTTCCCCCTCTTACGACATCCACAATTACAACAATAGTTTTTGGAAAGATTTTTTGATGTTGTTTTTCACTAATTCCTGTATTATTATAATATACCTATTTTTATATTTATATTGTTTTGAAATAACTGAATAAGAAATGTATACTGGAAATAAAAAATTTTCATCATAATCATAAAGCAGTACAGATTAAAATTGGATTTTAAAATTTTAATTGTAATTTATATCAAATAAAACAAAAATGTTCTAATTACAAATTTCATTTTTTCTGCATCAACAGAGTAGAGATGATCATATGTGCCCTAGAACTTCACATACTTCATTTATTGTACTTAATTACTGACGGGATATTTTATATACATTGTGCATAACGTGCGCCATGATACAAAACACTGCTTGCGCCATGTGTTTCTAATGATATACAATCAGGAGACCTTTTTGACATGAATCGGTTTTCATCTCCTTTTCCATTACATTTTAACATGGATCACATTTCAAAACCATAATTGTCGTTCACCCTGTGAATCCTTTTAAAAAGCTGAGCTTTCCAGGAGCTGCCGGAACTTCGAATGGCTTGTCCCCTGTGGATTATTCCAAGCAGTCGGTTTCTTCTGGGTGGTCAACATGCCCATTAGGGACAGGTGCCTGGGTTGCAATAGTTTTAAAGATTTACCTTCTGTTTCCACAAAAGACTACTTCCTCCACATCAACGCCACCTGGCCGTCTGCTTTGGCCTGTGTCGGTAAAGTGGAGAGACCAGGAAAGCAAAAAAATTCACCAGTGCTAACCTAGAAAGATATTATATAGATATATATCTGAAATATCACACAAATCGGACAAATAATTATAAAAAACAAATAAAAATAAATACGATAAACTGAAAAAATCTAATTATTTTTTTATTAAGTAGCAAAACAATGACTCACTTCCTGTAATATTTAATGAACATTTGTGTTTTCGCATTTTTGTTTTTGTATTTATTTATTTATTTTTTCATTTTTGTTTTTGTATTTTTGCTTTTTTGCATTTTTTATTTTTTGTTTTGTTTTTCTTTCAGTTTTTTTCCACAATATTAGCAGCGTGAGATGTTTTTGGATTGTGTTTCGTGTTTTCAGAGCTCACTCTCATCCCCTTTTGCCTGGCATTGTTTTGGTGAGTGATCATTTCATTCGGCGAGCTTGTAAACTTTTAATGTAGGATGAATTATATGTCTACGAGACAACAATTTGTGTGACAGACTATCCCTCATAATCCCTCTCTTCAGACTTATTCTAACAAAAGGCTCTTAATACAGAAGATGTTTTGTGGGAGGGGAAACATTTTCTAAACAAGAAGTTTCTCTGTTTCAGTCCAGGTAACAAAACAGCTTGAGGAATTTCTGCTGGCCTTGTTAGAACTGGCCTATAGGTTTTAGGACCACCTGCTGGTTAAGCCATTGGTCAATAGATTAACTGCTGCTATAACTAAGTGGTAAGAAAAGCAAGTTATGTGGCAGAACAAACAGAATCAGGCTACCCTTAGCACATGGCAATTCACACACTGATAAGTCCACTTCCAACTGTAAAACAATCAGGACTGATGACTTTTTTCCCTCCTCTGCGCCTCTTCTCCAGTGTGCAGCCACAGTAATCCTTGCATTATCAGGAGTGAATGGCTGGATTAAGGAAAGCAAAATTGACATTTGATTCCTTGCAAGTCTGAAAAATCTTGATAAAGCATGGAGTGATACAATCTATAAGGACAGGCCTAGGGTAGATAGATACTGTAGATAGATAGATATAGAGAGATATAAATATAGAGAGAGATAAAAATATAGATAGGAGATAGATGGGAAGATAGATTGATATGGGTAGATAGATAGATAGATAGATAGATAGATAGATAGATATGGAATAGAAAGATAAAGATATTGATAGGAGATAGGTAAATAGATATTGGATAGATAAATAGATATGAAGGAGAGATATCAAGATATTGATTGAACTTAGGTAGATACATAAGTATATTAATAAATAGATATGAGATTGATGGATTTGAGATTGTTAGTAGAAGATTGAAAATAATGAAAAGTAGAAAGATTTGATAGTGGTAAAAGGATTTGAGAGCAATAGGAAAGAAAGAAAGAAAGAAAGAAAGAAAGAAAGAAAGAAAGAAAGAAAGAAAGAAAAAATAGATATTAGCTACATATATAAAATAAAGATAATCAGAGATAAATTAGAAAGATGGAGAGTGATAGATAGATAGATAGATAGATAGATAGATAGATAGATAGATAATATTTCAAAACTAAACTTAATGCAGTTTCTTGGGTTCATATGTTTATAGCATATACAATATACGTTGATCAAGTAAAAATACATTAATAGGCAAATTGTTGACTTGCCAATACAGATTGTTTTACTATTATCTACTATCTATCTAACTATCTATCTATCTATCTATCTGTCTATCTCAGGAAAGAGAGCAAGACAGCACCAACCAAGGGGAGACCTTCCCGAAGATGCAACGCACAAACTTAAGGCTGTGTTCACACGGCGGAAAATTTTCCGCCCCGGGAGTTTTCCAATGCAGTGCTAACCGCTCCTGATTAAGCCTGGGTGAATGGGCCTAATCAGGAGCGCGTCTCGAGCCGCGGACATCACGGCAAGATAGGTCATACTGCTTTTTTTTCCGCTAGCGGAAAAAAGCCGCTAGAGGAAAAAAAACGCTACTGACACCCATTGAAATGAATGGGAGGAGTTTTTTCAGGCGGATTTTTGAGCTTAAAGGGGTATTCCCACGAACATAACCATTTTAAAATTTGTAGATAATTAAAAGTTAAACATTTTTGCAAGTATGAGCAATTAAACATTTTACAGATTTTTAAAGATTTTCTCTAAATATCTTGTGGTCACAGTCTTGTTGCCTTGATAGGTTGCCAGTGGATACGACCATGAATGCAAGACCTCTCTAAGATCAGAAAATCAGCCATGATGTCCTTATTGTGGCCGGGATATCTTCTCATACATGTAGTGTCCCTGCCTGATAACCCAACTACAATAAAAAAATCATGGCTGGGTTTTTGACAAGTCCCAGACCATAGAAAGTTTCTGCATTTGTGGTCGTATCCATTGGTAACCGATCAAGACAACAGACTGTCATCACTAAGATAATTAAAGATTTTTTCTAAAACTCTGCACAATTTTTAACTACTATATTTGCAAAAATGTTTAACTTTTAATTATCTACAAATATAGATATGGTTATAGTCATGGGAATACCCCTTTAAGTCTTTCAACCTGGATGTATACTCAGAAAGAATAATAGATGAAGATGCTGAAGGAGGACTTTTTTTTCTTACTATCTATCTATCTATCTATCTATCTATCTATCTATCTATCCATTCTGAACAATACTGAAGTATCTGCAGAATAATTTATGTGTCTGTTTCCAAATGACCCAATAAAACTTGACTCCATTTATCAGAAAACGTACAGGACAGGCTTCAAAATGACCCTCGGCCTAGCTGTTCCCTAGCTGTTACCTTTACTATTACAGCACTTGGCATATTTCGGAATTTTCTATTTGGGGCATGCAAATATTACCTCAGCACTGATGGGAAAATCATCTGAATCATGGTTGCATGTATGTGGTTCACAATATACCAGTACTCAAATGATCATCTGATAGTCTATAGTCTATGGTTCCTTAGGAGAATATATACATTATAGCTGTACAGTATGAGTATATACAGTATGACAGCATATACTGTACATGTGACACGTGTCTAGGCCTATCATGTCAAGTGTCGGCACATTTGTTGTACATAAACCCTGATCTTCCGTCTATGAGCAGAATAATCGGCATTTTTTATGGTTGCCGCTGAGTTGCCGGGACATGTTTGCTTTTATAGGGATCAGTTGATTCAGTTCTTTAAAACCTTTGACACAGACTTGATATTATCTGTTTGTACAAAATAGTCAAGACTTTAAGTGGATTTCAGGGAGAACTTGAGAGGTTGATATAAGGGTATATAGTTGTACAATAGATCTGGCACTCAGTGAGATGTTGTGGAATGCTGTTATGTACCTTAGCTACTGTTAGGACTCGCTGCCATAACATGTACGGGAAGGCGTTTATCACCGCTGAATCCCGGGTGACGTAATCCAGTTTCATAGAATTCAGTAACCCTTAGCAACCAATTAGACCATACTTACCAACATTTACATGTAAGTGTGACCCCCGGGACTACCTCCAAATAGAGAGGGGCTACCTACTTTTTATTGAGGGGGAAAGAGTTATAATACATACGCGTTCTCGGACATTAACATGCCAGAATTTACCAAACTTTGCCAGGACCTTTTTCCTACCTCCACCAAACCCATCACCTTATATCCTCCAATAGGCACGGCTCCACTGATTCTGGCCCAGTTGGGATTTTTTTTCTCTAGCCCCCACCATTCCTAAACAATCTTGCTATTTGACTCTCTATTCTCAAATAGGCGGCCCTTATGCAGATAGTCTAAGACCACCCACCTGACAGTATGGGAGAAATGTTTTTATACATTTACAGATCTGCCATTTTCGGACACAGGGATACCTATTGTGTTATGTTTTACTTTGTTTATTTAGATTTATATGTGTTCTAGGGAAAGGGGTGATTTGAAATTTTAGTACTTTTGATTTTTTTATATATTTTTTAAACTTTTTATATATTTTTCCTTTTTTTTTTTAGAGAGATTGTAGGGGTCTTGAACCTCAGGGAGTCTGATCACTAATACAATACACTGCAATGCTAATACAGTGGGGAAAAAAGTATTTAGTCAGCCACCAATTGTGCAAGTTCTCCCACTTAAAAAGATGAGGCCGGCCTGTAATTGTCATCATAGGTAGACCTCAACTATGAGAGACAAAATGAGAAAACAAATCCAGAAAATCACATTGTCTGATTATTAAAGAATTTATTTGCAAATTATGGTGGAAAATAAGTATTTGGTCAATAACAAAAGTTCATCTCAATACTTTGTTATATATCCTTTGTTGGCAATGACAGAGGTGAACATTTTCTGTAAGTCTTCACAAGGCTGGCACACACTGTTGCTGGTATGTTGGCCCATTCCTCCATGCAGATCTCCTCTAGAGCAGGGATGTTTTGGGGCTGTCGCTGGGCAACACGGACTTTCAACTCCCTCCAAAGGTTTTCTATGGGGTTGAGATCTGGAGACTGGCTAGGCCTCTCCAGGACCTTGAAATGCTTCTTACGAAGCCACTCCTTCGTTGCCCTGACAGTGTGCTTGGGATCATTGTCATGCTGAAAGACCCAGCCATGTTTCATCTTCAATGACCTTGCTGATGGAAGGAGGTTTGCACTCAAAATCTCACGATACATGGCCCCATTCATTCTTTCATGTACACGGATCAGTCGTCCTGGTCCCTTTGCAGAGAAACAGCCCCAAAGCATGATGTTGCCCCCCCCATGCTTCACAGTAGGTCTGGTGTTCTTTGGATGCAACTCAGCATTCACTCTCCTCCAAACACGACGAGTTGTGTTTCTACCAAACAGTTCTACTTTGGTTTTATCTGACCATATGACATTCTCCCAATACTCTTCTGGAACATCCAAATGCTCTCTAGCAAACTTCAGACGGGCCCGGATATGTACTGGCTTAAGCAGGGGGACACGTCTGGCACTGCAGGATCTGAGTCCCTGGCGGTGTAGTGTGTTACTGACGGTAGCCTTTGTTACGTTAGTCCCAGCTTTCTGCAGGTCACTCACTAGGTCCCCCCGTGTGGTTCTGGGATTTTTGCTCACCGTTCTTGTGATCATTTTGACCCCACGGGGTGAGATCTTGCGTGGAGCCCCTGATTGAGGGAGATTATCAGTGGTCTTGTATGTCTGCCATTTTCTAATTATTGCTCCCACAGGTGATTTCTTCACACCAAGCTGCTTGCCTATTGCAGATTCAGTCTTCCCAGCCTGGTGCAGGTCTACAATTTTGTTTCTGGTCCTTCCACAGCTCTTTGGTCTTCACCATAGTGGAGTTTGGAGTGTGACTGTTTGAGGTTGTGGACAGGTGTCTTTTATACTGATAACAATGTCAAACAGGAGCCATTACTACAGGTAATGAGTGGAGGACAGAGGAGCCTCTTAAAGAAGAAGTTACAGGTCTGTGAGAGCCAGAAATCTTGCTTGTTTGTAGGTGACCAAATACTTGTTTTCTACCATAATTTGCAAATAAATTTGGCTTTGGCTCAAAAAAACGCAGCAAAATCTGCAACGTGGGCCCTCAGCTTAGATAGTCTTTTCAATGAGGTTGTGAGGCAGTTCTTCCCTAGCAACCAGTCTCTCCCTCATTACTCTAGTCTGAGTAAGCTTGATGCAGAATGATCATTGGACCTGGGATTGTTTAGAGGAGAAAGAGACATTTTTGAGTAGATTTATTATAATGTCTAAATGAAAAACTGTCTTTGTTGCCCATAGCAACCAATCACAGAGAAGCTTTGCCCCAAAGGCAAAATACAAAATGGAAGTTGTGCTATGATTGGTTGCTATGGGCAACATTCAGTTTTTCTTTTTGACATGATAATAAATATGAATATAAAAATATGAATATAAATTTTTTTTCGATGACTAAACATCTTAGACCTCTAAGGATAGGTCATCAATTAAATTGTGCCAGAAAATCCCTCTAAAAATGTTACATACATGGCTATTATACCTGTAAGATATAAGCATTCTTTAAGGATATGCTCAAAAAGTGCAGATTTTTTTTTTCTGCAGCCTGTACTTGTTATTTTTACAATCTCCATTCAGATATATGGGTTGCACATTTATTCAACTAATCTGCCATGTGTGAATTTATTCTAAATCTTGCCAAGATTTCCCTTTCCCTTTCGTTTGTGCTAAAAACCTGATCAATTACACACAGACTAGTTATTTGGTATAGGTTGCCATTACATTAATAGGTGGTTGTAAATGGATGACAGCTTGGTCCAATTTACTTCAGTGGGCTTGAGCTACAATACTATATACAGACCATGACTAAGAGAGGTGCTCTTTTTGGAAGCCTTACTTGATACTAGAGATGGTTTGTAATGAGCCAGGTTCATTGCGAATTTTACAAAAATTTAGGGTTCAGTCAAATCTGACACAAAATTCTTCAGACCCCAAAGTATAATAAATGGAGTGAGGTCTTCTTCCAGCGCCTGATCTTCACCCATGGGCTCTTGTGGCCTTTTCAAGCCTTTTTCGGCATCCTCGCCAGTATCACATACCCTGAGGTTACTGATGAGACCCAATCACATCCCTCAGTGGTAACCCCAATGTGTGTGACGTTGGAGAAGACATCACATGGGTGCACCAACATAGACATGCTGCACCAAAGCATCAAGACGTTCACACTTCCCCTGGTCCTCTGCTCCCCTGGGTCTGCATTGAAACTTGCAGACAAATCTCCAAAATACTTGGGAAATGAATCTCGCGAGGTTCGGCCATCTTTACTTGATACTTCCATGTCAGTGTACCAAGACTTTTAGGTAAAGTATTAGAGATAAGTTGCTAGTATGATTATACTATGAATTATATAATTAAGACAAATATCGGATTGCGCGGCGAGTACACTTTGTTGTCAAGGTACAAAGCAATTGAGAAATGTTTTATGGACATTCCACTCTAAAAAAAAAAAAAATATGTCGGCAATGTCATTTGAGGCATGCTGATCTCCGTCATTAGCGCTCTTTTTTTTTCTCTGTCTTATTTTTCTCGACTGTGATTTTGTGATGAAAAAAGAAATTGACTGGCTATTGATCTGTGAGAATAGAATCATCTTGTTAGCACATCCCCGCAGAAAGCTCCCTTTATTCTGCCTCTCTTTTTTTTTTAACCTTCTCGAGAGACCGTAATTTATAATGTACAATATATTAAGGAATAACTTGACTTTCGGTAATTACATTTCTTATATCAGTTTTCATTACATTTTTACACAGCATGAGGTTACGTTCTCAAACTTCAGAAGAAATAGCTTAAGAAAAAAAGCGCAACTAGAAGCAGACGATACTTAGGTTGTTACAGTCAATGGTGGGAACGAGGACAAACAGAGGCATAATGGGAAGCGCCTGGGTCCCCATATCAATCTATAACCGGTCTCGCTGTCTAGCACATGCTATTTATCAGTGAACATGCTCTCCTAGTGTGCATGCCAAGGCGCAGGTCTCAGAATGTTCCCCCCTCTATCTTATATAAAAGTGATCATCTGAATTGTTAAAATTTGCTGTGTTCCTTCACCGATGTACCCACAGCATTATCAGCAACTTGTGCATAGTATCTAAAAGACCAAGTGTGTTTCATTTTACTCCATAATTTGTCCCTCTTCCCATTCCGTATCCCCCTAGGGTCTTCTTAGTTTTCCTACCCCAACGTTGCTGTTTATGATACTGGTATCTTTTTACATTGCAGAAAGACCTTTGGACCTCCTATGCTATCTGGGTTCATGGGCAACTGTTGCCCCAACACCCTCATAACTAAGCCACAGAGCTCAAGGGTTATTTCTATCTTGGCAAAATGCTTCTCCCATGTTCTGACACCTAATACAGGACTTATAGGAACAGTTGAGCAGTGCGGCTCTATGTTGATCCCGTTACTCTTATAGAGGATAATGGCAGCTACGGAAACAGTGTAGCACATTTAACTACACTGTTTCCATATTGGTGACGCTATGGAAACTGTATGGCTGAACTGTGGTATGCCATTTCCGTATTTTTCATTCTCTTCTATTTGAGTTATGGAAAAAGCATAGAGTAGAAATCTTCAGCTGTAGGAGTCGCTCTAGGGTTCAAGATGGGGGGCCGTTATTCCCATGTTGACAATGATTTGCCAAGATGAGAATAACTCTTTAAGATGTCCATACACATAAGAGAAGTCAGCTGAACCTGCTGATTTTGGTGGGCCCAATCTTTGTTGGCATGTCAGATCTCTCAGACAGATGATGTTGGGGAAAATAAGGATTGGGCATCTTTTGTTCTCACTGGAGATAGACCATTAGAGTTGTCTGCTAACACTTTTCTCCCCTTTCCCCACTGAAAACACATGTAAGATCCAATAGCATGCATGTCTATAGGTGGGTCTGGAGGAATAGCTGTCAGAAAGACAAACTTTCAACCAACAGCTATTGGAGGTGTATGGGCACCTTTAACTTTTTGAATGTTTTTTTTTTTTTTTTGCTAATTATTTTGTCCTGGGAGTTGGTTCCAGAAATGAATGTGACTCACAATTCTTTCTATAACTCTATAACTTAGTGACAATTGCCCTGTGGATTGTCCTTCTAAGCCTTCCCAATCAGAGGCTGGTAGTTAATATAATACTCACCTACTGGGTCTCCAACAGAGCTGAGCAAACTTTTTCTTTATCAGTGAGGAGGTTCATGTCCAGTCAAGCCTGATTAATCTGCTCCAAGCCCTCAATGATCCCAGATATAACAAATAACAGCTACACCTGTTTATCGAGTCCCTTCATTTCCCTTCTCCTGTCTCTTTTTGTAAAGGGGTATTAATTAAGATAGTAAACAAGCAAGTTCCCATTCTAAGCAGAGCTGCAGGCATCGGAGAGATAACCCAGCTCTTGAGAAGAGGGATTTTCAGTTAATTTATGGAATTGACTGTCACTTGTAGGGTAAAGGAGCTGGCTGGGAAACTCAAGAGGGAAGGCTTTGTGTGATTACTTGACTTCGGCAGAATCTATCCAAAATTTGGTGGCCATTTATGAGGTTTTAAGGTAATTGCTTTCTGAAAAGGACATTCATGTCTTCTATAATAATTTAATGGAGTTACTGCGGAGTCTCTACTGCTTGCAAAATGAAGCTATAGATGGTTGGATTCCTTAGAATAAGAACAATGCCAAACAATGGCTTAGATGGTCAAATACTCAAGATTGTATCCCCTTAAATCCAAGAATTTAACCAATGTTTTTATTAGAATAGTTGTTTATACATTTAGATATAGTTTTTTCACACCAATAATTGTATCTAGCATTACATTGGTTACATACTGCAATTGCCCACATAAGAAGTTAGGCTATGATCACTTCTTCTTCAGAATCTTCAGGGCAGAGTTTGTCAGAAATCCCAGACGGAAAAGTTCTGCAAGCCCAACTGATGTCTGTGAAAAAATAAGGGACACCCAGCAGACCCCATTATAATCAATAGGGTTCATTGGGATCCCTTGTTGTCCATCATTAAATTGATTGTTTTTCTGTTCTTCTGGTCCTGGAGACACTGGAGGCAGATGAATGTGCCCTTATGCAGACACCACTTATATAAATTAGGTGCTGTTCACACTGCAAGCCTTAAAGTGGCCACCCAGGGAACAAAAATGTCTAGCATTGTATTCATTGCAGCAGAAATTCTCACTTACTAATATACGTTGATTGTGACATTTTTTATACTGCATGTCTTGTATTTCAGATTCCCCTCCTGATCCACCGACTCTTGGTCATGAGACCAGCCCCGGAGTTGAGTGGGATCAGTAACATGATCAACCCTTTTCATTAATATATAATGCTCAAATAATCCAGTCATGCGGTGGACAGATAACCCAAGCAAGTCAGTATCCTTCCCCAAACAGTAAACTAGGGAATGAAGCTGCAACCAGTCTAGATGACCATCCACAGCTGCGGACATCAAGTGTAGGATCGTGGTTTATAACCGCACCACTCTTGTCCATGGACTGTGTCTGGAACTGCAGTTTGGTGCCCTCTATTCCATCTGCCATGTCCCCCATTCCATTGATTGGTTCCACCAGGCCTGCTTCACAAGATATCTGCTGACATCGGCAGGGACACTGTCTGTTAGTCACAGGCATTACTAGAAGATTGTGTCAGGGATGATCCTCTGTGTGGCAATCTTTTAATAATGTCTGTGACTTACAGACAGCGTTCCTGAAGATGCTAGAGGACATCTTATGAAGGAGGACCAAATGAGCCAAACATGGAAGGGAGACACGGCGGCATGAATGGATGGAACCAGGTCAGTAAACTTCCCATAGGTAAGAGGTGGTTACATTATAGTTTTGATTTGGAGAGTTGCTTTAAGGTGATCATGTACATTACATAGCTATTACCCACCCAAATATCTGGCCAGCAGGCATCTTGTGATGAAGGATCAGAGGAACCAAGCGATGGAACATGGCAGCTAGGATGGAGGGCAGCAGGTAAGTATACATCCTATAGGTAAGGTGTGTTTAAATGATATTTTTAGGGTGAAAGCTCGCTTTAAGGTGGTCATGCACTTTGGATATCTGTCACTCAAATCTCTGGCCAGCAGACATCTTGTGAAGGAGAATCAGAACAGGTGATCTTTGGAATGGGGACACAGCAGCTACAATGGATGGCACTAAGTAAGTATACTTCCTATAGGTTATGGGTGTTTAAATGATATTTTTAGTGTGGAGGATCTATTTAAGGTGGTTATACACTTTAGATAGCTGTCACTCGAATGCTCATTCGGCTTACAGCTATTACCCCTAACCCACCTTTCACATGCACTCTCAGCTCATCCATGCATGCATCTGTTGTCAAAGGGGAGATAGTAATAATCTTGATTCCAGGCAGCAGTTTATCTACCTTAAGAAAAAATAGGAGTTTGGTGAAATCCAACATATCCAGCCCTTTCTTCTCTCTGTGAATGTTGGGATACCCCCATAAACATTGAATGGTTCCTCAGTCCTGAAGAAACTGTTGGGTTCACCCACATTCATCTAATATGTATGGCTACCAATAGAGAGGGAGATATCAGAAAAATAAAATGGGTTTTGAACACAGTTCCCATTGCTACCTCCGCTACTCTTCATGCACAGTACTCCAGACCTTCCATTCGAAAGAAATGTTTAAATAGGAAAGAAAATGTGTTGCGACATTTTTCTCGACAAATCCTATAAACACTCCATCAGACTACATTGTGTATGGAGATAGGTAGGAAGCAATAGATGTACAATATCTAAAAGCACTGCAGGCTCTACAATGTTGGGAATGTTTCACAGGATTAATTCTATGTCTCAGTTGTTGCAGAAATAACTAATTTTTTTCCCTTACAATTTGCGCCTGTTCAATTACTTTACATGACTCGGGTAATAATAGACGTCCTTGGCTAACAGCACAGGTTGTAAAGGTTGTGGCCTTGCTCATTGTTCCATCACTTCTTGGAAAGGTAATGAAAGAAAAGTTATCTGGGTTTTGGCAGACAAAGTTATTTTTTATTTTTGCCTTTATGAAACTGATTAAACTGAAATTTTTTTATTTTCGTATACCCAGATACCTAATCGGAGGCTTACGTTATAATCCACTGAGAAAGTTATTTGTCTCCACAATTGTCGCTGTATGTTTACACAAAATTACAATATATTGCGGTGCATTGTAAAGGTTGGCCCTTGACCTTAAGATGGAAACCACTCCAGGAAGGCAGTCACACAGCTGTAAACATGACATATAGTAATATGCAGAAGTTTTAGGCAGGTATGGGGGGGGATGCTGCACAGTAATAATGCTTTCAGAATTAGAAATAGAATGAAGAAAAGAGAAATGTAAATCCCATCAATATTTGGTGTGACCTTTGCCCTTTGACTTCCATCAGTTCTTCTCGGTACTTGCAGACAGTGTTTGGCAGGACTCAGCAGGGAGGTTGTTCCCGCCATCTTGGAGAACTAAGCACAGATCTTCTGTGGATGTAGGCTTGTCCAATCCTTCTGTCTCTTCATGTCATCCCAGACAGACTGGATGATGATGAGATCAGGGCTATATCTGTGGGGGCCGGATCATCACTTCCAGGACTCCTCCTCCAAAGGGCAAAGGTCACACCAAATATTGATGGGATTTACATTTCTCTTTTCTTCATTCATTTTGAAAATTAACAAAAGAAAAAAAAACTATTAACCTTTCTATTTTTGAAAGCATTCTTACTTTTCAGTGTTTTACTCCAACAGGCGCAGTGCTTGATGGTTACAGTGCAAACGGGTACAAGACTTTACAGTAACAATCATAAATGGGTACAAGTATTGTTGGTTACCAAGGCACACAACTATGTGGTTGCAGGTCTCAGATGGGCACACAGCTATGTGGTTGCAGGTCTCAGATGGGCACACAGCTATGTGGTTGCAGGTCTCAGATGGGCACACAGCTATGTAGTTGCAGGTCTCAGATGGGCACACAAAGCAATTGTTACAGTTTATCTTAAAGGGCACACAGCAGAAAGGCAACAGTCTGAATAAGCTCTAAGAGCAACTGACAATACTGAACTGTGGTTTGGCAGACTTTAAGATGAGATTCAGTTTTTTTCTATATTATTTCCGCGAGGTAGGTGCCAGCATATAAATATCCAATCCTGACTGTGTTCTAAATCATGATATCTCAAATGAAAGATGAGAAAGCAATGTTCTATGTTTTATAATGTTCTATGTTTATAATGGCCGAGAGATAATTGTTTAAAGTGACCCCCCCAGACTCTGTTTTGCTGCTTTATTAGAGCCCGTACACCCATACTCCAGTGAGAATCCAGTAGAGAGAAACAAGGCAAATAATACCGAAGGGACAAAAGTGGATTCATAGCAGAATTTCACGGAAAGGAGTCAAAGTCATTAATAAAATATATTATAAAATGTATTAATGTCACAAATTCTGCCAGAAAATGAAAAATTATTTAAAGTTTAGGTACACTTTAAAGGAAGTGCATAGGTAACAGTCACAGCTAAGCCCAGGAGCCCTAAGCGGCCCTAAGGATATTCTACCACATAGGAAGACACCAGGGTTATAAACAGGGACATTGCGTATTATTGTGAAGACACGATCATATATCACAAATGTGTTGCGAACAAAGCCTACCGGAATATCAGGCACATAGATGGGCACACAACTGCATGTATCATTACATGTCCTTATCATTTCCAGTGCAGTGAACTTGAAACTCCAGGCAGTAAGAAGCTAAGCCCTTTTGTTTCTGTACATCATTCTTTCTTTTTCTCTCTATTAGCATGTCTATTGCCAAAGGAAAAGGAATGAACATTAAGACACTTAGCTGGAAATGAGAAATTTACAAGGTTTCTGGACTTAATTTGACACTTTAAATAAAGTTGAGTCAATATAATAAAATAGCAAAAAGGGGTTGTCTGCTTTTGATATCCTTTTTTATTGGGTCTGACTGTTAGCTGTGATCTTTAGGGGTAACAGGTAAGTCATTTTCCTGCAGCTCCACCACAGGAGATTTGAAGTATTACATGGTACTCTGATGAACTATTGTGTAATGCATGGTCGTGGTCCTCCAGAGCAAGATATGCTCTTTGTACAGTACTGTGCACCAGTTTTAGGTAGGTGTGGAAATGCTGCAATGAATGCTTTCAGAAATAGAAGGGTTAATAGTTTATTTTTATCAATTAACAAAATGATTTGAATGAAGAAAAAGAAAAATCTAAATCCCATCAATATTTGGTGTGACCTTTGCCCTTTGGAGGAGGAGTCCTGGAAGTGATGATCCGGCCCCCACAGATATAGCCCTGATCTCATCATCATCCAGTCTGTCTGGGATGACATGAAGAGACAGAAGGATTGGACAAGCCAACATCCACAGAAGATCTGTGCTTAGTTCTCCAAGATGGCGGCGGGAACAACCTCCCTGCCCAGTTCTGCCAAAAACTGTCTGCAAGTACCGAGAAGAACTGATGGAAGGCAAAGGGCAAAGGTCACACCAAATACTGATGGGATTTACATTTCTCATTTCTTCATTCACTTCATTTTGTTAATTGCCAAAAAAAAACTATTAACCCTTTTATTTCTGAAAACGTTCTTACTTTGCTGCATTTATTCCGAAACTGTCTATATCTTTTGCGTAATACTGTAACCATTGACTGACCCAGCTAAAAGCTAAGGCTCATTTATATTAATACAGAATTTCAAGATGGGTTTTCTAAACCAGACAAATCCTTTAAACTGCAATGTATAGGAACGGTATGATCATTTCTAATGGTTCTGCAATATACTTATTTTTATGTTATTTCATACATTTATGTAGCAAGCCCTGCTAACGTTCCATTGTAAGTCTTCTAAAGAATAACATCATATGAAACAAATGTATTTTTACATATTTCTGCAAATCAATTGGCAACGAAAAATCAAATAACCGCAGAGACAATATCCCAGTAGAAGTTAGATAAGAGTCAATAGTCTTCTATCCATCCATAAACTGATCAGAGGTCAAATATGAATGCTTCAATGGAAAAAGCTTCCAGGGGGTACGAACTTTTTCCATTTAGGCTAGCGGGAAGAGAATGAGTGGGAGTTCATAACTACTGTGCCGTCTAATTATAAGGATTCAGTTTCCTGGTATGTAGGAATGTATTACCTGCAGTCAAGGAGGCATAAAATATCAGGAGCCAGGGGGACTCTAAGGAAGCCAAATGCCACAGTGAATTCTAAACCTATCCCCAGGTTTATACCCACAATCCGGGCCCATGCTGAGAGACTAATCACTTGTCTATTCTTTGTGCTGTTTCTTAATCAATCTCTGAAAAGCAAAACTTACAATGCTGAGTATGAATTAGAGGGGAATAGATGTGGATGTAGACTTCTTTTTGCAACAATACCTAACTGGGCTTTTCAAAGAGGGCATCTGATAGACAAAAGCTCGGCGGAAATTGAAGTCACTTTTGGAGGCCCTCACAGTTCCTGTCAATACAACTTAGTTACATAGTGGTGCCACTTGCCTCTTTTCTGAGGTCTGGATCAATTGTAACTAACAGAAAAAGTCTTATATATATATATATATATATATATATATATATATATGACTTTTTGTATATTTATTTATATATTCAAATATAATAAATAAATATTTTATATATAACTTTTTTATATTAAATTGTTCATTTTTACTTTTTTATTCTAGTATGGATGTTTATCTATTTTACACACACACATATGTATGTATATATATCTAGATATAGATATATACATACACACACACATATAGATTTTTTTCAAATATATTTGTACATTTTTATTTTTCGTATTTCAGCTATGTTTTGTTCAACTCTGTGTAAGATCTATCTATCTATCTATCTATCTATCTATCTATCTATCTATCTATCCCATATCTATCTATCTATCTATCTATCTCCTATCTATCTATCCCATATCTATCTATCTATCTCAGATCTATCTATCTATCTATCTATCTATCTATCTATCTATCTATCTATCTATCTTCTATCTATCTATCTATCTATCTATCTATCTCCTATCTATCTATCCCATATCTATCTATCTATCTCAGATCTATCTCATCTATCTATCTATCTATCTATCTATCTATCTATCTCCTATCTATCTATCCCATATCTATCTATCTATCTATCTACCTCCTATCTATCTATCCCATATCTATCTATCTATCTCAGATCTATCTATCTATCTATCTATCTATCTATCTATCTCCTATCTATCTCATATCTTGTATCTATCTCATATCTATGTATCTATCTATCTATCATCTATCTATCTATCTATCTATCTCATATCTATCTATCTATCATCATCCCATATCTATCTATCTATCTATCTCATATCTATCTATCTATCTATCTATCTCCTATCTATCTATCTATCTATCTCCTATCTATCTATCTATCTATCCTATATCTATCTAACTATATCTATCTATCATTTCTTTTAAATATATTTGCACATTTTACTTGTTCACATTTGATCAATGTTTATTTTACAATGTAGGATCTATTTTTATTTTTTTTTTTTATATTTTTGCACTTTATATTTATTTCGTTGTCAATTATATATACATATTTTTTTAATATTTTTGCACATTTTTATTTTTCAGATTTGAGCTATGTTGATTCTACTATGTAGGATATTTATCTTTTTAAACATTTTTAAGGTTTTTTTTTTCTTTTGAAATTTTTATTTATTTTGTTGTCACGCTGATTCTCAATTTTTTAATTATCCCACCATTGACAAAGTGCTTTGGCTATTTCAAAAGGAGAGGAAAGCTTCCAGTGCTTTGTAAATGTCACATCTGTGTATTAAAATTTAGCTTCATTTATCCAACAAAATAGAATTCATTACTGTTTAAAGGATGGCTCAGACTACAGGTTTTTTTTAGGTATCAAAAAGCTTAGCGAAAGGTCACATGTTTATGCATCTATTCATTGGTTTTCAAAAGTTATAGGATGAACATAAAGGGGAAAGATACGTGAAAATGCACTCCCCATTGTCTGGTGTAACCTTGCCCTGGTTATTGTACAAATGACTAGAACAAAAAGTGGTATCCCGAGCTCCAGTTGTGTGTGATTTTGTTCATTTGTTATAAGACTGTTAATTTTTTTTTCTATTTATCAACAAAGGTCAATGTATTTTTGAACTCTATAGAAATTTGTAATGAATTAAAAGTTGCAGTTACCGGTGTTGACTTTGTCAATGCAATTCAGAGATTCATTTTCTTGCCTTCATTGTAATATTTCCATTTCCGGAGATGTTTTTAATTTACTTGTTTGCTGTATTAATTTAATAGTTAATTTTTTTTTTTTTTAATTTAATACATTGATTTTTTTGTAGTTTCAAGTAATTCAAGTTCTCTTAGGTCCTGATGCAAAATCTGTACTTACCTCAACCATTGCATATTCGACTTTAAGTCCATCTTAAAGAGGACCTCTCGCCGCCTCTACCAGCCCCAACTTTTTCTATTTTTTGATAGATTCTGCTCCACTGATTCTGGCACAGTTGGAAATTTTTCTCTAGCACCCCATTGTTCCTAAGCAATCGGTGCTGTTAGTTTGAGAACCCAATATGCTAATTAGGTTCTCTACTGTCAGGTGGGCAGTATCAGACTATCTGACCCAGTACACATTGGAGAGCCTAAGTAGAATATAGAATGTTGAAATAATTGTACGGGAACTGTGGGGGCTAAAGAAAAGTTCTGGAATCAGAACTGGACTCTGTGGAGCGATGCCTGTTAAAGAATGCAAAGAGTCAGAGTTGGTGGAGGTGGTGGAAGGTCCAGTGTAAGGTGTCCATCCAACCAAGCACATGCACACTTCTGTATGCGGAAAGGGGAGTTAGTCAGTTCTGACCCAGGGGCGTAACTTGAGAGGGTATAGAGGGTGCTATCGATCTCGGGCCCAGGAGCTTTAAGGGCCCTTAAGATGTCTCTTCCCAATATGAAAAGGCCAGAACTATAAACCATACATTGTAGTTGGGGAAACTGGTATAGATTTTGCATTGGTGCCGAGGAGCTTCATGTTATGCCTAACTCCCCTTTAAACAAAAGTTTTGGATGTTTAAATTCAATATGCCCAATTCTTCTTTCTCCCAATATGATGGTGGAATGTCAAATAATTGGCCAGTTCAGCCAAAATCAGCAAGTTCAGATGACTTTGCTTTAATATGTTTTGGCTCCTTTAGACACCATGGGCCAGGTGGGACTACTTACATAGACTACTAGTAAGGGTTAGACCTCCGGGACCCTTACTGATCAGCATAGTGAAGGGGCTACATCTATTATACCCCTTCAGTGTAATGAGAAGCATCCACCACCAATCCAACATCCTGCAGATCCCCTTTAATATCCACACAGAAATGACCATGTGATAACCACTCCAATTTGGTTTTAGGTCACATCATGACTGCTCCTCATCCAGTTATTGACTGCTACATGTATCTACTTATAGAGAGACTGAAGCAAAACCAAATTGTAACTTTATAATATAACTTCTTAATGGGTGTCTTCTTCTACTCTTCTAGGACCCGTCATCTCTATACACTTCAGTGGCTCTGCTTGAATGTGATATATTAAAACCTATGCGAGTTATGGAAAGAAGTGGAACATTTTGAGAATATAATTTCAATATCTAATATCAACAGTTTAAACTTTTTTAAGCTGCAGATTTTAACAGGTTTAGCCGAGGAGTTTATGGAAACCTTCTCTTCTGGTCTTAGCAGTATCATAAGTCTGTAGGGACCAAAAAATACATGGTCAGCACTACACTGATGGACGAGTCCACTACTAATAAGTATACTTCTATCAGTGCACTGAATGGAGACTACTGCAATGGATAAACTATAATCTGACCTTGACCCCAAAGGCATTCCTCCCTGTAGGGTTGGTCTCAGGCATAGCCCTCTTGTAACGGTCTAATGGTAAATATGTCCATTGGTTCCAGAAAAGATAAGTAGTCCTGTAGGAATGTAAGGAACTTGTCAGCTCATGTATGCATCAGGTTATTAAGGTGTAAGGTTAAACTAAGGATAACCCCGATATCCTAGCTCAATATGGCCAAGTTTGTCTGCAAAGCCTGAATGTGCTATAGTTTTACTGAACCAAACTCTAATCATGTTAGAACCTAAGTGTTGCTTCTGTAATGTTTTGTTACAATACTCTGCCCTGTAAAATTGGCCTCCGAGACCATCATTTGGTTCTACATTTTACAAGCAGAAAACATTACATAGTTAAGGTTGAATATAGACGCAGGTTTAACAAGTTCAGCCTATATCTCTACAGTGTTGATCCAGAGAAAGACAAAGACTGTTACGAGATGGACGTCAACTGCACTATATAAGAGGAAAATAATTCCCTCCCAACTCCAAATTTGGCAGTCAGCCTAAATTCCTGGATCAACGTCACATCCCTAAAAATATATTTCCTCATTTTTATAGTTACATAGTTGATTAGAAGTTGAGCCCCTCTAGTCCAACCTATAATACTACCGTGTTAATCCAGAGGAAGACAAATACCCCACGTGGCTGGTGCCAATGACCCCCCACCATGGGAAGAATTCCTTACTAATCCAAATATAGCGACCAGAATAAATTCCTGAATCAACCTCTCATCACCAAAAATCGATTTCCCTTACCTTGTGATGTTATTTTTTTTCCGAGCCTTGAACTTGTATACTGAATTGACCATCACAACAAACTGTGGCAGCAACTTCCATGGCCCCACTGCTTACACTATAGAATCCCCTCTATGATGATGGTGAATTATTTCTTCCTCTAGAAGGATCCGCAAAAAACATGCTAGTCGCTAAGAAATCAGATGTAATCTGCGGGGAACTTGGCAGGAAGTGTTTACATGCAATACCAGGCAGGCTGGGACCTCCAGAGAGGTTACAAATGAGGGCTCCCTCCCCATCTATTAAAGGGGTTGTGTTGTTAAGGACGCTTACCCCTATTCAAAGGACAGGGCAAAAGTGTCCGATTGATGGGGGCTGAATGCCGGGTCCCCAGCAATGAGGAGAATGGAGGACTGTAAGTCCTCCTAAAGCCTCCTTGTGAATGGAGCACCAATGAGCTTGCGTGACCAGTGCTCCGCTCACTTTTTCTAGCAGTGCCTGCAGTCCCATAGAAGTGAATGGAACGCGGGTCATGCAAGCGCACTGGAGCTCCATTCACAAGAAGGCTTTAAGGGGGACTTTCTGTTCAATGGGGGACCAGGCAGTTAGACCTCCAATCATCCAACACTTATACCCTTTAAGTTTGAATGTTCTAACTGGGTATTTTAAAATTGGGTTTCCACACAAGATAATCCCGTTAACAAAACTTACCTAGTAAATCACCATGTCACCCTGACTCTTCATGACACATGAACCACCTGCCATCTCCATTCACAAGATTCTCCTGGAATGGTAATCTAGAGAATTCTGTCATCCTGAACCACTACCTAACGGTGACCATACACATAAATTTTGACCAAGCCAGCTGATTCTGGCATTACCAGTAGACCACCCAATGCTTATAGTAGCATCCTAAAATCTCCTATGATGGCAGAGTTGTCTGGCATCAACTTACTGTCCTCTTCCTGTTGAGGAGCTATGGATGGGGGAAGGAAGGTGTCAGAGTTGGCAGAAGCTTTCGTCTGACAGCTATATGTAGAGTATAGCTAGCTTAAAGGGAACTTGTCATAAAAAAATAATATATTTTTTACATCAAGATTTATGTTACACATCATCTTTAAGAATTTTTGGTGGGTTTTAAAACATTTTTTAATCTTATTATCTATAGTTAAAAAAAATCCTAAAAATCTTGCAGCTGACACTTCCTGTTTTCTGAAGATTTCTTTGCAGCAGTCACCTCACTTACAGCACACTGATCGTCACAACCATCATGTATATGTAGATAAGACACAGAATCCACCAGTCACAATAGAGGATTTCACAGCTTATGTTCTACCCCCCCCCCCTCCCCGTGTCGTGACCTCTGTACAGGTCACTGAGCATGCCTAGAAAATTCTCCTATAGAAGCCAATAAGTTCTGCTCCAGACCATTGTGTCTATGACCCATGGCCCATCTCCAGGGCACAGGAAGTCACAGATCATTTTAAATTTAGTGGCAAGAATTGGATTTGCAAGATCTTTAGGATATTCTTTAAATATAGATAATAACTAGGAAATTAAAAACAGCATCACCAAAAATTCTTAAAGATATGTTCAACATAAAATGTGATTTAAGCAGTAGATCATCTTCTCATGACAGATTACCTTTATTAGGTCATTGGTTTGGTCCCCTTCACTCAATAAGAACTGCAATGGCATTTTGGGCACTTGTGTAAAACCCAAATCAAATCACAGCAGAGCAGAAGACTGGCATTTTCAACAACAGTATTGAGGGATGCGGATTCCCTTTTTAGACCCTCCCGAGATCTACGCGGGGGAGTTGTGTGGCCATTAGGTTCTCTCCTCCACGCTCCCTGACCCAAATCTGCTTCTATGAAGTTGGGTGAATTTAGTTGTAGGTTCAAAGTAGTATACTAGGGTGGGAGCCCATGTGGAGGCCAGGAGCAAGTTGGGTCTCCCTTTCTTTAACATGGGGAGACGATAATCCCCTACACTTTTAGGAACTTCTGGCTCAGAAGGTTGGGGAGGTCTCTTTTAAAAGAAGACTTGCGATAGACTGCATCCTTGCGCACTTTTTTAGTGTGGCACTGTCCTACTTTTTGGCACATGGGTGACAGTAGGCATGGTCTCGGGCTTTCAAAAAAGAAAGTTGATATGCCCTGCCCCTTTGGAGGATGCATCATAAATTTGGCCCATTCTCTGCACCTATATTGAATTCTACTTCAGCTCGTAACTTGCATACATTTCGATCACCTTCCTTACCAGAAAAATGGCCTAAATTATGATAAATCTGGAAGGTCTGATAGCCCCCCTTACAGCATACCATGCCCACTATCCGGGAAGTGTAGTAAGTGGCGTACAAATGCCACGAGTGCAAAATTTTGTGCCTGATGTTTGCAACTTTTTGATGCCCAAAAATGGAATAGGGCCGTATTAAATCTTCCCCAATGAATTGTAACAAGTTATAAACCCAGCTATTCCGATAAATATGATCTTAATATAATTTCTAAAAAAAAATGATAACTTTGAGATTACAGACACCCTTCATGATGGACGTTGTTACCGCCGCTCATAACCAAGGTGGAAACTATCATCGTCATAATTGTCAAAATGTGGCCACATTTTGTCTTTACAACTTTGTATCTTTCCAAATCTGAATTGAATCCTGCAAATGAATGTATATCTGTACCCCACATCCACAAGATGAACCCCCCATGCTGCCAAAAGCGACATTTCCCTGCAATCCATTCTTATTAGCGCCCATTGTTTTTCTTGAGCTCTCCTAGTCACTTGTTCCTAAGCTTCGCGAATTATATAGATGGCTTTGTAAAGAAAACTCTACCGTCCAGTCCGGCAAAGTTGTGTGTGTCTATTTGCTCAAACTTGCTGCACTTATTTTGAGAGGGTCATTTCAAGGAAAGCTGTGTAGGCAGGAAGAATGTTCCGTATAATAAGCTTAAACAGAACCTTTTGTGTCTCTTGGTATTCTCAGGCCTCGAAATTAGGCCTCCCTTTTCTAACGGCAAGCTGAAGTGGTTCATTACTGCGGTTTCCTTCTTCAGGCCTTGGCCCAGCCATTCCCAGTACTCGAGCTCTGTAACTTCCTTAAAAAGGGAGAAGGAAAACATGGCATACAAAGGTCTTTTTAGCACTTCCTATGTGAAAGTAGCAGCTTTCTAAAAGGTACAACTCCAATTACCTCACATTGTGGAGAGAGGGACAATTCCAACAATGTCTCTAGTCTTGCAAGTGGCATTCTGTCTTCCCGGAGTTACTTCCCTAATTAGGAATGAAGAAGGCCGATTCTAGTGAGTGCATCTATTTACGGTGGCCAACAATGCTTTAACTTGAGCATCCTTCTGAAAAAAGCAGTGTTAAAAAATACAAGTGTTCTTTTGGGCGAGCCGTCTATGGGGAAGCTCCGCATTCCAAACCGTTACACCCTTAGAGGGGAAAAAAAAAAAAAAAAAAGTGTAGCTGCTTTTTCTAGTATTCTTCACACTTCAGGATTCATTTGACACAATAAGGCTCCTGCCCAGTGGGTTCTGGGAATGATACATGACAATGGAGACGTATTCTTAGGAGAGTCTAATGATGGAAAAAAGAAAGAAAATATTTATTGCTTTTGACAGTTTCACAAGGGGCAAAAATCTTTGTCATGGTCTATGGTCTCCACAGCTGGTAGAGGAAGGGTAGGTCCTGAGGACCAAGTCATCCCCATTACCTTTGTTTGCACACTGAAATCTAGAGCAAGCTGTTAAATGAAAGATTACATTCATTAAGGTAAGATAAAATGGGCCTGCAATATGATGTGTGGGGAGGAAGGAGAGGACAAGCTGGAGACGGGCTAATCCTTTCAAAGGCTCGAGAGGGAATAGGCCGCCAGCTTTCTCTGCCCTTCTTTTTCTTGCAGCAGGGAAGGGGTTAAAGGTGTTTGCATCCTGTGTAGGTCCTCTTGGAAAATGTGTCGGCTATCAGTAGTGAACATATGGCGGCCATACACTCCTTCATTATGCCCATTATACAAGGTGGGGGATTAGGTGGTAAGACTCAGACCACATACACATTCTACAGACACAAGTGCTGACATATGACATATCTGACAAGGTATATAGCATAGGATTGTATCCATAGGATACCATGCAGTAATATATTTATCTCATTTATCTATTTGTATCTATGTATCTGTCTGTCATGACATCAATTATGTCTCACATATCTATAAATATTCTACTGTCTATCTATCTATCTATCTATCTATCTATCTATCGATCCAACTATCTTATTTTTCTCTCTTTCTAGCTATCTGAAAGGTATGTATGTCCTATATCTATGTGATATCTATTGATCTAGATATATCTATGTTATCTGTCTATCTATAAATCTCCTCTCTCTCTCTCTCTCTCTCTCTCTCTCTCTCTCTCTATATATATATATATATATAATCTATATATTTATCTCTTTAGCTATATGAAATGTATATATGTCTCACATGTATGTGTTATCTATCTATCTATCTATGTATCTATCTATCTATCTATCTATGTATCTATCCCATATCTATCTATCTAATTTGTATCTCTCTGTAGCTCACATCTTTCTATCTATCTACCTGACTCCTACTTTCATCTATTACACTACTATCTATTAATCTATCTATCTATCTATCTATCTATTTATCTATCTATCTATCTATCTATCTATCTATCTATCCATCCATCCATCCATCCATTTTTCAACTATTTCCCAATCTTTCCTGGTTTTGGAGATAAGTCATTTCATATAAATATCTTGCATTATATGACTCATCCTATAGGGCTCCAGTATTAACTTGTAGACACACTTTATATTTGTACAGGTGTGTTTTGATGTGTCAGGTAACACCCAGAAGGTATTGCCTATAAACACTTACAGCTTTGATGACTTGTACTCTATGTAGCTTTGCTTGCATATTCATATGTTGCCATAATTATCTAAATTAGACAATATGGGCAGAGATGCTAAATGTCACGTATCACTTTATTACATATAGATTTTAAAAATCATTGTTATACAAACTTAATTATTAAAGAAATATATACGAGTATATTAGAGCTGTGTATCTTATATCTATTCCTCTATTAGTCATTCATTGTCATTATCTGTCTATTTATCTATCTATCATCTATCTATGTATTCTTCTATTTATTATCTATCTATATATCTATTTATCTACAGTGTCTATCTACAAAATCCAAAATATGGTGAAAAAATAGGGTGACAGCCTAAGGGATTAAACCAATGTCCCTAATAACATAAAAACAAAATCTATCTATCACTCTAAACATAGTGGTGACGAATGTGAGGTACTTTGTTTACCATTTGCAAATCACTGTTTTTGGCATCCTGAGTTTTGTCTGTATATCCCATATCTCTCTCACACATCTGTCTACTGTCTCTATGTCTATTTATTTATCTATATCTATCTTTCTATCTACCTATTTATTTCATATCTGTCTCTCTCACATCTATCTATCTATATTTCTATCTTCTATCTATCTATCTATCTATCTATCTGTCTATCTATCTATCTATCTATCTATCTATCTCTCACATTTGTCTACTGCCTATTTATATCTATGGATGTATCTCTATCTATCTAGTTATCTATTATCTATCTATCTTAATGATCTACCTATTTATTTATTTATCTCATATCTATATATCTTTCTATCTATCTATCTATCTATCTATCTATCTATCTATCTTCTCATATCAGTCTCTATCACACCCATTTACTGTCTGTTGTTCTATCTTCTCTCTGTCTCTCTTTCTGTCTATTTAGCTATCTATTATGTATCATTTTTCTGTAATATCTACTATACATCTATTTGTCAGTTACTATGTCCTAAAACTGTCCTGCCTCTTTCTCTCTGATCGATTTTGTTAAAAGTGTGAGTGACAGATACTCCTTGATTTTTACCATTTCTTTCAGACATAGAAGTAAGTTATACACTGTCTCTGTAATTTTAGTGCAGCTTCTTTACTTGTTATACTGACTTTCTTGGCTATTGATTCTTCTTTATGTCCAGTAAGAAGTTCTAAATTCTATAACCTTAGAAGAAAGGTCATGGCATGTTTTGAAATCTTTTTATATATATATATATATATATATATATTTTTTTTTTTTTTTCATTTTAAATCAATATATTTAGAAGTTATTTATTTCAAGGACTGTGTAAAGATACAATTGCTGACATTTTATAGATGTTACCATTTTGGAGGTTTTGCCTAAACTAGTTCAAAATACACACAACATTTACTAGTAAGGGAATAACTAAACTATAACTTTGCAGGGATCTGTGACCACAGGATTTTATTTCTACCTTAAGTGTAGCAATAATAAAAATAGTTTTATGGAATAAGGAGTAATAGGGGAAAAGTGAGTAATAGGGGAGGGCAATTATATCAACTGTAACTGAAAATACTACTCACAATATGAGCACATTTCTATAATGACTACTATGGTTATTATTACTATCAATAATAATATTACAATCATCAGTGTTCTGAATATTATTAATATTCTTATTGCTATTATTGTTCTGTGACCTTCCCTTGTGCTGTGCAATAAAGTAGAAAGCCAGGGATAAAGGGATAATGCCAATACAGTCGTCACTACAAAATTCTGTCTGGGTAGATTCTGTCTGGAGAAAGAAAGAAAGAAAGAAAGAAAGAAAGAAAGAAAGAAAGAAAGAAAGAAAGAAAGAAAGGAAATATATATGGGTATGAAGATAGATGAGTAAATAGAAAAAGAGAGATATACTTAGATATAAATATAGAGACAGATAAGGCGTATAGGAGGCAGATGATAAATAGTTAGGAGATAAAGGATAGATAGATAGATAGACAGATAGATAGATAGATAGATAGATAGAATAAGGATATAGAAATATAGCTAGATAAAGTTAGATAGAAAAAAAGAGTTAGATAAAATATATTGTAAATAGGTGATAAATGATAAACAGGTTGTAAATAGATAGATAGATAGATAGATAGCAGAGACATGTAATTAGATAGAAATACATAGATTGATAACTAAAATATATGAGATAAATAGATAGATACACAGATAGACAGATTATAAAGTAATCCCCAAAAAATAGCAACACTCCAGGATTTCAAAATATAAGAAGGTAAAGTGAATGATTTGTTCCATGTCACAACATCAATGTTTCGGCCCCAAGGGACTGGACCTTACTCTATTATATTAGAAGGTAGATAGATAGATCACAGAGATATATAGTTAGATATAAATACATAGATTGAGATTTATATAAGAGATGAATAGATAGATATTGAGAGATAGATAATAGATAGATAGATAAATAGATAGATAGATAGATAGATAGATAGACCACAGAGATATATTGTTAGATAGAAATACATAGGTAGATATGAATTATATAGGAGATGAATAGAAAGAAAGAAAGAAAGAAAGAAAGAAAGAAAGAAAGAAAGAAAGAAAGAAAGAAAGAAAGGAAGAAAGGAAGAAAGTCCAAAGCAGCACAGTCAATAGTACAACCTGAGTGCAAATCCTAGGAAGATGGCCACTTCCAATATTCATACAAAAGGCAAAAAATGGAGAAATTGAGAAAGGTTACAGTCTACAGAGACTTGTGCATGGGCCAGCATTGGTATATAAGGTATACTGCAAAATACATGGGTGTGATGAAAATATAGTCCCCAGTGAGGTCCCGGTCAGTCTCCTTCCCCCATTGTAGCTAACTATATATTACACAATAAGTCCGCACCAAGTTTCCTTTCCTCTTCTGGCAGCTGAAAATATACAGTACGCAAAAGTGGTGCAAAGTAAAAATTCTTTCAAAAAGGGAATGTTCACATGTAGGAATTTGACGCTGAATTTGTCAAGCAAAAAATTTCTGTTTAAGGAATTTGAAGCAGATTTTTTTCTGCTTGAGAAAAACCCGATACTGATTTTGTTGCTGAATTTAAAGCAGATTTTGATGCTGAATTTGAAGCGCAATTTGGAGTGCCACTGTATTTTGCCTATTTTATTTATATTTATTGGGTCAGGCCAAGTTTCAAATCCTGCAAGTGGATTTTGACAAGTTCTGCATCCAATAGATGTATTTCCAGCTGCCATTCATTTCAATGGGAGTTCTCAGGCAGAATCCATCGGGAGAACGAGCAGGACGCTTAATTTTTTTTGGTAGTTGAAAATATCAGTTACTGCCTTCCATTAAAATAAATGGGAGGCAGATTTCAGGCAGATTTTGAGGCTGATTCTACCTCAAATTCAGCATCAAGTTCCTACGTGTGAATACCCTCTAAATGGTTTATTTTTGTCATTTAGCCAAATGAAGCTAATGAAGAAAAGAGAAATGTAAATCCCATCAATATTTGGTGTGACCTTTGCCCTTTGGAGGAGGAGTCCTGGAAGTGATGATCCGGCCCCCACAGATATAGCCCTGATCTCATCATCATCCAGTCTGTCTACGATTCCCCAACCAATCTGATATTAATGGCCTCTCCTAAGGACATTGTTCATGAACTGTACAATAAATACTGTTCACCACTCAGGAAATATTCACCAGTGCAAAAACTCCTTTAAAATTGCATTGTGTTTAACCGGTGATTTTATATTATGTAATATATCAATATAATACTAGTATCTGCAGCCACCACAAGGTGGAGCTTATTGTATACTGATTTACTTCAATGTACAAACAGTATGCAATAAATTCACAAGCCCCCCTAGAGGTGATTGGTATGGTTATGTAAAGGATTTTGAGGTCTGTATCAGAAAACAATGGCAGAGATTCACAAGGAGAAAATAGTGATTCGGAGGAGCCTAACCTATCTATCTGCAGGGCTGGGGTGATATGCTGGGGTCTGGTAACACTAACCTCTCTATCTGCAGGGCTGGGGTGATATGCTGGTTCTGGTGACACTAACCTATCTATCTGCAGGGCTGGGGTGACATGCTGGGTTCTGGTGACACTAACCTATCTATCTGCAGGGCTGGGGTGATATGCTGGGGGCTGGTGACACTAGCCTATCTATCTGCAGGGCTGGGGTGATATGCTGGGTCTGGTGACATTAATCTATCTATCTGCAGGGCTGGGGTGATATACTGGTTCTGGTGACACTAACCTATCTATCTGCAGGGCTGGGGTGATATGCTGGTCTGGTGACACTAACCTATCTATCTGCAGGGCTGGGGTGATATGCTGGTTCTGGTGACATTAACCTATCTATCTGCAGGGCTGGGGTGATATGCTGGTTCTGGTGACATTAACCTATCTATCTGCAGGGCTGGGGTGATATGCTGGTTCTGGTGACACTAACCTATCTATCTGCAGGGCTGGGGTGATATGCTGGTTCTGGTGACACTAACCTATCTATCTGCAGGGCTGGGGTGATGTGCTGGTTCTGGTAATACTCCCTTTAACATGGTCTAGTGCATATATTCTCTACAATTTAAAGCTTTTATTTGACATCAAATAAAGTTACATAAAGTCTGAAAAATATGTAAAATTCTGTTTTTCATCTCTCCATTGTTTGCTATAACCTTGTCTTTTAACAATATAATGAACTTACATGAACTTCTACAATTGCTGAGTCTTTGGAGCTGGCTGGATCAGTGCATTATTGGGTAAAGTTGACTGAGTGCACTTCATTACCTTGATATGTATTGTGAGAGATGCAAAAATTCACACTTGTTTAAAATATAAAAATTAGGATCTGTTCACACAGTGGGATCCGATGCTGATTTCGAGGTGGATTTTGCCCTGATTCTGCATCCTATTTTTCAATGGCAGAACAGAGATCAGAGCAGGACGCTGTAAAAATAAACAACCTGCTTGATCTTGCTGCGATTCCAAGGCTCAACCGCAGAACCCGGGGTGTGAGATAGTCAGTGGGTCAGCCCCATTCATCTGGGGCTGATCAGTGACTGAAAGCAATGGTGGAGAGCTGGAAAATGAAGAGGAATCTGAGGCGGAAGTCGCCACCTTAAAGGATTGGTCCACCATAATGACTTATCACGTGTCCTACCATTTACACCACTTAGAGCCCCGTGTTCCCCATCTGAATGGAGCAAACAAGCTTCTACTCTCTTCAATCTCTAGAGGACTATCAGAGATAGCTGAGCATAGCCCCCTACTGTCTACCCATATCAACTTAAATACAGCTGCCCATGCGCAGTAATCTCAATGGATCCTCCCTCCTTATGGCATTATTATGTATTTATTCTGCTTACTTATATAGCGCCATCATATTCCGCAGCACTTTACAGATATTGTCAGTCACTGTCCCGTATAGGGCTCACAGTCTACATTCTCTATCAGTATGTCTTTGGAGTGTGTTGGAGGAAATCGGAGTACCCGGAGGAAACCCACGCAAACACAGGGAGAACATACAAACTCCGTACAAATGATATCTCTGGCTGGATTTGAACCCAGGACTCCAGTACTGCAGGACACCAGTACTAACCACTGAGCCACTCAGTCATTTGTCACTACTAAATAGGACATCCATGATCTCACACTATAATATGACTATAATCCTAGGTCATTAAATACAGAATGCAAACAAATCAGATATTTATATTTGTTGGTCACAATTTTGGTAGTAAAATCTGAAAATATAGTCCACACCAAGAAAACGTACATCATGACAGATCATCAATATCAGTAGGAGGTCGGCACCCAATCCCCATACCAATCATCTATTCAGGACTGTTCCTGGTACAGAGCTGGAAGCAGAGAGCGCCATATATTGTATAGTGGCCGTGTGACGTTACTGCAGCAAAGCTCCCCTGAAAGTGAATAGGGTACAGAGCCATCTGCTTCCAGCTCAGTACACCCTATACAGGAACATCAACCTGGGAGAGATCTTTACAGGGTGTTGGTATTAATGGCCTATGCTAGGCCGTAAAAAAGCCTCTCTATAACATGCTGTCCATCGATAGAACTGCATGTACAATGTGACACTTTCCCTTTAAGTGGCGGATACACAAGAAGAATCATACATGGAGCTCCTTTCTAACACATTACTTGCTATGAAGTGTCTGCCTAGTACAATGTGACCCCAGCAGAAGGCTATATATTTCTACAAGTGAAGAACAATTTGATTCTCCTTGTTGTCAGGGATGTTCTACCTCCAGGGCTCATATTGTCTGTGTAATGGGGACACACTTAGGGAGAAAATTGTATCATAATATATATATATAGTGAGATTTAATGCACCCTAGCAGACTGATAGCACTGGCTGAACTATAGGGGTCACAGCTGCAGCTGGGCCCAGAAGCCAGGAGGGCCCACAGGTCACCCTCACCACGCTAAAACATCTTTGATCTCCTTTCTGATTTCTTTGGTGGCTGGTGGTCTGTGCACTGTAAATTTATTCCCCCTGCCCTCTGGTGCATTGGAGTGAGAAGATTTATGATTCACAGCCTTCCACTGTCAGAAAGGAGAACATTAACCCTTTTATGGCAAAAATTGCAGGTGGTCAGAAGCCTATAGTCAATTAGGGATCTTTTGGGAAAGCAGTGGCACAAAAGGGGATATGGTTACTATATGGGGGCAACAGCAAGAGATGGGAATGATGGGAAGTTTGTATGCACAGACATGTATTCATTGCGGTCTGGTCCAGATAGAGAAGTAAAGGGAAATGTACAAATAAGACGTTGCTGACAGTTGTGAGTAGTTGCACAGGGGGGTCCAAGCTGAGCCTTTGCACCAGTTTTAGTTATGCCCCTAGTTGAGAGATATTCTCTGCAGCCGATGGTATGATTTAGTATTCTACAGCATCATAGAAAACACATTTGCAAATAAATAATGTTTCCAATTTCTAATAAAAAAAGTGAAGTTTTGGACTACTGAAGGGACAGAAGTGCATTCGGACAAGGTTACTGATCATCCATGTTGTGGATACACTATTATGTATAACCTATAATAGAAAATAAGTTTGCATTACATTGACCCTAAAAGAAGAAATTCTGGGCACAGTGAGGTCAGTTCTCTGCTCAGCAACCTATGAAATAATTCTCTCTGCATATTTGTGTTTGTCAGGGCTACTTTATACGTACCCATTGAATGTATAGACGGATATATATAACTGCATACTATAGCCAAAGGCCGCCATAAAAAAAAAAATATATATATATATATATATATATATATATATATACTGTATATACAGTACAGACCAAAAGTTTGGACACACCTTCTCATTCCAAGAGTTTTCTGTATTTTCATAACTATAAAAATTGTAGATGCACACTGAAGGCATCAAAACTATGAATTAACACATGTGGAATTATATACTTAACAAAAAAGTGTGAAACAACTGAAAATATGTCTTATATTCTAGGTTCTTCAAAGTAGCCACCTTTTGCTTTGATTACTGCTTTGCACACTCTTGGCATTCTCTTGATGAGCTTCAAGAGGTAGTCACCTGAAATGGTTTTCACTTCACAGGTGTGCCCTGTCAGGTTTAATAAGTGGGATTTCTTGCCTTATAAATGGGGTTGGGACCATCAGTTGTGTTGTTCAGAAGTCAGGTGGATACACAGCTGATAGTCCTACTGAATGGAGTGTTAGAATTTGTATTATGGCAAGAAAAAAGCAGCTAAGTAAAGAAAAACGAGTGGCCATCATTACTTTAAGAAATGAAGGTCAGTCAGTCCGAAAAATTGGGAAAACTTTGAAAGTGTCCCTAAGTGCAGTGGCCAAAACCATCAAGCGCTACAAAGAAACTGGCTCACATGAGGACCACCCCAGGAAAGGAAGACCAAGAGTCACCTCTGCTGCGGAGGATAAGTTCATCCGAGTCACCAGCCTCAGAAATCGCAGGTTAACAGCAGCTCAGATTAAAGACCAGGTCAATGCCACACAGAGTTCTAGCAGCAGAAACATCTCTACAACAACTGTTAAGAGGAGACTGTGTGCAGCAGGCCTTCATGGTAAAATAGCTGCTAGGAAACCACTGCTAAGGACAGGCAACAAGCAGAAGAGACTTGTTTGGGCTAAAGAACACAAGGAATGGACATTAGACCTGTGGAAATCTGGGCTTTGGTCTGATGAGTCCAAATTTGAGATCTTTGGTTCCAACCACTGTGTCTTTGTGCGACGCAGAAAAGGTGAACGAATGGACTCTACATGCTTGGTTCCCACCGTGAAGCATGGAGGAAGGAGGTGTGATGGTGTGGGGGTGCTTTGCTGGTGACACTGTTGGGGATTTATTCAAAATTGAAGGAATACTGAACCAGCATGGTTACCACAGCATCTTGCAGCGGCATGCTATTCCATCCGGTTTGCGTTTAGTTGGACCATCATTTATTTTTCAACAGGACAATGACCCCAAACACACCTCCAGACTGTGTAAGGGCTATTTGACCAAGAAGGAGAGTGATGGGGTGCTATGCCAGATGACCTGGTCTCCACAGTCACCAGACCTGAACCCAATCGAGATGGTTTGGGGTGAGCTGGACTGCAGAGTGAAGGCAAAAGGGCCAACAAGTGCTAAGCATCTCTGGGAACTCCTTCAAGACTGTTGGAAGACCATTTCAGGTGACTACCTCTTGAAGCTCATCAAGAGAATGCCAAGAGTGTGCAAAGCAGTAATCAAAGCAAAAGGTGGCTACTTTGAAGAACCTAGAATATAAGACATATTTTCAGTTGTTTCACACTTTTTTGTTAAGTATATAATTCCACATGTGTTAATTCATAGTTTTGATGCCTTCAGTGTGAATCTACAATTTTTATACACATGAAAATACAGAAAACTCTTGGAATGAGAAGGTGTGTCCAAACTTTTGGTACTGTATATATATATTGCACTATAAAAGTTCCTTTTTGTATTGAGAAGTGGAACCGAGTTTCGATACAGCTGGGGCTACAGAATCCAAGTGTATGCCAAAAGACTTCTGGTGCACTAAAGAACATAGGCATGGACATTTCCTAGCATATAACTGGACAGAATGCGACAGTTTATCCCAAGGAGATACCTTTTTTCCTTTTTAATAATGCTATATATATATGCTTTGCCTTTGACCATGTTGCACTGTATTTGTGCTATATACTTTATTTTATTATAATGTGAAAGTGTATCCAGGTGGAGCTTGTCCCAGGAAATGGGTCAACCTGGGCAGAAAGGATGGTAGGAACCAGGAACATTCCCAGCTGCCATTTCCAGGTGGTTCAACAATTGCGGATTTTTATCATGTAGGATGACATTGGGAATGTGGCGCGTCATGGGATACCAAGGTTTGTACTGTAATGTTCAATGGTCAGGATCGTAATTAAAAAGAATGGTGGGCATATGCCTGAGTGGAGTGTGCACCTCTGGCCACAAGGTCTGTTCCCCCTGGGTCAAGATAGCCAAGTAACATAGGATCAAGGCTGTGTAGTGCATGGTCAAGCAAAAGTGAATTGGGACTCTGTACATCCTAAGAACTGCAAAAAGAGGTGTACCAATGATGGCCGAAGACTGGTGGAAGATCTAGTCAGCTCGCAGCTAAGAGAAGGCTGGGTCCAATCTATACTGGTGGCCGCTCAGAACCAGAGAAAGACTGTGAAGAGACGCAATACCCCATTAATGCACCACGGGCAGAAGTGGACACCCCCATTTGGAGCCAGTCACTGAATGGATGTCCACATGTTCTGTAGAGAGGACTAATGTCCACTGAATGTTCATGGAGCCCCAGTCTGACAGTTTTCTTAAAGGGCGTCTGTCACCAGGACCCAGCATGTTACCCAAGATAGATGGTTTAGGGACACCTGAACTTTTCCATTGTAAATTGGTGCCCTCAGGCAAAGGTATACCTTTTTTGTCCATATGCAAAGGGTTAATATGCTGGGTCCTGATGACAGACTCCCTTTACATCTAGTACAGGTATCAGTTTAGGGAGAACAATCAGAAGCAGTTGGATTGCAGACAGTCAACCAACTAATCTGGCATAGCCTGCCAGGAACAAGCTAACCCCCCAAGAGGCTACAGATTATCCAGGGATTGTATTTTCATTGTATACTTGCAAATTGATATAGATACAGGACAGGATCCACTTTAAATAGGAGGATCAACGCCTTATACAGAGCAGTTCCTGCTATTATACCTACAGCATAATGAATTACACCAAATGTAAAAAGTCTTGCATTGTCTGTGGTCATGACATGGCCCTCACACTCAACAAGACTTCTAGCAATGCAAATTTGGTGATTATATTAAGATGTTGTAGAAGAGGGCGGTGTCTCAACTGTATGTACAACTACCTGGACCACTCTGGAATGGAGTAGGGTTGAATATGAGGAAGATCATAAGTGTGTATTATAGAATAAGTGTTTCTGCACTAAGGAGAGGATGCATTGGACAAGACTTTCATGACATGTTCTTCTAGATGCTCCACAGTGATGTCCTGGTTAATGGACACTTACTGATATCCCAGTACAGAGATAATAACCCTGTACTGTGACATCACTGAGTGTATTAGCACAGGAAGGGTTACTAAACACAGTGATGTCACAGTACAAGGATAATAAAGCAAGTGAGGTCGTAATCACTCTAAAGTACTAAAAACCATGAATTCACAGTACAGCAACAATAAAGACAGTGATGTCACAATACAGGATAATACAAACAGTGATGTCACAATACAGGGATAATATACACATTGATGTCATAGTACAGAGATAGTAAACACAGTGATGTCACAGACAGGGAAATACACACAGTGATGTCACAGTACAGAGATAATACACAGAGTGATGTCACAGTGCAGGATAATACAAACAGTGAAGTCACAGTACAGGGATAATATACACAGTGATGTCACAGTACAGGGATAATAAACACAGTGATGTCACAGTACAGAGATAATAAACACAGTGATGTCACAGTACAGGGATAATATACACAGTGATGTCACAGTACAGGATAATATACACAGTGATGTCACAGTACAGGGATAATAAACACAGTGATGTCACAGTACAGGGATAATAAACACAGTGATGTCACAGTACAGAGATAATAAACACAGTGATGTACATAAACATTGGCATTCTCTTATGTCTCTGGCAACCTCTAGACCCAACATAGTCGTACTACTGCAGAGGTTATTAAGTTTTTTGCCTCCTGTGAGAAAAATTTCTGACTTCTTTTCTTCCTGTGCACGTGTGACACCAACTTGAAAGAGGAATAATTTACTCAACCCCTTTTCATGCTTTAGTGCATTGTAAATGTGCTATAATATAGGCTTTTGAGTGTTATATATACATCAGTTGTGTATCACACACCTTCGCCATGTATAATTTTAATCAAACTTGTTGTGTCATGATACCATATAACCCATTCATAGATACATTATAACGCCAAGTAAGAAATTTCTAATATATGTTATTTCCAAAGTTTTTTCTCCGTCTTCATACCTTTAACACATCACATTGATTGAGCCTTATACATAGTGCAATGTTAGCTTAAACTGGAGATTTTCTTATTCATCATTAGACAAATCAAACCGTATTATTCGATGTTCCGGAATAAATAGAACATAATGATACTTTATGATAACAGAAAATTTGAGGGACATTTACACACAGCTGGTATCGTACCTGTAAACAGTGAATAAAACATGTGTTATCGGGAACAATACGACACGTATATTTTTGTTCCACAATTAAGCGACATGTGGTCGACAAGCCGTGGGTCCTTCCATAAGAGCAACCTATGTAACTCACCATTAGTTTGTCAATCTTTAATATCTGAGCATGCGGTCACATGTAATTTGTATACGCAGCGTGCGGCTTGTAACGCTGGTGACTTGAGAAAGGTATAAATATGACATTTCAAAAGGTTTTTTAAGTTAGTGTTTCACAGCTGGGGATCTCTGTTAAAAGATGGCATGAAAGTAAAGTTCTGCAATATAACTTTGCAATTTCTTTTAGACAATTTTGCCACATCAAAGAAGAAATTTCATTCCTTCGCAGCTACTTAAGCCATCTCGTAGGCAATTGGCCATGTATTACCGATTGTATAAGGGAAAGTAATGACGACGGAAAAGCATAAAGATGTGAAATATGGTCAGACAGCAGATACAATGTCCCTGCAGGGGTCATGTATGAAAGCAAGGCCTGGAAAAGGTGGTAATGGACCATATTTCAATTGTCTAAAACATGAAAAAGGTCTATTGTATGTCCCATGGTATGGAACTAAGCACATTGCAATATTTAAGAATTCTGATTTTAAGACACGCCTGCAACCTTTAGGTTAAGTAGCCATCTGTGTTATATCCCAAGGAAGTATTAGGCTTGGTTTACCTTATAAAAATGAGTGTATTTTTGTTTTCGTTGTTGACCAAAAACGTACTATTTAAAGAGTAATTATTGTTACTTTTGGAAACAGTTTCCTAACACCCTACTATAAAGTGGGAGCATTAAATTTGTACCTTGGCTTTTACTGATGACATGCAGACCACACGATCAAGCTTTTAAAAAGAGGATGGGGCAGGTGTTGTCACCTTGGTGAGTGTTGCTTGTATTATTTTCTACATACAGTCATGAGAAAAATAAACTCCACCCACTTTGAGTTATATGATTTTATGCATCAGGACATATAAAAAAAATCTGGTCTTTAGAAGGTCTTAATATTAGGCAAATACAACCTCAGATGAACAACAACACATGACAAATAACACTTGGTCATTATTATTTAATAAATACTAGGCTAGAACACAGAAGTAGTGTGTGAAAAATGAAGAACACCCTTACTGCTTCCATAGGAATTAAGAGCACATGTAGCAGTCATGTTTGGCTAATGAAATGTCCTTGATTTATTGCTCATTAGCAAGTGTAATCACCTCTGTAAAAGCAGATTTGACAGTTTCATAGTTTGGCGTATTCAGGCTTATATTAACACAATGCCAAGGAGGAAAGACATCAGCAATGATCTTAGAGAACTGATTGTTGCTGCCCAATAGTCTTCGACTCATTTCCAAAGTACTTGACATCCATCATTCTACAGTGAGAAAGATTATTCACAAGTGGAAAACATTCAAGACAGATGACAATCTTCCATTCTGTCAAATTCACCCCAAGGTCAGACTGTGTAAGGGTCAGAAAAATTGCAAAAAAAAAAACAAAGAGCTAGACTTAAGACTATAAAAGTCCTCAGTGAGTATGTTAAATTTTCAAGCTCCAGGCAGTACAATTAGAAAAAGACTGAACAAGTATGGCTTGTTTTGAAGGGTTGTCAAGAGAAAGCTCCTCCTTTCTAAATAGAACATGGCAGCATTTCAGCATTAACACCTCATACCAAGTGTCAAGTATGGTGGTGTAGGGGTTATGGTTTTGGCTTGTTTGGCAGCCACCGGACCTGGGCACTTTACAGTCATTGAGTCTACCATAAACTTCAGACCTCAGCTCAATTGAAATGCTGTAGCGGGACCTTAAGAGAGCTGCGTATAAACAAAAGACCACCAACCTCAATGAACTGAAGCAACGTTGTGAAGAAGAGTGGACCAAACGTTCTCCAGATCTGAGAGACTGATAAAGTCATATATACTTCAAGTTATTTCTGCTAAAGTAGATTCTACAAGCTATTGATTCTTGGGGTGGACTTAGTTTTTCACACACGGCTTTTCCATTTTGGCCTTATTTTTGATAAGTAAATGACCTACTGGAATCTCATCCGTGTAGTTCTGAAGATGAATCTGAGGTCGGATTTAACTAATTTTAAGACCTTATAAGGACCAGATGATTTTTTTAGTCCTGATATGTAAAACAAAAAAATTCAAAGAGGGTGGAATTTGTTTTTCTCATGACTGTTTGAAAGAAGGTTTGGACAGGCTGGATTTCAACAGGCCCAATCTTCTGTTCCCATAGGAGAAAAGTCATTGCTCCTCCACCCATTCAGATAAAATCTTGTAGATAGATGAGCATGGATTTTTATGGTGAAATTGGGTGGTCTATTGGCTATATGAACATAATCTAGTTTTGGCTAAATGTGACAATTTGGATAGAGCTAGCCAACAATTTAATGTGTATAAGTATGTCCTGACTCTTCCCAGATGGCATATGTTGCGGAAACAAGGACTGTGAAGATAGGGTATGTTCACACAACAATAGAAGAGGAATTTGAGGCGGACTTCTACCTCCAATTCCTCTTCACTTTCCACCCCTCCGGTTTTCACTTGCCGATTAGGCAAGATCGAGCAGGACTCTTATTTTTTTTGAGTCCTGCTTCGATCTCCGCCTCTTATTGAAAACAATAGTAGCAAGATTCAGGTCACAATTTGGCGCAGATTGTAAGTTAGAATCCACCTCAAAAGCAGCGCCAAATTCCACTGTGTGAATATACCCTTAGATTCCAATATGCCTTTTGTTTTCAAGCCAAACATTCCACCACTGTATCTAGCAGCAGCCTATTCCTCCCTCTCTCTTTTGAGTTGAGCCAATTGTGCACATGTAGGTGGCAGTCGGAAGGAAGAGATATCGGCCGGCCTAAGGCTAGCTTTACTTGTCTTTTTCCATGAGGGTTTATGAAATCCAACCACATAATCATTGCATGTAACGGACCGCAAATGATCTGTCGAGGGTTGAGGCCATGATTAATCTGAAATTAATCATGGTCATGCACATTAGGTTTCCGTACGGTGGTGGCCTCTTGAACATAGGTGTCCTTTTCAGTTGACTGACCTTATATCGTAGCCTTTAAGTTCCCATTTCCCTGAATATATGTCTAGTGAAATTAAGGACAGACAGGAGAACCGATTAACAAAAAAAAAAAGGATTTAAGCTGTTCTTGAATAGTAGTAGACACTAACTAGCTTCTCCATTGAGCATCAATATAATTCTGACAACCTTAAGTTTCCCCCAGGGCTATCCATTCAACTGCTTGCAAAACAGTTTGCATTATTAGTTTGGTAATTAGTGCCCTAACACAATGAAGATCTTAGCTTTGCCATGTCTTTAACAATCACATCCCCTGAGGTCCCACTCCAGGTGTCCATGACGTAGTCCTACTTGGTCAACATTATAGGGTGGTATTTGTAGGAGCTAAATGTGGGCTTGCAGAATACCAGCACTGGCTTACTCAAGAGTATATATCAATGAGACGTCAGCAAGCACCAATATTCTAGTCTTCTGAGGAAATACAGTATCACCAGTGGCTTATTTACCTCTCCGTGCTCCACAATGATAATTCATAAATAATAGCCTATATTGATCTCCTTTCCTAACACAATGCAGAATGTGATCATGGTGTGTCACCATAGCTACACGCATATGGCTACATCAATGAGAGTTGCACGCTGCCATGTACTGCCTATGCTTACATAGATATAGAATACAATTCACTTATTGTCTTGATATGTTATTTCACGAATACACACGGTCAACTTCAGGGCAACCATTCAAGACTTCAATTCCCTAAGGAGCTCTCAAGGAAGGGAACCCCAGGAGCAAACTAGAACCACGCAGTAGGTTTTAACAATAGTATTTTGGGGGAATGTAGTATTAAGTGGCATTATTGTGTGGGCTCTTTAACCCCTTCCCAACATCCACCTTACATGTACATGACCATAGCTGCCAGAGACTGATTTTGGGCATAAAACTCCTCAGATGTCTTGGTCAAATGTGACCAAGGCACCTGAAGGGTGGGGATGAATGGTTGCTGCCATGTTGACTGCCCCCATAAGCGAGATACGTGGTTGGTGATTTGTTACCATGACAAGTGGGAGAATCCCAGGACTGACATTACTGTACTTCTATTACATGATGCCATATAGACCATGTAATAAAAGCCAATGCAGCCATAGCTGGCATAGATTTGCAGCATCTTTTATGACAGATGGGGGAAATGATAAGAAATCTGGCAGATTTAGGGGGTCTAAAAATGAAAGTAAAAAAAAAAAAAATAATAATAATTTAAAAAAATATTTTAAAAAAATCTAAATATCTGTAGATCACACAAAAAAATAAACAAAAACAAACACATTAGATATCCCCTTGTCCTTAAATGCCCAAACTGCAAACATATAAAAGCATTTATCTCATATGGTGAATGTCGCAGCTGGGAAAATAAAATCAAAAAGGCTGAACTGTAATTTTTTTGACTTTTTGACTCCCCGAAAATTAAAAAAATAAATAAATTTCAGACAATCCCCAGCATGGTATAAATAAAAACTACATCTTGCCCTGCAAAAAAAATATGCCATACCTAGCTCCTTGCACACAAATTTTAAAAAGTTATGGGCGGAGACTATATTTTTTCATTTTCAAAAATTTTTTTTGGAATATCCCTTAAACTTTACTGCGAGAGTTTGGCATTGTGGTGGTATACTCTTAACATGATGTACTATGTTGTATCCAATGTAAGTAAAACTGTAGTAAGGACTACTTTTATAGATGAAACATCTACCGTGGAATTCACTTAACCCCATTGGCGTCGGATTAAAAGAATTTTCCACGTACAGTTAATATCTTCAGTTTGCAATTTGTGGTCATTACAATGATTGCCGAGTAGTTTCCTCGTGACAGTAAGTAGCTAATAATAGCTTTGTCATCTTTCTGGCCAGTTGCCATGTGAGTTACGGCTATTTTAGTTAAAAGAATGACATTTTGGTATTTATTTTCTTAGGATTTCCTCCATTCTAATGAGCAAGGTCACTCAAAGGTTGGGTTAATGCGAGGTAGCACTTGTTCTGTTCCATAGTGTGTTATAACCTGAGGTTAACACAACTCAATACATATTTTAAGTCAGAAAAAAAAAACCTCACACCGTCGCAGTTGAACGCCAGAGGCACGCACTTCTAGTCTGGGGAGGATTGGAGAGCTTCAATAGAATATTACCTCTGGTATGAAAAGAGCCTTCAAGCCACACAGTTGGTGAGGAGATAAACGTGAATAGAAATGTGTAGGAAATATATGACCAGATAGACCCAGGATCCCAGCAGGGTTACGTATTGATGATAAGGGCTAGATATACAGAACAGCAGGTTAGGAGATATTCAGCTAAGAATGACTATGTTTTCGCCATCAGTTTATTTCGCAGTAATGTTCTATGGAAAGAAAGAATAAAAAAGATCTCTGTGGTTTCCCACAATCAATTCATAGGATTATTTCTATAGACTATGGGGGAATTTATTACGACTGGTGAATTGTGTGCTGGTCTTAATATATTGTGGGCAGATATATTAAAATTATCAAGAGGTTGTGGCCTCTTAATAATTCTGGCACACCATGGAGGGCCCTATGTGCCGGAAATGAAATTTACACCGGTCAGGAACTTGTATAAATCACCCCAGTTATAGTAAGTCAGATGGGTCAAGGAGTCTCCACCCCACCTGAAGTGTCCCTGTCCAACCTTGATCCCTGCCCTGGCCCACCTTGATCCCTTTCCAGTAAAAGTGGTGAATCTTTGGCACAAGTATATGCAAATATATGTCCATCAACACCAGTTTTCTAGTGAATTCCCCCATTATAAGCAGATTTTTTGTCTCTGATAAATCCCAGAATGTCTCTGGCGCCATTTTTCATTTCTTTCTCCTTGACTCTATAGGATACTTGTCTTCTTTTATAAATGACCTCAAGGACATTTTATAGGCTATGCTGCCAAAATACGCTCAATTGTCTTTGAATCATTACAAGTCCCAGTAACGTTCTGCAGACACAAGAGCCCTCAGTCACCGTAAAGGGGTCTTACGACTATTTTTTTATGATTATTATTATTATTATTATTATTATTATTTAGTGCTACTGAAGGGGTTGTAAACATAAAAAAAATCTTTTTACTCATCTCTTCCCGAGCCTCTGTTTCCAGTGACGGCAGATCTTTTTTTCTCTATACAGGTTCCATGGCTGTTTATCCTATGGCAGCCAATGATAGGCCTCAGGGTTGACCTCTTCACAAATGGCACGTGACTGCTTTGATGTCCTGTTTGTGAAGTGGTGCTGTTTGAGAATTTTTACTCTCTTGCCCGTTAGATAAGTCCATGATATAAATTGTAGTGAGGCAATTGGTTGTATTTGCAAATTGTAAACTCCCTTCTGCTCCTTAGCTGTGTCATGTGACTAGCAATAGGACTCTCCATCTGATACAAGGTCTTATGCTTGGAAGTCAGCTTCTCTATTAATTTTTAGGAGATCTTGGATGCACATAGGAATGAATAGCCATCCACTCATAAGATGTCTCAGTTGGAGAGTCCTATTGCTGGTCACATGACACAGCTGAGGACCAGGAGGAAGTGGAAAACTTATAAATATAGCCACTGATAAGAAGATTACTTTCACTATAATTTACATTATGACCTTTCTAGCAGACCTGAAAATAATTTTTTTTGTGAGAGTGTTATATTGAATAGACTCTTACACCCATCAACATGGGCAGTGCCTATAGCTGCATACTCCAGTACACAGATCATACACAAAAGACTATCTGCAAATCCAAATTCTGTATGGGGAGCCTAGAAGTTACATGAAGAGATAAATGAACCAATTTGTAACAAGCCAGGTTTGTTACAAATTTTTCCCAAAAATTTTTCATTCAGCTGAGCCTGAGATTTTTGCAGTTTGTCACCAATGACGTCAACATGTCCCATGTAACCACTGGGGCCTGAGTGGTCCCCAGGGGCCAGTGATGTCAGAAGATGGACTGGAAGAGAGGACAGGATTTGGAATTGGAGCCCCATAGATGGGAGGAAAGGTGAATTTTTTTTCTGCACCGTGTCTGGGCCTCCACTTATTATACTCTGGGGAGTGAAGTGACCCAAGAGTATAATAATAGAACTTTAGATCATTGTGAAATGAATCTTACAAGGTTTGTCCACCATTACTTACATGTTAAAGAGCTGTTGGATGAACACGTACAGTACAGACCAAAAGTTTGGACACACCTTCTCATTCCAAGAGTTTTCTGTATTTTCATGACTATAAAAATTGTAGATTCACACTGAAGGCATCAAAACTATGAATTAACACATGTGGAATGATATACTTAACAAAAAAGTGTGAAACAACTGAAAATATGTCTTATATTCTAGGTTCTTCAAAGTAGCCACCTTTTGCTTTGATTACTGCTTTGCACACTCTTGGAATTCTCTTGATGAGCTTCAAGAGGTAGTCACCTGAAATGGTTTTCACTTCACAGGTGTGCCCTGTCAGGTTTAATAAGTGGGATTTCTTGCCTTATAAATGGGGTTGGGACCATCAGTTGTGTTGTTCAGAAGTCAAGTGGATACACAGCTGATAGTCCTACTGAATGGAGTGTTAGAATTTGTATTATGGCAAGAAAAAAGCAGCTAAGTGAAGAAAAACGAGTGGCCATCATTACTTTAAGAAATGAAGGTCAGTCAGTCCGAAAAATTGGGAAAACTTTGAAAGTGTCCCTAAGTGCAGTGGCCAAAACCATCAAGTTCTACAAAGAAACTGGCTCACATGAGGACCGCCCCAGGAAAGGAAGACCAAGAGTCACCTCTGCTGCGGAGGATAAGTTCACCAGCCTCAGAAATCGCAGGTTTAACAGCAGCTCAGATTAGAGACCAGGTCAATGCCACACAGAGTTCTAGCAGCAGAAACATCTCTACAACAACTGTTAAGAGGAGACTGTGTGCAGCAGGCCTTCATGGTAAAATACCTGCTAGGAAACCACTGCTAAGGACAGGCAACAAGCAGAAGAGACTTGTTTGGGCTAAAGAACACAAGGAATGGACATTAGACCTGTGGAAATCTGTGCTTTGGTCTGATGAGTCCAAATTTGAGATCTTTGGTTCCAACCACCGTGTCTTTGTGCGACGCAGAAAAGGTGAACGAATGGACTCTACATGCCTGGTTCCAACCGTGAAGCATGGAGGAGGAGGTGTGATGGTGTGGGGGTGCTTTGCTGGTGACACTGTTGGGGATTTATTCAAAATTGAAGGAATACTGAACCAGCATGGTTACCACAGCATCTTGCAGCCGCATGCTATTCCATCCGGTTTGCGTTTAGTTGGACCATCATTTATTTTTCAACAGGACAATGACCCCAAACACACCTCCAGACTGTGTAAGGGCTATTTGACCAAGAAGGAGAGTGATGGGGTGCTACGCCAGATGACCTGGCCTCCACAGTCACCAGACCTGAACCCAATCGAGATGGTTTGGGGTGAGCTGGACCGCAGAGTGAAGGCAAAAGGGCCAACAAGTGCTAAGCATCTCTGGGAACTCCTTCAAGACTGTTGGAAGACCATTTCAGGTGACTACCTCTTGAAGCTCATCAAGAGAATGCCAATAGTGTGCAAAGCAGTAATCAAAGCAAAAGGTGGCTACTTTGAAGAACCTAGAATATAAGACATATTTTCAGTTGTTTCACACTTTTTTGTTAAGTATATAATTCCACATGTGTTAATTCATAGTTTTGATGCCTTCAGTGTGAATCTACAATTTTTATAGTCATGAAAATACAGAAAACTCTTGGAATGAGGAGGTGTGTCCAAACTTTTGGTCTGTACTGTACCTGTATGAATGCTTTTCAATCCATGTACAGGGATCCATTTTTTTTTGAATCTCCATTGACATCTATGGGGGAAAAAAATGAGCTTTCATACAGCAGTCCATGGAATATGCCATGATTTTTTTTCAGCAGCTGAGTCCATAAACACACCATTACTTGAGCCAGATTATAGATCTGAACTTGACGGAACCGGTACAGAGCTATTATATGGTTGTGTGCACAAAATGCGATTGTCATGATAAGCCAAGATGTAACAAACATATGGAGATTTAATGGGGTAAGAATGCCAGTACACAAGGTTTATAAATATCTATAATAATTACTATTATAGCCATCGATATTTAGTATATCACCCCAGAAATAATTCAGTAAGCATCACCCTAAACCAAACACACAAGAACAATACAAATAAGGGAATTAATTTAGGATTAGGTGCAGAAAGGTGTGAAAAGGTAGATTGGGACAAGATCTACCGGATTCTGAAGACACTTAACAAATGTTTAAGGCACTTAGCATCACATTACAAGATGTGTCATTTACTAAAGCTAAATGACACAATGATGAGGAAGCTTAAAGTGACTTAACATAACAGTAAGATTACCGCATGATCATGTAAATGAGACAGCATGCTGTACAAACAATACATTAAATTTTATATTCTACTATTGTTCAGTACGGGCCATTTTAGAGTTTAGACAGGTGTAGATAATAATAAGCACCTTTAATTTCCTTTACAATCAAGTAATATGATGACGTCTGACCTATTGTAGTATTGTGTCTAAATCTATCTATCTATCTATCTATCTATCTATCTATCTAATATCTATCTATCTGATATCTATCTATCTATCTAATATCTATCTAATTCTATCTATCTATCTATCTATCTAATATCTATCTGATATCTATCTATCTATCTAATATCTATCTGATATCTATCTATCCATCCATCTATCTATCTATCTATCTATCTATCTATCTATCTATCTATCTGATATCTATCTGTCTATCTGATATCTATCTAGCTAGAATAATAAAAAAAGGGGAGGTTACAGCACCATTTTCAGGGGATCTCTCCCAAAACATGCACAGCAGCAACTGGATTTCATCTTCCAGTATAGCTAAAAAATCAAAGAATGCTTCATCACAACATCTTGATAAAGTAAGGGTAAGTTTTTATTGGTATAGTCTATGGACTGCTGGATGTATTGAATGAGATGTCTCATAAAAATAAATCTTTTTGTTTCGAGAATGTTTATACAGAAGAATGAAATAATGGCTGGCTCTGACTGTCCAAGAAGGATCCCCATGGAATCTTTACGTATAATCTTCTTAATAGTGTATTATTAGGTGCTGGTTATGCAATGCGATTAGAGTCTAGACCAGTCTCTTCATCAGGAATGGAGACACCACACGTTTTTTGTCTCCAAGTCTGCACATTTTGTGTCTCCATGTCTCCATCTTCAATCTTTGGAACACTTTATAGTAAATTCTTGAAATTGTTAAATGATATAATAGTATTGTTTATTATCCTGCGACATGCAACATAAACTCTGCCAATGACAACCTTCTTTCTGTCATCCTAATCATTCCACATACTTTTACATGCAAGACTTTTTTCTGGCTTCTCCTCTCATCTTTTACTCTCATTCCAACACTCTTCAACCTTCCTATTCTTTAAAGGGTTTTTTTTTTCAGACTATGACATTGATGACCTGTCCCCAGGGTAGGTTGACAATATCACATCGGTGGTATCAGGTCAGTAACAGATTGATGTTTGGTGGGGGTGGTAGGAGTTGGACTTCACCAATCTAATATTGATATATTATCCTAAGGGTTGGTCATCTACACCATAGTCCCAGAATTCCCCTTTAAGCATTCACTGATAGCTTACCTCTTCTGACAAGCATATAATGTAGCCTAAAGGCTCTCCTGACTGGTATTCTAACACTGCCTCCACTTAACATGTCTTCAGTAGATATGGGTGAACCTATCGATATTTCTTTTGCAAAAATTTGTGAGGTTCACCAGTTTTGTTTGGACCAAACCAAAAATGCTATTATTAATACCTGGGGTCTCTTCTGACCCCAGGGTATAATAAGCAGAGGCCCAGTAGAGGTGGAGGGAAATAATAAACACTAATATTCACCTGCCCTCACCTTTTCTGGGCCCCCTTATGGCATGTGTGTTCCCTGGTGTCTTTGGTCCTCCTCTGTGAAGTCACGGGTCCTCTGGTCACCACTGAAGCCCAACCCCTTGCAGCGCACCAACTTCAAGATGCTTTCAGACATGTGAGTATGAGTGTTTATTATTTTTCCACGCACCCCTAGACCCCTACTTATGATACCCTAGGGTCTGAAGAGATCAATATCAAACCAGCAACAGTACAATGTAGGAGATATCATGAGCACCATCATACCTTTAGCTAGTCCAGTAGATGCATCATTATCTGTCTATAGAAATTTTCCAATGAGGCTTAATTTTCAATGGTTGCCCGAAATGGCCAAATCAACCATTTTGAAAAAATGTTATCCTGTGTACGGTCAACTTTCTTGAATATTGTGCCATGAAAGACGCTACAAAAGTTGATACACAACTAAATAATAATAATGTTACAATAATGCTTCAATTTTCACATCTCCACCAAGTAGACGAGTGATATTGTGATGTTCTATAGTTGTTTTTTATTCTGTTTTCTGTACCGTAGTAAATAAAGACTTAAAAGCTTGGAAATAGTAGCCACTATTTGTATTTGGCAAAGGCTTTATAGTAATGCATTACACCGGCTCACAAATAATCAGTCTAACCTTTTAGAGCATAATGTAAAATAAGATACAGTACAATTCACACCCATTATTCGTTTTATAGCTATTATTTACCAGATGGACCTGTATTGACACTGACTTGTGACTTCACTATTCAAGGCTGATCAGACTACCACTAATGTGTCAATACACAAACCCCCCTCATTGTCCACAAGAGAATTATCCCTGAATAAACACAAATTTGTTGAGTACAATTGCACAGCAGCGCGGCCCTCAGCCATAGCAACCAAGTGTGGTGCAATGCACTTACCTATCAACTAATTACTCCGACGTGCCCGGCGTATGTATATGTATGAATACCCTACGGTAAATAAAATCATTAGTTATAGGCCGCGCTGCCTTGCTCTTTCTCCTTTTCATCTGCATACTGAAAACATTTGCATCTTAATAAGTTACATGAAACGTCTATTATGCTTCCTTTACATGCTCGAAACGTATAGAAAATTAGCGAGCCTCAGATGAGGTCAGAGGTTAAATGCGTAATAATATAAATACTGGTTACTTATAAGGTTACCCTGAGACATAGATAAATGCATGTAATATAATTCAGTCATGGGGAGCGTTAATATTACATAAATAGATGAGGGATTTGCTTCCGAGGCTAAATTTATTATTATTATTATTATTATTATTATTATTATTATTATTATTATTAATATTATTATTTATTTTTAGAGCACCATTAATTCCAGGGCATTGTACATATGAAAAGGAGTTGACATATGTAATAAAAAAACAAGTACAAAACTAACATCAAATTAGCCTCTATCCAGTTTGCACCCCAGTTTGGAAGGAGTGGCAAGTCGGACAGTGCACGCCGCTCCATTAATTTGGATGGGACCACAGGAGATAGCCAAAACACAGTACACAGTGCCAAAACAGAAAAGTTCTCGAGATCAGTTGGGTACCAATGATCAGGCTCAACTGATCAGCAAGTTACTCCCTTATCCTTTGGATAGGGCGTAACTTGTTTTTATTGGAATACCCTTTAAAGGACTAACTGGTTCAGAGCGAAAGGACCTTGCCCACGAGGAAAACAATCTAAAAAAAAAATAGTTTATTTTCAAGCATTTTGGGGGTATAGATTAGGATTATGTATCTGCATAGTTATAGACATAGGCATTAAGTGTACAGTATAATAATAAAGTAGCCATTACTGATAGAATTTACAATGGTGGCTCCGTGGTAAACACTGGGTTTTGGGTTCGACTCCAACCAAAGATATACAGAGTTTGTATATATTTCTCCAGATCTCCTCCTCTGTTTTCTTCCCAAACTCTATAAACATATTGAGGTTATTGGTTTCTTTTGAATTTTCCCCTGGTATTTGCGAGATTATAAGTCCCATATTGGGCAGATCGATCTGACACATTAAGGTAGTTGGTGTTGTCCAGACATGTTCCTTTTAGGCAAAGTGTGCATCAGTTCTCAATGGCAAATATGGAGTATTATATAAAACAGAATGCTGTAGACTGTAGGGGTAAGATGAAAGGGGCAAGGGCAACATCCAACAGCATTTATTTTGTACTTTAGGAACTAAGATTTTGGGTTGACAATTCAAAAACTCTGTGTTGGGTAGCACCATGACACCTTTCCCTGTACCAATGAACCTCAAAAAATGTTACATCATGTGTATGAGTATTAAATAAAAGGATGGTTCCTTTAAGACAGGAGCCTCTTGTGTCTAACTGGAAATATGGCCCTGATTCTTAAGGTGGGCATACATATTAGATTTTCAAGGGTTGGAGTGGCTGACAAATGGGCTGTTATCTGACATTTAGATGCTACGAATGGTCGTTCACAGTTGGCCAACGGCAGACTTTAGTCTCGTAAAAACAGATTTGCCATGTTGGATATTTTCAGCTGGTTGTTTGCCAAAAATACCAGTGTTTGGCATCATAAGATGCTTTTGACCGATCACCAGCCAACTTGTGGAGAGTCACTGTGCTCCTGATCAGGCAGGTTAGTTGATCATGTTGATGGTGGGATTGTTTCTGCATAGGAACATACACATTGTTGGCCTAACATTCCCCCCACCCAATACATATACAATAAATGGCTGACTCTGTGGGACATGCATGTGTTCTGGAGATGAAAAGATGGGAGAAAGCCATTGTCAGACACCTTATCTACCTTGAAAACAGAGGATCTGGCATTTTTTTTTTACCTGACTGTTGCCCAAAAATGTAACACAAATGAGATTGTTGACTGTTATGCTGTAATTTTTGGGTTCAGCTGACCTTAGACTGATATCACCTTTAGTCTGATGTATATGGCCACTCCTTAGTCTGCTGTGTATGGCCACTCCTTAGTCTGATGTGTTTGGCCCCCCTTAGTCTGATGTGTATAGCCACCTTTAGTCTGTTGTGTTTGGCCATCTTTAGGCTGATGTGTATGGTCGCTCCTTAGACTGATGTGTATGGCCTCTCTTAGTCTCATATGTATGGTCACCTTTAGTCTGATGTATATGACCACCTTTAGGCTGATGTGTAAAATTGTCAATTAGGGCCAAACATAGGACAGTCACCTGAGATTTATAGTGATGTCCAGATATCTGATGTTATCATGTCCCCCAAATGGGAAACCCAGCAAGTAGCTGCAATCTGTGGTAATGCCTAGCGGTAAGTGTTCAATTTTTCTGCAGAGCCCCTACAGGAGAAATAAAACATTACACTGGGTCCATTCAAGTCAATGGTCTGTGTAAGATAGGGTAGGAAAGGTCCTCTAGAAAAAGATACAGTTTTTGTAACTGTTCTCTCCTCTGCCCAAAAAGATGAAGATCCAGATCAGGCGGACCTCTCCGTTGACTCATCTCTCATCTCAATCTCTTGATGTTAGGCAAAATGGGTTTTCTAAATTGAACAATCCCTTTCAACGGGCTTTAATTTAGAGTTGGTTTAAGCAGCCAAATAATAATCTGCCCTTGTTATGTGTTCACTGAAGGATTTGGGTTAGGGCTAGTTAGGTAATATTTTGCCCAAAGTTTGGAATGGATTGTCTTTGTCTTCATCTTGAAGTAAGGATTTGGCCCTCTTAGAGAACCCATGTTGTACAATTCTGTAATATGACCCCATATCATGTTTCTTCAAGTACGTCATATTTTATATGGAGGCACATGGAGATATTTTTTTAAAGAAATATTGTGAGAATATTCTCTAATAGAAGCATTTCTTGGCACCATGCAGCTACACATGGATTACCTACCGCTCCATTGCCATGAAATTGCTAACTACAGTCTAAGTGCACTTCCCTCGTGTGCACTGGTGAGGAAATTTTGCATATCATGCACATAGTGTAACATAGAATTGAGACATACTCATGTGAAAAAGGGAGGTTGGAAATGAGGAGTATGTATTATACATGTGAATGCTTGAGATTGCAGGTGAAGGATGGAGGAGACAGGGGCAACATCCAACAGCTATTATTCTGTACTTCAGTGACCAGGATTTTGGATTGAGGACTCTGAAGGCTCTGCATTGGGTACACTGATAGCTTTTATGTACCTGTGAACCTCAAACTATAATAAAGCTATATCATATGTATATAAGTATTAAATAAAGCATTATGGACCAACTCCCACTGTATAATTGACCGTAGACAGAAGCCTCTTGTGCCTAAAATGAAATTTGTCCCTTCGGATTCTTAGGCTTGCCATACACATAAGATAGCTGTCGGCTAAACATTCCTTCCAACCCACCACCAAATACAGTACAGTGCAAATGTTTTAGGCAGGAATAGGAAAAACTGCTTCAAAGTAAGAATGCTTTTACAAATAGAATAGTAATAGTTTATTTTTGTCAATTAGCAAAACGAAGTGAATGACATCAGTATTTGGTGTGAGCGCCGTTTGGAGGAGGAGTCCTATAAGTGATGATTTGGCGCCTACAGAGCCCTGATCTCAACATCATCCAGTCTGTTTGGGATTAAGTTTTCTTATTTTGCAGCATTTTTTTCACACCTGCCTAAAATTTTTGTTCAACCCTACACATGGCCAGGTTTGCTCAGCTTGCATGTGTTCTCAACTGGGAGAGATGAGTGAGCTGCAAAAAGATAGGGCATATTGAATCTAACTGCCTGATCCTTTTTGCCTCTGATATCTACCAGCAGGAGAAAATTGGATAGTCCCCATACACATTCAATGGTTGGCCGGTCCTGCCAAGACTGGCAGGTCATCTAATGTGTATGCCCAGCCTTTGTAAATAGTAGGTTTGGTCTATAGAACTATATTGACACATAAACGCTTCAGTTTTACTAGTATTTTGATTGACATGGACATTATTATTTTATAATAATATGGATTCAAATATTCTCCAGTCAACCCATGATCGGTCATAGGTTCCTCATGTAGTTTGCACATCATTCTGAGAATAATTGAAGTGATCTGAATAATAAAAATATTGACATTAAATATTTTATATAAAAATATAGATAATTATAATGAAAGTTTATTTTCTCAAATGGAGACGTTGTGGGGGCCGGGCAGGAATTTACATCCCATGCCATATTTAGTAAGCCATGTGTAAAATAAGGTGCTCGCAATCCCATGCATCACATATTCCTTTCTACGACCCAGGTCTGAGGCAGATTTTGTTGTCATCAACAGAGATGTATTTTCAGGGCATTTGCTTCTAGTGTATTGTTTATGTAAATCTCTCAGAGTGTGACATTGCAAGATAGCTTCCAGTATGGTGCTGATCCACGTTTTAGGCTGGCAGCCAATGTATTTTATCTTTTACTTCATTATAGTGATCTTCCAATTAGCTGTGGTCTGTAATACCCTGATTTTGGTGGCAGTAGTTTGGGGAGGATTGTTTGATAGTTCTGCTCGAGAGGCAAAATGAGGGGCCTTATTATAGAAAGTGCAGAGGTTTTGCTGTAGCTCAGTTCTGTTGCAAAGTTTGCCGATAAGGGAAAACTGGCCCTTGAGCATCCATTCTATTCTGTATATTAACACTTCTAATCTGCACTGCTGATAAAACGGCAAGCCATTTGCCTTTGGAAGAATTAGTTCTGCCTCACTCATGTAACTAGGCGACGGTGATTAACCTTTAAACTGTCCAATATTCTCAGCAGACTCCTGCCCCAGATTAGCAACTATTTAGTTATGACCAAGTAAATTAACAAGATTCTCTTCTTAAAAAATATGATTGAAAAAAAAAAAAAATTAAAACACAGAATTGCTAAAGGGCTTTAACACATTCTGTCCTGGTTTTTCATTGTGGATTTTTATTAGGCTGTCGACTACTTAGTAAGAGCTAAATAAAAATGCAAAAAATAATAGCTAAAATAGTAGAAAAATATTAAAAATAATATAAAGAATAACAAATATATAGTTGTAAAATATTTAACCTTAATGTATTTTATTTTAATTTAATATATTTAATTTAAAAATAAATAAAAACATTGGCACATATTTATTTAATTTAACAATATATTTGAATTAAAAAAATAAAAAAAGTTTAACTTTTATTTAATTTTATATTTAATTTAAAAAAAATTAAATAGTAATTTTTAATTCATTTTATATTTAATTTAAAAATAATTTTAAAAAAGTTTAACTTTTTTAAAATTAATTTGACTTTAATATTATAATAAATTTAAAAATAAAAATCCAGACAGTAAAATATAACCTTGTAAATACATTATTGTATTATAAAATAGCTTAAATTATCTTAAGGATCTACTATTATCATTATTTCAGATTTAGAAAATGTAAGAAATAATGGCATATATTAATAATTCACTCTATATTTTCTCAATAAAAACATATAAAAAAAATAAATGTAATATAAAATAGCTCGAAATAAAAAATAAAATTACATAAATCATAAAATTAAATATTTTTCTAGAAATAAGAAAATGAACAAAAAATTCAAAATGTGGTATGATTTAGAATGTCACAATTATATATTTTACTTTTGATCTATTTTCTAGCTATACTATTAAATTGCTTTCAACCAGTACCTCCATTAATTTCTGATTACGTGTTAGCATTACAGTATTACAAACCTATACTTGTAGGGTGTCAGATACTGGTGGGAGGAAAAAAAAAAATTAGCCTGTAATGCGAGATAGTTAAAAAAAATATTGGAAAAATACACAGCAGTCGCTAAAAAAAAAAAGGTCTACAGCGAGGTGAAATATTTGCTAAATCCGGATGTAAATACAACAAAAGACAAAAGCAATCAATAAATACGTGTAAATGTGTTTTTACCAATTCTACATTAGCTGCCTCCTTAAAATTTTCTAATCTAGATGCTACATTAGCAGATTGTCAGTCAAACTGCAAGCCACAGTGAAGCCTTCTACATACACCAATTTAAATCATTCATGGTCCTTTCTTTGGCATTATTCAAAAGATCATAATAATTTTCTTGTGCCCATAGCACAAAAAAATCAATTATTTCCCCACAAAGACTTGAAAGTACTTAGCGAGTGCTGCAAGAAAAGCTGAGGGTTATATCAAATTGAAATTGCACTCATTACATACAACACAATTAGTTGCCAAAAGTCTGGCCGGTGTTTTAATTCTGAATGGCATATCTTTATTATTACAGAAACAAGCATGCAAATGGTATTGTTCGGGATTTGCGAAAATCAATAGGATATAGTTCTGTGTGTTTGGTGGCCACTGTCAGTCAGTCTGCTGTGGATTTGAGATAATGTGTGTATTTGAATTAATGAAGGGAATAGCGACATTATAAGTGACACCAAAATAAAAGAAATGGGTACATGATATTTGTAATTATTCTACTTGTGTTTTTGTTGTAAATACTTGTGCTTTTTGTTTTTTAATCAAAGGATTAATTGCATTTTAATAAGGCATTATGATTTTCAGAGCTTTAGTTAATTAAAACTTGTAGTATATAATTATGAAGTGATGCTGACAATTTCTAAAGATCACCCCTATGTTTGCCATATTTATATATTTTTTTCCCTTTAAAGTGTTTTTTTTTCTATCATTTTTTTTTTTGTAAAGAGAATAAGCCGGGAAATTGTATAAGATAACAATTCACGATAAGTTCTGATAGGTTGTAATTACAGCCTGGAATTTTGCAATATACTGACGTGAATGTGATATTAATGTTGAAGCTACTTGGTAGGGCTTAACTGCAGCAGGGAAAGCCATTAAAAAATGAAAATTGAGATAGGTTTAATGTGTGAACCATAAGGCCTCATTTAGATGGGAACGTTGTACCCACATTTAACTGACTGTATTTTGGATGCGACAATTGGGCTATCCTAGGTTCTATTGAACCAAGGTCACAGCACCATAGAGCCCGATAGTGCCATAAAGCTGGCCATATGCGATAAATGTAGCATGAGCCCGCTAATTTTGGTGGGATTGTCCAATCAGCTAATGTGAAGCTACGTAGTAGGGCTTATCTGCAGTAGGAATAGCCATTAAAAATAAAAATTGAGATAGGTTTAATGTGTGACCAATAAGGCCTCATTTAGATGGGAGCGTTGTACCCACATATCACTGTCTGTATTTCGGAATTAATATTTGGACCACCCTAAGTTCTACTGAGCCAAAGTCACAGCACCATAGAGCCCGATAGTGCCATAAAGCTGGCCAAATGCGATAAATGTAGGATGAACCCTCTAATTTTGGTGGGATTGTCCAACCATCTAATGTGAATCGACTTGGTAGGGATTATCTGTAGTAGGAACAGCCATTAAAAATAAAAATTTAGATAGGTGTAATGTGTGACCCATAAGGCCTCATTTAGATGGGAGTGTTGTACCCACGTTTAACTGTCTGCATTTCGGAATTAACATTTGGACCACCCTAAGTTCTATTGAACCAAGGTCATAGCACGATAGAGCCCGATATTGCCATAAGGCTGGCCATATGCAATAAATGTAGGATGAACCCTCACTTTTTTGGTGGGATTGTCCAACCATCTAATGTGAAACTACTTGGTAGGGCTTATCTGCAGTACAAATAGCCATTAAAAAAAAATTGAGATAGGTTTAATGTGTGAAACATAAGACTTCATTTAGATGGGAGCTTTGTACACAAATTTAACTGACTGTATTTCGGAAGTAACATTTGGACCACCCTAAGTTCTACTGAGCCAAGCTAACAGCATTATAGAGCCCTATGGTGCCATAAAGCTGGCTTACACAATAGATAATTCTAAGAGAAACCCACCAATTTTGGTGGGATTTGCCAACCATCTAATGTCCCAGCTTTCCTCCGACAGCAGATATCAATAAAAAGAAGCTTCAATTCCAACATGCCTGATCCCTTTGTCCTTGGGAGTTAAGCCAATTACAAATAAGGGCATCCAAAACTTAATTTTTATTATAATCAACTCAATAAAAGATCAGACATAAGGTGCAAGTGCGGCACTAAAACCAGCATCAATAAAACTGGATGTTGGGTCGCGGTGACTTTCATTATTGGTGTTGGTTTTAAGACTGCGCTTGCACCTTATGTGCTGTCTTTTATTGATTTCATAGAGTAAATGTTAAGTTTTATGGAGACCCATTTGGATTTTGTTGGTTTCGTTCCTTTGGTGTCAATTGTTTGGGGTGCTATTTTGAAATTTTTCTTGGGGAGATAACCTACCACCAGAGGTGTCTGACTGTAGCTACCTTCCCTTTTCCTATTGAGAACGCATGCCTGCTTACCTGAACCAACCAGGCATTTAGTTTCTGACTTGAATGTCCAACCTTAAAAGGAAAAAAAGGTCCTTCTCTACATTTACTATGCCTTTAAATACAATCTGTTCTTAAATGTAAGAAGCCATTTTAGGTTGGAAAGAAGACACTATCGTCTTTTTTTTAAATAGGAATACTTATAGGAAGTCGAAAAAAAAAGTCTGCTGCCATCACCACTACTTTATTTCACATCCCCCCAGATATAAGAACCTTGAGCATCATTGTCTTCTATTTTCCCCTGAACCTTGTCAGGGCTTCCTCAAAACTAAATAGTCTTTAGTACCAGTCAGTAGCGACCGGTAAGGTGGTGGTGGACCACAAGTATGGTCTTGGGGGCAACGTTTGTTGGATCCTCACCCACAATGGACTGAGAGTATGGTTTGTGTGCTGTTTTATAGATGTATTTTGTTTGTACATTACAAATGTTCAGTATGACACTGTAAACTTGTATCACTTTGCTTGTTTTTGATGTGCCATGGCTGCATTGTGTTTTCTGGTCCCGCCACTTGGGTCATTGAAACTTCTCTGATCTAGCATTTTCTGGTGATTCTCCAAACCTAGTTATGCCTATTTACATATGGCATTCAAGTGTTGACTGAATAGGGCTAAATATGGCATTGGTCTTGTGAACTACATATGTCACGTAACCCCTAACATACAGTTAATCACAGGGTTATATGACATACGATGTGTACTGAGCCAGAAAGAGTCCAACCACGAGCTGACCAAATTGGTCTAAACATGATACCGATTACATAAGCCTGCATGTGTCATGTAACATAAGCCTGCATGTGTCATGTGTCATTATACTGTGCTGCTAACTGAATGTTAGGGGTCACGTGATGTATAAGCACCATGTAACTGGTGTCCATGTTTAGTAAGCAATGTATGTACTACACAGGACATGGAAACTATACTATACTGCGTGGAGACATCGGCTACTATACAGGCATAGAAAAGTATATGTGAGTAACTCATATATGTAATAATATTGTATGGTTCCCATTGTATTAATAAATAAATTACTTAGTAAAAGGAGTTGTCCAGGATCTGAAGATATTCCATACAGATGGCTTATCCACAGTAGGTCATCAGTATCAGATTGGTCAAGGTCCAACATCCAGACCCCATCCATATCATCTCATCTAGGTATATGGCCAGAAGCAGCCCTGCTCCTATTCAAGTGAATAGGAATGGGGCTGCAGTTCCAGGCGCCACCACTACAGTGTACGGAGCTATGTACATTGTATACTGCTTCCATACAGTGTAACGGGGGTGCCTAGAACTGCATCCATGTTCCCATTCTCTTCAATAGGAGCAGGACTGCTTCCGGTCATATACTTAGTATATGGGTTCTGGTGGCCAAAATTATGATGTGGTTGGGGTTCGGGTGTCAGACCCCGACCGATCTGATATAGACGATCTATCCAGTGGATAGGTCATCAGTATCAAAAGCCTTCAGATCCTTTACAACCCCTTTAATTAATTTATTAAATGCAATCATATTAAATTAAAAACGTAATACACTTTTAGGCTGAAGCCCCACATAGCGTAAACCGTGGCGTTTTACAGTCCCTGCAAAGTAGATGGGATTCAAGCAAATCCCATCCACACATTGTGGAAAATTATGCGCAGCAGACACGCAGCGATTTCCAAAAACGTCACAGTTTTAGAAATCAGAGCATGTCAAATTATACCTATGGAAACGCTGGCGGTTTCCCTATAGGTATAATGGAAGCAGAAAGTCTGCAGAGGAAACTTCTGTGGACTTTCTGTGAAAAGTGATGCAGGAAATATCGAGATGCGTTGCCATCACCGTTTTTCCCGCAGTGCTTTTTTGCAGCGGCCAGCTACGTGGAGCCATAGCCTAAAGGAGTTTTCCAGGCAAACCGGAAAAAATCCAAGGGTTAGCTAAAATAATAATGAAGCGTACTCACCTATAAGGATTGGTCATCAGATAAAGATCGGCAGGGGTCTGATATCAGGGCCCCCGGTTCCTCAGCTATTTGAGGAGGCTGCATCATACTGATGAGCGCTGTCGCCTCTTCCCGAACTCAACTTTACTCAGAAAAGACAAATACATCATATTTTGACATAATCTCCTGCTTTTCACTACCCTTTGTCCATCTATCAACAATCTTTTACATTCCCTCAATAAAAGACGTTTTAGGCTGAGCTGCGAGTCACGATTGTACTCGTTCATCAAACGCGAATCGTCATCCTCGTAGGGTTTCTTTCCACTGTCACTTGTCAATCCAACAGAATCAGTTCACGTGCACGCTCAATGTTGTCATGGATGGGCCATCCTACTCCTTCTTCATGGTTGACACTTGTATGACCTTCGTTGAACTTCTTTATCCATTCATACACAATTCTTGGCTGCACAACATTTTCTCCATATTGTGCACAAAGTCTTTGTTAAAGGCGTTGTCCATGTCCATGCTAAAAAATTTTTTTTTTAATTAGGCCGGAAGACCGGAAGACCACTGAGTCCAAACAGAGGCCTCAGTGGAAGGGACTTCCGCAAGAGAAGACAGCCGAGCAGCAGGACCAGACCACACTGGGAGACAGTGGAGCAACGGGGAGAGGTGAGTATGTTTTTTTTTAAATTTTTTTACCTCCCTAATTAAAAATTTTTTTAGCCTGGCCAACCTCTTTAAATATCGACACCAGACATACCCTCTTTCGTGCAAAAATCACAAGTGGGTCGGCCATTTTTTCTTTCGCTGCAGTCACAAATGACTGGACGTAACACATTTACAACTACACTGTGACTGGTGAAAAGACGACCTCGTACAAAAAACGGCAAAAATTTTAATACAACAAAGTGTGGATAATTTTCGACTCACCCTCGTACATAAATAAATTTGCCCCAATCTGCAATAGACAATTCTTTTTTTTTTGCTTGATTTTAGTTTATTGGTAATAATATGAGCATCCGTTATGTGTAAAGCGAAGCGTTAGGGCCAAACTGCTCTTTATCTGGCGTAAAACTCGTTTCGACACACGTGAAATTCACTACAACGATTTGGAACCCAATGTCATGAGATTGGTCACAGTCTCCTTATTAAGGCAAGAGCTTGAAAAGGTGAATCATTGAAACCTTTTGCTAAAATGTTTGCTCAGTAGCACAATGGAGAGAGATGGAAAATCTACTTTTCATGAACATCTCAGCCTATCAGTCATGGCCTGCAGCAGGAAGAGAATGAGGGAAGGTCAGTCAATTATGTGTGGTAATCACCGTAAGCATATTATCTGAGACACAGATGTCTTCCATGACCCTGCACGGTAGAGCTATTAACCCTATGGCAAAATAAAAATGGAGGAAAGAAGGAGGAAATCCCATAGGTAAACCAGATCTATTCATTCAGGAATAGTCAACACTCCCTGAAAAGTTGAAGACATTTAGTTGTCTTTCTAAGGAAGCTGTCCGACACGGTGACCTCATGTTGGAGTATTTGCTGCTAGTCAGGTCTAACGTAATTTTCAGGCCTTTCTTAAGATTCATTCATGTGAGATAAAATGAGACATCATCTGTAAATGAGCCTGACAGACTGACTTGTGACATACTTGAAAACACATAATAGCCTTGGAATGTGGGAAAGCATTAAGAAGAAAATACTCATTCTTATAAAATGATTTGTCACTGAAATCCTTGAAATAACAAATAAAGCCGTGATTAATTCCTTCACTAATTAATGGAAAGATCCTGATTAGTCTATGAGTAAGTTCACATGTGGCAGATTTGTTGCAGAAATTTCTGCAACTGCAGATCAGTTTTGTCTTCTGAAGATTTTTTTTTTTCCGCACTATGTACATGGATTTCTATAAGCCCTAGTCAGGTGAATGTACCTGAAATACCATAATGCATCGGCTGAGCATCATCAGAAATTTTAACATTTTGGGGCAGATTTATCAATGTGTTCACACTAGTCTTCTAATGTATATACAGTACTGTGTAAAAGTTTTAAGGTGTGGAAAAAATGCTTTCAGAAATAGAAGGGTTAATAATGTATTTTTGCAACTAACAAAATGAAGTGAATGAAGAAAAGAGAAATGTAAATCCCATCAATATTTGGTGTGGCCTTTGCCCTTTGGAGGAGGAGTCCTGGAAGTGATGATCCGGCCCCCACAGATATAGTCCTGATCTCATCATCATCCAGTCTGTCTGGGATTACATGAAGAGACAGAAGGATTGGACAAGCCTACATCCACAGAAGATCTGTGTTTAGTTCTCCAAGATGGCGGGAACAACCTCCCTGCCCAGTTCTGCCAAAAACTGTCTGCAAGTACCGAGAAGAACGGTTGGAAGGCAAAGGGCAAAGGTCACACCAAATATTGATGGAATTTACATTTCTCTTTTCTTAATTCACTTAATTTTGTAAATGCTGGCATCCGAAAGATGGCACTAGAGCACGTTTTCCTTTTTCCACCAAGGAGGACTTATTTGCATATTCTTTTCCCAGACTGCTTAGTAGGGCATCCATGCTCTATAAGTGGCCTGAAAACCATGTCTCCTTAGGAACACGTAGTACTCCTTCTGGCAATTTTTTTCCCTAGCTCCCACCACGAGTAATTAGTGCTGTTAGTTTCAGCTCCCAGTATGCTAATTTGGCTCTATTTTGTCATGTGAGTGGCCCTGGGCTGGAGCAGACAGAAAGGGACTACCCACCTAACAGTAGAGAAAAAATTCCATCTCTACTGAAATCAGTGTGGCAGCTCTTATTAAAAAATACAAAATGTTGGAGTGAGTTGGTGGAGGTGGTGAAAGGTCCTCTTCAAACATCTCCTTCTCTGCATGAAGCTTGTGAAAGTTCCTATAAGTCTATACTTTATATATTTTAGGCAGAGATAGGCCAAACTCACGAGATTCTTCTCAATATTCACAAGGTTCATCCATCTGGTTGGTCTGGGGCCGAACTTGTTCAACATGAAGCAGAAGTTCTATTACTATATTACTGCTATTTGTTCAGACCCCAAAGTAAAAGTGGACACTGACACTCACCTTCCCTCACCTCTCCTGGGCTCCTGAACAGACCCCAGAGTATATAATGATTTGTGGGTGACGAATCTCTAAAATTTTGGGTCAAGCTGAAACCTTTATAACATTAGAGTCGAACCTACATCAATCTGAATCGGTTTGTGTATCTCTAATTTTTGGGTTTTATACCAAGTTCAATAACATTGCATTACCCGTTTAACCTTACATGGATGAAGGCTTTCACTGCAGAAGAGTAAAGTCTGTGTTACAAGAGATGGTGACTGCCTTCATAAAGCAGGTGGTATGGACATCACTTGGAATGCAACATGTTATTCCTCAGAAACTTCCCCCCGAGGTAAGTTCACAAAGGCATGACATCGCTCTATGCCACATCTCAATCCATTTCTTCTATGATTAAAATAAGGAGTCAGGTGACCATATAAGTTGTCTTGTTCCACCTGTGCCACTGAAGACAAGGTTAGCAGAGACTTCATTAAACTTCTTATGAGTATACATGCACTTTTTATAGTATCACTGTATGGTAATCCTCTTTAAAAAGTAATTCAGAAATGCAGAGAGTCGGTTAAAAGGACAAAGGGTTATGTGTGAATACATGTGCTAGGAATGTGGTATCCAGGATTAGTGCGAGCTGCAGGGGTCTACCCTTTGGTCATAAGGAAGGAAGTGTAAACCATCCCGGGTGTGGACTAGAAGAGGCAAGAAAGGGTCATTCAAGTTGTTAAACCTTCTTTGACTTTACACTATAATTTGTATTACATCTCAATATATATTTAGTACATTTAAGTAAAGGGAATTTGCCATTTTGTATTGACAATAGCTTTAATTAAAATTCACCTTTTGTTTGTTTTCAGCTCCAGTGTCTATTTATGTATCTCCATAGTTACAGACTACAATATAACCTTTTGTGTAGTCTGATCCTGCAGCTGGTTATATTTCATATATTAATGATGTAATGTGGATAGGAGTCTTCCAAATGTCCTATGACAGAAGAAGTCAGGGGAAAGGAAAGTTCAGGCACAGTAGATCAGTTTACAGGAAATCCTTTTTTCACCAAAAGGGGTAAGCCACTGTCAGAAATTCTCCTTTTCCTATTGAGAAAAGAAAGATAACTGTTGATGAAATACTCTCATACATTATGTCAGCATCATTCTACTCTTTACCCCCTGTTCTTGCTAACGTACAGATAGTAGAGTAAGAGGAGATGAAAGAGAATAACGCATTGTTTGCAGCCTGTAAACATGATGCCACCTAGGTCTGCATATGAGGTGTTGACCCAAAGCAGTAGAGGATTTAAAGGGTTTTCTAGTCACAAGAAGTTCAAAAAAGTTACCCGTTATTCACAAAATAGGTAGTAACTTGCTGATCGGTTGGAGTCTGATCACTGGGAATCTTATTGATCATGGGAACTGGGGTGTTTTGCACCTTAGTTTGAATAGAATGGCTGGTCAGAAGTCCATGCTTCAGTTTCAGCTATCTCAGATGGTCCCATTGAAAATTAGGCATTACAGCTGCCAAGACAACCTTCTGGTGTCTGGAGTATTGGGCATGGGTTTCATTCTAATTAATAAGACCCAAGAACAATGCCTACTGGTAGAGGTGGATGGACCTTATGAGATTCGTTTTGCAAATATTTACAAGGTTTGCCCACCAGTAATTTTGGATGGAACCAGGAACCAAAAGTTCTTTTACTATACTCCGTCATGACTTTAGTGCACCCCACATGATCTCTGAGACCCAATCATAGGCCACAGTGGTCCCCCAGGGCTCATATTAAGGCCACAGAAGAGTCATGAAGAGGACCAAAGATGACGCAGAGCAGTGGATAGTATGTATCAGGAAGGTGAGTATCAGTGTTAATTATACCCCCCCCCCCCCTTCTAGGCCTCTGCTTAATATACTCTGGGGTCTAAAGAGAACTTGGACAATAATAGTCATTTATGACTGGCAAATCCTAAAAATCTTGGGTTTGGCTGAACCTGACATTTTTGGAAAATTCGTAATGAACCCAACTCATTATGAGCTGGTTTGCTTTTCTCTACTTACTAGATGTCAGACAGTTTCTTTATCAACTGTACCGTTAAGTGATTCTTCATGCTTGCTACCAAATTGTGGGGGGAGAGTATACCCGGACAGTCCCTTTAAGGACAACATTGATGTTCTATAAAAGCAAGTACACTGCCAAAATTAGTGACTCTTACATGAGTGACTACTAGAGATGAGCAAATCGATTCTGCAGAAGTGGAATTCGATCCGAATTTCAGGAAATCTTCGATTATCCACGATTCCGGATTTCCTGATGCTTTGTGGTAACGAATATTTAGTAAGGACCTTTGTGACATCAGACGGTCACATGATATTCTCTAGTGATGTCATTGGGTAGGCGTGTCTTTGCTTGTTAGCAGATCCTTCCACATAAATAAAAGTTGTCCGTGCTGAATAGAGAGAGAAAGAGATAGACATGACCGCGGCATCCAAGGGCTTCCGCCATTTTGCCACCTACCCCGGCTCTCTGCAGCCCAGAAATAGCTGTTTATTCGCCACGAAGTAATTCAGATCGAAGCAAATTTTTTTGGAACTTCGAATCGAACTGCCGAATCGAACTTTTGAGAAATTCGCTCATCTCTAGTGACTACCATAAATTTATTGGACATCAACAGTATTTTTACTTTTGGTTTTGCATATGGACAACTCGGTTTATGAGTTGAGTTGCCGAATTTATCATTTTTAAGGAAACTATGACCTGAAAACTTGAGTTGCGAGACATGATATCATATATTGCACTATTTTGATCTATTTCACCAATTGCACTAAAATTCACTGGTTTCTAGAAAATCATGAGCAATTTAATGCTGATGCTCAGCAATGAGACTGACACCATAGACAGTTATAACCCTGAGGTGTTACAATCCATATTTTTTCTACACTTAGAACTCGAACTTTTGAACTTTCTCTACAATACAAAATACACAATAAGCGTGTGAGAACAATACAATTTCTCCACTAAATGCCTGGAATGTCATCAGCCGCCAGCCTTCACAGTTCAATGGTTATTGTGCATTTGGTCATACAAACTCATTTTAAGATCTTGACACCGGTGTAAACGAGCTATATCTGTCCACCGGGGCAACTCAATGACCCTGCGTTGTAAACAATAAGGATTGCAATTTTGGTAAATAATTAGGACAAAAATAAGACAAAGACTTGAAATAACAATCGAAAGATCACTTAGAAGATTTAGGACAAAGTGGACATAGACCTGGACACAATTTTTTTTAGACTATTCGTTTCATGCTCTCTAAGAAATCAATATGATCATCTGATACTTACTGATATAAGACATAGATACAGACGAAGGGGATCTTTAGTTATTTTTATGAGAGTTTTTATGGCCTGGCCACTAAAATTTAAACCAGGCTCCAAAATTTCAATTATTTACTTATTTATTTAGTTATTTATTTAAGTTTAAAGTGTATAAAGCTTTTTTTTTTTTTTTTTTTTAGAAAAAAACTTAATTAATACAGTGGTATACAAAAGGAGTAAAACTATTTCTTACCATTATGTGATTTACATTCTGCATTTTTTAGTATTTTTCCCTCTGTAGACCCTACCTCTGATTTTCAGTTGTCTCGGAGCTGGTTGGTGTAGATTTGCCATGATGTCTCCCAAACACTGCACACAGAAAGTAGAGGGGAATATCCTCACCTTACTCTCTCTCTAGCTCTCACTCAGAAGCATGGATCATATAGAACATTATTAAGAAGTACTAACTGTTATTTATGTGAATAAAGCACTTGGGCTGAGATAGAAACTTACTATATAGTTCTAGCAGCCTCTGCCTGTGCCTTTGTCTCTCCTCTCTTACTCATTTTTTTTTTTACTTACAAAATCAGCACTAAATGTTTTTATTTCTTGTACTATATAGACCAGGGGTCCCCAACCACCGGGACCGGGCCGTTGGGGGTCTTCTGCTGGTCCGTGGAGTGGCGGGCTGGCCTCGGTAAACGAGGCTCCTGGCACATTTATGTGGGGCGGGTCGGCGATCTGGCCACAGTCTTGTTGCTTTTAGCCTAACTAATGGTCCTAAAGCTCTGTACACCAAGGTCCCGCCAGCACGCCCCAGTCTACAGTGCTGTTTAGTGTATAACCCTGCCCCCACATATTACTACCTTCTGCTCAATCCACTCCTGGCTTTATCTAAAAAAAAAAAAAAAAACACAGCAAAATCTGCAACAAAAAAAACTGCGTTTGCACAAAGTTGGGCCTCAGTCTTAGGGTCTTGCATCTACTGCATTTTCTTATGTGTCAAGAAGACCTTAGTCTTCCTAAGGGTGACTGTTACTTCTGCATCCCCTATAGCTTCACCCCTTGTCTCCACTGCTTTGGGGCCTTCAATTTCCAATTCCATTTTGGATTCTACAGCAACTCCCAATAACAAGACATCAAAGTGTACCTCAGAAATTGCAGGTGTTCATGTCTCCTTCCAAAATCTTAACTCTGATGTCAAGACACCCTTGCACCTTTTATTTTTGGCAGATAATGTTGATATTGGTGTCTTCTACTGACAATTATTTAATGTGTATGGCCAAACTAAGTTATTCATTCACAATATACCACACCCTTGCTAAGCCAAACAGGTCTACACCAACTTTAACTAGGTCATGAAGTGAAACCTCTTTGAGAAGACCACTCAAAATTACATGAAATAGTGGTCTTCTAGAAAGGTGGTCTTCTCAAAGTAGATGGCTAATATGGAAAACTGAAAAACCGTCACAAAAAATACGGTCTGGGTAAGGAAGTGTTCTTCTCAAAGAGGTGGTCTTTTGGAGAAGTTCCACTGTATTTCTTTCCCATTCCATTGTGTAGTTGGGACTGCCATCAAAACATCTCGGTCTTGTCTACATGCTTTTATATGGAGCTTTGGACAGAAGTGTATTAAGCTGGCCATACACTTGAGATAGATTTTGGGGAAAAGGGGATCAGTCATGTTGGAGTTTAGCATGGCTGATCTTTTTTTCACAATCGGGATACAATACTACAAGCAGTTCCTGGCTTACTTCCCTTTGTCAGTCCTCAGTTCTATTGTTCATATACATATAGATCTATATATATCTACAGTTTTTTATATATAAATTGTTTGATAATACATTTTTTTCTTTGTAACTAAGAAAAGTTCCATTTGCAGCGCCAGTGTTAGACACATTGAATAAATGCTGGTGTTACACAGTGTCTTGTCACACCTCACAACAGGCGTTAAAAGGTGGTCTAATTATACCTACAACAAGGTCAACCAGCTGGAGATTGTAACCTGGTTTTCAGAACACTGTCGATGACAATAAACCGAGAATTCCCCGCAGCAAGCAGCAAAACTACAATATACTTTATTGTATCTAATATCGAAATGATCATTTTTGTACCTCTTTTGTTACTTATTTTTATCACCTCTTCATAACTTCAGCACCGGGGCGATGATATAGACTGTAGAAAGTGAGATTATCTGTTAGTGTTTATTACTTTTTCTGCTGTATCGAGTAATCAAGACATAGTATTTTTTTTTTTTAATTAAGGGATTGCCAAATTTCTGAATTATCATTTTAGGTTATCCTAAGCATTATGATCTTGGGGTGTTCGCTGTTGGGGAGTATTTGTTTGCTAGAACTGTAGTTAAACAGTTATTTACCTGGAGGAAATATTTAGTGAGACTTCCTCTTCATTTACATACCATAACATAAATACACATTGTTATATGAGATATTCATGCATTGTTTAAACAAACATACATAAATAAATACATTACACACATATATACATAAACATATTACACACATATATATACTGTATATACACCATTCATATACAGTACACACAAACACATTACACACACACACACACATATATATATATATATATATATATATATATATACACCATTCATATACAGTACATATAAACACTTTACACACATATATACATAAACACATTACACACATATATACATACACCATTCATATACAGTACACCCAAGCACATTACACACATATATACATAAACACATTACACATATATATATAAATATATATATATATATATATATATATATGTATATATACACACCATTCATATACAGTACACACAAACACATTACACACACATATATACATACACCATTCATATACAGTACACACAAACACATTACACACATATACTGTATATATACACTATTTATACACAGTACACACAAACACATTACACACATATACATATACATACACCATTCATATACAGTACACACAAACACATTACACACATATATACATACACCATTCATATACAGTACACACAAACAAACATATATACATAAAAACATTACACGCATATACTGTATATATACACCATTCATATACAGTACACACAACCACATTACACACATATATACATACACAATTCATACACATTACATACACATTCACATATTGTACGTTGCCCACATAATACACATTACATACTGTACAGTCATGGCCAAAAGTTTTGAGAATGATACAAATATAAATTTTTACAAAGTCTACTGCTTCAGTTTTTCTAATGGCAATTTGCATATACTTCAGAATGTTATAAAGAGTGATCAGCTTAACAGCAATTACTTGCAAAGTCAATATTTGCCTAGAAAATGAAATTTATCCCCCAAAACACATTTCAACATCATTGCAGCCCTGCCTTAAAAGGACCACCTAACATCGTTTCAGTGATTGCTCCATTAACACAGGTGTGGGTGTTGATGAGGACAGGGCTGGAGATCAATCTGTCGTGATTAAGTAAGAATGACATCACTGGACACTTTAAAAGGAGGCTGGTGCTTGCCATCATTGTTTCTCTTCTGTTAACCATGGTTATCTCTAAAGAAACACGTGCAGTCATCATTGCACTGCACAAAGATGGCCTAACTGGGAAGAGTATTGCAGCTAGAAAGATTGCACCTCAGTCAACAATCTATCGCATCATCAAGAACTTCAAGGAGAGAGGTTCCATTGGTGCCAAAAAGGCTTCAGGGCGACCAAGAAAGACCAGCAAGCGGCAGGACCGTCTCTTAAAAGTGTTTCAGCTGCGGGATCGGGCTACCAGCAGTGCAGAGCTTGCTGAGGAATGGCAGCAGGCAGGTGTGAGTGCATCTGCACGCACTGTGAGGCGGAGACTCTTGGAGCAAGGCCTGGTCTCAAGGAGGGCAGCAAAGAAGCCACTTCTCTCCAGAAAAAACATCAGGGACAGACTGATATTCTGCAAAAGGTACAGGGAGTGGACTGCTGAGGACTGGGGTAAAGTCATTTTCTCTGATGAATCCCCTTTTCCATTGTTTGGAACATCTGGAAAACAGCTTATTCGGAGAAGAAGAGGTGAGCGCTACCACCAGTCTTGTCTCATGCCAACTGTAAAGCATCCTGAAACCATTCATGTGTGGGGTTGCTTCTCAGCCAAGGGAATCGGCTCGCTCACAGTCTTGCCTAAAAACACAGCCATGAATAAAGAATGGTACCAGAATGTCCTCCAAGAGCAACTTCTCCCAACCGTCCAAGAGCAGTTTGGCGCTCAACAATGCCTTTCCAGCATGATGGAGCACCTTGCCATAAAGCAAAGGTGATAACTAAATGGCTCAGGGAACAAAACATAGAGATTTTGGGTCCATGGCCTGGAAACTCCCCAGATCTTAATCCCATTGAGAACTTGTGGTCAATCATCAAGAGACGGGTGGACAAACAAAAACCAACAAATTCAGACAAAATGAAAGCATTGATTCTGCAAGAATGGCCTGCTATCAGTCAGGATTTGGTCCAGAAGTTGATTGAGAGCATGCCAGGGAGAATTGCAGAGGTCCTGAAGAAGAAGGGTCAACACTGCAAATATTGACTTGCTGCATTAACTCATTCTAACTGTCAATATAAGCTTCTGTTACTCATAATATGAATGCAATTCTATTTCTGTATGTGATAAAAACATCTGACAAACACACATAAAAACCAGAGGGCAGCAGATCATGTGAAAATAGAATATTTGTGTCATTCTCAAAACTTTTGGCCATGACTGTATATATTTAAATTACTGTGCAAATACATCTGTATATCATATATATACATATTACATATACATACACATTGTACACATAAAGATTAAATGCACATTATTACACACATATCCATACACACATACACCATTCATACACAATACACACAACCACATTACACACATATATACATACGCCAATCATACACAGTAAACACACATACACATATTGTATATACAGATTGCTCACTTACACATTGTACAGTAATGTAAATATTTGTGTAAACACATTTATATATCTTGTGTATACATATTACATAGACATACACGTTGTACAGATAAAGATTAAAGGCACATTATTGAATACATATCCATAGACGTTACACACATATACTTACATAGTAGACAAATATATAGCTAGGTCAGGCTCACCTGAATGTAGCACCTTTTTCCCAGTTAAAATTCCTGCCTCCATTGCCATAATTTTCAAATATGCAAATGAGCAATTTGGAGCACGGAGGGTGGTTCCTAACTGCTACCCTCCGCACTGCTCTAATACGCCCTCCTTTCTCCCTTCCCTTCTTTAGCTGGGAGGGTTAGGCAGTTATCCTGAAATCTTGTCTTCTCTGTGTTTTGGTGTTCGCGCTGACGTATTAGAGCTATGAGGGACATGGCATAGACATTGGGTCTGTTTATTCATCAAGACAGACACATATAGAGCAGGTCCATTTATTTAAGTTACTCATTCGCTCTCATTGTTTTTAAATTGGCCACATGACGGACGTTAAAAAAAAGCGTCGTCACATGGCCATTCACTGTCATGTGAATAAGATCTTAGTTTTAAGGACAATGAATGAGAAGGTAAAACATCTACCCACACGATCAATCTTTTACCTCCTCGGTGCTGAGAACCTGCAGTAATATTACTATACATATGTCAGAGATCTCAGCAGCATCTTTCAGAATCGGCACTTTTAGATACTTTACTTTTAGCGCTACTTTGCGGCTGGACTCACACTGCGGAGTCCTGCTGGATTTCTACCATCCTGGGCCACAAGAATCTCTTCTAACATCATGAGTGACTGAAGACTGAGATCCTGCGCACCCAGGGGGCTTATGTAGAGCTCGCAATCAAGCTGCTCAATGTGACGTTTTATTATCTTGATGCGCTCGGGGGATGTGCAGTGTTTTCTGTATTTACAGCCCTGATGGAAAATCACTCTTAATTGTTTGTCGCTCTTCAGCATAGAATAAATCCAACCAGGGGCATCACTAGAGGCTTATGGGACCTGGTGCAAAACCTCAGCTTGGGCCCCCTGCACCACCTCTCCTCAGAACCATCATCCATATATATTAGCAGAATTTACATTTCCCTTTCCTTCTCTATCTAGCCCAGACCGCCATGATGACTTGTTCACAACATGTCCATACACACATGTTCCCATCTCATCAGTGCCCCCCACATAGTATTCATGCGCCCTTCTGTGGTACTGTCTCCCCCCACATAATCCTTCCTTGACTATATATCGCTGACCAACTGTTATTTCTGCAATGAAGAGGTTAATGTTCTCCTTTCTGACAGTGGAAGGCTGTGTATCATAAATCTTCTCACTCCTGTGTACCAGAGGACAGGGGTAGTAAATTTGTGATGCCAGTCATAAAAGGAAATCAGAAAAGAGATCAAATAAGTTTAATAAGCCCTTCTGGGGGCCCCCTGGCTTCCAGACCCATTCACACTACTACAACCCCTATGGTTATATCAGGGAACCCAACGGCAACATCCAACTACGTTTTACTGAATGTAACACCTCTGCTACATGGTATACAGTCTTTTAGTCAACTTTTTCTTTGCTTATAGTAAATTTTAAGAATTTTTTTTATTTTATTTTTGCCATTGCTACACAGAGACTGTTATAGTTTAGGTTTTACTGACTCTGACTAGACATGGGCTCACATAAGCCAAGACTGGCTGTATACCTTAGATGACCGAATGCTTGCTTGGTAATCACCTTTCTCCCCTGACACTCTATGGACATGAACACTTGACTTGGCTGAGATTATATATGTTCTAAATAGGGGGAGAAGAGAAAACTGCAGCAAGACACCAATGGTGGTAGCCTATTAAATATGGGGCATGTTGAGACTCAAGATACTGACCCTTCTCTCCCTTGTGATCGGCTGTTAGGGGGAGTCAGAAGAAGCCGACATACACAAGAGATAGGTGGTCAGTCCTGCTGAAATCGACATGTTTGGTTGATACAATGTGTAGCCTAAAGGGTTATTCTCATCGTGAACAATCATGGCCGAGAAAGGAATAGCTAGCTGCAAATCCCGATCACCAGGACTGGAGTTATCTCTACATAGGACCTTTCTCTATGACTTTGCATTAGAAAGGTCCTATGTTGTTGCTTTTTAGAATAAATCCATCTATTTTTTAACTGAAACTTTTGGAGTGCTGCCTTTTTTGGTATAGATAGATAGATAGATATGAGATAGATAGATAGATAGATAGATAGATAGATAGATAGATAGATAGATAGATACAGTCATATGAAAAAGTTTGGGCACCCCTATTAATCTTAATCATTTTTAGTTCTAAATATTTGGGTGTTTGCAACAGCCATTTCAATTTGATATATCTAATAACTGATGGACACAGTAATATTTCAGGATTGAAATGAGGTTTATTGTACTAACAGAAAATGTGCAATATGCATTAAACCAAAATTTGACCGGTGCAAAAATTTGGGTACCCTTATCATTTTATTGATTTGAATACTCCTAACTACTTTTTACTGACTTACTGAAGCACAAAATTGGTTTTGTAACCTCACTGAGCTTTGAACTTCATAGCCAGGTGTATCCAATCATGAGAAAAGGTATTTAAGGTGGCCAATTGCAAGTTGTTCTCCTATTTGAATCTCCTCTGAAGAGTGGCATCATGGGCTCCTCAAAACAATTCTCAAACGATCTGAAAACAAAGATTGTTCAACATAGTTGTTCAGGGGAAGGATACAAAAAGTTGTCTCAGAGATTTAACCTGTCAGTTTCCACTGTGAGGAACATAGTAAGGAAATGGAAGACCACAGGGACAGTTCTTGAAAGAAAAATATCAGAAAGGCAGAGAAGAAGAATGGTGAGAACAGTCAAGGACAATCCACAGACCACCTCCAAAGAGCTGCAGCATCATCTTGCTGCAGATGGTGTCACTGTGCATCGGTCAACAATACAGCACACTTTGCACAAGGAGAAGCTGTATGGGAGAGTGATGCGAAAGAAGCCGTTTCTGAAAGCACGCCACAAACAGAGTCGCCTGAGGTATGCAAAAGCACATTTGGACAAGCCAGCTTCATTTTGGAAGAAGGTCCTGTGGACTGATGAAACAAAGATTGAGTTGTTTGGTCATACAAAAAGGCGTTATGCATGTCGTCAAAAAAACACAGCATTCCAAGAAAAACACTTGCTACCCATTGTAAAATTTGGTGGAGGTTCCATCATGCTTTGGGGCTGTGTGGCCAATGCCGGCACCGGGAATCTTGTTAAAGTTGAGGGTCGCATGGATTCAACTCAGTATCAGCAGATTCTTGAGAATAATGTACAAGAATCAGTGACAAATTTGAAGTTACGCCAGGGATGGATATTTCAGCAAGACAATGATCCAAAACACAGCTCCAAATCTACTCAGGCATTCATGCAGAGGAACAATTACAATGTACTGGAATGGCCATCCCAGTCCCCAGACCTGAATATCATTGCACATCTGTGGGATAATTTGAAGCGGGCTGTCCATGCTCGGCGACCATCAAACTTAACTGAACTGGAATTTGTTTTGTAAAGAGGAATGGTCAAAAATACCTTCATCCAGGATCCAGGAACTGATTAAAAGCTACAGGAAGCGACTAGAGGCTGTTATTTTTGCAAAAGGAGGATCTACTAAATATTAATGTCACTTTTCTGTTGAGGTGCCCATACTTTTGCACCGGTCAAATTTTGGTTTAATGCATATTGCACATTTTCTGTTAGTACAATAAACCTCATTTCAATCCTGAAATATTACTGTGTCCATCAGTTATTAGATATATCAAATTGAAATGGCTGTTGCAAACACCCAAATATTTAGAACTAAAAATGATTAAGATTAATAGGGGTGCCCAAACTTTTTCATATGACTGTAGATAGATAGATAGTGAACAATCTAGGTTATTCTCTCAGGCTGGTGTCCTGCTCAAATGTTTTATCTGTCTATTACATAGATATAAGATAGCTGAACCAAAAATTGCATGTATAAATTAAGTCCTAGAAGATAAGTACATAAATATCTGCCCCCCCCCCCCCCCTGTTAACACTCTTTGTACAATCACAATATAATATTTACTGCAAAAGAACATTCCAATATGTAGTTACAAATTCTCCCTTTAAAAGAAAAACTGCAGACGCATGGCATATTTAATTTTATAATCGCTTAAGTTTCTAATCCGTATTAAATTAATTGTGACCAAGGTAGTACACAGGACTGTTGAGAAAGATCAAGGTAATTGATGTGATTTCTATTAAACCTTACGCTGAACTTTGACCATAGGAATGATATTATTCATTTTTCATTTAGAAAATGATCTGGATTTCTCCCCGGCATTGGGTCAGATCTTTCGCAGCCATCTGGAGTTAATGCTTTGAGGAGAAGACTTTGTACGCTCTTTTCTTTGTTCTTTTCTTTTATAATGTGAGAATACTGACTTTTGGACAACTTCTTTTTCCTCACGCTTACATTATAAGGACCCATCGCTCTCTATTACAGTAACTAGTAGACCAAGTACAGTAAAAGCTCCTCTGAAGCCCAATATTTTAATACCACCCCTTTATCTAGACCAGAATTCTTTAACAGTTTTTCAGTTTCATTATATACTACACAATCTGACCACCGCCTTTGAGAGGACCTCTTCTCCAGCCATTGACCACCCTATTCATGAGTATCTGCTGGCGAGTAGGACCATGTGATGCAAAAATGTGGAATGTAAGAAATTAAAGGAGAACTCAAAAATTGCCAATTAGATAAAACCTTGTGCTCACCATGTGGTAACAATGTAGATAGTAATCCTAGTAGATAATGACTATTAAGGTGGCCATATATATTTTATTGGTCTAATATAGAAGATTTCAATCCTGATGGTAATGACTTAGGTAAAATAAGTTTGGCTTAGCTGACCAGAGACAGACCGTCATCATCTAGAAAGAAGTTGGCCAGTCCTTTACCGTGTCTGCTGCAGTTGGTTGTTAGTTATATAAACTTTCCGTGAAAAATTGTGATTTTTTTTTCCCGTATCAATGAATATTGATTTAACATCCTGAGCTTTCCACTGTGTGAAGTGAACACCCCCTAACAATTGTTCAGTAGATGAGTGTTCGCTCAATGGCTGTTCAACATTTAACTTACTTCTATGTATTGTGTATCGCTGGCCATGTCTAGTCCTTGTCCATTAAAGTCTTATTGTGCTGGTAAATAATGTCAATTTGACAACAAGACCGTGCCCAAGGTGGGAAAGATTTACAAAAGCTACCACCAAAAATTTGGAGTGAAACTGTGTTGACTGAAATGTTGACCCAATTGATAAAGTAGTAAACTGTGATGTATTCTATAAATTCCTTTAAGAAGATAAAACAGAGTATTAAAAGAGTTTTACGGAAAACCCACTGGTAGCCCGAGAAGGTGCCAAATAAAAAAGAAAGCATACCCACCTAGCCCTGCCCTGTTCTGGTGACACATTTCTATTCACTCGGCTGCCGGTCCTGGCCAGAACCAGAAGTGGTGAGACTCCTATGACTACTGCAGCCTATGTCATGGGTCTTGCATATGTGACCACTGAAGCCAATGATTGGCTGTAGTGGCCCCTGGAGCCTCACCACTTTAGGTCTGGCTGGGACTTCAGTGGAGGGGACAGAGGATGGGCCACCAGAACAGAGTGCTACTAGATTCACACTTGCATTGGGGTTTACATTCTTCGGGTCCGCTTGGGGACCTGAAAAACGGAAACCCAATCTGCTTAAAAAGCAGGACAACATAGACTATAATGAGGTCCACTGGGTTTCCGAATGGTCACCAAACGTTCACCGAGCGCAGATGTGAACCTAGTCTGTCAGAGGTAGATGGGTATAGGTTTCAAACAACAAAGCTGCCTTTAACACCATTACCACAGAGCTGATTCCACTCCATGTACTGCTGAAGAGGTACCAACAGATTGTGTGTCCAGAGAGATATTGTCCACCTCTAGGAGTAATACTTTTAAGCCAGAATGTCCCTGTACTTACAGAGTCCGAGACAGCATAGCAGAATATGCCGTGTGAATGCTTCTATATAAAATTGGGGGCATATGGATTCACAGTAGGGGCACAGTGTCCCCACACAAAAAGGAGCCATTATACATTAGCCCTCGTTGTTGTGTGAATTGTAAAAGCTTTGAGTCCCACCACAACTCATGAACCTGCTGTAAGCATCTCTGTAAGTAATATCCCTATGAATATTTCATTCCAGCTCTCGCTACTATAAAACATTTCAGTAGTTCTGCTCAAATATAGATGGCCAATTACCCAAGAAAGCCGTACAATAGTCTAATTTCATCCCACTTTGGTTTCATTATCTTTGCTCATAAACCTGAAGATGTGACAGACGGAGAACCGTAAGATTGTTTTGAAAGTAGAAGTAACGTTTCAACCAGAAAAGTTTCTCATTTATTCTCTTGGCTATAATATTCAGATATGTTCTGTAGTTTACTCATTTCCTTTCCATTAAAGGTTTGTTTTCCCTGTAACAGTCAGTAGGATATTGCATTCCCTACAAGGCAGGGTAAGTATACTCTAGGTTTAGTTAAAGGGGATGTTTCACGGCAAACTTTCTATATGCCCTATAGGTTTACATGGACGCCCCAGTCAGGTCTGCCCTATGAGCAATCCCCCATCAGTCTTCTCTCATATCTCATAGATTGTAAGCTCTTGCGAGCAGGGCCCTCAGTCCCAGTGTGTGAATTGACTATTTCTTTGTAATGTATCTTTTTTGTCAGTACTTGAACCCTAAAAGTTGTACAGTGCTGCGGAATATGTTGGCACTATATAAATAAAATGTATTATTATTATTATTATCACGGATGTCAATTTATTTGCAGCCGCTGTTGGGGTAACGTATGAGTGACAGCAACATCCTCAACATTAAACCCTTGAGTTCACAATAAATGCATAATTACATTTTTTTAAACCTTTCTATTGCCATTCCTTGAATTCTCAGTCGCCTCTTCATTTCTGTGTAAAAAGACAGGAGTGGAAAAAATGCTGCAAAGTAAGAATGCTTGCAGAAATAGAAGGGTTAATAGTTTATTTTTGCCAATTAACAAAATGCAGTGAATTAAGAAAAGAGAAATCCAAATTCCATAAATATTCGGTCTGACCTTTTCCCTTTGGAGGAGGAGTCCTGGAAGTGATGATCCGGCCCCCACAGATATAGCCCTGATCTCATCATCATCCAGTCTGTCTGGGATGACATGAAGAGACAGAGTGAAGAAATCAGGCGATACCTTTTAGAGGCTAACTGAGTATATTTGATAGTAAGCTTTCGAGAGTCTAGCTCTCTTCTTCAGACATACAAGAAACTGAAAATTCACACACTCTTTGTACACACAAGACCTGGATCTTCAAAGGGTCTCAGAATCTTTAAAGAAAATCAAAATGCAATATAAGTAGAGAAGTTATTTGCAACAGGTCAGGAAATAAACAATCTTGAAACTTGTGGGGCGTGACGGAGGGATCAGTAATTCTTGCTGTTATCTGTTTGCAATCAGGTGGTGATTTGTGACCCTCACAGGTCATACATAGTGTGACATGAAGCTGGCATGAATATTAAGTCCAAATTGCAGAGTTTGAAATTTTTACATTAACTTATATTCCCATTCCTTTCTCTCCCTCTGCATCTTAAAATGTCCCATTAAAACCACAACCCGCAGATCTTCAATAGAGTGGTCTTCTCCGGAGAAACGTGCGCCTGATTTCTTCACTCTTCCACTACTACTCTATGGCTAACACGGTACGACATTATACTATGAAGAGACAGAAGGATTGGAGCAAGCCTACATCCACAAAGGATCTGTGCTTAGGTCTCCAAGATGGCGGCGGGAACAACCTCCCTGCCCAGTTCTGCCAAAACTGTCTGCAAGTACCGAGAAGAACTGATGGAAGGCAAAGGGCAAAGGTCAAAAATAAACTACTAACTCTTCTATTTCTGAAAGTATTCTTACTGTGCAGCATTTTTTCCACAAGATTTTGCGCAGTACTGTATATTACTGGAGAGGGTCCTTAATAAATCGGTCCTTATATCTGGCCTTAAAAATTTCTAAAAGATACATATTCTTCTTGTTTATGGCCCAATGACCAGACAAGTTTCCAGTCGTGGAAATTCTTGAGTCCCGACAGTGAATAAGATTTAGTTATGGTTAGAAAGTGAGGTGCAATGTATTCATTAACTTCCCATCTGACTCCATTAATGTGAAGGACTCGCTGCTCCAATGCTTGATGGGAAGGCTGGTGATTTTAATCTGCTAAAGGCTGCATAGTCTGCCTAAAGGGCTCTTACAAGTCTTCAGCGGAGCAGACACAATACTCACTGAAATAATGAATGCTTCTTATGCCATTCATTTTCCAAAGGTCAACAAGAAAATAGAATATATCCTTTTGTTACCTTCTTAGAACAAGTCAGAAACATATGTACTAAAGTCTAGCTTGTCTTTGTTTGCAAACATAATGTTTGCATTGGTAGCAATGGAAAACATAGCGTAGATTGATACGGAAAAATATGTAGTTTTTGTTCATGTAAATACATCTACAAGACATAAACAAATTGGAATGTTTCAATGCACTTCCCTTCACTTTCTATGTCCTGTCAATCACAGATATCCCTGACAATGTATAAAGCCACCGGATTGTAACTTTGGCATACAAGATCCGAATGTACAAATGTGTTCGGAAAAGTTTCTTGAACTTGGCTGAACTGAAGATGTCTCTGAATATATAATGCAGGTTTTGTTACTTTACTTACTATTCAATGTGTATTAATACATAAGTTACAGCAAATTACTAAGGGGAACTGAAGTCAGATGAAGAATAGAGAAAGTCTGGAGGGAAAGTATTTTCTGCTTGAACTTATCTTTTGTATGTAGGAAACAATACATGGAGCCTATATGTTGGCATATGGAAGCACTGCAACTCCATAATATTAAGTTAAATTGAATCTCATGGACCCAATGCAAAATCTGTAAATGTGGCCCACACCTAACTTGTGCCATTTAAACCCTTCCCGCCGGAGGAATTTTTCGATTTTCGTTTTTGACTCTCCCCCTTCCAAACCCCACAACTTTTTTATTTTTCCATTCTCAGAGCCATATAAGGTCTTAATGTTTGCGGGACAAATTTTTCTTCATGATGCTGCCATTTATTATTCTGTACAATGTACTGGGAAGCTGGAAAAAAATTCAGAATGGGGTGGATTTGAAGAAAAAAGTGCATTTGTGCGACTTTCTTATGGGCTTCGTTTTTACAGCGTTCACTCTGCAGCTAAAATGACGTGTCACCTGTATTCTATGTTTCTGTACGATTCTGGGGATTCCAAATTTATTTGGTTTTATTTACATTTTAACCCCTTTCAAAAATATAAAACTGTGCAAAATAAATTTTTTCTAAAAGTCACCATATTCTGACACCCGTAACTTTTTTACACTTCCGTGGATGGGGATGCATAGGGCGTCTTTTTTTGCGGGGCCAGGTGTACTTTTTAGTTATACCATTTTGGGGAATTGCTCTTGCTTTGATCACGGCGGTTTTGCACTTTAGATTTTTTTTTTTCCCACTACGGAATTTACCATACGGGAAAAATATTTTTATAGATTTGTAGACCGGGCGTTATTGGACACAAAGATACCTAATGTGTATGTGTTTCACAGTATTTAAGTACTTTTATATGTGTTCTAGGGAAAGGGGGTGATTTAAATTTTTAATATTATTTATGTGTCTTTTCCAGCAGCCTCCTCCTCCCACTCTCCTCTCCATTGACTTCTATGTTATAAGATATATTGGAAAGTTTCATATATACAACTACACTGTTTACTTATAGGAGGTTGTTTTATAACCAGAGGTATTCTTTACCCCCACAACAAAGAGTAGACGTTGCTGCCAGATAATCTCAAAGTCAGAATCCTCAGAATTGTCACAAATTTGCAGCTGTAGAGTTGTGTAGTCAGGAACATAACCGTTAGTTAGAGTCAGGAAAGAAACAACAGGTTCCTAACAGAAATTCCAAAGAACAAGGTAGGCTCAAGGTCAGTAACAAGGTTAAAATTTGGTGTGAGCCGTAGCAATGCAAAATAAGAGAAACCAGCTAGGACATGGCCCCATCACATTGGCCATTGGGTTTGACATCATCTTTTGGTGTCACTTGCTATGGCTAAAGGACACCACAGTGTAGAACAATGAGAAACACTGTGGTCTGAACCATTATACATTTTACTCTAATGGTGGCTAAACTCTCCAGGACTGGCTTCACAAACCCCACAGTATTACATGCTGCTTTACAAATGAATAGCCAACTGTGTGTCACATGGTGAGCGCATACCAATGTTGGTGGTTGTCTATCTGTGTAATAGACACCAATATGACATTGTTGCGCACATAGATAATACAATATATTCCCTTTATTCACACATGTTCATTTACAAATTGTTTTTCAATTTTTTTTTTTCCAATTTTTCTTAGGTTTTTTTTTTTGTTAGAAATCTAGATTGTTACTCCAGTAAAATCATTCTAAGAAAATAGTAATTTATATTCCTTGTAGGAATTACAGGATTTGAGGACAGTTTTATCCCAAGACTTCTGCTGCCAATGCTTTTTCATCATGATCGTCTTTCATGTTCCATAGATGCCGCAGATCAAGTCGTGATCCTGAGTTTCCCTTCAACATCACTTACAGTCCTTGGAACATGGTTCATGTTGACATTTTGACTAATCCCCGTGCTGATCTCTACAGTGAGGTAACATACATGCTCAGACCGGCTTAAAGAGCCAAGGAATCAGGACAGTCTGATACCAGACTGTAAGTGGCTGGTGCTCAGTATAGAGACATATAGACATATGCTATAGATACACATCACCTAAGCCATATTTATCTGCACCGTTGTTTATTTCACTCTTCTCTTTTAAAATAGTCAAATTTTAAAAATATATTTCCAGTTTAAAAATGTAAAAATAATCAAAAATTTATGTAAAAATATTAGTCATGTCTTAAAGAGGACATTTCACCATCTCCACCAATTCCCACTAAATGCATGTTTCAGTAGGTGCCGCTCCACTGATTCCAGTGCAGTTGGAGTTTTTTCTCACCATCCCCGAGTAATCACTTCTGTTACTTTCAGCACAATCATACTCTCTACTGTCAAGTGGGTGGTTCTTAGATGGAGCAGACACACAAGGACTGCCCACCTGACATCAGAGAGCATAATTGTACTGCTACGAACAGAAATGATTGCTTGGGAATAGTAAAGTCTACTGGGACAGAATCAGAAGAGCGGTGCCTATTGAAGGATGCAAAGAGTTGGAGTTGGTGAAGGTGGTGAAAGATCCTTTGTAACAATACAGTATAAGGGCTTGAAATTTATAATATATTATATGATCAAACTCATTACCGATTTCTCATCATAGGGACCACCCATCCAGGAGGGGGAGCTACAAATTATTTACATATTGTTGTGTTCATTTTGTATAATGTCAACATTGCAGGCTATAGCCCATAAAAACCTGATGGGTGGAGGGCCAACAGTCAACCCCTGGACTGATCAGCTGGATGAATCCGCTTCCAGAGCCCGACCTATACAGAGAAAACTTCATCCCCCATATAGCATCTCGGCACCAACGCTGCAGCTCAGCTCTCACTGACTTCAAATGCAGTAATGGTGCCCAACAACTATACAGGAGACAGATCTTTCTGCTTCCAGCCTTGTACAGTATTGTGTATAGCATGGGCTCCTGAAATGGCTACATACAGCGAATGTCAGCCCCCCACTGATCCTAATGACAGTCCATAAAAACCTTCAGCCAGGACAATCCCTTTAATATGGGCAAACGGGGAATTATGAGAAATATTGAACATATTTTCAAAAATATTCTTTATACATAGCCAGAAATATACAACATAAGTCAATACGAGAACTAAGCAGCGCTAATCACATGAAATAAAATTTATTACATCTGACAATACTTCAGAAAACAAACAAACAAAAAAACACAGTCATTGCGGCACGAAAGCTCTTCCCAGCTGCCAACATTACAAATGATAGGTGAAGTTCTTTTCTACTGATTAACAAGTGTTGTCTAAGGATCAATCCAGATGATGATCCAGTTTTTACGCCATTTAACTCTGGTACTTTCAATCAATGGTCTCTGTGACATCCACAAACTACAATATCAGGCCAATTGTCTGACAGTGCTTCAATTATAGTAGTATAATGTTGTACCGTGTTAGCCATTGAAAGTAGTGGAAGAGTGAAGAAATCAGGCGATACCTTTTAGAGGCTAACTGAGTATATTTATAAGTAAGCTGTCAGGAGTACTCGCTCCCTTCATCAGACATGGTGTGATACAAGAACTGAAAATTAACAGATTTTTATACACATGGTTTTCAAAGCATTTTAGAGTCCTTAAAAAAAATTGCAATCTAAGTAGAGAAGTTATTTACAACAGGTCAAAAAAACAGTCTGGAAACTTGTGGTGCGTGACGGAGGGATCAGTAATTCTTGCTGTTATCTGTTTGCTATCAGGAGGTGATTTGTGACCCTCACAGGTCACACATAGTGTGATTTGAAGCTGGCATGAATATTGAGTTCAGTTCATGGTTCATGCATAGTGTGACATGAAGCTGGCATGAATATTAAGTCCAAATTGCAGAGTTTGAAATTTTTGCATAAATTTGTACTCCATTTCTTTTCTTTTCTCCTGTGTCTTAAAATGTCCCATTAAAACCACAACCCGCAAATCTTCAATAGAGTGGTTTTCTCCGGAGAAATGTGCGGCCACTGGGAGATCGGTTCTGCTGTTATTAATGGTGGATCTGTGTGAGTTCATTCGTTGACTGAGTCTCTGCCCTGTTTCCCCCACATAGAGGCCTGTGGTGGGACATTGCACACACATTATGAGGTACACCACATTGGAAGACCTGCAGGAGAATGTCCCCCTAATTCTGTGCACCTGTTGTGACTGTGGGATAGGTACACTGTCAGCGGTGTGGATGTGCTTGCAGGTCATGCACCTTTTATGTAGGCAAGGTGAGGTGCCATTTTCAGTTGGGGCCTTCAGGGCACTCCGGACGATAATGCGCCTCAGGTTTGGTGGTTGTCGAAAGGAGAGGAGAGGGGGGACTGGAAATATGTCCTTGAGTCTGTTGTCCCTATGTAGCACAGGTTGGAGCTCCTTGGCAATCCTTTGTAGGATCTCCAGCTGTGGGTTGTAGGTGACTACTAGGGGCACTCGGGCTTCTTTCTGGGTCTCTCTATATGTGAGCAGACTGTCTCTGTTAATGGCTGCTGCTTTGTTTAATTGGTTGTCTGTCACTTTTGGTTTGTATCCCAATCTGAGAAATTTCATCCTCAGATCCAGGAGGTGCTTGTCCAGGTCTGTTTTGTCGGAGCAAATACGATTGTATCGTATAGCCTGGCTGTAGATTATAGATTGTCTTGTGTGCTTGGGGTGGAAGCTGTCGTTTCTCAGGTAGGCCGTTCTGTCTGTGGGTTTGTGGTATATTGATGTGAGTAGCCGGTGGTCTTTAATGTATATTGTGGTATCCAGAAAGTGAATTTCACTCCCTGAATAGCTAAGTTTAAGGTTGATGGTCGGGTGAAAGTCATTGAAGTCATTATGGAATTGAAGTAGGGCCTCCTCACCTGCAGTCCAGATGACAAGGATATCATCGATATAACGAAGGTAAATCATAGGTTTGGTGGTGCATGTTGATAAATATGTTCCTTCCATTCTTCAATTCAATTATCCTTCATCCTTCAATTATCGCAGTGTGTGATGCTAGAATACAAGCTGACAATAGGAATCTATAGATATGAAACTATCATAAACATTGGGGCCAGTAATGAAGGCTTTAAGTAGATAAACTGATGTACATTCTGTCCTATTGCATATATATATAGTCCTAGTAATTTATACAAAATAAGGTTTAAATAAGATTTCATTTTATTTCCTTTTATGGTAGGTTTTTTGGATATGCCACAAATGTCTGATCAATGAAGGTCATGCTGCTGGGTCCATCAAAGATCAGGAAAATAAGGGGTGTCCTGTGCCCCATTTCCAGAGGAATAGTGGCTGAGTATGCATGGTCACTCCATATTATATCAGAAAGAAGAGTGAGCATCCAAAGCCAACAGTTCGCTGAATCCAGCGCATTGTCGGCTTTCTAGTGGTATATAAAACTGCACATGATCTGGTCCCCTGAACAACCCCTTTATTGGCACACCCCTTTAAGAACTGTAATAAGTTCACTGCCTGGGGAAGAAGGGGACAAGTGCCACATTCAGTGTCAGTGAAGAGTGTTCTCACAGTTCTCACTTAAAACACTCTTCACAGACACTGAATGTGGCACTTGTCCCCCTTCCCCAGGCAGCAAACTTATTATAATTCTTGGAACTGAGTGAAAAAGCTCCCAGATGAAAGAGTAGCAGCCGGCAGCACAGTACTGTGTACTGTACAGCCTGCCCTGCACGGCATGGGTGATCCACCTTCACCACCTCACCAGTCTCCGCTCTCCACAACTGCTCAGAGTCCACTCTTGCTGCGCTGCCTGCTCCACAAAATGGATTCCCCGCAAGCGCTCCCTTCTTGCTGCGCGATAAGTCTCCACCCCCTAGCATCAGGACGCACTCTGAGGGAGGAGACATATTCAGGAAGATCTTGTTCATCTTCAGCCTACGCGGAGTGAAAGGAGAACACCCCACTAACGGCGCTAAGGCTAAAAATAAGTCACCACCGGCCAGACTGTCTACGTGCCCAACATCCCCCTCCACCCACGGGGGCTCTGAATCTGGGTCCGAGCCTGAGAAAGTAAAAAAAAAATTTTTTTTTTTTTTCCACGTTTACTAGTGTAGGGGGCCGTACGGGCCCCTCACATGTCGGGCCCTGTGGCAGCCGCTACCTCTGCTACCGTGGTAGTTACACCCCTGCATCCATGCAAGACTACCTCTTCACTAGGTGGATCAGGTACCCCTTGTATCAGGATCAGGTCAGTTCTTACCATTTTGATGCCAAAAATCATACCTTTACAACGTTGGTCTTCAAACAGGGGCATAACTAAAGGATCACAGGTCCTGGTGCAAAAGCTCAGCTTGAGCCTCCCTGCCCAGCCCAATCTCACAACCATCAGCCACATCTCATCTGTACATTTTTGTGGCATTTACATTCTTATTATATCTTGGCCCAGACCACCATGAAGACTTGTTCACAACATGTCCTCATGCACACAAGCTTCCCATCATTCCTATCCCTGGTAGGTTCCCCCACATAGTAATTATGTCCCTTTTTGTACCACAACTTCCCTCCACAGACTCCATTCTTGACTATATGTTGCTGGTCGACTGATATGTTTGCAATATAGGGGTTAATTTTCTCCTTCCTAACAGTGGAAGGCTGTGTGTCATAAATCTTCTCACACCAGCTCATCATTTACAATGGACAGACTGATAGCCATCAAAGGAAATCAGAAAGAAGATCACAGAAGCATATAAAGTCCTAGTGTGTTAAGGGTGACCTCTGGGCCCCCCTGGTTTCTGGGCCTGGTTGCAGAGGTGACCACTATAGTTCAGTTCTGTCGGTTTTTCCAATATTTTAATTTTTATGTTCCTAAACTGGAAAAGTGGAAATTGTATATATAAACATAGCCATACAAGGAAATATAATTTTTCCAATCTATCATTGACCAGCTGTTGACATTAGATATCTGTCAGGGCTTACTAGGACTTGGAAACCACCGATTGATCTGATAGTGTCTATTTTATGGAAATTGCTAAACTGTCCATAAAATTGGGCACAATTTCCAGTGCACCTGTAAAAAGAATGGAAGCACCATGATTTTGCTGAAATTAGAGGATCAATCACATTAAACACTGTAAATCCTATCAATATTTGGTGTGATCTTTGCCCTTTGCCTTCCATCAGTTCTTCTCGGTACTTGCAGACAGTTTTTGGCAGAACTGGGCAGGGAGGTTGTTCCCGCCGCCATCTTGGAGAACTAAGCACAGATCTTCTGTGGATGTAGGCTTGTCCAATCCTTCTGTCTCTTCATGTCATCCCAGACAGACTGGATGATGATGAGATCAGGGCTATATCTGTGGGGCTGGATCATCACTTCCAGGACTCCTCCTCCAAAGGGCAAAGGTTACACCAAATATTAATGGGATTTACCTTTCTCTTTTCTTCATTCACTTTGCATTTTGTTAATTGATAGAAATAAACTATTAAACTTTTATTCCTAAAAGCATTCTTACTGTGCTGCATTTTTTCCTCATCTGCTTAAAACTTCTGCACAGCCCTGTATAATGTCAAAATATTTTTCAATGGTAAAACTGAAATTCGAGAGAATATATATTAGGGCGGATTTATTAAGACTGGCGTGCAGTACGTCAGTCTTGATAATAAGATGTACTGGCGTCCGTCATGTATGTTTTTGATTTTCTGCTCCTATGACAATAAAGAAAAATAAAACAAAAATGTGTGAACCGAGCATAACCAATATAAATGTATTTATTTATCTAACAAAGTAATTTATTTCTATATGTATTTGTTCTCCCTGCTATAAAAGACAGTGAGAGCAAGGTTAAATATGGTGATAAATTCTAAGCAACTTCGTATTAAATTTCAATAAAATAATTTCAATTTCTATAAAAAATAAAAACGCAAAACAGAAAATCCTAATAAATAGGACATACAATGGCGATGATGGATCCATTGAATTTTTCCTGGGTATATTAACATTCTGTATTCGTTTCTATGCTATAATCCTTGGCATTATATTGCTTTCCATTCTACAATATTTGTTACAATTTTTTTTTTTTCAGAATGAAAACTCACTTTTATGATCTGGATATAGCAGTGAAAGCAAAGGCATTTTAGTTAGGAAAAAAAAAAATCACTGTCTGAATAAAACGGGTCCTTTAATGTGGCAGCCAGGGCTCTCAGCCTGATAACATCCCTGTGTGTCTTGCATTTGGCCTTGTGCAGGGAAGGTAAAGTTCCCTTATCTTATCTGTATCTCCACACAACAACCGGCCTCTCTTCCAATTCAGTCTTAATCTCCTTAGTAAATAATACAGATATTTTCCCCATAACAAAAATGGAGCTGCCAGATTGAGTTAGATAAAACCTCTCATTTACACACCATTCTCTTTCAGAATCTGCCTGATTTCTCATAATCTCTTTAGCTTATCAGAAAAGGCCTTTTCACATTTTAGCCATGGTGTGGTTGCTATAACCAGGCTATTATTATTAAACAGAAATCTCGTAGGCTACAGCTGTCTTTTTGAATAGATATGTGACCTTATTGTCCCCGCTCTATTTTCCAAATTGAAGACAAATTATTGTTCTGTTGCCCAATTTTGCTACATATCACGCTACTGCAAGGAAGTGGCTTAAAATAGGTCATTAATTGGTCATAAGCCTAAAGGCGTTGCGCACAGTACCGCACCAGTCTGCTGCGTAATTCCGAGACAAAAGACACTTTTTAATTAAAGAGCCGTGCAATTGCTGCGTAAAATATACTGGGGGAAAAAAAGACAGCAGAGCAGGAAAACTAGGTATCAGCTAAATGAGTTCAGCCCTTGAACATCTGTAAGTAATTAAAATCATCGTCAAGAATGGCGGCAATTAGACGGAGAAACGTAAACAGAAATTAGCAATATTTTGACATTTCAGTTTGTTATTCTAAAGCAGATTCTTTTTTTTGTGGTTTAATGGGGTGAAAGGGAAATAATAAATGTATACAGAAAAGCCCTACTTCTATTACCCCCATTTGAGGAGGGGCATCTATGGGGGGGAATACCGTTGAATCTGATTTTTCTATAGATGTATAAGAGCAATTTAATATCTGAAAAGGGCATGTTTTATGAAGACCACCCTCATCCATATGCCAATTGAGGGTATATGGACATCATAAAGGAGAACCCCTTTATAAGACATAATAGAGAGCCGATCTTATTCTTTATGGCAGCCATTCTTCTATTACATAGATGACCATTCATTGGAACCCCTGCTTAGTACGCCTGCAGAACCCCTGCTTGGAACCGCTTTATGAGCCAGAATGGCGAGCTGATCTGTGCGTGCATTTCCCATTCTTGAGACATCCGCATATTCATCTGAATAGTCTCCGTGTAAGACTAAATGCTTGGCTGGCTGTGGTTTTTCCCAACAAAATTAGCTGTTTGCCAGCAATGCCGGGAGCAAGACTCAGGATAACCAACTGATCACCCCTGTGGCTACATTTTGATGAGACGACCCCTTTAATTAAAATTATAATCAAAATCATAAATGATTTATAACCATATGTGTCCCCATTAGTTTATGAGGTCTAAATTGGTACACGCCATGGAAAAATACCATGATGCAACACTGTTGGTAATACCCAACAAAATTTATTGTTTAGCCCAAAAATAGCCATTGGGGATTACAGCAGGGTTCCTTTTTTCCAGGGTTGACAGCGAAAACATTGTGATGATTGTTAGGATTTTTGACATTAAAGACAAAGGAAATCCAATGGTAAGCTGGGCTGTCCCATTATAGGTCAGTGGGATGTCAGGATATTTTAGGATCCATTTAGAATGGGTTTGTCACATCTGTCTTGGAAACCATGACGAGAATGTGAACTGAGTCTTAATAAACTCATCGTTAGGATCTTCATTACAGACCTTTCCCAACATTCTCCCTTGTTTTATGTCTTGTCTGTGATTTTATAGATATCTAGGAAGCTTTGCTTGGTGTCCTATGTCAATTATATAAAATATGTTTTTTACTTACAAAAAAAGCATATAAACTGCACAAAATAGTTTTCTAGTGTAGAGGGATTGGTGGATTTTGAGTGAGTTTTGGTATCCATCATTGATGGTCCGTCCTACTATGGATGTGTTCGGTGATGCTATTGATCGATAATCTTTCATAGACTGTAATTATGTTAAAAATAAGCAATTGATCTTTTTGTCTCATGATTGTCTCATGGTTCCTTAAGCCATGCACATCAGGCTGATGGTTGGCCATGACTGCAGTGATAACTATAGTGCTGGCCAAAAGTATTGGCACCCCTGCAATTCTGTCAGATAATACTCAATTTCTTCCAGAAAATGATTGCAATCAAAAATGCTTTGGTAATAATATCTTCATTTAATTTGTCTTCAATGGAAAACCACAAAAAGAATTGTCAAAAAGCCAAATTGGATATAATTCCACACCAAACATAAAAAAGGGGGTGGAAAAAAGTATTGGCACCCTTTGAAAAATCATGTGATGCTTCTCTAATTTGTGTAATTAACAGCACCTGTTACTTACCTGTGGCACATAACAGGTGGTGGCAATAACTAAATCACACTTGCAGCCAGTTGAAATGGATTAAAGTTGACTCAACCTCTGTCCTGTGTCCTTGTGTGTACCACATTGAGCATGGAGAAAAGAAAGAAGACCAAAGAACTGTCTGAGGACTTGAGAAGCAAAATTGTGAGGAAGCATGAGCAATCTCAAGACTACAAGTCCATCTCCAAAGACCTGAATGTTCCTGTGTCTACCGTGCGCAGTGTCATCAAGAAGTTTAAAGCCCATGGCACTGTGGCTAACCTCCCTAGATGTGGACGGAAAAGAAAAATTGACGAGAGATTTCAACGAAAGATTGTGCGGATGGTGGCTAAAGAACCTCGACTAACATCCAAACAAGTTCTAGCTGCCCTGCAGTCCGAGGGTACAACAGTGTCAACCCGTACTATCCGTCGGCGTCTGAATGAAAAGGACTCTATGGTAGGATACCCAGGAAGACCCCACTTCTGACCCAGAGACATAAAAAAGCCAGGCTGGAGTTTTCCAAAACTTACCTGAGAAAGCCAAAAACTTTTGGGAAGAATGTTCTCTGGTCAGATGAGACAAAAGTAGAGCTTTTTGGGAAAAGGCATCAACATAGAATTTACAGGAAAAAAAAAAGAGGCCTTCAAAGAAAAGAACGCGGTCCCTACAGTCAAACATGGCGGAGGTTCCCTGATGTTTTGGGGTTGCTTTGCTGCCTCTGGCACTGGACTGCTTGACCGTGTGCATGGCATTATGAAGTCTGAAGACTACCAACAAATTTTGCAGCATAATGTAGGGCCCAGTGTGAGAAAGCTGGGTCTCCCTCAGAGGTCATGGGTCTTCCAGCAGGACAATGACCCAAAACACACTTCAAAAAGCACTAGAAAATGGTTTGAGAGAAAGCACTGGAGACTTCTAAAGTGGCCAGCAACGAGTCCAGACCTGAATGCCATAGAACACCTGTGGAGAGATCTCAAAATGGCAGTTTGGAGAAGGCACCCTTCAAATCTCAGGGACCTGGAGAAATTTGCCAAAGAAGAATGGTCTAAAATTCCAGCAGAGCATTGTAAGAAACTCATTGATGGTTACCGGAAGCGGTTGTTCGCAGTTATTTTGTCTAAAGGTTGTGCTACCAAGTATTAGGCTGAGGGTGCCAATACTTTTGTCCGGCCCATTTTTGGAGTTTTGTGTAAAATGATCAATGATTTGACTTTTTTTTCCATTCTCATTTGTGTTTTTTCATTGCAAGCAAAATAAATGAAGATATTATTACCAAAGCATTTGTGATTGCAATCATTTTCTGGAAGAAATTGAGTATTATCTGACAGAATTGCAGGGGTGCCAATACTTTTGGCCAGCACTGTATAATTATCAGGACTTCTTGGGTGGTAGCCTGAAACCTGGAGATATAGACCTTCTATAGTCAAGTGGTACAACTATAATGTTAACAAGCTTGAGAAATATGTTTGACGCTTAGGGGATGAATATTTCAAAAAATTCCAAGCAATTGATCTTAGGTTCTTTTGGTCTCCTGGGCATACTACTAGTTTCATCAAGTCATGCAATTTATCCCTATGGTTGGCCATGACTGCTGTGATAAGTGCAATTTTGGGGGCTCATTGCATTATAGCCTGAAACCAGGATATAGACCTTCTACAGTCAAGTGGTACAATTAAAACCTTAACGATCTTGACAAATACGTTTGCCCCTTAGAGGATGAATATTTCAAAAAATCCAAGGAATGTCTATAGTAAAAATGGAGAAAAGAAACAAAAACAAAATTGTCCTATGTGGAGGTCAACTATGAAAAAAACATGAGTTAGGGGCTCACTGCTTCTCTACAGGACCTTCAATAGTTCCCACTTAACATTGAGAACCTCTGTCAAAGTCAAATCTTGAAGTTGCTTCTGAAATTAAATTATATGAATTTACATTTTCAGTGACATTTGCCTTTTGACCAACTCACTGACCTCACTGCATATGAAAAGAAACTTAAGTGAAAGTGACTGACATCTCTAAGTAGAGACTTGGGTTTATGGATCGCCTAAAAAAATGTTAAGTAATAGTTGTAAAAGATGACACACTGCTGTTAATCCCGTGCTCTTCAAGTCAGACAAGGTTGATCCACCCAAAGCAAGCAGCTGATCCAAGGCTCGACAATTACTAGACACAGTTCCTACTGGCCGTAAATACTAGGGCTGAATTCTCTGAAGGCAATAAAATCAAAGTAATTAATTTTCAGTTCGTGTGATGGGACATCATTTAGGAACATTGTTTGTTTTAATATGCACAGCGGCGAAAAACTATTAAAGGGGCTTTCAGGGCTAAAAATTTTGATGATTCTCCTAAGGATAGGTGATCAGTATCAGGTTGGTAGACAACTGGCAGCCCATCAATCAGCTGTTCTCAGTATCAAGCAGGAAGCAGATAGCGCCATTCTTTGTGTAGTGGTCAGATCAGGTACTGCAGATCAGCTCTCATTCATATGAATGGGATCTAAGCTGCAGTGACTCAGTTCGGCCTCTACACAAAGAACGGAGCTCTTTGCTTCCTGCTCCATTCTCTATGTATCAGCAGCTAAGACAAGCTAATCGATGGGTGTGTTAGGAGTCATACACCCACAAACCTGATATTAGTGACCTATCTTTAGGGTAGGTCATCAATATTTTTAGCCCAGAAAATCCCTTTAACAGTTTATTGTGGTCCATTCTGAATTTGGACATTCCTTTAGATGGCCAAACACCTTCAATAGCTTTTGGCTGAAAACTTGACAACAAGAGGATTGGTCATGCAAAATTCAACATGCACAATCTTTCTTTCCCTCCACATCATCTGTAGAGGGAGATTCACAATACCCCCATTCACATAAGACGGTCATCCAGCCAGACTTTTTCAGTTACCGATGCCGGACTTGTAGTAACGCAACAACAATGACATAATAATGCAGCATATATAAACCAAAAATCACCCTATTATATATCTAAAATTGGGGGGAACATATAGAAGTATTGACTTATAGTAGCATCAGATTTTGCGTGTTTTTGAAACCCAGATTCTTAATAAAGCAGAAGGCTTGGGTCTATAGTTTAAGAACAGCATTTGTGGACTAATAGTAAATATTCCTGCAAGACAGAGGTCCCCAACATTTTGTAGGTCATGAATGGTCAATTACTACAGACGGTGTTGAGCCATACTAAATGTTAAAAAGGATAATAGTGATCAAACAAAGAAGGTAGTGATATTACTTATACCCTGGAGTTAAGAGGGTTTTACTACTAATAACACTTATCTCCTTTCCTTTGTCTCTCCTAGTCATGAACTCCCCAACGATCATGAGAACAGGGGCTCCCGAGTGCCTTCATGTAAAGAGAGCAGTGGCCAACCACTTCTAAGGGACTTCCAGATTGGCAATCTCCACCAGTTCCATGCTCCATTAAGATGGAGCACTAGGGGTGCCCCATTCTTGTCATCACTTGGGGCCCCAGTGGTTGGACACCCAGTGATCAGAGACTTATACTCTAACCCTTATTACTGGGAAACCCCTTTAACTACCAAGTTTTTCCCTTGTGCTAAGTTCCAGTCCTACAATGATTATATTTGCCAACTCTCCCGGAACCTCTGGGAGGCTCCCAAAAAAGGGGTGACTACCTTAACTCCCTTGATGAAGCCGTTTGGCGAAACGATCGTTGGGGTGGAGTGTGACTAGGTGAGTATAAAATGGTGGCTTGTTATATTTATATGTATCTTTCTAGTGTTTACTAGATATTTAGGGTTGTTGCACTGTTTTGTGGTATGTTTATGCATATATATTGATATTTATAGGTTGTTTTCAACCATTTTGGACGTATTTATTAGTACCAGCAGTATATATCCCCTATTTATTGTTATTGTGGCCCCTATTTTCCTCCCTGTCTTTATTATGGTGTACCTCTATTATTTATTTCCCCATATATGTTTGTTTTATTATTTATGTTAATAAAATGATATTATTTTATTTTTTTGTGGTCATGATATTTTGTAGTTCCAGCCAGCCAAGATAGTAGTCACATTATATGTGACTTAGGCACCTTATGTGCTGGTCGCATTTGAAGGGGATATGGCAATGTATCAAAGGAGGCATGGCTTAGCCTGAAAATTTCTGCCACATGCTGCGTATGTCGTCCCTACCAAAATTTTGGCAAGTATGATTATGATATCCCTGGTGTAGCCAATGTACAATAGTATCTGCAGCTTCCAACATCTGGTGAGGGGACAGGGGGCCTGAGAGCCACATTTGTCAGAGAACTGAGCAACTTGTGAGAAATCACAAACCAGATACCTAACCACAGGTAAATCCACTGTAACCACCTGAGTGCAATGTTAGATAAAGCAATAGCAACAGGCTTGCTGAGCTTAGAATTTTTCCTATGTTTCTTGTTTTGTGGCAGGAATGATGACAATTGACCTGAAATCAGTTCAACTACTTCAAGGTAATGCTTGGTGGATGAAATACATATTTACCCCTTCTACTCTATTCTGCAATGTCTCAGTCCCATTCAGTGAAGGTTGACCTGTCATGAGTGACAGATGAAGCCTGAATAGTATGGAGCTCCTATGTAATAAAATGGTAGAAGATGATGGGAAGCAGACTGAATAGTCTATGAATAGAATACATCATAGACGTTATCAATGACTGCGGTTCATCTGTCATCCAGAAGGCAGAAGACATATTAATCCCACTGCTAACTATATATTTAGGAATTATAGAATACAGTTTTCTGGTGAGAACACCTTGTCAATGTTTTCCAGGACATCATGAAATAATTCTAAGGACCTTCTGTGGGAAATCATGGGGCAATGTAATGTATTGACATGAGGTGGCATGTAATGTATGGCCTTGAAGATATAAATGAAGAGCTGAAAGTAATTCTATATGATTTATCTGAAATATAGGATGTACCATCAGGATAGTGTTCTATATCATTTCCATAAGAGGTATAATATGTGATCCTTATTGAGTTAGACCAAATGGAATGCAATAAAGTAATAGCAGAACAAAAACTCTGATATTTTTATCGGATTCATTGCTATGGGCTATACACGCCTGATTTACAAAACAAGAAGATGACATCTGATTGGTTGTGATGACTAGCACCTCCCATTTTTGTCTGCATTAGTATGCATACATGAATAATAGAAAGTGAAAGAGGACGCCAATATCTTGACTGCTTAATGTGAGTTTATTGCATCACGTATGTAAGTGAATACAATCCAGATTAACACTTGTTCAATTATACAACATTTTGGGTCAGAAACCCTTCATTGGGGTGGAATTACACAAGAACAAATATATACAAAAACAGGTACAGACATGTCAAGTCACGTGGGGGTCTCCCCATTTTCACCTCCCATCACTTATTAGTATTCACTGCACTGTGACCTCTCACCTCAGTGCACTATGACCTCACCTAATTGCAGCAAATATTAGAGAGGAGTTTGCTGGGAGATCCTCCAACAATTGAAAGTTTAACTTTATTCATTTGGTATCTGTAGGGATTTGAACCCAAAAGACAAAGTATCCACGGCAGTTTCCCTACTGACTAAGCCACAAGCTCTATTAGTCTTGGTAGAGGTTTTTTCTTATACCAAGCTGCAATACTATTGGACTGTGCCTATATGATGTATTGAGATCTCTCTATATGCGAGAACATTGGATATTTAATAATATATTTTCTAATCATACAATGTACTGGCCTATATAGATATTTCTCTATATATCATACATATGCAGAAAAAGAAGAAGCTTGGTATGAGAAAAATCATACCTAATGAAAAAAATATTAAAATAAGTCTTCACCAAGTTTTAATAAAAATTATTATTTAATTTAAATTTTTATTAAATTTTTATAAATAAAAAAATAAAATATATATATATTTTCCAAAAAAAAAATTTACGTGATCACTAAATGGCGTAAATAAAAAAAGCACAATCATTTAATTGTTTAATTTAATTAACCAGTAACAATCTGGAGTCTAATAAATATTAAGGCCATGCCCCTTAAAAGGCCTCTCCCATTTTTGCTGCGACTTGCCCTGGGCTCTTTCAGGTTGACAGAGGGTGATAAATTACAGAAAGCAGTAAAGATACAATGATATACATTTAAGTGTGATAGAAAATATTCCGTAGTATAGATATGTTATCATGGAGGAGCACCAAGCATAGTATAATATATAATAGATGGACCCACAGAAGTACCTAATGTGGGGAATGGTGCAGGCATATAATTTTACTTATAACAATACAACAATATGTATATGGAATGGAACAGAACAAGCCAAGAGCATCATAGTAAAGTGATATAAATAGTATCCATTGGAACATATTAGAATAATACATATTCAGGCAATACATATTAGAGCATATTGAAGTAATAAATAATGAGGATGTACACACTTACTATCCTGTTATCAGTCCATGATTGTGAATGGACCCCTCCTCATTATGTATTATTGTAAGGTGCACTTTCTACTGTACTGGATATTCCACTGAGGGTGACCAGTCCGCACTGTGAATGTGTACCCATAGCATGTACATTAATAGAATGCTCCCTGGTACCTGTACCATAGCTATCATACATGAGGCTGCTGTGTACAAGAATCAATGCTCTACATTTGGTACCATAGATGTACTGTAGCAATCACACGCAGAGCTTTGTGTCTGAGCATGGCCAAAATCCCATTTTCACGTAGAAAGGCATCAGTTTTATAAAGTAAATGATAAATAGTAGTTGGGGGTCTGGTTATAGAATTTTTATTAAGAGCCAGGAACTTCCAGTTATTCATCTGGCAATTTCTATGTGGCCCTTGACAAAGGGGGCCCAGCTCAGACCTCATTTGTCTGCATTAGTTATGGGTGTCAGAAGCCCCTAGGTTTCCTCTCTTTACAATCGAACCTATGTTGGTAAGTGGGAAGGAAACCGCCATAGGTTACTGCCACATAGATGGGGCCCAATTCGATATCTGATCTGCTCTGTGGTCACCACTGACAACAATGTATATACGGAACCAAAGAGAAGTCATTATGATCTATATATTTTACATACATATAGTATAATATTACACTTATACGTTACAAATTTCATATATAGTTAAGGATTCCTATTATGTTTTTTGGATTATTTATTTTTATTGTGAGGCTGTTTTTATTTTTTCATTTAAAAAATTTTAATAAGCTCCTTAAATAAAAAAAGTAAATAAATTTTACTTTCAATTTTTTTTTAATAATTAAAAATTAAATTGCAATTAAATTATATTATGCCTCGTGCACATTGAAAAACCGTGTACAGAGGCTATAGAGCAACACATGGCATACCTATGAGTGCGAAAAACCCTCTATATTGATGGCCGAGTGTCATCCATTTTGCATCCGTTTTTAAAATACCGTGAATATAAAGTATGAATTTCATTGATCTTTTTTTTTTTTTTTTTTTGACCCAACCCACTGCTCAATTTTTTAGTAATTTTTTTTCTGTAACAAATCTGCCATGTGAGAGTTTACCGATAAATGCCCGTGTGACGGCCATTTTTAAAATAATGACAATGAATAAATGTATTCACACGTCCGCGATTTTTGAAAGACACAAAAACCAGTCCATTAAAACAATATTAGTTCTATAGTTTTCTGTTCTATATTTGTCCAGAAACACAGATACAATAGAAATCAATCCGTCTTTGTGGCCATTAAAAACAGACCGTTTCATTTCTATTGTATCTATGTTTCTGGACAAATATAGAACAGAAAACTATAGAACTAACATTGTTTTAATGGACTGGTTTTTGTGTCTTTCAAAAATCACGGACGTGTGAATACATTTATTCATTGTCATTGTTTTAAAAATGGGCGTCACACGGGCATTTATCGGTAAACTCATACGTGGCAGATTTGTTACAGAAATTTTCGAGACTATCCTATTCATCTCAATGAGGCTTACAGAAATGTATGTACTTGCTGCCAACACGTCCCCATTCAGATGTATGAACATATATTGTCACAAAAATGTATTCAAAAAATTGCCTGTTGTGAATTCACCCTTTGCTAAATTTCTGTCCCTGATTTCAGTAAATTTCCTTCTAATCTCTATTATACATTTTTAGATTTTATTTACAATCATATCAGTCAAGAATTGTAATTGTATTTCAGAGGTCTCAAAAAAAAAAAAAAGTCATTCGAGGAAGCCGGTATATCACGAGAGAAAACAGCGGAATTTGTGTGAAATGACAAGAGCCTGTCTTCAGAAGCCAACCTTCAGTCCTAAACAATGTAGGGATGCTAAAGCAGTTCAGAAGTCAAAAATCTGCTACGACAAAGAAAAAAAAAGGGAAATGTGTATTTCAAGGTCAAATCTTGTGGAAATTTCATATTTCTTTTTCATTAATGTTTTTCGAAAGAGACTTCAGGATGTTAGGTGGTGGCACAATAGGATTTGATATGAAGATGTGACACCTCGTCTTAAATTTCATAAGCGCGTTTCTAAACTTGACAGAAATGTCACGAAGTGTAGCTGATAAGGTTTGCTGTCCTCTAAAAACTGACTAATCGTACATGATGTCTTGGCAAGAGATAACCAGATTACAGTAGAGCCAAAATGACATCACATCAACTCTGTTTCAAATCCTGTAGACACCAGTGCCTATCATCACTCTCGCTCGCTAACATCCTTGACACACAAATGGTATTTTCAGTCTCGGATGTCTTCCTTTCACTCCGTGTATGTCACACTGGGGTAAATCACAAACAATTTTGTCATTAAATGTAAAGATCTATTAATTCACAGGCATTTGTCAGTCAGCACTTCATATACCGTGGCCGCACGGCTACCCATCTGCCTGGTGAATGCCACCTATTCGACGGGATGCTCTTCCCGCCCGCTACGCAATATCAGATAGAGATATTGCTCTCCTTGTTAAAATTCTGCTGGGATCTGACTATGGTAAATGGACTGGTGCTTTAAGTCTTGGAGAGTTGTTCAGATCAGTAATGAATTTCACATAATTTATTCACTTCAGGAGTAAGTGGCTGGCATTCGCTCCTTACAGCTGGTTTGTTGAGATAATTGATTTTCGTATAGTTTAAAGATGGGGGAAAGAAATATGTGACAAGCTCGGTGGATTTGGAGGCAATTCTGAATGCCATATCAGTTTAATTATAGTTCCGACTGACATAGGTTCTTCCTATTGGAATTAAAATATCCAGGCAACAGCGATGAATTTTTCATGCGCGCCTCTTACCTTTGCCTGCTAGCTATGGGCACTTTTAACAAGTACACTCGTCGTTCTCTCCAGGACAAACATGACTTACACGAGAGGGCTGCGTGACACAGATAACTCGAGGGAATTGCAAGGGAGCAAATGAGATTCATTAGTCTGTGGATGTAAGTTATCAGAGCTCCTTGTTTAATTTAGAAGAGAATATATGTTTTCTATGAATACAATTTTAAAATGGTAATCGTATTCGGGAAGTAAAAGGCCCCTTCTTCGGGAACTATTATCAATATGTAAAATAAAATCATTACCGGGATGTGCGGCTGGAGAGGCTGATGCATTTTAACATGATAATTGTGCAGTTTGAGGGAAGAAGAAGAAAAAAAAAATTCACTGTTTTATTTATTTGTGATGGGGAATATTAACTTGGACAAGAAGGTGTTGGGAATGCGGTGATTTGTCGGGCACAAAGGATTGGAATATCAGGGGCTGTGACGACTCTTTGGAAATGCAAAGGAGGGATTAATTTGACCGACCCATTAATAAGGCCAAGGCATGGATATACAGATTTGGGAGAGGTATGAGTTAATACAGCTAAGTTAGTTGGTGTAAGAGAAATGTCCAGAAAGTCAGGACAAGAGAAATGGCAGGGACTATATGGAACGCATTTGGTATTCTGATCTAGAATATTGTTTGTGTAGACTTGTGAAAGAGTCCAGATATGGGTTGATGGAGGGGGAACCTGGTACAAGGGAAGGGAGCATCTGAGCTACATGAAAATGAGGGTGGACATATTAAGGCAGATTTATTAAAGGATAAATACAATATTTTTTATAGTCCCCCATGCCACCCCCTCCAACTTTTTAATATATCCTTTTTTAAAATAGTGTACTTTGTCAGTAATATATGTAGGTCATGCGACCTACATATATTACATTTTTTACCTTTCCGCTGATGGAACGGGTCTACAGTGTAATCCAAATCCTGACCTGTTATATCAGTGTAAAGGCCTCACCCCTCCTCGCCCCATTTCAATTACCATTTCCTCTGGACCTGGCTGACGCATCATCCTCTGAAGACCGCCTCCTGTCCTTTCCGTGTGCCGGCCCCCCCCATACACGCACAATAGTACCGGAACACCGGCATGCACAGTGCGCTGGGAAGCTGGCACATAATACTCACCTGTCTTCCCTTCCTTCTGGTCCGGAGTGGAGCTGTGACATCACTTCTGGAAGCACCGCCTTCAATTTAAAGTGAAATGCCAGCATACAAAGGATGGGGAGATGCCAGTATGCGCAATCGCGAGTGAACCGTTCTTGTGCAGAAGACAGCATTCTCTTTGGCATAATCTGGCAGGAACGGGGAGTGTGTGAGAGAGGGAGCGGGTGCGTGAGTAAGAGAGGGAGGTGGAGTGAGGCATCAAGGAACTTGTAGGAAACATAGAACAGGAAGATAGGGATGTATACAAATGCAGAAGATGCCAGGAGCTCACAGAGAACCCCAGAAATTAATCAAATCACTGCTAAAGGTATTTGCTTGCACTTATTAACCTATTAATAGCACTAACTGACCTTTTTTGAAAAATTATTTTTGCCCAGAAAAACCCTTTAAGAATGGCATTACACACACCATAGTTAATAAAGGCCTTGAAAGGTGCAAGGAGCATCTAATAAATCAAGAGGTTCCAACCTCTTAATAAATCACGCACATGCCCATACACCACAATGGAAATCTACACTAGTCGGGAATTGGCATCGATTTCCTATATAATAAATATGTCAGGCTGAGGCATCCCCACCACATCTTACCTCCCTTTCTGGCCTGCTCTGCCCATTAGCAAGGCACAGAATGTGGGAAGTGGAGCAAATTTGCATAAGAAAAGGCCTTGCCCTAAATATGTGCCACATTAGCACCCATCTATGCCAGAAAACTGGTGTAGATGGGATAATAAATTTCCTCAATTATATGTGTATTGTATGTTCATGGTCCCTTTAAGCAATTTGGTGCTTCATCTATAAAGCCAACTTAGAGAAGCTTAGAATAACAAACAGTATATACTCACCCGTTCGTTCAACTGGGGATCCAGCGGGGAGTCTCCATTTGGGTCTTTGCCTTCTGCCAGCACATGAGCATGTCTGAGTGCTCCGTCTGTATAGCCCATCACTGCTCAGCCACTGACTAGCTGACGTTCTGCTGTGCGGGCCATAGGTCAGGAAGACCGGGGACTCTAACAAAGACTTTCCGCTGAAACCCTGGCTACATCAACAGGTGAGTGTATAGTGTTTGTTATTTTTACACCTCCCTAGGGGGTTAACAAAACTGAGTGGAACACCTCTCTAAAAAATAAAAATAAAAGAATTATATTACATCTTTACTTATTTCTATGGCTTACTTATGGTTTGCAGTGCACCAAAGAAATTGGTGAGTCATTTTTAATGGTGTAGCTTTAGAGGTGCAGAGTTGTCATTCACACCTGGATTTTGGTGTCACTGCCACGTAAGGGTCATATTTTTGACCAGAAGGATTGCTGGATGCCGATGTTTGTTAAGATGGCTTTTTGCCTTCCCAAATGCCAGCTGTATACGATAATACGATTGTTTAGTCCCCATGCAGTTGCATATTCTGGCCAAGTTGTGCTACTGATGATGACTTTTTGGCTCATATAGAAGATGCCATGAGGCAAGAAATGAGCATTTGCTTGCTGGTCTGATCTCTTTTTTTGCCTCATGCAAACAATGAGACACCGTCCAACAGTTTTATCATCAGTTTGTAAGAAAACATGGAGCATTACATACAGAAGTGGTATAATGGGTCACAAAATATAGCAAAATGACACTTTATGGATAGGATAAGTCAGGAAAAGATCGGTCGTCAGTATGTGATCTGTCAGGTTCCTACACCCAGACCCCGCACACATCAGCTGTTCTAGCAGTCTCCTGGTGCCAGAAAGCTGCTAATGGATGGGCAGTGCATACAGCGCCGCTCCCATTCAAGTATATGGGCACCAGTTGCTGCTGGAGGATGGGGGGGTGCATGCAGGCCACTCAAGTAATAGGAGCAATGCTGCAACCTCATCCACTGTATAGCGTTGGTTCCGGTGGTGGTTCCAACACCACTCCTATTATTTGTAAACTGCAGTATCTTCGATGCCTGGAGGCTGCCAGAACACCCCTTTAATGAATTAAAGACTAGTGAGTCTAGGGTCCTAGATCACTAAAGTGGATCATTGTTGTGATTCTAGACCATAAGTGTGTCAAGATGTATTGAGGGCTCATGGCAATGGTGCTACTGCACATTATATCAACATTGGCTGTGTCAAAAAGTTTCTGTGAGATCAGCCAACCATTCACAGTGTATGGAGATGTTACAACTCATTCTCCAACTTGGAGTGTGGGAGGAAACCCAGACAAACACGGGGAAAACATACAAAGTCTTCATAGATGTTGTCCTTGGTTGGATTTGAATGTAGGACTTCAGCGCTGCAAGGCTACAGTGCTAACCACTGAGCCACCAATAGTGCTATCCATTGACCCACGAATAGTGCTAACCACTGAGCCACCAATAGTGCTAACCACTGAGCCACCAATAGTGCTAACCACTGAGCCACCAATAGTGCTAACCACTGAGCCACCGACTGCCTATACTGGTTTTAAGTTTAGGATTTTTTATCTATTTCCTTTGTTTCATTTTGCAGAGTGAGTCTATAAAATTGTTCAAAATTTGAAGCAATTTCTTACTTCCAAAATTGTCACGTACTTGCCTTATTGTAGACCAACAACCACAAAGTTTTCGAGGTTCTTGGTCATGATTATGCAGCTTAGTGAAAGCCTGACCATGATCATTTATGGAGTCTCAGCCCTAAACATGATTTCCTATGAGGTTAAGAGGGTGTAGTGTTTCCCGAAGCTAGCTGCTTCATTCTCTACTACTGTAAATTTCATCACTCTAGCGTTTCAGTCTCTTAGCTCACGTGACTTGAGTCAAGTCTTGATTTTTTATGATTTTACTTTCAAGATTGATAGATCAAAGAAATTGCTGATTTTGTGATCCTGAACTTGACTTTGATTTATACGTAATTTGCAATTCTAGTCTTCCTGACTCTGACGTTACCTGATCATTGATAACCTCAATACTTTCACTATACATCTTCCAAGTCTGTCTGCAGCCATTATAGGACATTTCCACTGTCACTGCTATGACTACCTGGATTATCCATTTCCATATTTACAGATCCTGAACACTGCCACTTCGCTAGTGCCAGTCTGTGACTATATTGGTCAACTTCTGCCACTGCCATCCTTTCCCTACACCCACAGAGATTAACTTGTGATACAAATATATCCTCTAATATAACCTATGCTCTACTGTTTGGCATACCGGTGTCCTTTACATTGGTTGTTGGCGCCCTGGACAGCATGCACTTGATGATCAGTAATAACTACTGTATGTATCAATAAATCGGAATTGCAAAAAACATGGCACTCAGATCTATTAGTTCAATAAAACCATTAATTTTTTAATATCGATTTGGATGTCGTGTAAAGAAAATAAATATAAAGGGACAAGCTATGTCGCCTATGGGCCATGCATATAATATACAGTTCTCTGTAAATTATTACTAAACCTAGAAATTAGCACTAAAACTATACCAAAAATATCACTATTTATGAGAACGCAAGGGTTAATCTTCTGATCTGCTCAATCTTGGGCTGGGAACTGACCGATAGGCAGGACTTAGCCATGAGGGCAAGACTTAAAGCGTAACTAAACTTTCAAACAACTTTTCTGGCATCATTTGTATTATTAATAAATGTTGTAATATACTTTATTAACAAAGTTTGTCTACTTTCTGGAAATCTTGCATTTCTTTTTTCACTTCCTTGCATTCCTATTGTACTCTGTTTCATACTGTGCATGATATTTGGGCTTGTGTGTAATGCAAGGAAAATAAGAGGGGGTTAAATTTTTATATCTCCCATCAATATTTGGTGTGACCTTTGCCCTTTGCCTTCCATCAGTTCTTCTCGGTACTTGCAGACAGTTTTTGGCAGAACTGGGCAGGGAGGTTGTTGCCGCCATCTTGGAGAACTAAGCACAGATCTTCTGTGGATGTAGGCTTGTCCAATCCTTCTGTCTCTTCATGTCATCCCAGACAGACTGGATGATGATGAGATCAGGGCTATATCTGTGGGGGCCGGATCATCACTTCCAGGACTCCTCCTCCAAAGGGCAAAGGTCACACCAAATATTGATGGGATTTACATTTCTCTTTTCTTCGTTCACGTCATTGTTTTAATCGACAAAGATAATCTATTAACACAATTTTTTAAACCATTCTTACTACATTTTTTCCACACCTGCCTAAAACTTTTGCACACCACTACATGCCATTGCATAGCCATAACAGGATATACATTAGCCATTGGCTCCAGTGTATATATAGCAAGATTTCCTTTTTAATGCTGATGAATACCAACCCAATGGAGGCCAAAAGGACATTTTTGGGTCTATCAGGTTATTGTTAAATTTTTGCAGAGGAATATCAGAATAATGGCACAAAATTCATCCATTGTGTACTGTAAGACAAGGTTAGATTTCCATTATTTGTTTTTGTGCCTTTTTGGTTTGAATAGAAATAGAATCAGTTCATTAACCATCCCTCTATTTTCGAGAACATCACATTTATTTCAACCATTGGGAATAAGACAAAGCAAAAAGACACAAAAAGCTTCAATGATATTGATGTCTATTAAATATTTACTTTTCTCTCCAGTTTAAACTAGAAAGGGTAATTTTGTATTTGGCAGAAAATGCTGCAATTATGTTCAGTCAATCCAAAAGCCTAACTTGCTCATGCAAAATGCAAACAAATTAGTTAAAATGTTCTAATTACAAGGCTGTAAAAATACAAACTATCGCCAGTGGAACTTTGCGTGTTCTGCAAATTTTCTAATTTTATTCATAAGAATTTTAAAGCTGCCTAGCGCGCATTTCAATGCCGCTTACCTGAACTTTGAACATCTTTTCCACTTGATATAACATGTGGAGCAAGAATAGCTATTTATATGCAATCTGATAAAACCCGTGTAAAATTAAAATTTTAAATACAGTACTTTAGAATGAAAGGTAAACTAGAATATTTTGTGACACTGTGATCCTGTGATCGACAATGGGCCATCCCTTGATCATCGTCTGCCTGGAAAGGCCACTGAATTTATAAATAATAACATTATCATTTAGATTAAAATTCAGCCCAGTTTTAAGTGCTGAGTAGGGGAGGATCCGATGTGTCCTGGAAGATTACAGCCATAAATATGTATTTTGCTGAGCAATTTTCTATTGTGATGTTTTTATATGCTGTAAGAATTGTCTATTTCCTTTAAAGAATGGCTTACAATGTCTTGATTTACTAAGTGATTATCATGAACTGTTTCATAATATTTCCTAATATTATGTGCATCAAGCCAATTCATTGGGATCACCAGGTCATAGAGTAATATAAAATGTAACTCTTAGTCTCTGTTCACACTGATGTAATGGCTTCTGTTTTACAGCGCCATGACAGCTACAGTATGATAGATTTATTATTACATAAGAGAAACCTAGAAGATCCTAATGGATCCCTTTCACTTTTAATGCTTTTCTGCTTCCGGTTATCCCTTGTATAGGTTCCAGAAACAACCTGGATCATCTGATCAGTATGGAGTCCCAGTGTTGGACACCCACTGATCTGGTTCTGATGTTTATCCAAAATGGTCCCCAACCTGGAAAATTACTTAGGGTCATGGACATGACTATAGTTTTTTACACAATTGTGGATCCAAAATTGCAGATAAAAGTACGGTCCCATTCATTTCTATGGGTGCAGACACACGATCACAATTTTTGTGACCCTGTGTGCCATAGTCAAGGACTGTGAATTATGAAGCATGTCCTATTTTTGGGTGCATTTGTGGCGCAGACCAATGTAGGGAATCATACATGATACGTGATTGTGAATGAGATGCTGATGTAATGCGGACGTGTTTTTTTGCGGAATGTGGATCAGTATTTTCGGACAGTAAATCTACACTGGTCATGTAGGAGGTCTTAAAAAAATTAATAAACACAAAATGTGTTTTGGATCTAACTTTATTCAAAAAAAAATCTAAAAAATGTTGAAGGATTGATATTTACATATAGAGGACCTACCACCTCCAATGACTGCACATCTTTTCAATCTTTAATAGGCGCCACTCCATTGATTCCAACTCAGTTGGAATTTCTTCTCTAATTCCCACCATTCCTGAGCAATCAGTGCATTAAGTTTCCATGCCTGATATGGTAACTAAGCTCTCTAATGTCACATGGGTGGTGTCAGGCAGGAGCTAGTAAGGGGCATGACTCAAAGACCTAGTCAAAGACAGACAGTGTCAGAGCTCAGAGACACACTCTTTGCTTGCTTCTGCCTGAGCCACCCACTTGGTATTAGAAAGTCTACTTAGCATATCAGGCACCAAAACGAACTGCACTGATTGCTCAGGAATGATGTGGACTAGAGATATAATTCCAACTGCGATGGAATTAGCGAAGAGGAGCCTTCGCTGATGGACCCAATGGCTGTCTGACCATATTCCTTGCTATTAGAGCATGCTTAGCTAGGCCCTTATAGCTGCTTCCATACTATTAGTACACAGGCTGATATATTGGAATATAAAATACCATAACATTATAGTTAAAAATTAAAAATCCTTAAATCCTCCTTTGTGATAAAAAAGTTAATTGTATTTTTTTTTTTTTAAATAATGTTAATATTATAAAATAACATGCAAACATATTTTTTTTTACAATAAATAACCTTTATTAAATATCAGTTGCAAACATCACAAGGGTATCAAACTCGGTGCCAAAATTGTGTTGTTTTCTGCACAATTGGAAAATTTTTTAAAAAAACTGTTTTTGTCCTCAAGGCTTTATTATTTGGATTTATTTTGATGCCTTTAGGCCCCATGCATACTGCAGAATATGATCCAGATAATCTGTATATTGGCAAGATTTCTTGGTCTATACCCAATGTTCAGAATTGATGATTGGGTTCTGGCCGGGAAATCCGCCCAAAGTGCAGGCTGCATTTTCCAGACTATATTCTGCTGTGTGCATGGGGACTTATATAAAATATGTCACCCCATTCTCTCCCTATTTTTTGCTAGTTGAAATTTGTGTAAAGATTAAGGTCAATTGGTAGGTCTCTAGTAGGTCTACTCACTTTTCTCCCACTTGCCCTTTAGTACGTGCCTGGTTCTTAGGCTACATTTCCATTTTGATGTATATTCAACCTGAAATCATAAGGTATAGATTTCCATAGTTGATGTTGTTACCTGTCTACATTTGCCTAACAAGGTAGGAAAGCTTGGAACCACAGAGGAATCCTTAACTTCAGTCTACCAAAATTAGTGTTGACTTCTTCTGAAGATCATGGAGACATCTCATACCCAATCTTTGGGCTCAGATACAAACCTCAGAAATTTCATCCTCAAATTTCAAAAGAGAAGCGGCATGTGGAATTTTTGAAATCTTTACATTTCCTTTGCTCCCATGATGCCTTGGAACTAGTAGAACTAGAAACTCTTCTGTCTCTGAACCCGTGCCATGATGACTGTAACCTAAAATGTCCAGAGCTCTAGAAGACTGTATTGCTCGCCAGACAAAACAATGATCTTGATACTGATATAAATCTCATTTTACACATAGGTGGAATGTGTGAAAGGGCCGACTGTAAGTCTAGTGTAAACACGTCTGAATAGATCTGGGCATTAGGAAACGCCCTGCCAGACCATGAAACTAAATGTGTATCCATTTCATCAAGAATACCTTTTGAATTGTGTCCTAAGTGAACAATGCCATTTACCGCATGTGTGAAAGAGACGTGAATGCATTAAGAACCTTTCCAGGAGGCAGTCTGATTAAGCTACCGAATTGTAGCCAAAATATTTGACCTGGCTTACCTATGCAGTCTGCCAAAGTGCTAGATATATAACACTTGTGTGTACTCACATATCAGCCTGACATAAAGATATGATTGTTATCCAAAGAGGACGAGTAATGACGTGATGTTCTAAAACAAATCCATATTGAAAAGGATCCAGAGCGCCTTTCTTTTTTAACTCCTTCTTTGGTATTGGATACAAAGTTCCAACAAAATGCCTGGAAAATGGTGTTGGCAAAGTCTCATGAAAAATCCTATTGGCTTTTTTGACTATAGGCACAAATGTAGATTTTCTTCTATTTTTAATCTTTTCCTGAGGATTATTCCAACAAAGCTACAACGTTGTTCCTTCATGTTTGCTTTTCTGATGGAAAAAAAGTTCTGCATGCAGGACTTTTTCTTCTGCTACATAAGTAAACAAACATGACTGAAGACATGTTGTTTAGAGTCAATGGTAACAGACACTGACTGAGGGGTTTCTGTCTGTATCCATTAGTCTGCTATAGTTAATGTCCGTTGCTGTCACTCTATGACGGATGACAGCAACGGACATTAATAATGGCAGTGTGAACGTATCCTAATAAAACTATTCATGACAATAATACATTTAAAATGTTTATTGAAAATTAATTTATTAATTATGTGTAAGTCAGAAAGATAAATAACGGGATTATTGTCCTTTCTGGGGTATGTTTGCATTATGATATTGGTGATGAAGGGAAAGTAAATGGGTTATCCACTTTCTACTATTGATTGTCTATCCTTAGGATAGGGCATCATTATTAGATCTGTGGAAGTCTGACAACTGGGACCCCCACAGATCAGATGTTCCAGGACAGCGTGGCCCTGATAATATTTACATGCCAGGAACCCTGCTACTCACCTGCTGTAGTGTAGCGACAGGTTTGGGTACTACAGTGCTGCACTATAGGCTTCAATGGGGTAGCCCTGCAGTACCTACACCAGCCACTACAAGTCGTACAACAAGAGAGCAGTGCAGGTAAATATTACCAGACCCTTGGACCCTTGCAGTAGTATGTTGATGGCCAAGCCTAAGGATAGAAAGTGGATAACTCCTTTAATGGACAGAAAAATGTCCATAGAGTATTACAGTCTCCAGAAAGTGATGAAGTACAGCTCTTCTGTAGAGACTAGTGACTAGCACAGAAGATTCACACAAAGCCTTATCTACGTGTGTTACTACCCTGCTTGATGTAGATTTCCAGCAGTACAATAAAGCTGCCATGCTTCATTAGACCTCCCTCCCTCTGCTGACTCTGCCCCAGTCTATACAACAAAGCTGACAAGTGAGCTGTAGAAAACAGGTAAAATCACATAAAAAATAGAAGAAAACATCACCAAATCTGTTCAAAAAATATATGTAATTTTCTGATAATTCTTTCCTTTAAGGTTAACAATCACATTCAATTTCTACCAGTGTCATGAACAAGTCAAGAAGACACACAGATCCGCAAGTGAAACTTGACAGAAAAGACAACTATAATAACGAAAAAGAACAAGGGAAATTAAGATACTGTGAAATTAGAGGACCAATAATAAAGTAAGATGATTGATAAAATGTGTGTCCTTAAAAATACTCTGCCGTTGGGTGGTGTCAGGCAGGAGAAAACAATGGGGCATCATTCTGAGCTCTGATTGGATAGTTTCAGTGCTTAGAATCATGCCGCCTTGCCTGTTCCTGCCTGAGACCGCCCACTTGACAATAGAGGCCCTGATTATCATATCAGGCACCAAAACTAACTGCACTGATTGCTCAGGAGTGGTGGGGGCTAACAAAAAAGCCTCCAAGTATGTCTGAATCAGTGGATGCAAAGGACTGGAGTTGGTGAAGGTGGTGAAAGGTCCTCTTTAAGCAGTGGTACACCATGTACACACACTGTACTACTGATTTATGCAAAGTGTGTTGAAAGGTTAGGTACGCTTTAAGCTTTGCAATTGTCTAATTTGTTTGCTACTTTGTTTGCTACTGTTCTATCAAGTGTTTTTCCTTTGAACCTGTCTACCTTTATTCTGTACCTTTTCTATTACTGTCTCCAACCATAGAATGATGGAAGGAATCAGCAGCCAAGACAGGATAGATCTTCCATTGACCAAATAATAAGGTCACATTAACACAAATTGCTAACAAAACATAGATTAAGAAGTTGGCCGTAAGTGAGCTTTGTTGGATTGATCTTCGTGCTTTAAAAGTCTGTTTTGTTGGGTAATGCACCAGTATTGGAGATGTTTGTTAAGACTATAGCAACAAACAAAAGACCTCGCATTTCTACTTTTATGCACTGAGAAAAGGAATTATTAAAGACATTAATAATGCAAACACGAACTTGTCATCGGAACAGGAATACAATGGAGGAACATTTGTACAGATGGCTTTGTTTCATGTTGAATCAAGCCACCTCGACTTCTGCATCTAGCAATTGACTCTTCACCTTCAGAGAAAGGGTGTTGATAAGTAGTTGGAATATCTACTGGATGATGCGCTACCTATATGGAAATTCTGTGCCGTATATTTGATGTATATGATGGGACATGCCTGTCCAATCCGGATGCTAATGCCTCTACAAATACTAGTCTTGTCCTTTCAAAACTGAAAAATATCATGGACCCTTTAGTTGAATGGACAATAATCCTCTTGTTGTTTTAAGATGGTCATACATTGATTTTTTTAAGGAGACTGAAATGACCAATGTAGACCTCAAACTCTTGCATTGTTCTATCAATGATGGTAAACCTCCCTGGCCCAGATGCAGCTAAACTGGCCCCGACCATGATAGTACCATCACTGTGTTTCACCAATGGTATGAGGTTTTTATGCTGGAATGCTGGGTTTTCCTTTCTCCAAGCATAACGCTTTCCATTTAAACCAAAAAGCTCTATTTTGGTCTCATCCACAAAACATTATTCCATTAGTCTTCTGGCTTGTTCAGGTGATCTTTAGCAAACTGCAGATGGGAAGAAATGTTCTTCTACGAGAGCAGCGACTTTCTCCTATCCTGCCAGGCACTCCATTGTTGTTCAGTGTCCTCCTGATGGTGGACTCATGATCATTAAAATTAGCTAATGTGAGAAAGACCTTTAGTTGCCTAGAGGTTACCTAGAGTTTCTTTATGACCTTACGGACTGCTATATGCTTGCTCTTGGTGTGGTCTTTGTTGGTCGACTATCCCTACAGAAGGTAAAAATGGTCTTGAATTACATCCATTTGTCCATTGTGCATTGATCATTCAGAAAATAGATTTCTAGTATAGGACCAACCTTAGTCATGTCTACTTTTTTTCTAACTTAATTTAATTTTGTTTGTGCCAACTGTACCTTTCCAGGTACTGTACCATATCATATGATCTTTAAAAAGGACCTGTCACCAGGTCTGAAAAGCCCAATGACATCCATCATCTGATCGGCGCTGTCACCTTGAGCATTTTTGTGTTTTGTTTATGTAAATGTGTTCAGCCATTCCAAAGATATAAGCCATTTTAGTGTTAATGAAAAGTAGGGACTACTAGTCAAGTGGTCGATAACATTGGTTTCTCTGGTGGCAGGTTCTTTGTGTGCTGCATGTCATGCAGTGTTACCACCCATTTGGCTAGTATATCTTAATCTACATGGACATTAAAAGGGTTTATATCTTTGGAATAGCTGAACAAAACAAAATGCTCAGAGTGACAGTGCTGATCAGATCATGAAGGCCAGTGGGCTTTTAAGACCTGGTGACAAGTTCTCTTTAACAGGCACTAGAAAAGCTGAACTGTTGGATACATTTACATCTTTATCAAAGTGACAAGGAATAATCATGAATATAATGTGTCCTGCTTGAGACCTATTAAGGAGGGCAAAGCAGACATCTCTAGACTTCCCCATACATGTTCAATTTGACCATGCATACTTGTGCTTTTGACAGCTGGGAATAATCCTTTGTCAGACAACTTTGACAATGACTTATCTTCTATAAGAACAAAGGATCAAGCATATTGAAATCAACATGTCCAATCCTTCATTAGTTCAAAATGATACAAATACAGTGCCTTGCGAAAGTATTCGGCCCCCTTGAACTTTTCAACCTTTTGCCACATTTCAGGCTTCAAACATAAGGATTTAAAATTTTAATTTTTTGGTGAAGAATCAACAACAAGTGGGACACAATTGTGAAGTGGAATGAAATTTATTGGATATTTAAAACTTTTGTAAAAAATAAAAAATTGAAAAGTGGGGCGTGCAATATTATTCGGCCTCTTTACTTTCAGTGCAGCAAACTCACTCCAGAAGTTCAGTGAGGATCTCTGAATGATCCAATGTTGTCCTAAATGACTGATGATGATAAATATAATCCACCTGTGTGTAATCAAGTCTCCGTATAAATGCACCTGCTCTGTGATAGTCTCAGGGTTCTGTTTAAAGCGCAGAGAGCATCATGAAGACCAAGGAACACACCAGGCAGGTCCGTGATACTGTTGTGGAGAAGTTTAAAGCCGGATTTGGATACAAAAAGATTTCCCAAACTTTAAACATCCCAAGGAGCACTGTGCAAGCGATCATATTGAAATGGAAGGAGTATCAGACCACTGCAAATCTGCCAAGACCCGGCCGTCCCTCTAAACTTTCATCTCAAACAAGGAGAAGACTGAACAGAGATGCAGCCAAGAGGCCCATGATCACTCTGGATGAACTGCAGAGATCTACAGCTGAGGTGGGAGAGTCTGTCCATAGGACAACAATCAGTCGTACACTGCACAAATCTGGCCTTTATGGAAGAGTGGCAAGAAGAAAGCCATTTCTCAAAGATATCCATAAAAAGTCTTGTTTAAAGTTTGCCACAAGTCACCTGGGAGACACCAAACATGTGGAAGAAGGTGCTCTGGTCAGATGAAACCAAAATCGAACTTTTTGGCCACAATGCAAAACGATATCTTTGGCGTAAAAGCAACACAGCTCATCACCCTGAACACACCATCCCCACTGTCACACATGGTGGTGGCAGCATCATGGTTTGGGCCTGCTTTTCTTCAGCAGGGACAGGGAAGATGGTTAAAATTGATGGGAAGATGGATGGAGCCAAATACAGGACCATTCTGGAAGAAAACCTGTTGGAGTCTGCAAAAGACCTGAGACTGGGACGGAGATTTATCTTCCAACAAGACAATGATCCCAAACATAAAGCAAAATCTACAATGGAATGGTTCACAAATAAACGTATCCAGGTGTTAGAATGGCCAAGTCAAAGTCCAGACCTGAATCCAATCGAGAATCTGTGGAAAGAGCTAAAAACTGCTGTTCACAAACGCTCTCCATCCAACCTCACTGAGCTCCAGCTGTTTTCCAAGGAAGAATGGGCAAGAATTTCAGTCTCTCGATGTGAAAAACTGATAGAGACATACCCCAAGCGACTTGCAGCTGTAATCGCAGCAAAAGGTGGCGCTACAAAGTATTAACTTAAGGGGGCCGAATAATATCGCACGTCCCACTTTTCAGTTTTTTATTTTTTGCAAAAGTTTAAAATATCCAATAAATTTCGTTCCACTTCACGATTGTGTCCCACTTGTTGATTCTTCACCAAAAAAATTAAAATTTTATATCCTTATGTTTGAAGCCTGAAATGTGGCAAAAGGTTGAAAAGTTCAAGGGGGCCAAATACTTTCGCAAGGCACTGTAAATTAGCAAGCTGGTCCTTCCGAAATAGGTTTTTCCTATCGTTACTGTTGATAAGTGAAAGGACTTGCATGTGGTAAATGGAAAACTATATATTGTATACTAAGAATCACATGTGCACTAGGTCTTTGTCCCACTGCTAAGCAAAGAGGGGAAATTGCACAAGTACAAATTTGCTTAGTAATTTAGCTTTGCTAGGGCACAATATTAACACACTGTGGCAGATTTATGAACCTTGGCATTTTCAATGGCAGTCTTTGTATCCCCTGCACCAGCAGAGGACGCAAGGCTTCTCATAAATCATGCGCACAGTCAACTGGCGTAAATGGAAATCTGGCAAGACCAATGGCCTGCCCACACCACACTCACTTGCTATGACCCTTTCCAGTTATATACATTTTGGATAAAACATGCTAAAATAAAGTGACCTACATACACCTAGTAATAGCGTATACTGCAGAAAACATAGAATGCTATGGTTATCGACAAGTGCTAAAACCTCCTCATATGTAATTTTAAAAAAACATGATTTTAGATCGATTGGGGCAAATCTTACATTACATTGTGCAAATACCTCCCTTTCAGTATTATCCAGTCCTTGTGGGGTTAAATTAGAGAATGATCTTGTTGCTCTGTCACGCCAGCCAAAGATTAAGAACATTACCTGTACGACAATGCACCGAGACAGTATTTGTTGAGTCTGAACATTGTCGAATTCTTTCATACGCAGCATGATCCATTTTTCATTGTTCTGCCAGCTTTTTGTTACTTGATGTATGTCAATTCATTAATTTCACAATTAAATTTTTACTAACTTTTCAACAAACTTTGAATGACTCAGTGGGGAAGTAGAAGGAGTGTGAAAGAGTTTAGTGAGTGAGAAGCAGAAACACACAGACACATAGACTGCAGCAGATATGAGTAAGTTTTCTATCTCAACCCAAGTGTTTTAGTCACATCAGTATTGTTGTTCTGTACTTTGCTATGGTGTCCTATATGGTGCTGGTGCTGCTTTTGAGTAAGTATGGGAGACATCCTAGCAGCTAGTTTTACTCACTAGCTGAGAGACAGCTGAGACTTAAAGTGGTTGTCCAGGATTTAGAGCAAACTCAGGAGCGGTTGGAGTGGGTGTAAAATTTATAAAAAAAAGGAAATACTCCCCTTTTCTTAGTGCTCCATTGTCATGGCCTGTTCAGTCCACTGATTGGTCTGGTCCAAGGGCAATCAGTGGCTTCAGTGGTTGCTGGAGAGGGATATAAGTCACTTATATCGCCGATTCCTTACAGCAACTGCTGACTCTGCTGACTGGTCTCAGCAGTCATGTTAGTCTCTCCACTTCTGGCACAGCGAGTCCCAACATGAGCGGGAAAGGCAATTGGGACAGGACAACAGAGGACAGGGGATAATTGAAAATCTTTAGCGTCGTCCATCCAGCCACCCTTGCGTTTGCTCTAAATCCTGCACAACCCCTTCAAAGACAGAACCTACAGAGGGAGGAGAAAATGGAGGATACAAGCTATATATGGATCAGATATAGTATTAGTCCTTATAGACACCTAAGTAGCTTATCCTAAAAGCTCAGGTTCGATTTAAAACCATTTTAGACATATAAAATATTTTACATAGTCACTTCTTATGGTTCATGTAGGGTCATCTTTACAAAAAAGTCACTAAAATCTTTGATTCCTGGCCATAATACTGACCTGTGGAACATCATATTCAAAAGGTCTGCTCAGGCTTTAATTCTAGAGAAGTGGAATGGGTGCAAGGTGCCACAAAATAATGATAATAATAATAATAATAATAATAATCCTTTAATAGTCCCACCATGGGGAAATTCAGTGTGTTACAGCAGCAGAGATATGCAATACAAATACAACATATACAAGAATGTTTCAAGGTAAGGTGCCACAAATACTTTTTAGTTGTGTTATCAAGGTAGGATCAACATTTACACCTCATGCACACAAACACGTTATCGCTCCATCCCACTTCCCAATTCTACAGAGCCATAGTACAGCCCTTATAGAGTTCTATAGAGCTGTACTATACCTTGATATGCATTTGTTAAAGAGGAGATATGGTACACACAAGACTGGAATCAGTGATTTTTATAATGCTTTATTCATATCCTGCAGCACTCAGCTGCTAAGTATTCACAGATGCATGTGCGAACACTTAGCCACGGAGTGCTGCAGGATATAAATAAAGCATTATAAAATTCAATAATTCCAGTCTTGTGTGTGTCGTTATTCCTTGAATATTGTACATTGGGTTGGAGAACAACACAGCATTTCTACTGGATTAAGGTCAGGATTTTGACTTGGCTGTCTGAAAACTTTGACTTTATTCCACTTTAACCATTCTTTGGTGTGCTTAGGGTCAAGGTCTTGACAACATTCTCTTCAGCTCACAGACAGATATCCTAACATTTTCCTTTAGAATTTGCAGATATCATTTAGAATTCATTGTTCCACCAATGATGGCAAGCCGTTCATGATGGTACCAGCATCTTCTTTCACAGATGGTATGAGGGTTTTATGCTGGAATGTTGGGTTTTCCTTTCTCCAAATATAAGACTTCTCATTTAAACCAAAAATCTCTTATTTGGTCTCATCCATCCACAAAACATTATTCCAATAATCTTCAAATGGGCTTCAAGGTTCTTTTTTTGGAGAGCAGTGCCTTTTTGCTTGCAATCCTGCCATGCACACCATTGTTGTTCACAGTTCTCTGTAATTTAAGAAAAGCCTTTAGTTGTTTAGAGGTTACTTTGGGTTCTTTATAAAGTCTCAGACTATTATACACCTTGCTCTTGCTGTGATCTTTGTTGGTGGACTGGGTAGGATAATAATGGTCTTGAATTGCCTCCATTTGTACACAATCTGTCCACGGGTGAAGTCCAATCTCTTTAGATATGATTTTGTAACCTTTTCCAGCCTGATGAAGATCAACAACTCTTCTTCTGAGGTCCTCACAAATTTCCTTAGTTCATACCATGATACACTTGTGTTCTGAAGATCAGACTTTGATAGATACCTCTTCTTTAAATTAAACAGGTCACCCAATCACCGATGATTGACTGAAAACATCTGACTCTAATCTCATCTTCAAATTATCTGCTAATCCTGAAGGTTCACATATTTTTGCTACTCACAGATATGTGATATTGTGTCATTTTCGGCAATAAAAAAATAAAAAAAATCTAATATTTTTGTATCATTTGGTTCTCTTTATCTGTTAGAACCTGTGTGAAAATCTGGTGTAGTTTTAGGTCAAATTTGTTCAGAAAAACAGAAAATTGTGAAGGGTTCCCAAACATTCAGGCATCACTGTATATAATAAAACGAGAAGATCTGGCTCACAAGTCCTTTTAGTAAGATGTCCTCTTTGCACACGGATAGCTCGGAAGCTGTAAATGACAACGAAGAAAATGGATCATCCAGCTTTATACATCCATAAAATCTAAATGGGCCAAACTTATGGCAACATAAAAGCAACATACAGGGGTGCTGGCACACGCCTATGCATTTTGGACAGAATGTCCATCCTTAGTCATGGCAACACACATTACAAGCCACCAGAAAGTAGAAATTTACATTATTCCTCCACACCATCATTGGATGAAGTGGAACAACTCCCCTCTCAGTATATAATTGGAGGGGGCACTCAACCAACCATTACAGAACAGGAGAGAAGACACCCCAGCACCAAGATTGCTGCATTCATCTACAAGTGTATGGGAAAGTGTCCTTGCCTCCTAACACATGCAGCATGTCAAGACACATCATGTGAAACAGCCCAAGACACATCCAATCCCACCTATCAAACTTCAACCAGTGTCCGAAGCCACTGCGCATGGCACAGTCTTACTAAAAAAGCAAATAAAAACCGCCCCGCTTCCATTCACTGAGTGGTTTTGGTCCCATTTGAAACACTCTATGGCTCCTCTGCAGCTGTGGCCCCTATAGTCCACACATAATGGCCCCTAATAATTATTTATAGAGCTGATATTATTCTTAAACTATCAAGGAGCGAAATATTTCAAGAACATTATTTTCCAATGCACCTGTTTTATATTGTGTGTCCTACAATTCCTACAATTTTACTGTAAGTCAATAATGTTTGTTTACGCAGAATTGAGTCTTTTGATGCAAAGTTGGTGGGAATATTATTTAATAATCACTTTTGACTCTGAAAAGGAAGTGCAAGGTGGGAATAATAGACAAAACAAACTTCATTTCCCTAGGTGAGAATTGTATATGTTACTTTGTCTATGATTGACTTTGAAGCTTGTAGATGCTTAACCTTTGTTGTGTGAGAGCAATGTAGACACGTAAGAGATTTCCTCCTAATTCTAACTTCCATGGTCAGAGAAGACAATTTTGCTGCAAGGACATGGCTCTTGGAAACATGTCAACTTTCATCAGTAGCATTCTGTCCATGGTGGAAATAGGGAGGACCCTGGACTAGATGATGAAGGAGTAGTCACAGAATACAGTACAGTATGTCCTGAATGTTTTGTCTGTTTATCTTGATGTAATGGAAATACTTTGGTTTTCCAGCTGGAAATACTGCAACATATGGAATTATTCCTTTATCTAGTCTACTTATGTTCCTCACACAAACTTTCCTCATTACCTGTTTTTTTTTTAGCTCTTGGGAATAAGAGACTAGAAGGGGTTACAACTGTGTGTGATGCCCACAACTGGAAATACTTCTGTTATAAGGGGATCTAGTTTGCCTAAATATCTATAAGGGGTTCCTTGTTTTAAGCAAGGGTATAAGTGCCATAGAGGCAGTCTTTGTGTTTATGGTGCCTTCCAGAGATGTAACTTGAAGCTCCTTGGCCCCAATGCAAAATCTGTAATGGGGCTCCCACTTATCATTAAGACTGGTGTCTTCTTAAGTTGTAGAGAAACCTGGGGCTCCAGGACCTGGCAGCAATTGCTACCTCTGCACCCCCTATAGCTATGCCCCTGGGCCCTTTAATGAGGGGTTCCTCAAGTTGGTCTTTCCCCTCTCGACAGGCATTTAAATAGACACAGTCATTTCAACAAACTTTGCATAAATCAATAATACAAGTGAATATACAATATATTATAATATATCTTAATAGAGAAAAATGCTTCTTTCTTCTCTTATCTCAGATTTTTTTTTCCTACTTCCTCCAGTTCCACTTCTAAATTGACTTTTACTCTGATATCTCTTCTATATCCATCTTGATACATACAGCAGGCCATGTATCAGACTACACATATTCACAAAAATCTATGAGGAGATAGGAGGATAAATGAATAGGAGCTGAAAGGAACCACAGAGACATAGACTAAAGCTGATGCTGAAGTAAAATAGGAAGTTTCTATTACAGCCCAAGTGGTTAATTCACATAAGTATAAGTTAGTACTTATTTAGATATGTCCTGCATCATCCTGGAGCTGTTCCAGCTGTTTTAGATTGAGAACGACAGGGAGCTGATTGTTCTCTACTTACTGTGAGCACTGTTTTTCAGTTAGTCTCCACCCAACAGTTCAGGGAGAACTGCAAACTACAGATGGAGGAAAACTGCTGAATAATACAAAATATAAGTTATATAATGGTCAGAAATAGTGTTACTTATCATGTACACAGACAGCAGATTATCCTGAAAGTCACCTACAAGAACTGCTCTCTACAAGAACTGCTATTAGCATAAGGAATAAATTGGATAGTTACTGTCTTTCTTTCCAGTGTAGAGATGTAGGTGAACACTATGCTTTTACTTAAAATGATTTTCATTAAAAAACATATACCGTATTGAAACCTTTTATGCCTATGGTGTGGAATGTGTCACAGCCTTCCATCGTTGGTATACATTGGGAGATGTACTGCATACCTCCAACAATGGCTCCAAAAGTCATGTGAACAGAACCCTAGTCATCCTAATCCCTTTGCATGCAGTCTACACTGTGCTTGGGTTAATCGTCAGGGATCATCTTTGGTCACATCAGAGCTCATTATATACAGCCCTATTTTAAGCGCGCTCATTTCTGGGGCATACACCTACCAATTATCTGCAGTTTTTATTTTGCTAACTTACAAAACACCTGACAACGTCTGACATCAAAGACAGTAATGTGTCTGCAGCTTATGCCAAAGCTTTGACAGCCCGACTGGAGCAGATGGCAAACTACAGATAGTAATACATCTTGGAGATATACGTTGGGCATTTCCAATAAGAGAACACATTGACATTAGATTTGAGGACACACCTTTGCGAGGACTGATGCAAGGAGTGTTCTTTATTGAAGGATAATGACAATCTGCTGTGGGAAATTCAATATGAACATCTTAGTTCTTGGCTCAAGACATAAAATTGTACATATGTCTCCTCAATGTACTATTCATTTGGTACCATTCTTTATTTACAAAGATTCTACCGAGAAATAAGAGCTAGGCTCCTGCCCGTCCTTCATGTCTTCGAGATGACACATTATAATACACATTGATGGTTCTTTGACTTATCCAATTCTAAAACTTTACATTCACAAGTTGTCAGGAGTTAGTCAATGCTAACATAAAGCAATAATGATATTTTTGACAATAACAGTTTGGTGGAGATAGTATAATAACCGGTTCTTCTGGGCATCTGTTGTATTACATGGCCATCAGCATGAGAACTTATCTGCCATAAGGCCTCATACAGAAAAGTTGGAGGAACCTTGGAGCAGGGCTGGCCAATTATCTGATATGTGAGATATCGGAGTGTCCCGACTTTCCCCTGTCAAGTCATATCGGGGAAAGGAAGGATCAGTTATCATGAATTTCCACAGTGCCACCAGGGTTGTCCTGCAGCATATTACAGCCCTTTCCTCATTATCAACACATGCACACTCATACCAAATATGCATGTGTATGGGGAGTGGGAAAAGAATAGATAATGGCCAGAGAAGAGTTTGGCCAACAGCAATGGAAGATGTATGGGAACCTCTAGAGGTTCTTGTCATTGACTAGCAGAAGTGGTCTTAAGTCAGGACTTTATGTTCTTATAAGACACATGGACAGAAGGGCCTATAGACCCTATACTTTGTTCTGCATGGAATTCATATGTCGATCACAATTTTTAATGGGTCCCAGTTCATATAGTGAAGGGTTTAATGGTAAGATCCATGGTGGTCCAGGACCTGCTCCATACTGTACATTACTCACACAAGAACCTTGACAATTGCCCAGTTTTCCACCATCCACATTCCATCCTCCTTACATCTGTAGTATATATACCAGATAGAGAGATATATAGTGTGCTCCAACACAATTCTGAACATGCCTGAAGGACTGAAGCTGTTCATAAACAATACAATACAAGCATCACAGTGGAGGAAATCCCTGAAGATGTGCCGCATGCTAGCTCTTTACTGCCTTGTGATTGACTGGAGATACTGACTAGTATCCAAAGATAACTTTATGATCGTCTGATGTGTAAATCACTGATACCCACAGGCAGTCACATCCTGGAAGGTGTTTTCCTATCACATGGACACTGTTCCTCACTCCCATAGGCATTTAGAAAATCCTTTCAATAAACAATCATTTGCACGCAATCACTTTTTTTTTGTTCTTGGACTGAAGACTTATATTAAGTATTTTATTAACCTCACACCCAATGACAGTATCTTCAGATATCATTTTGACAGCTTTTACAGCGCATACACTTAACTGTTCGGCTCAGCTTAAAGGGTTATTCTGGGCAAAACAGAAAAATTAGACTTTGCTTGGAAGTTTTTCGTATCCACCCAACTCCCATTCTGTTTCTCCAGTGCCACTCTTATCTGATGAGCTTGATGGTACAGCACAAGCCTATCCCGAGGGGCTTTCTTATTCTACAGAAGCACCTTGGCCTTAATGTAAAATCTGTGCAATAAGAGGAGATTCTTATTTCATTAGCTCTTTGACTATTATTTGGTCACTTTTTCATCTTGGCTTCGATTACATTTTATATTAGTAATTAGATAGATTTTTTATGTTCAATAATTAAAAGGGTTGTCTAACTCTTTTTTTATTGTTTAATAGAGATGCAAAATGGGTGGTCATAAACCTATAAAACTGTACTCACCTCTCTCAGTGGCAGCAGCTGTCGCTGGAGACAGTGGAGAGGTGAGTAAAGGTGTTTTTTCTTAATGTTTATGGCCCATTTACCAGCCCTATCAAACAATAAAAAAAAGTCAGAAAACCCCTGTAAATACTAAATATTATAAGAACAAGCACTTTTAGTCACCAAAGTATCAGCTCTATTGAGAGTGTCTACCAGCAAGGCAAGCTATACAAGATATACAGAAAATTGGCCAAATCTTCATGGCATTGGCCAAGAACCTAATATGTATGGGGCTTACCTACTGTCCCTAGATGGCAGATTTTGGAGGATTGAGTAGAAGGATTAAGAATGTTGGATTTCATCTGCCAGACCCTTCTTGGTCTTCTCCGTCTGTTGAATTTGACAAGCACACTCAACCAAGCCAAAACAGCAGAGTCGAAAAGTAGCTGTCAACATAACAATTCAGCCAGCCATAACCTATCCCTAGCTTTAATTGTTTGGGTGATCAATTCATTTCCTTTGATGCAAAAATCTTGAAAATATGAGGTTAAGAGGATACGGCCAGAGGACCGCAGCACTCCTCCCATGGCACCCAATAGCCATGCTATTTTGGAAACCATAAGGAAGTCACTAATATATTTTCAAACTTGTGGTGCTCTGCTTATATAGATTCTCTAATAAAGCCAATAGTAGAATGAAAGATAGAGAAGCTCACCGGTAGTAAAATTCTTTTTTATTCATATCCTTCTAAAAAAATGAGGTACAGCTAAGTCTTACCTGCACAGTTATTGGGCACTGGGGTGAACAGCTCTTCAACCTTGTGTGGTTGCAGCACTGTCTGGCCAGTACCCTTATCCAATAATTGTCTATTCTGCCAAATTATCATTGTATTTATAGACAGACACTTGTAGATTCCAGTGACCATCATCAGGACATCATTAGAAGGTTCTTGTGTCCCATTTCGGACTGAAGTCCTTTGAGTTCTCTGGAGAATACTCTGGAGGCCATCCCTACAGCTATACAGATTATGATCATGTTCACATAATGAAAATGTTGGGACAGTGAAAATCTCTCATCCAGAATAGTGGATCAGATTTAAACAAATCCCATCTATGCACTGCTGATAAACCCTACAAAGGGGGGACTCATTAAATCCCCTATTCCACAAATGTGGCAGAAAATAGTTGCAATTCCATGATTTGCAACTATTTATCATCACTTGTGACCAAAATAGTCGCAAGTGGCGTTTTTTGCACCAACCGCACCACTTTTCTGAAAGTGGGTGGGGGCAAGGGCGGGGGCATCCTCCTGGGCCATATTCGTTATCCTTTACAACAATTTTTTGGCATAAAGGTTGTTAGAATGAACTGCAGCTCCTGGTCTGCTGTAGATTTGCGCCTAAGCGTAAGGGCACCTGGGGGAAGCACCTGGTGAATTACAGGCATCCTCCTCTGGTGCAGGAGACAATAAGACCGGCGTAAACAGGGGCGTAACATGAGGGGGTGCAGAGGGTGCAGTCGCATCGGGGCCCAGGAGCCTTAGGGGGCCCATAAGCACTGGCATCAGTATTGAGATTGCAGCTTCCATCTGGCCCATAAGCCAAGGACACCCACAGATTACCCTAACCACACTAAGGTCGATTAAACTCCTTAGCAACCGTAACCATCACTATCAAGAATTCACTGTAGGGATGAGGTAGGGGGCCCCGGACAAAAGATTGCACCGGGGCCCACAAGACTTTAGTTACGCCACTTGGCATAAAATAAGCTGGGCTTGATGAATCCACCTATGTTGTCTTGTGCTGGGGCTTCTGAGGTCAATTTCTTCCTGTCGGATCGGTTTGGTTTCCAAATTTTGCATTGCAAAGATTAAAAACTGGGGTAATACCTACTGCGGAAACCAGCCTCATTTTTGGCTGCGGGTGCGTCTACTATGAGACGATACCACCAGTGCGTCCATTATGTGTCACCTTAGCCTAAAGATACCCTTACACACAACAACAAAACCAGTTTTTTATTTATGTGTATGGGGCAAGTTAAAATCCAACATGTCTGAACCTTTTGTCCCTTGAGGGAGTCGGAAAATAAGGTTCAGAAGGTTCAGTCGCCCTTCGTCTTAAGTCTTAAGATTTCTGCCTAGGTCTGCTTCTCCTTCCTCCATCCATTACACATCTATAATAGAAGTAATACTGTTTATCCCTGAATGTTAAGTGCCTTATTTTTGACTCTTTCCAGCGATATTATTTCAGACGTAAACTCCACTTTATTATTCTGCGTAGAATAGGTATAAATATGTGCTAATCTCAGCACAAACCGGGAAGAACAAGATTTTTTTTTTTTTACATGCTCTATGAAATATACAAGTCAGAAACAAACAATCCTGTCCGGCTTGATCAGATGGATTTTTACCTGATCTCTGCCTGTCCTGCTGTGATCGGTGTAACTTATAATTAGTTTCTGCAAAGAGTTCTGCGGTTCTAAAGAATTGGGGATTAAGCTGCAGAAAAAAAACCCTCGAATTTCTCTATGCCTGACAAGTTGAAACCTGAAAAGCAACACTTAGTCCATTATGGATTTTTCATAGTGACATTTTCCTGCAGCCCTGAAATATGCCACCTTGCCATTTATCATTTTCAGAGCATGGATGTAGAAAAAGAGGTTACTATCGCAAACAAAATAAAATGGATTGTCTGTATAGAGGTGAACGGAACAATGCTGATAAATGTACTTCATTGAATGTCAGCAAATGTCACTTGAGAAGCCATTTGCAGCTGCCATAACAGCCTAAGAGACCAACAAAGAGTAACAAAACTAGGCGAAATGAGTGGGGCGTACCCATTTCCACATGAATAAGCAATGAGAGGCTGAGAAGTTATACCAGAAAGTTGTTAAACTTGATAGAGGAAGCTTTTTTTTCCGATTTTTTTTTTTTTTTTTGCCGTCGCACTGACATATTGCTACAAAAGCCTGTGCGTGCTGCAGACATGAAGGAAAGCGAATAATTGCAACGTACAATGTCGTTTAACTCGGATTGTTGGGAAGGAATTCTTTGATGGTGGAGAATTACACTGCATTTTTGTTGCCTTTATGTCATACCTATTTTTGTGCGGGGACAATCTGAGAGCGTGTATGTTTCATTTAAAGGGTAAATGCAGGCCGGGTGTCAGATAAAATACCGCAGAATGTACAATACTGTAAGACCACCCCGTGTAGGAGCTGAGAACACAGAGAATATGGATTTTTTTTTTTACAGACAGAATTGTACGAGGGTCACAGGTATACACTCATGGTCTTGTAGTTATACAGTTATAGGTGTGGAAAAAATGTAGCAAAGTAAGAATGACTTCAGAAATAGAAGGGTTAATAGTTTCAAATGAAGTGAATGAAGAAAAGAGAAATGTAAATCCCATCAATATTTGGTGTGACCTTTGCCCTTTGCCTTCCATCAGTCCTTCTCGGTACTTGCAGACAGTTTTTGGCAGAACTGGGCAGGGAGGTTGTTCCCGCCGCCATCTTGGAGAACTAAGCACAGATCTTCTGTGGATGTAGGCTTGTCCAATCCTTCTGTCTCTTCATGTCATCCCAGACAGACTGGATGATGATGAGATCAGGGCTATATCTGTGGGGGCCGGATCATCACTTCCAGGACTCCTCCTCCAAAGGGTAAAGGTCACACCAAGAAAAAGAATTTTTAATCTGTATACTTATGAGCCATTCAGTGCACCAGAGGCATGGCTGCCCTCACTATAGCACCTGTATTCACCTGTGGCCGCTGCTTATTGTCACCTATCAATCTTTATGTTAGATGGCAGCACTGAGTAGTGACCACAGCTGATAATGAGTTCTCTAGAAGACAAGGACATGACATCTAATTTGCATATGGATTTAAAGTAGATTTTCTTGCCAGTAAGATTGCAATTTGCCACAATAAATGTATGTTCATTAGGTCACCAAGTGCCCCTATAACATCAGATGAGGGGTTTAGAAGAGATTTTAGTGGTGTCAGACTCCCTTTTATCCACCTATAGGTTAAGGCCCCATGTAACGGGCCGCAGCCAAAAGCATTGTGGGAAAAACCGTGGCGGAAGCACATGGCGTTTTTTTCCCACAGCGCTTTTCACAGAAAATCCGCAGAGTTTTCCTCTGCAGACTTTCTGCTATCATTATACCTATAGGGAAACCGCCGACATTTCCATAGGTATAATTGACATGCGCCGATTTCCAAAAACACAACAGTTTTGGATATGGCAGCATTTCTGCTGCGGGTATTCTTCTGCAATCCCATCCACTTTGCAGGGAACGTAAAACGATGTGGTTTTTTGCTACGACATTTCCACCATGACCAAACCGCGGCATTTATGCTATGTGGGGCCCCGACCATAGACGTGAAATTGATGTTAAAGAGGATCTGTCACCAAGTAAGAAATACTGACTACCCTTTTTGGCATTTTTTTTAATACCCATTCAAAAGATATTGCCCTGTAGGTCAGTAACTTTTTGGTTTTCTCTGATAAAATAAAAGGTTACCACCCAATTGGAAAACAACAGCTAATTTACATATAACCTTCCAGGGGCCGTATCTTTTGAACAAGTGGATGGATTAAAAAAGACAAAAAAGAAAAACTGATCGGGGCACAGCGGCCATCATCAATGATCTATGTCATTTAATATTTGATACTTGGCGACGGGTCCTCTTTAAGGGAATGGGGTAACATCTGCGAGCTAAGAGATTTTTGTCCAGTAGTTCTTCTCTTTATGGGAACCTTAATAAATAAGCCATTTCCTAAGAGGAAGATTGGCCACGATGAGCGCCTATTTACAAAAAATTGAAATCCTATTTTCTATAGCTGCGGAGATGGCGTCGTCGCCAGGTAAATACGATATTAATTCAAGAGTTAAATCGACTTATCCTTTATAAAATGATAATTTGTACTTTTCCGCACGTCCTTTCCAGGGGTGGTTGTCTTATCGAGCTAAGTCCCATAAGCCTTGTTATCTGTTTCCACTTCCCAGAATAAACAAAGCACTCGGGGAGAGAGGAAAATAACTTTCACCAAATCTATTGTTTTTTTAATGCCTTTGGTCTTTAGTGCTGTTGTTCTGTTTTGTAGATAACAAGCAAAGAGCCAACAAAACTCTGAAACTTTCAATTTTCATTGATTCTGCCCACAAAGGTTTGTACAAACAGAAGAAAAAAAAAAAATAAGGCGCCGGGGCCTGGTGCTTTTCTGCTCAGGGGCTGCTAAGCCACAGTCCCTCCTGCATTGCTATTCAGAATGTGAATACTTCCCGAGAATGTTCAGGTCATCGTATTCAGCACGGTATATGGCCATAGTATTAGGCTTCCTCTCTTGTGCGGAGATCAGTTTAGATATGGATTATCCCGAAAGCCCTTACAAAGAATATACGGTGATGAACCCACTTAGGCAGCTAATGTATGACCTTTGGTAGCCTAAAACCATAAGGAAAACCATTAAACATCCCCAGGCTGGGTCATATTGGCTTACCATTGTTAGTATCAAAACACAACAAATATACTTCACAATTCATACTTCGCTCTTGCTTTTAGATTGATATAGCGGAATAGTGGCCCTGAATGCAGAAGTATCTTATCTAATGTGTCTATAGAAGGATTCACGCTTGCTGTTCCCACTCTACGCTATATCTATGACTGTCTCCCTCTCTCATTGCTTTGTATAGTGATTGTAATATGTACTGAAGAGAAAGATGTCCATAGACCATGGAATGACAGTGCAAAAAATAGAACAGGTTCTAAAAAAAAAAATTACAAAAATATAGTATAAGGGTATGGTATGGTATAGTGTGATAAATGTAACATAATATGGTCATCAGTCAGAAAACAAACACAACACGATAAAAAAAATTAAAAAAAATTTGGGGGTTTTGGAGACAAAGTGCTTGGTGAAATCTAGAATATGCAATTTTTCTCTTGGAATCTGACAGATGAACCTCAGCCAAATATCTAATGGTTGCCATATACCTGCAATAGCTGCCAGCTGATTAGGGGCGTAACTAAAAACTCACAGGCCCTGGTACAAAACTCAGCTTGGGTCCCCTGCGCAACTTCTTATCAGTTGTGTCTAATCCATACATTTTAGCAGCATTTATATTTCCCTTTCCTTCTCTATCTGGACCCAGACCACCATGTCGGTGCCCAGAACATAGTAACCATGCCCCTTATATACCACAGCCTCCACCGCAGAATCCATTGGCGATATGCTGCTGACCTGCTGCTATTTTTGTCATTTAAGGGTTCATTTTCTCCTTTCTGACAGTGGAAGGCTGTGTATCATAAATCTTCTCACTCCAGTGCACCAGAGGGCAGGGGGAATCAATTTATAATGTACAGAAAGCCAGCCATAAAAGAAAGGAGAACAAAGAGATTTATGTAGCCCTAGTGTGGTAAGGATAACCTGTGGGACCCCCTGTTTTCTGGGCCCAGATGCAGCTGTGACCGCTGTCCTCCCGACCACCTAGTACACGTTCCGATCAGTTCAATGTGCTTGCGTCCTGCGTGGGAAGGAAAGAATATGTCGCTGCCAGACTCCTATGGCAACTTGTGTCCTCTAGAACAAAAAAAGAAAGGATGGGGCATGTTGAAATCCAACTGACCGATCTTTCTCTCTCCTGATTCCTACTGTTGATGGAAAATCAGGGCATTCACATAAGGGTAAGTTCACATAAGTATTACTGGTATTCTGTTCTTACGTTCAGTCATAGGAACAAAAAAACGAACTGAACAGTAAAGACAGATTCATGTAATGATGGACACCAATGGATCTTGAGTGATCCCATAGACTTTAGTGGGTTCCATCAGGTATCTGCTATGTTTTATGTCATTTTGCCAGACATCATTTTAGACTGGTTCTGCACACCTGCGTTTGAGTTTCCGTTCGGGGGGGTCTGTTTGGGGACCTCCCGAATGGAAACCTAATCTGCTTAAAAAAGCAGTTACCCACAGACCCCATAGGCTATGGGGTCCGTCGGGTTTCCGCACGAAAAGGGTAAAAAATGCGGCGATGTGAACCCAGCCTTAGACTTGGTTGGACAACCACTTGATGCACCCATGGGGCAGTAAGCTTTCCTACACCGGATTAATGTTCCGTTCATGTAGTAAAGCTACATTTCCCATAGTGGAAACCATTGAAGCACGCTCTACCCAGAATCCTTTATATCCTGTAGATCTGTTCCTCACTTTCAAGTATTTTTAGTTCTCGTATAATTCACTTCTAAGCCCAATGAACATGATGACATAACCATTCTATTAATATTTCACCAGTTGCTGGATGTAGAAGGTAATTGTTCAGTTTAACTCCATCTAGCAGATACGGATGGACTACAGAGGGGCTTATTTCATGCGCCAAATGTTTGGGAGGTTTGCTGTAAAGTACTAATGATTTTCTTGTGAAGTGAAAATTGAGGTTAGAGCAGCCAGTGAGAGCCTCCTGCTCGCACCGAGCCAAACACCTTCCTGAAAGAAGTAATTATGTGATTAGTAACACTATATAACAATACCGATAAGAGATTGCTATGATCTTTTAACATTATCATCCTCAGTGTCTCTCCTTAAAATACCTTATCTGCTAAAGTACCCGAGTACAAAAAAAAAAAAAATCAAAGCTTAGTTTAAAAGGGCCACAATTCCAAAAAATTTACGTCGACCCGTTGTAGCACCGAGAGATCTGGAACCATTCACAAATCCGCAGTTGAACATTTCACAGAACTTGACAACCTGACAACGTAAATTTTAATTAAACACAAAGGGAAGAGTATCACATTGCAGAAAATGAAGCCTAATAAGAAGGGAATGAAATGTTGAAAAACCTAATTATTTCATAATTCTCATTTATCGTCACATTAATTACATATTTGTCAATGAATCGCTCCAGAATATGGATCATTTCTCTGCCATTGTTGTGATTTCATTATTTCAATTAATATTAGGCATGTTCATTTTTGGTTAGATGCTATACACCCATATGGAAGACGTCATATTCCCTATGGTTTTGTATCTAAACTCTTGTCTAGTATATGGACGGTGTAAACTTAGACCTGATGTGCCAAATTTATCACAGTGGCCGATAGTGGATACTCAATGTGGAGAATTTTTTGTCTATGTTTTCGCCAACTATTTTTGAGCCAGAATTTTAGCACATTGGTTAACTTTACGCTACACCCATTTTCCATCAAGCCACACCCATTTCCTGCTACTTTTCAAACCCATTTTTCATACAAGGCGCAAACTGGGATGTGCCAAGAAAGTGGGCAAAAAATGCACCTCAACTTGGCACAAGGGCACACCTCAGCTCCTGTGCCCCATTCCCCACTTTTTAAGGCAGGTTGGGCAGGGATGCCTAAGTCAGTCAGACTTACTATAACTGGTGTGAGTTTTACCAGAAATCTACGCCAGCCAAATACAGTTATTATTAAGAATTATTACGAGGCCGGAATCTCTTATTAAAGAGGTTGTCCAGGCTAAAATATTAAGTCCGGTCCTTCTGCTCCGGTGTCTTCTTGCATTGAAATTTCTTGCCTGCTGTGACGTCCCGCGTCCCTTCCACTGAGGCTGCTGATTGGCCTCAGTGGTGACATGTGCGCAGAGGCCAATCAGCAGTCTCAGCAGCCACAGGAAGGGACCCGGGGACATCACAGGAAGACAACAACGGAGCTGCAGGACCGGACCGCGCTGGGAGGCACGGGAGCTCCGGGGACAGGCGAGTATGTTTTTTTTATTTTATTTTTTTCACATCCCCCAGCCTCATTAAAAAATAAAATTTTATCCAGGTAAATTATCCTGGTAATTACAACCGATAATTCTGGTACAAAATAATATGGTGGAAGGTTTGTACACCATTTTTGGTACATATTTGACATTTAGCTAAGTTTTCTGAATCTGTTTGCTCGGTTCCAAAACTAAATCCCATGTTGACTCACATCATTTTCCTTACGTTTTAATAGGAAATATGTAATAGGAACAATACAAAATAGTAAATGGGAATTTATGATCTGAATGAATTGAAACTGGGCACTGTAGGTTCTCCAGAAATGATCTGTATGGTCCACCATCCATCTATACAGCACATGTGTATGCCCACCTTTAACTGTAATGTACACATGGGACTTCTTGGAAAGATAAAACAATGTCAAAGGTGTCGAGATGTGTCCCTCTCCCTATAGAGAACACATGCATGCTCAGTCTAGCTGAGTGTGCATAGGTTTAGGTTGGTGGTTAATGGTAGAAATGAGCATTTGGCTGATAGCCGTCTACTATATATGGCCAATCTGAGCCTCATAGTGTCTAAAAGTCACAAAAACATTGCATGGAATATAATGTTCTTTGTCAAATCTTCAGAAAACTCTGTTCATCCAGAAGACTCATTAAAATCCTGTTAGTCGAGTAACACCTTCCTATAGTCACATCTTCTTCCTTCCCTTAAACTTCATTTGGACATTCTTCGTAATAAAGTGAACTATGTCTCCTTGGATGTGATGACCTGTGTGGATTAGTGACCACTTAGTAAAATGAGATACAAGACATCTGAAGAGAGGAATAAGGAGCACAAGCGTGACCAAACTGGACATACTTGACCCAGGCATGTTGACCTGCATTTGCCCTCTTTGTAGTTGCCTTTGCTCTTACGATATATATTCTTTTTGAGATAGCCATGAACCAACTTCTTGAATATTGAATCGGAAAACACAAGCCCCATAATTTATCTTTTTGACCACCACATGTGGTCTAAATGAAACCTCTTAGAATTTTTTCTATGTATTAGTAGTTCTTATTCCCTGCGACAAGTATTTTTAGTTCACAGGGAGCCTGTACTGTTCTAAACTTGCGTTTATTGAATATAGAGAATTTTTTTGAAAACACAAAAAATATACAATTGCTTTGTATCAATACCAAAATGGTCTTTTTGTAATGTGTTACATGGGAAAATTTAAGTGATTTCATTACCACTAGTGAGGACCACCCAAAAGTGCAATGAAAACTGCTCTTATAAGTGGTGGTTTTGAAGGACATAGCCATAGTCAGTATGCATTTCATAAGGTCGACCTAAAAATGTATAGCTGGAAATCTAGATGGGATGGGAGTGGTCTTCATGAAGTCTTCTAGATAGGTTTCTAAGCAATATACTGTATTACAGCTTGCCACATTTCTGTCCTTGTCACTTGTACATAATGGGAGCAGAGCTTGATACTCTTGAGTTAGACGTGTAAGGTAGAAGTAGGGGGCAGAAGTTCTGTTTTAAGGCCAAAAAGTCTCAGTGCCCAAAATGCATGTAGAATAAACAAAAAAAATTACACAAGCTCCCCATAGGGTTATCCAGAGGAACAACCTGTGTAGGTAAAAGGATATCTGCGTACTAACCTGTTATTGTTTGTTTGCTAATAAACACAACACAAATGTGAACATTTAACATTTTATAAAGGTGACTGATGCTGTCCCCAATGTAGAACCGGAAGTATATGCGGTATTAACCAGAATCCAGAATTTCAGTTTATTGAGGACTTGTTTCAAAGTCATACAAGTCAGGTCACCTGATGAAGAAGTCTTTACGACTCCTAAACACGTCATCCATCTTTGTACACATCAAAAACATGTGAAAGGTCTACTAACATCTGGATTAGCCACCAGCGAGATGCTACAAGGTAGTGCCATTTCCCCCAAAGGTGTAAAGGCTTCCAAATCACAAAAATAACCTCTAAAAAAATTCAGTCAAAGTTATTGACAACAACGCGCTTCATTGTTTTATAGACTCCTTCATCAGGTTACCGGATCAGTATAATATCCAGCTGGGGAGCGGACTTCTGTCTGATGAAGTTCTTTATAATAAATTAACATTGAGTAGAAAGCCTTGCAACCTGACCTGTGGAAAAATGGCCAAAATACAGGAACATCTGCTTCTTCATTAACATTTAACATAAATTCCCATGGCTTTTAGGACAAAGTGTACAATTTTTTAAGTTTTACATGCTCATTCATTCATAAATCTTCTTACTAAGGGCCTGGAACACAGGTTGATACAGGTGAATTTGTAAAAATTCTCTTCTCTATGGATTCTCCAATTTGTTTCCCATCATAAACCTGGAGAACCAATTCTACTATCTTTACTTTCACCCAATGAGATTATTTAACACTATTTAGAAAGCCTTAAGATTCTGCCATCCAAGTAAGACTTTATGTCTTTGGATATGACCCGCTGTCAGGCGGTGAGGACACCCCTCTCCCAGGTAACACAATTTCTGCAAACAAGGGAGGTAGAACCTGTCAAAGAGCCACGTCAACCTTCACCCTGCAAGGGAGCAAAACAAGAATGGCCAACAAGCCCTTGGCGAAGGGGTCCTAGGATAAGGTCAAGAGTATACATAGCATAGAGTCAGACAGCGTGACTATGAGGCCTCTGGATAGGCCAGTTTGACTGCAACCCTTACTTTAAGAGCGGGATCTGTTCTGTCTATGCAGTGTGAGCAAATACGGGTATTGAGAACCAACCCAAAGATCGTGAAAGGTGATGGAGAGAACAAGCATCAACTTTTCTTATGCCAGATATCTGATGTAAGCTTAGTAATATATATGCCCACTGTTATCTTATGTCTTTGGTCAACCATATTGTTTAATAGGACTGTGCATAAAACTAAATAGTGAAACATCCGCCATTACCTGCCCTTCTTATCCACAGACATCATTTGTATTTATGGACAATTCACTTGCTAGGACATTTACTAAACAGAGTTAAGTTTTAGGGTAGCTTTACAGCAGCCACCTGACCTTGGTATAATGTGAATAACTAGAGGTTTTGTTTCTTGTGATATTTAATAAAGAATTTTGTATTTCATTTATTGGAGCTGGATGGTAAAAAAAAGTGCAGAATAAGGTCACACAGAATAAAACAAAGGGCCGAGAGTTTTTAGAACACGTTAATATTTATTAGTAAAACATATTATCATTCATTGTGGTGTGACAAAAAAACATAAAATAAATTGGAAACATAACTGCAGAAACAAAAAAGGTAGAATATAGAGCGAGGACATAAAGATTATCTACCTGGGGGATTCACATGTCTATTTCTGTGCCTTAGGATATTTTCACTAGCATATGGCTCTGAATCCTATTTGCCCTGTATTCACATTTATAGACCTATTATTGGACTGAGAGAGGTCTGTTTATTTAGTGTAGGGTCCCAACTAAATGAGGTCGCCTTGTTGGAGCAGATACAGGGCTTCTGACTGATCAAATGTGTGTAATGAAGATCCTCTAATTTATATGTATAGTTTATAGACCATATTAGCTTAATTATATGTTCAATTAATAGCTGTCATGTAATATCTCTTCTTTATATGTCCTGGTTCTGTGTTGCAGAGGCTGCTACATTTGTAATATTGCCACAGTAGCTGGCACCTGTTCACATTGGGATGTGCTGTCTGAATTTTTTGCATCTTTCTTTCTTTCTTTCTTCCTTTCTTTCTTTCTTTCTTTCTTTCTTTCTTTCTTTCTTTCTTCTATCACATAGGTTTAAATTAAATAGACAATAGATAGATACATAGATAGATAGAAGATAGATATGAGATAAAGAGATATGAAATAGACACAGCTAGACACAAAGACGTGAAATAGATATACAGTTACATGTCTTACATACATACAGTTACATAAATAGGAAGAAAAGTAGATAGATAGATAGATAGATAGATAGATGTAGATAGATAGATGGATGATAGATAGATCGATAGATAGATAGATAGATAGAAAAAAGTTGTAAATATGAAATAGTGAGATAGATATATACCTAAAGAAATAGAAGTCTATGAAACAGATATATACTGTAGATAGATATGAGATAAATAGGTAGATAAATATATATCAAAAATAGATCATAGAAAAATACAGTAGATAGATAGATAGATAGATAGATAGATAGATAGATAGATAGATAGATATTACATAGATATATGTGAGCTAAATAGATATGAAATGGATCATAGAGAGATTTAAACAAACATAGATAGATAAAAGGTAAATATGAAAAAGACAGATATATAGCTAGACAGAACCATATGAAATAGATACATAGATATATATGAGATAAATAGGTAGATAGAAAGATACATATTTAGATATGAAATTGTTTTATAGATAAGTATAAGATAGACAAATAGATAGATATGAAATAGTTTTATAGGTAAATAGAACATACATAGATAGATAGATAGATAGATAGATAGATAGATAGAGAGATAGAATGAGCAGGGACCTGGAGAAGCCTCTTATTAGTCAGGTGGAGATAATACACACAGAAGTTACACTGGCTTCCCCTCTCCAGGTCTTGGCTTCTCTACATTCTCTACCCTGTGTAATCTTTGTGTGTTTTTCTTTCATGGAGCAGACAGTCTGGAGCAGATTTAGCCCTGGTCCTCCCCTGGACATCGCCTGCTCCATCCTCTCTGTCCCTGACCAGTGACGCATGGATGCCGCATGTTTTCTCCAGTCTGGACCATTCCATAGATGAAGAAAAACAAACATTCCCCCAGCTGAGAGTCAGCCATGAGGAGAGCTGAGGAGGAAGACAGACGGGCACATCCTCTCAAGGAAGGAAAAGGGCTGTTTGAAGAAAGAAAACAAAGGAGTCAATAGTCTTTGTAACCCTAACATGAACCAAGAATCTTGTGGACACACTCAGGACCTCACCTCCCAGTTACTTCCCATTACCTTTCCCTGACACTCCACTGACTCCTACACAATGCTCTGTCCCTCTATATACATGGGAGGGTAAGGTTTGCCCAAGAGAGTAGCATTCAAAGACTGTTCTTATGTCATGCAGCCATTGACACGCTATGGGGTTATTTTTGGGACTGGTTTGGGATTTTGGAAAAATACAGGGATGTATTCTGCACATTCACTCAAAGCTTGGCCATAAGGGCTTTTGTTTCAACACATTTCCATATTGCTAAAAAAAAAAAAAAGTTTTGGAAACCTTGGCTAGGCATTTCATTTCATGTAAAGTGAAATAAAAGAAAAAACAAAAATCCAAATAAGTGTATTTATATTCTTTATTTCTTTTTATATTTACTGGATTTATTAAGATGGTAGATATTGGTGTTTAAACTTACATTATTTCTTTTTTTTTTACTTCTTTTTTGCTAATTTATTTTCCAGATTGCAGAAATATCTATTAACCCTCCATTTTTTTTTTACATTTTTTTAGTTTTAGAAAACATAAAATTATAATTGATATAGAAGGCTATTGTTCAGCTCACAAGGTTTCCATATATATATATATATATATATATATATATATATGTGTGTGTGCATGTATAGTAGATATGTATAAATATATATATATACACACACACAACATAAATATATATATATATATATATATAGTGGAAAAAATATACTGAATATCAACATGTTTTATATGTATAACATACATATACATATAAAACATATGACATATATATATATTATACATATTACATATTTATATGTAATATAAAATATATTTAAATGTCATTTTACAGAAAAAAAAAAGCGAAATATTGACTATAAGGAAGATGTTTCTATTATATTACAGTGAATATTCGCAAATTTTACAAATATCCATTGACATATCTCAACTGAATACTTAATGCTACTTTGCAATAATTTCCTAATTTTCCTAGATTTTATTAAATTCTAAATCTATACACAACAACCAAGACAATACACATAAGTCAGAGGACCATAGCAAAGTAAGGTAGGTTATCCAACAGTCCCTTCCCTGCTAGATAGAAGTGTTATAAAATTAATAGCAGTGGGAGGAGTTTCCGACAGTTTCTGTAGTCGGTGGTCGTTTGTATTATAAGATAGTTACATCATAAGTCATTACAGTGTCTATTTTCCCTATTAATGCTTCTGACAAATATAAGTTATTCTGAACGTTTTATTACTATTCAATATAACATAAAATAATATACACTATTATTATAATGGAGTTATAATGTTTGCCCAAATCGTCAGTTTTTCTCCGATCTTGCTTATTCCCTGTCAGGGCAGATGCCCCTGAATCCAGTTTAGCAGGCAATAGGATTACTGAGATCCTAATGATGACTTCCAGTCCTCCCTCCCCTCTTATTGAGGCCCAGCAAAGTTTATTAAACATTCATGAGCAATATTGGAGAAGGTGAATGGCCCAACTTCATTACAGTACTTGTTTAAATCAAGGCCACTTCTAATGAAACAGAGACATGTCTATTTCCAACAGCTGTTCTTCATCCATATTTCATTATACAATCAGATAATGCGTCCTACCACCTTCTCAATTATTCACACATAAACATTTTCAAGACGTTTTGACATCTGTCTTAGTGCTTGCTATTAATTTAGTAATCACTCTAGTTAAATATGTATATCAGGCTCTGTCTACAATAGCCAAAATGGGGAGGTAGGGGAAAGGTCTGAATATTAGCACAATGTTCCTCCTGAACTATACATATACTAGTTATAATATTCATAACCAGTTCTATCTTATTAGAAGAAGTAGATAGATAGATAGATAGATAGATAGATAATAGATAGAAAGATAGATAGTAGAAAGATAGATAGATATGAGATGGATAGATAATAGATAGATAGATATATAATAGATAGATAAATAGATAGATAGATAGATAGATAGATAGCTATGAGATTAATGATTGATAGGTATTAATAATGATGAGGTGGATGATAATGATGAAAGACAGACCTACAGACCGGTAACTAGATAGATTGATCGTAAATAGATAGATAGATAGATAGATAGATAGATAGATAGATAGATAGATTGATTAAGATATACAAATGATTGATTGATAATAATGGTGTTAGATAGATAGATAGATAGATAGATAGATAGATAGATAGATAGATAAATATAAGATAGATATATAGATAATAGACAGATAAAAGATGATATAGATAGATAGATAGATAGATAGATAAATATAAGATAGATATATAGATAATAGACAGATAAAAGATATATAGATAGATAAATAGATAGATATAATAGATAGATAGATAAATAAATATAAGATAGATATATAGATAGATAGATAAATATGAGATAGATAGATAGATAGATAGATAGATAGATAGATAGATAGATAATAGATAGAGAATAGAATAATTTTCCAAGATGCTTTTGTGAGATTTCTTGTATTTTAACATCTGGAAAGCCACATGATGATCAGGTGCAAAGTAGAAGATTGGACTAGATATCACTGTGTAAAAAAAATAGAGTAAGAGCATATTATTGTACAAAGGAGCCGCCAGCAGATCAGCACAGAGCAATCATTTACATCACTGTAAATCCTGGTTAAGACGCAGGAAGAAAAGGAACCTGTGGGAAAGGTTGACTTAAAGCAGCAAAATAACAGAACAACCATACATTCATATGGCCATTTAGATGTCTGTTAAGGATCTGCAGTTGCTTTATTGAAACGCAAATACTGTTTCTATAGCAGCTAAGATCACCCAGTGGGAGGGAGGATAGGTATTTTGCAAATGTCACCTAGCTTGTAAATGTTGGTTTAAGAAGAAAAAGGAAGAAATTAACTAAAATGATAGAAAGTCTTGGAGCACAGAAAAAAATAATGATAGAGCAATAGGTATAATATCAATAGCAATCATGGCCGTGTTATCCTATTATAACAATTGTAAGAGATGCAAAAATAAGCGAAAAGAATCCAGCAAAATAGAAATAAATAATAACAAGACAATTCCAACAAGTAAATCTAACGAAATAAAAACCTAATAAACGATAGTAAAGGTAATATCAATGCTATGGAAAATGTAAATATAGAAATGAAGACAGATAATAGTAATGAACGGTAATGATTATATATATTCAGTATAGTGGTAAAAAATTACAAACACCTAATAGTGATAATATAAAAAAGCAAAACCAGCTTTTGTATTTTATCATCCACCTTCAATAGAGTCTGCGCCAATTTTCTATGACAATCCATAAGCAGGGAGAAGATTAAAGGTGGAGAAATGTAATGAAATGACGCATAAAGTTCTCTGCCAGGGAAAATATTTACACAGAAGCTTCTCCCCAGTCACCAAAGTCATTACCCTTGTTATTAGTAGTAGACATGTTGACTTTTTATTATATTTTGTCAAGGGCAGCCTGTCTTCTGTTTAGTATGTTAGTGCTGCCCCCTGAATATATGATATATTTATAATGTATTATTAGCATCATCCTATTATTATATCTCTTATTGTAATGATTTAGGAATAGAAATAATATAAATGTAAATCCTATTATATGAAAAAGAAAAAAATCTCAATTTAATTGTTTTGTGACTTTTGTGAATGTATTATTGTTATTGTTATTATTATTATTACTATTATTATTATTACAACAAACGACATGATTTATGAAAATTTTAATTGACACATAATGTTAGATTTATTTTGGTGCAGCAGGCATGTTACTTGTGACACATGACATCTATCTAGCCTGGTCGCACATAACGCGTTATACATAGTCCATGCGTTTTGTTGGTATGTATGAGTGTGCTGACTGCGTTTGTTGTATTGTAACATTGATGTACTTCTGCATTTAATTTTGTATAGTCGTCTGTGCGTTTTATTGTGTGTAATGATGTAGCCTGAGTGTAGACTTAGGTTCCTGTATCTAGGATGATGTATGTTGTGTTGTATGTAACGATGGGTTGTTTGTATTACTGATGTATTTATACCAAGTGGGTGTAGCTGCATATAATATAGTGAGCGTAGCCATGTACAAGAACAGATGGATGAATAGACAGATAGATATGGGATAGATAGATATGTGATAGATAGATAGATAGATAGATAGATAGATATGGGATAGATAGATATGTGATAGATAGATAGATAGATAGATAGATAGATAGATAGATATGAGATAGATAGATAGATAGATAGATAGATAGGAGATAGATGGATGGATAGATAGATAGATAGATAGATAGATAGATAGATAGATAGATAGAATATGAATGGTACATTATATAAACAAATTAGTTTGTATGTAAAGGTTGTGCAGTCAAAAGATGAAAAAGAGTAGTGTGTGTCATTGTGCACTGGTGTGTATGGAATTATTTACAATTATTTATGTGTGTGTGAGGACCTCCAAATAAAGAAAGTGTGTATATAGATAAGGGTACATAAAGCTTATCTGTGAGTATTGCAAATATTGATGTGTGCTTGTGGACCTCCACAAATATGGATGACACGTGTGTATTAAGATATCTATTTATTAATCTATCTATTCATCATTCCATCTATCTATCTATCTATCTATCTATCTCATATCTATCTGTCTATCTATCTATCTTATATCTATCTATCTATCTATCTATCTCATATCTGTCTGTCTATCTATCTTATATCTATCTATCTATCTATCTATCTATCTATGTCTCTATAAGCTATAGTATATATTGATGTGAGTGCTGCCATACATTACTCTGTACGTATAATGGTGTACATATATGTATGTAGTACTTACATGCTGCAGATAGTGATGTGTATAGTATAAGGATTGCTATACAGGGCTATATAACATGATATGTGTGTATTATTGTGTATGTATTGCTATGTGTTAATTGTATTGATGTACATGTGTGTATAAGTACTTGGATGCTGTACATAGTGATACTTATAGTAGAGGATTTCTGTATAGGATTTTATTTATGAACGTGTATACTTATGGATGTTGATATGTGTTTTATGTGTTGGTGTATTTGTGTGTATGGAGTAGTTACATGCTGTATATAATGTTGTTTGCTATACATGATTGTATATATTAAAGTGTGTATTACTATGCTTGATGTAATAGGTTGTATGTATTGCTGTACATGTGTGTCTGAAGCAGTTGTATACTACATACAGTGATGTGTATAGGATAAGGATTGTGCATATTGATCTGGGTATTAATATATATGTATTTATGGCTATGTGTTGGTGTAGATGGATGTATGAAGCAGTTTCATGCTGTAGATAGTAATGTGTATTGTATGAGGATTGTATATATCAATGTGTGTATGAATGTATATGTATGACTATGTTGGTGTACATATATGTATGATGCAGTTGCATTCTGTAGATAGTGATGTGTATACTATTAGGAATGCTATACAGGATTGTATATACTGATATGTGTATTAGTGTACATGTTGCTATGTGTTTTATGTATACATGCTGTAGACAGTGAGGTGTATAGGATAAGAATTGTAACTATAGATGTGTGTGTATTATTGTGTATGTATGACTATGTGTTGTATGTATTAAGTAGCTGCATATTGTGGACACAGATCTGTATAGTATTAGGATTATTGTACAGAATTGTATCTATTAATGTGTTTATTATTGTGTATGTATGACTATGTGCTGTATATATGTGGCAATTGCATGCTGCAGACAGTGATATGTATAGGATAAAGATTGTATCTATTAATGTGTGTATATTATTGTGTATGTATGACTATGTGCTGTATATGAAGCTCTTGCATGCTGCAGACAGTGAGGTGTATAGGATAAGGATTGTATCTATTGATGTGTGTGTATTATAGTGTATGTATGACTATGTGCTGTATATGAAGCCCTAGCATGCTGCAGACAGTGATGTGTACAGCTTTAGGACTGCTACACAGGCTTGTATACATTGATGTGTGTGTATTATTGTGTATATATGGCTATGTGCTATATATGAGGCACTTGCATGCTGCAGACAGTGAGGTGTATAGGATAAGGATTGTATCTATTAATGTATATATTATAGTGTATGTATGACTATGTGCTGTATATGAGGCACTAGCATGCTGCAGACAGTGAGGTGTACAGCTTTAGGATTGCTGCACAGGCTTGTATACATTGATGTGTGTGTATATTGATGTGATCAGGCCTCCCTGCAGTGCTCTGTCTGCTGCACTCCTACCTGCCCCTTGCTCTGTGTGTTTATCTCAGCCTGGAGACATCCTTCTCACTATTGATTGCTCAATCCAAACAGAGCAAAAGAGGAAAATAGTATTGGACAGATGCTGCTCATTCGTGAGTAACAGATTCAGTGCAGCCTGGATCCTGCACCATTATCCTGGAACTTCACATACAGCTGCAGCTAAACTTCTGCTGCTGACCTTTAGGCTCTCCTGTGCCTCATCTCTCCAATGATCCCCCTTCTATTCCTCTGAGTGTTACAAAATCATGTATAGATTTACTAAGACTCTGTTCATACTGGAATGATCAAAGGCAGAGAGGATGTGGTCTTTTGATGGATGCAAATTGATGTAAAAAAAAATCACATTTAGGACACTTTGTATCAATTCATTAAGAAAACTTTGTTATTGATGTGTATGTAACATACTGCAAAAATACTATCATGGGCAGGAACCTTGACATGGATACTTTAGGACAGTTTAGATCTTCACTGAACACTATAGGATATGTATAGTTTATCTTCTAACTTAGTAAAGGAAAAAAGAGGAGGTGGATGAAAGTATCAGGTAAGTGTGAACAGGGCCTTTTGGCTGAATTCAAACGCACAGCACTCTATATCTTATATGTCTTACAGAATCCAAGCTGCATCAGCACAGTGAGAAAGAAAAGGAAATGTAAGGAAGGGAAGAAGAAAAAGAGAAAGAAAGAAAGAAAGAAAGAAAGAAAGAAAGAAAGAAAGAAAGAAAGAAAGAAAGAAAGAATAAGATGATAGATAGATAGATAGATAGATAGATAGATAGATAGATAGATAGATGGATGGATGGAGAGATAGATAGATAGATAGATAGATAATATTACATATGAGATAGATAGATAGATAGATAGATAGATAGATAGATCAGATAGATAGATAGATAGATAGATAGATAGATAGATAGATAGATATGAAATAGATCATAGATATATAAACCCTTGGAAATCTCATGCAGGGTATAAATAATAACAAGTGTAAGGCTGGGATCACACATGCAGGTTTTGATGCAGTTTCTGAGCCAAAGCCAACAGTGAATTCAGCAAGAATAAATCCTTTTTTCATATATTTCATTCTCTTTGAATCCATTACTTGCTTTTCTTCTCTAAAATATGCACCAAAATCTGCACGTGTGATTCCAGCCTTATACTGATTATGTACAGTACATCAGATAGGTTTTGTTGTATGTGTATTTACCTTATTGTCATATATACACCCCACTTACCATCCCCTCACCTTATATACAAGTATAGTTGCTGGCATTACACATTACTCTAGCAGTCCGTCCACCCGACTACAGAAAATGTGAAGGTCACAGGCACATTGTGCGTTTTGCGGCAGACATGTCTGGTATATAAACTGCAGGGGGGGGTTTAATAAAAGCTAGGTAGTGCATCGGTCATTGGATCTAGGGGAATATGCACAGATAAAAAAAAAACTGCAATACCAGTCATCTTATTATTTGAGGTAATATAACTACATGAAATATAATAATTCCTGACTGGCTTGTTAGTGTAATATCCATCAGCATAGTCTCCAGATACTATTACACTCGATTTCAATATTTACATAGACATTGATACAAATATGTGGAATAAATGGCAACTTTTATTTGCCTGTTCTGTTGACATTCATTGTATCATTTCTTTGTTACATCTTTGTGTCCTACTTTGAATTCTTTGTCGCACGACTGGAGAGAACTAGTTAAATGTAGAGACTGAAATGTCCCCTTATACAATAATCTCTCGGTAAATACACATCATAGAGTCGGAATTACCATTTACTGCAAAATGAATAGTCCTGGGACTGATCGATGAGTAAATGAAATGTTGGGAATCACTGAGTAGATTTGGGGTCGGGGAATATGAGGTTTGCGGTAATCTGCAGATTCATTAGTGCTCATTATTTATGAAAAACGCAAGTAACAAAAGAGTCGATAATTAAAGGAAACAAATATCGATTGTGAACTTGTTCCTGGTTCTTCCAGAAGCCGCAGATTCTAATTGAGTTGGACAGGACTGATTTACATTTCATTTAACTGAATTTTCCTTTTTTTTTCCCCTGAAAATAATTGAAGATGTTTATGTGTAAGTGAGTGTGTGATTTACTGAATATATGTATATGTGTGGCCAGGTAGATGTATACTGTATAGAATGAGGATGTGTGTTATATATGTATATATTTGTGTATGAATGTGTGTATGATATGTAGATGTGTATATATGTGTGTATGATATGGAGATGTGTATAGATATGTGTATATGTAGATGTATATATATATGTGTGTATGATATGTAGATGTGTATATATGTGTGTATGATATGTAGATGTGTATATATGTGTGTATTATATGTAGATGTGTATAGATATGTGTATATGTAGATGTGTATATATGTGTGTATTATATGTAGATGTGTATATATGTGTGTGGGATATGTAGATGTGTATATATGTGTACACTGTCTATATTCATGTATAATGTTCACATATGTGTGTATATACTTTGTATGTACTATATCTACATATGCATTTATGTGCTGTATATTGCTGTATATTGTCTGTTTATATATACTATATATATATATATATATATATATATATATATATTCTGTGTTTACATGTGTATGTGTATTTGTGTTAAAGTGTGTGTATATTTATGTATACTGTCTATATATGTATTTAAAAATGTAAAATGTCTATGTATGTGATATAGATGTGCATATAATGTATGTGTGTGTTTACTGTGTGTGTATAATGTGTACATGATAACAGTATATAATTGAAAATATATATTTATATATGTTGCCGGTGCCTATAGAGGGATGTGTATGTTAAAAGCGATATAATAAAGATATTTCCTTCTTTCATTCTTTTTTTTGTTTGTGTTAAATGTGTTTCTATATCTGTATGTTAGTATATACATGTATGTTTACATATACCATGCACCCGACTTCCGACTGCGTGTGCTATAGTCCTGTCTACAGAGACTGTGACTATCTAGCTAAATTCAGGTAACACACCTAGATTTATATAGTGCAGCACAATAACAGTCAGGTCAGCTGGATGCAGTGTACACTGTGCAGCCCACTGGCTAATAAAAATCTCAGCGAAGATATGTCCCGACTACAGGTGCGGCTACATCACCGAGCTCATACTCTTATAATATTCCACATCTACTGTACTTTGGATTCCCTCTCCTGTACCTCCCATGAGATAGAGGTGGGGTCCCCCTACATCTAGCCACCTGCACTGTGTGTGTGTGTGTGTGTGTGTATGTGTGTGTGTGTGTGTGTGTGTGTGTGTATGTATGTATGTGTGTGTGTGTGTGTGTGTGTGTGTGTGTGTGTGTGTGTGTGTGTGTGTGTGTGTGTGTGTGTGTGTGTGTGTGTGTGTGTGTGTGTGTGTGTGTGTGTGTGTGTGTGTGTGTGTGTGTGTGTGTGTGTGTGTGTGTGTGTGTGTGTGTGTGTGTGTGTGTGTGTGTGTGTGTGTGTGTGTGTGTGTGTGTGTGTGTGTGTGTGTGTGTGTGTGTGTGTGTGTGTGTGTGTGTGTGTGTGTGTGTGTGTGTGTGTGTGTGTGTGTGTGTGTGTGTGTGTGTGTGTGTGTGTGTGTGTGTGTGTGTGTGTGTGTGTGTGTGTGTGTGTGTGTGTGTGTGTGTGTGTGTGTGTGTGTGTGTGTGTGTGTGTGTGTGTGTGTGTGTGTGTGTGTGTGTGTGTGTGTGTGTGTGTGTGTGTGTGTGTGTGTGTGTTGTGTGTGTGTGTGTGTGTGTGTGTGTGTGTGTGTGTGTGTGTGTGTGTGTGTGTGTGTGTGTGTGTGTGTGTGTGTGTGTTGTGTGTGTGTGTGTGTGTGTGTGTGTGTGTGTGTGTGTGTGTGTGTGTGTGTGTGTGTGTGTGTGTGTGTGTGTGTGTGTGTGTGTGTGTGTGTGTGTGTGTGTGTGTGTGTGTGTGTGTGTGTGTGTGTGTGTGTGTGTGTGTGTGTGTGTGTGTGTGTGTGTGTGTGTGTGTGTGTGTGTGTGTGTGTGTGTGTGTGTGTGTGTGTGTGTGTGTGTGTGTGTATGTGTGTGTGTGTGTGTGTGTGTGTGTATGTGTGTGTGTGTGTGTGTGTGTGTGTGTGTGTGTGTGTGTGTGTGTGTGTGTGTGTGTGTGTGTGTGTGTGTATGTGTATGTGTGTGTGTGTGTGTGTGTGTGTGTGTGTGTGTGTGTGTGTGTGTGTGTGTGTGTGTGTATGTGTGTGTGTGTGTGTGTGTGTGTGTGTGTGTGTGTGTGTGTGTGTGTGTGTGTGTGTGTGTGTGTGTGTGTGTGTGTGTGTGTGTGTGTGTGTGTGTGTGTGTGTGTGTGTGTGTGTGTGTGTGTGTGTGTGTGTGTGTGTGTGTGTGTGTGTGTGTGTGTGTGTGTGTGTGTGTGTGTGTCGGGGGGGGTGGGGGAGGCTGGCGGCTATAGGTTTCTGTACTTCTACCTTTAATGCCAACCCTGTGATAACTATTGCTGAAAACAAGTTAAAAGAAAGGAGACAGTATGACAAAAAGTGGATAGTGCTATATGTAGAAATAATACTGAAATAATAATAATGACAAATAATAATAATAATAATAATAATAATAATAATGTTATAATAAAGAATTTACAGTCTATTTCTTCAATAAATAGGCCATTACTAATAGCATATCTATCATGTAACTGTACATATTGGTGGGTTGGGTGTAGGGAATAATATAATAAGAATAATATAAAATATTATTATTATTATTATTATTATTATTATTATTATTATTATTATTATTATTATTTTATTCTTGTTGGTATTATTACACATTATTCTAGATTGTCTCCGGACATTGCAGTCCTCCCACCTGGAGGATGCCATCCATGTACACAGAGCTGTTTGTATCAATATTTAGCCTGTCATTAGTCAGTGACTATTCTGAGCTGTGTGATGATGATGATGATTCAGCAGGACACCAGGTCTTGTTACATAAATAGTTGTCACCTTGATATACGGCTGTTATAAGGCTCAGTTCTCCTGCTCAAGAGCCTAATGATGAATACAGTCATTTCATTACACTCACTCATTGCCTGCCTGTCTCTCGGGTCTGCATTTTTGCAGGGAGGGCGGGTGGAGGGGGGATAAAATAAAGCTAATCAAACCCTTTGTCATGGCCAAATTCTCCCTTGGGGTCTTTCAAACATTTGTTTTGAATAATTCACTTGAAGACTTGAAAATACTAATTGATTTTAAAGTACAACCCAAAGGGAGGAGAGAAGAGCAGGCTGCAAATTACAGGCACAGGGCACAGTCCTACCTGACAGGAGAGAACACGGAAGCGGGGCTGCAGCTCTCCTACAGAGGGGGAAGCCCTGTCTGATATATAGCTGTGTATACCTACATGGTTACTTACATGTGCATGGATACAGGGATATGGAAATGTATTTTACGTATTTTATTTATGTAGCTCTATGTAAATATTAGTTATACCAAATGTACAACCATAATAACTGAACTCCAGGGCTTATAATAAGTTACTTTTTGTTAATTTTCTCTCTTTCTTTCTTTCATTTATCTATCTATCCATCCACATCTCTATGTCCACATCTATCTATCTATCTATCTATCTATCTATCTATCTCACATCTATTTATCTACCTTCCCTTCCACCCACATCTCTATGTCATATGAGATATATGAAAAGGGACTTCTTATTCTTGCAGAATCCATTGTTGGCTTTGGCTCAAAAACTGCATCAAAACCTTCATGTGTGATCTCAGCCTTACACTTATTATTTATACCATGCCTGACATTTCCTAGGGTCTATCTATGAACTCTTTAATATCTATCTCTTACACAAATATCATGTAACATAACATTAAACATTACAGTATATAGTTACTCTGGTGTAATAACTGACCAGCCCTCATTCATAGTATTATTGTATTACTATTCGGCATATTATATAGTATTAGATGTGACTAACTATGGAATAGTAATTGACTACTTAGTTGTCTTATTTTCATTTTTTTTACATATGTAAATAAACAATATATCAATATCTATATATACATCTTTGTGTGTATGTGTGTATATGTACAGTATGTACACGTGTTTTTCTACATCTGTCTAGATATAAATATGCTAGTGTGTATGTGTGTGTATATTTATAAATCTGTGTGTGTGTGTGTGTATATATATATATATATATATATATATATTTATAAATATTTATGTGCTTATTTTGTGTTATATATATAGTGTGTATTTATAAATCTGTATGTTTGTATATATGTATCTTTAAGTGTTTGTTTTGTGTTTTATCTATCTGTGTGTATTTATAAATTGTGTGTTTGTATATATGTATATTTATAAGTATTTATGAGTTTGTTTTGTGATATATATATATATGTGTGTGTGTGTGTTTATAAATCTGTGTGTTTGTATATATGTATATTTAGAAATAGTTACGTGTTTGTTTTGTGATATATATATATATATATATATGTTTGTATTATATATGTGTATTTATAAATCTGTGTGTATGTGTTTGTATATATGTATATTTAGAAATAGGTTAAAAAGGAAAGGAAAAAAAAAAAAAAAAAAGCTTTTCTGCTTTGAACTATATTTAGAAATAGTTATGTGTTGTTTTGTGTTATATATATATATATATATATATATATATATATATATATATATATAGTATTTATAAATCTTTGTGTGTGTTGTCTTGTGTTTATATAGCTGTTATAGCCGTGAGTATATTAATATGATCCTATACTGATGATTTCACCATAAGCACACACTATCCTATACTATTGCAGCCTCCCAGACATGATTTCTTACTGACTAATCAGACATTAATATTTCTATGATTGTGGCCCTTTCGTGTTGTGTCTTGTCCATCCTCAGCCCCAGAGCTCTGTGGATAATGCTGGTTGGCCACTTTTTTTGTTCTGCAGCCTGTTCTCCCTCCAAGTTGTCTCCATTCAGGAGGGGATTGTGCAGCAATTCATTAAGAGTTGAGTTGACATAAGGTAAAAGCTACATTGAGAAGGGTCTTTCATTCGGTGTGAGGGAGAGCCTCATTAAGCCCAGCTAACAAGGCGTGCAGATGTCCAGCCTGGCCACTGGCTCTACACTAGCAGGGCCTTAGCAGGATGTCCACTTAATGAGGAAGGGGGGCTGCAGACTGATCAAATATTCAAATTCACTCTTCCACCAGGAACTTTGTGGGTTAATTTATGTAAAGAAATAAAGTTCCACCAAGTTGTTCTGTGTTTAGTCCATAGCTCCCAGTGACTGGTGACTTTACTCAGTTTTCACTCTTTTTAACCCATTAGCCACCACAGGAGGCAGGCCATCCCTGCCTGGACGGAGGGGAAGGGGTTAAAGGTTTCTTTTACCGTCAACATAATTATGTTTTCACAGGATTAATGGAGGAAAATGTGCAATATGATGGGGCTGTAGTTAGTGGCAGAATTATTTAGAGCAGCAGGATGTCTTCACGACATGTCACTCATCGGAAGGGAATTTTTTTTTTTGTAAATATCAGCTTTGGTCTATGTCTGGTTAATAAATACATTATCGGCAGCAGACTGTACTGTATTCACTGGCTTCAGGGGGTTTGTGTCTATATGTCCTGCCTAACAAACTGGAGGAAAATATCTAAAGGAGTGTTGGGCATTGGTAATGAGTGTACAGCTACTGTGTAAGAGATAGATGGATGGATAGATAGATAGATAGATAGATAGATATGTAGATAGATAGATAGATAGATAGATAGATAGATAGATGGATATGAGAGATAGATAGATAGATAGATATGAGATAGATAGATAGGTAGATAGATAGATAGATAGATAGCTAGATAGATAGATAGATAGCTATGAGATAGATAGATATGATAGATAGATAGATAGATAGATAGATAGATGGATATGAGAGATAGATACTGTGGATAAATAGATGATCTGTGATGTATACAGTTATTATGTATGTTTATGTCTACTTTGTGATAAATAGATAGATAGTTATGGACTAAGATATGATATATATTGGATGATATATAATAGATAGCTAGAAAGAGATAGATAGTGTTTATATCTATTTTGTGATAGATAGATAGATAGATAGATAGATAGATAGATAGATAGATAGATAGATAAATACTGTAGATACATAGATGATTTGTGATATATTCAGTTATTATGTATGTTTATGTCTACTTTGTGACAAATAGTTATGGAACAATATATGATATACATGGAATAATGTATAATAGATAGCTAGAAAGAGATAGATAGATAGATAGATAGATAGATAGATAGATAGATAGATATGAAATATAGAATTATAAGAAAGAAAGAAAGAAAGAAAGAAAGAAAGAAAGAAAGAAAGAAAGAAAGAAAGAAAAAAATACTATATGCATGGTACATTATATGAGCATATAAGTTTGTATGTAAAGGTTGTATAGTCAGATATTTCAAATGAGTTTGAGGCTTCTTTTTCAGAGTTTTGTGCTGGGTTTAGGGTTAGAGGACTCAACAGATTTACAAGCACCAGGAAAGTCACTATGAGTTATATTAAAGAAAATAAAACTACAGCTCTGCAACATTGACAACCTCTGCACCGCTTCATCTGTTTCTATACCTTTGCACATCACAGACATGGACATACATATACACTAGGGTCAGCATACATTATTCTACTTCAGTATTACAGACAATTACATTTAAGAATCTAACAAAATCTTGCAATAACATAAGAGTTCTGCAGAGAAATACAAGTCCTGGCTATGACCCTGCATTACTTCTCCACAGAGTTAATAGACAGATCAATATAAAGCATGGTATTCTAAGCTGTGGTACCTTAAGCTTGCATCCTATCCAGAATCTAGAGTTCCTCCTGATCATACCCTTGGGTTCCCGTGCCCTGGATGTGCCAGCTTCACGTGCCTGCTGAAGTTGTGACTCTCCCAGGGCAGATTCAGCTGCAGCAGCAGCAGCCGGGGAGAGTGGCACACACCATGCACCCAGCCAGCACAAAGACAAGACTTGATGTTGGGTAATACAGTGCTCAGCACCTGCAGTCTAACTGCACATTAATCCCTCAGTCACTGTGTCCATTGCATTTAACCCCTAAAGTGCCTGCTCCTTCCATCCTTCTTCGTAGATTATTATGTCCCTGACCCCCATCTAGAATAACAAAACCAGCAGAAAGGTCATCATCACCAGCCCTAGAAGAAGCCTGCTGTAATGATAGGCAGGGGAGAGAGGCTGCAAACTTACAGGATCCGGAAAGGATTTGCAGTGGAGTGTGCTGCTTTCTGTGTAGAGCTCTTGTCTCCCTGCTGATGGCTGCAGAGCCCCAGACCTTTATCCCTGCTCTATCTGCACACATCTTAGACTGGGACTCAGGAAAAGAAGTCCCTTCCATTGACAGTTTCCAGCCAGCAGCTGCAGACATTTAAAGCCATTTACACCCCTGGCCCCTGCACACAAAGATGCAGCCAACAATTCCCTGCTTGTACATAAGAATGTGTCCCCCTATACACACTCAGGAGCCCAGGCAGTGGCTTTTCTGTATCACACTGCTATATACAGTGTACAGGAAACATATAGCAGTCTGTAAGGACATAATCATACCCATCAGAATCTACACCTACACCTTGCTACATTGTATTATTCCCCTGTAATGAGGGCAATCAGCATGTTAATGCACTTAATCATTCATCATGGCCATTCAATGTATAAAGCTATAGGAAGGATGTGATGAATGCAAGAGTCACACTACATGGATATTTTACACTTCAGAGTAGAGCATAAATATCAGCTACACCGACTACATGTACTGTGTGTGACTATATTATACCGGCTACACCGACTACATGTACAGTATGTGACTATATTATACCGGCTACACCGACTACATGTACAGTATGTGACTATATTATACCGGCTACACCGACTACATGTACAGTATGTGACTATATTATACCGGCTACACCGACTACATGTACAGTATGTGACTATATTATACCAGCTACAAGTACTCTATGTGGCTGTATTATATCAACTACACCGACTACATGTACAGTATATGACTATATTAGAGCAGCTACACCGACTACATGTGCTGTATGTGACTATATTATACCAGCTACAAGTACTGTATGTGGCTGTATTATATCAACTACACCGACTTAATGTTCTGTATGTGACTATATTATACCGGCTACACCGACTACATGTACAGTATGTGACTATATTATACCAGCTACACCGACTACATGTACAGTATGTGACTATATTATAGCAGCTACACCGACTACATGTGCTGTATGTGATTATATTATACCAGATGCATAGTCTGTATACGAATACACTACAACAACTACATATATTGCATATGATTATAATACATCAGCTGCACAGACTGTTATATATATATATATATATATATATATATATATAAACAATAGCTAAATTACAGTATTTGAATATAAAACATTAATCACATAATCTGTATATAAACACCGAATACATAGCATACATATGAATACTTTACATATACTGTATATGTATATATTATATATACTGTAAATGAATATATTATACCAGTTACATATACTATATATTAATATATTACATTGGCTACACAGAATATATCAGTACACAATATACTGTATATGAATATATTACACAGAATATATATCTACATAATACACCACCTGCATGTTCTGTATATGGATATATTATATCAGCTACACTGTTGATGGCACCAGTTATACAGGCTGTGTACCAATATACTGCACAGCCATACAGTCTGTAGATAGTATACATTTATATAAACTCTATGCATTATATTTGTTTAAGCTCTGTACAATGGTGTATCAAATATATGCACAGTCTGTGTAGCTGGTATATTAGGTTAGTACACGGTCTGTGTAGTTGGTGTATTGCATACATGTACAGTCTGTACTTAATGTAGTACACACTAACAGGCAGTATACAGCATAGTACATCAACTAAACAGACTATAACAGTATGAGTATAATACACCAGATACATGGCCTGTATTTAAATTTACTATACTGAACATACAACTGATTATACCACAGAAATTCTGGAAAACACTATATTATCTCTTAAACACTGTATATGTATATAGATCTTCATGTGTACAGTACAGATATATAACACACCAAATACTTTCCTTGCATTTGAATATACTACAACTAACACACATTGTACATGAATATATTGAACCTATTGCCATTGTATATGATATACTACACCTAATACACATTGTATATGAACCCCCCCCCCCCCACATTGTATATGAATATACTACACCTAATACACATTGTATATGAATATACTACACCTAATACACATTGTATATGAATATACTACACCTACACAGTATAAATAACACAAACACATTGTATATGAATATACTACACCAAATTGTATATGAATATACTACACCTACTACACATTGTATATGAATATACTACACCTACTACACCTTGTATATGATATATACTACACCTAATACACATTGTATATGAAAATATACTACACCACTACTACACCTTGTATATGAATATAACACATACACTTTGTATATGAATATACTACACCTAATACACATTGTATATGAATATACTACACCTACTACACATTGTATATGAATATACTACACCTACTACACCTTGTATATGAATATACTACACATTGTAATGAATATACATATACACATTGTATATGAATATACTACACCTAATACACATTGTATATGAATATACTACACCTAATACACCTTGTATATGAATATACTACACCTACTACACCTTGTATATGAATATACTACACCTAATACACATTGTATATGAATATACTACACCTAATACACCTTGCATATGAATATACTACACCTAATACACATTGTATATGAATATACTACACCTACTACACCTTGTATATGAATATACTACACCTAAAACACATTGTATATGAATATACTACACCTAATACACATTGTATATGAATATACTACACCTAATACACATTGTATATGAATATAACCACCACCGAACTACACCTACTACACCTTGTATATGAATATACCATACACATTGTATATGAATCTACTACACCACACACACTTGTATATGAATATACTACACCTACTACACCTTGTATATGAATATACTACACCTACTACACCTTGTATATGAATATACACACCAAACACAATGAAAACTACCCTACACGTATATGAAAACACACCAAACACCCACATTGTATATGAATATAAAAAACATTGATATGAATAACACACCTACTACACCTTGTATATGAATATACTACACCTACTACACCTTGTATATGAATATACTACACCTAATACACATTGTATATGAATATACTACACGTTATGAAAACACACCCACCCCCTAAATACACCTTGTATATGAATATACTACACCTACTACACATTGTATATGAATATACTACACCTACACAGAATGAATACAACACCAAAGAGATACAAAACCTTGTATATGAATATACTAGAACTGTTAAACCTTGTGTATATATTACACCTACTGAACATTGTATATAAATATACTACTCTTACTACACCTTGGATATGAATATACTACACATTTTATATGAATATACTACACCCACTATACCCTGGATATGAATATACTATACATACTAAAACAGTATATGTTAATACTACACCTACTGCACGTTATAAATGAATATACAACACCTACTGAACATTGTATATGAATATACTACACACTGTATGTGAATATACTACACCTGCTGCACACTGTCTACGAATATACCACATCTACTACACACTGTCTATGAATATATTACACCTACGACACGTTGTAAATTAATATACTTCACCTGCTATATACTGTCTATGAATGTATTACAACTACTATACGTTTTAAATGAATATACTACACCAACTATACCCTGGATATGAATATACTACACATACTAAAACGGTATATGTACATACTACACCTAGCACACATTATACTGTATATGAATATACTACACCTGCTACACACTGAATAGAATATATTACATAGAATGTGTATGTGTACATGTATGTGAGTGTGTGTTTGTGTGTGTATATACATACACCAGGTACTTTGTATATAATTAATACTCAGGAATTATTCGGATAGTTCTTCCTGTCTTCTCTTATGTTCCTTGGCCCCCAATAAAAGTGCACTCCACCTGCTCCCCCCTGTATCCCATGTAAGGGGTCATTTCACCCTGTGTCCTGCCTGTGCATTGTTGTGTGCCTCTGCATTGATGCTGGCAGTAGTTGGGGCTCTACACTTGCCCCTAGATCTCCATCGGAATGCAGAAAGGATCTTTAAGAAAAAGTTTGAATTCCTGACTGATTTTTCTTGTAGGAAGGCGGCTTAGGATAATTATTTCAGCTTTACTGAGGGCAGATTAGCACAAGTCTGGCTGCAGCGTTTCAATACGCGTTGTACATGCCCTTACAATGTGCCCATTGTCTGCTACTGTGTGTGAACCCATTCAATATATACACTTTTTAACACCAAGCAAAGTCCTGTCTAAATATACACAGTAAGGCTGGAAAGACTGCCATGACCCGTACAAATCTCTGTAAATCACACTGCCATAGCGGCACACACTTAACACTGCTGCCTCCTAATGATGGTGATAATAACCATCCACTACAGGCATCATAATCCCCAGCAACCTATGGAGGTCAGGAGACTTACAGCTACACACTAACAGATCAATGGATATTTATTAGAGAACTTGTAGCAATAGTCAAAATAGATAATCAAAGATGCAAAACATATCATCTAAATATAAATAATATATCAATGTCTTATGTAATGCAGATTGAAGATACTGATATAAAACTGTTTGCAACAATGAGAATTATTATAGGCTCAGCATTTATAGCTACATAATCATACATAGATATACACTTACATACAGGTGTGCACAAACATACACTCAATTAAATACATACAAATTTACAGACATGCACAAAATATAAAGTCAATCATATACATACATATATACTTACATACACAAAGATAAATAATATTCACAAAAATCCTGAAATTTAATCATACACACTCTCATTCCTTCACACACAGTCATACACATTGTGTTTACACATACATATAATAATATACATACATGCATATATACCTCCATACATACGTACATACAGGTGTACACAGACATACTCTCAATAATATACATACATATATATATATCTCCATACATACGTACATACAGGTGTACACAGACATACTCTCAGTAATATACATACATATATATATATATCTCCATACATACGTACATACAGGTGTACACAGACATACTCTCAATAATATACATACATATATACCTCCATACATACATACATACAGGTGTACACAAACACTGAATCTTACAATTACATGAACACACAAAAATACAGATAATCATACACACACATGTACACACACTCATTCCTACATATATGTATACTCTTACATACATTCATACATTTGTGCACTCACACATATACTAATATATACAGGTGTGCATAAACATACACCCAATTCTATACATACAGAGGTACATACAATCATACACACACAGTCATGTATGCTCACACATACGTAACACATACGTACACACATACATACAGTACACACACATATATACATACAGTACACACACATTCCTACAACTCTCTGTTCCTACACACATGATAAAGAAGAAGTAAAGTTCAGAAGTTGCTGAGGATTTTCCGTCAGCAGTCTGCGACAACACAACCATTGACAAGTTAATAAAGAAAGAATGTGAAGTGTTTGGTAGTTCCACTGGCACTGGCAAGGATGGGGTTAAGAGGGTCCGGTGTAAAGTTGCAGCAGCAGTGCCAGGTACCCAGGGCTGCCCACAATCTGCTGCCTGAGCCGCTGGTAAGGTCACACCAGTCTGAGGATGTCTCTAATGATCTCATCTCTCCTTTATTCCCTGCACTATTAGTGCTCACATGGGCAGAATGAAGTGAAACTACGTGCAAATCATGTGTAAATTGTCTCAGTCAGAAGCCCTTTATTCCAACGTGTAGCCCAGCCTGGCCCATTTACTCCCTATACCCCCTACCCCCACCCCTCCTGATTCCCCCCTTCCCCCCATATCTCCTTTAGCCTCGTTAAGATCACAATAATATTCCACCCACTAATTGCTCATCCCATTCAACAATCATATTATTTGATCCCTTATTTAGAGGAAGGGGAGTAGCAGATTAGATAAACCTCCAGCACCACCACCAGCAGCAGCAGCAACAGCAGCAGCAGCGCCACCAGCAGCAGCAACTGCAGCACCACCCCCCTCCCTCCCCTCCCTCCCTGCCCTTCCCTCCTCACCTCCTTCCCCCCTCCCTTATTTAGGGGAAGTGGTAAATTGGTGACGTCGGGGGACATGATTGGCACACTTGACAGTGATTGGCAGTGTTGCCATGGAGACCTTAGTCCGACACCTTGTAGACCAATAGAAAAGGGATACAATGTTTCAATGCTGCACTCAGTGTGGAGATATTATGAGGCCGGTGTCACTATCAGGAGGCTGTGGCTGCTGCTGCTGCTGCTGAGTGCTTGAATGTTTCTTTTTTATTTATTATTATTGTTCTTCTTCTTTCATTTCCTTCTTCTTCTTCTTCTCTGTGTGATCTTGCCTGCTCTGCGGTCATTCCATGGTGTTCAGGTCTCCTCTAGAGCTCTATCCCACCCACTTCTTCCTGCCAAACTTCAGCAGTGAGCGCTCCCTGCTCCTGGCCACCACCAGCAGCAGCAGCTCCAGAGCCCCAGAAGAGCTGTCCATGTTCCAGCTGCCCACCCTCAACTTCTCCCCGGAGCAAGTGGCCAGCGTATGTGAGACGCTGGAGGAGACAGGGGACATTGAGAGGCTGGGGAGATTCCTATGGTCCCTACCTGTGGCCCCTGGTGCCTGTGAGGCTATCAACAAGCATGAGTCCATCCTCAGAGCTAGGGCTGTGGTGGCTTTCCATACAGGCAACTTCAGAGACCTCTACCACATCCTGGAGAACCACAAGTTCACTAAGGAGTCCCATGGAAAGCTGCAGGCCATGTGGCTGGAAGCTCACTATCAGGAGGCTGAAAAACTCAGGGGGCGACCCCTAGGACCCGTTGATAAATACAGGGTGAGGAAGAAGTTTCCTCTTCCCAGGACCATCTGGGATGGAGAGCAGAAAACCCATTGCTTCAAGGAGAGGACTCGCAGCCTCCTAAGGGAGTGGTATCTACAGGACCCTTACCCTAATCCCAGCAAGAAAAGGGAACTGGCCCAGGCCACTGGACTCACACCCACACAGGTGGGCAACTGGTTCAAAAACCGAAGGCAAAGAGACAGGGCAGCAGCAGCTAAAAACAGGTCAGTGCCCTGCACATTGTATACCTGATATCTGGTGTCTTCCTGTAAAATACAGACAACACCTCCTGAACTAAACTGACACTGCTATGTGACTTCTTGTGTCTGCAGAGGACACCATGTAACTGCATGTAGACAAGAGCATAGATGTCAAATAATATAATATATTTCATACAAAATCTTATATAGCACAAATAAATATATGGAATAGAGCGAAATTTAAATGTCTTTTTAGAGCACAGCCATAGACATGTGAGAGAGCTGAGCCTGACATTTGGCACAACTCTTGGTGATATAACCAAGTATTATCTGTGGTTTTACAAAGGGCTTTAATTTGTTACTATCTATCTATCTATCTATCTATCTATCTATCTATCTTTACACATAATCTGTACAGCAGATAGTCCTGAATTGTGGAGCATTATACCCCTTCTTAAACAAGTAGCTTCTTCTGTTTTTTTAGTCTCACATTTATATATGTAAAATCATATTTAAAAAAAAACACAATTGCATTTAGTTAATTTCTTTTATTTTACAATTAACTGTAAAATATAATTTGCAATTAAATTAGGAATATATATATTAAATATTTTAGTGGGTAAAATGAAGTATTACTCAAACAGTTAAATTGGGTTCATTGTAGTTCATTTTTAAATGATGTCTATTCGGGATTGTAGTATAAATCTGAACATTGCAGCTTTTTAATAGTAGGCAATATAATAGTAATAATAATGATTTAATTATTACCCTTATACACAGTCATATAATATATATATATATATATATATATATATATATATATGATAAATAGATCTACCTATCCATATATTTTAGCATTAATTTCTGTCATACACAGTTATATATATTATATATATATATATATATATATATATATATATATATATAACTGTGTATGACAGTTATATATAATATATAAATATATATATATATATATATATATTAGAACAATCTATCTATCTATCAATCTATCTATCTATCTATCTATCTATCATCTGTGTGTATATTTCTCTATCTTTCTATCACTTACAGCATCTATCTATCTAGCTATCAATTACAGTATCTATCTATCTATCTATCTATCTAGCTATCTATCTATCTATCTATCTACCTATCTATTATCCATGCATCTTTACACATAATCTGTATAGGTGATAGTCCTGTATTGAGGTGCATTATGGCCCCTTCTTAAATAAGTAACTTCTTCTCCAGGCAGGTCCAGATTTCCATTCAATTAACACAGCAGTGTGTAAACAAATGTGCAGCACATCCATTGTCTTCAGAAATTCATTACATGATGTCACTGGCAGAAGCCTCCTCATTTCTACACTCACACAAATTGTTTACCTCTTTCCAATTTTTTGTTAGGGGTCAAATTAGGGAATTACAGCGACTAGGCTTAAATGGTAAACAGGGCTGGCTGCAGGGGGCTATTGTCAGCACCGAGGCTATTGACAGAGCCATTATAACATTATACAACATACATACACAGCTATATACGGATAGATAGATAGATAGATAGATAGATAGATAGATAGATAGATAGATACTGCAACTTACTACGAGTTAACTATGACACAAGCAACAAGGTTTCTAAACAAGCTACAATGTTCCTTTTATATATTATTATCATAGCAATGATAAATAACGTTTTAGAACTTTGTATCCACCTTTAAACAAACATGCTATAAATATATACATATTTTTAAAATCTTGTTGATACATTTATTAAAATCTGGAGTTGTCAGACACAAACACAGATCTGCTGAAAATAAAATTCCAATCTCACATTACAGCCTGTAGCTATTAGGAGTCTGCTGATCAGAGTTTATACCACTTTATATTTTTTTGCATTTATTACTAAGTAATATGTTGCATTTATTTGATCATGATGTTATTTTTATGCATTTTGGTTATTATTATTTTGCTACTCTTTTTATTTGTGGATTCCACATATTTATTGGGTTTAGGCCCCAAAATTCTGAAGAATCCCAGCTCAATTCTTTATTAGGATTAGAGTATTCAAGGTGAAGGGTCAGGTTTCATTGTCTGGAGGAAATGTATATATGCACGTATATTATTTGGGTGCAGTTTAAGGTTGTAATAAAGTCTAGAAGAGAAAATGATGCAATCTGGGTCAGGAGAGCTCAGAGAAAGTTGTGCATCGGATGTTCAGGAAAAGCTAAAATTGCGGATCAGAATGGAAATATATTTTATTGGTTTATGTTCAGTTTTATGTTGTAGCTTCTGGTTATTTGGATTTAGTGGAGATTTCGAGGCAGCTGCGCTTAGAAAATGCAATATGTTGTGATGGGAAGAAATGGAAACATTGTATCACGTTGTATCTTTGTGGGCAACCAGTGAGAGAGATAATATGGAAATAGAAGTAGTAATAACAATGATAATGATAGTAATAATATTAATAAACCCAATAATAACAGACATATAATAACAGAATATATAAATAGATTTAATGATTTACAGGCGCTAAACTACCAGAAATAGATATAAATCTTAAAATTAACAATATATAAATATATATGCTATTATTTTAAAAGCACATTTAGTGTGTGTTGGACATATGTCTGTCTACATGATCATGTATGGATATAAATCACGCATCTGTATTATTATCAGTACATGTGTATGTATCATTGACTCACAGTATGTCACATAACTATCCCATGACACAAGTATATTTGTATTTAGTACATAACCATGTATATCTGAAATAGACCATAATGGACGTATGTCTGTTATTAACATATAACCATGTGTAACTGTAATTGATAGTAACACATGTAGATCTATAACTGATATATAATATATGTATATAGGTAATTGACACATAATCATCTATGTACATAATTTGACCCATAACACATTCCTAACTATAAATGACACATAATCATGTATGTCCATAACTATCCTATAATGCATGTATATCTGCACATAATACATGTATGTATAGAACTGACCCATAGTACATGTATATATGTATATAAAACATAGTCATGTATATGTAATTATTATAAGAGGCTATTACAACTAGCACATTATTCGTGTGTATGTAGTGATCTTTGTTGAAATACATACATATGTGTAATTGACTCAATCGTGTAGCATATAAGATATAACATGTGTGTATAAAATAAGGTATATTATAGCATGTATGTGTATAATAAGATATATTATTATAGCACGTGTGCATATGGTATATTTTATTATAACATGTATGTATATAAGATATATTATTGCATGTATGTATATAATAAGATTTATTATTATAGCATGTGTGCATGTGGTATATTTTATTATAGCATGAATGTATATAATAAGATATATTATAGCATGTATGTGTATAATAAGATATATTATTCTAGCACAACACACACACACACACACACACACACACATATATATATATATATATATGTATATTAAGGATGTATATATATATATATACATCCTTAACGTATGCACCATGTATGTAGTTAACTGTATCCTGGTAACTGACACACAGTCATGTATAAGCGTGCTACATACTACATGTGTAATATAACTAGCACATGATACATGCGTGTATATATTTAATGGCATGTAATACATGACTATATATCATGATCACATAATACATAAATATTAGTCACTGACCACCTAAAGTATAAAACTGACATATAATTCCTGACTATATGACATAATGTGTGTATAATATAGGACATACCTGACATGTACTTATCTGGTTGTGATACATCACATGTAGGTTGGTGTATAGGTGGGCATATAGCATAAAGTGACTTGTGTACATGAGGGCACTCTAGTGTGCAGTGCCCCTTGTCTTGTGCCACCTACAGTTTGAGACTATGTACCCTGACTGTTTGTGGTGTCCCCCCTTCCCCCTCTTTAGGCTCCAGCACCAGTCTATCGGACAGAGCGGCATGAGGTCGTTGGCAGAGCCCGGCTGCCCCACACACAGCTCGGCAGAGTCTCCCTCCACAGCTGCTGCCAGTCCCACCACCAGTGTGTCCAGCCTGGCAGAGCGCGCGGAGACTGGCACCTCCATCCTGTCTGTCACCTCCAGTGATTCGGAATGTGATGTATGATAGAGCCACTGAGCCAGCAGATGTGGACTGATGATGGAGCTGGACTTCCAGGGACTGGCACACTACAAGGTGGCACCTAGAGACTTCTGCAGGACAAGCACAGCCACTTGCATGTAACATTTGTATGTGGGGACCTGACCTACACACAAGTCCAATCCCAAAACCTACCCAGGACCTGAACCCACCAAGAGGAGCAACTCCCCTGCCGCCCCTATGCCCCCTATTATTATTATTTCCCCCCCCCCTCTTTTCTACCGCCATGATGGTTTTCTGATTCTTATTTGTTGTGTCCAGCAGACAATCAGTCAATCCTCTCTGACATTATTGAGCACCTTCCTCCTCCTCACCCTCTGTCACTGCCTGTGTGGGTTTCTGGTTAATGTGGAAAAAAAGAAATAGTTTATGACTGTAACAGATTTTTATTTTTATTTCAAGATTTTATATGAATTATGTATATGTCAATGATGAGGCCACTCCCAGCTGTAATATAATAATATGTGTAGTATATAATGCCTGTATATAATATGGAGAATTCTCCTCCTTAATATTTGACTTCCCCTCCCACCCCTCTCATGTGTTCACTGATCTGTCTCTCACTCCTTCTTCTGCTCTGTCTCTTTCTCCTTTTAACTCTGTCTCTTTTTATTTTCTGACATATATATATATATATATATATATATATATATATATGAGGTTTCTTATGTCTTATCCGTCTTATTATTAATCTCACTCTCTCTCTACCAACGCTCTATCCTTTCTGGCTTCTTCACTCTCGTCCTCTACTTATCTTATCTCTCACTTACTCTCTCTGTCCCTTTTTTTGGTGATGTTCTCTGTCACTCTCTCTATATTGGTGTCCCTCATCCTCTCAGTTTCTCTCTCTGTCTCTTGGTTTCTGTGTGTCTCTCTCTCTAGGTTAGTATCTCTCCTCCTCTGTCTCTAGTTCTTTACCAATCCGCTTCTCTCTTTGTCTCTCTCTCCTCTTCTGCCCGTCTCTAATTCTCTCTGTTTCTTACTCTCTCCTCTACCTGTCTCTTTCTTTTTCTCACTCTCTCTGTCTCTTTGACACCTTGACGTCCTCTACCTGTCTCCCATTCTCTCTCTTTCTGCCTCTCTCTAGAGATCCCTCTATGTTTCTCTCTTTCTCGTCCTTTACTTGTCTCATTCTTTCACTCTCTCTGTTTCTGTCACTCTGTATTCTACTCTCTTGTCCTCTGGATCTCTCATTCTTTTTCTCACTCCCTCTTTCTGTCTCTTTGACACATCTTCTACCTAGCTTCCCTTTTCTTTATTTCTCCCCTCTCTTATTTTGCCTCTTTCTAGTTGTCACTCTCTCTTGTCTTCTCTTCTTTTTTCTCCCTTTTCTCTTTCTGCCTCTCTCCAGAGGTCACTCTCTGTTCTCTCTCTCTTTGTAGTTTACTCTCTCTATGTTCTCTCTCTCGTCCTCTCTTCTCTTTCTGCCTCTCTCCAGAGGTCACTCTCTGTTCTCTCTCTCTCTCTTTGTAGGTTACTCTCTCCTTCTCTCTCTTTCCTACTCCTGTCAGAGGTTTCCTTTATTCCGAGGGTTCTCCTCTGCTCTCTGCCTGTGCCCCTGATATTAGAGCGCTTACCCTGTCTCTCTGTGTTACTAACACTATATATGTACATCAAATACAGTATTCATACTTTCTTATCTATATTCAGCTATGTCCGTGTTTTATACTGAACCCCACAATATAAAGAACTTTTCTTCTCTCCCTGAATTGCACTTTTTTCTGAGTTTGGTGAGCCAGATGGAATGTATGGTGTGCACCTTGTAAAGGGTTAACAGAGGGGATAGAAGTGCTGCAGTATATATCACTATATGTCAGTTGTCTTCATAGCCTGCTGGTGCAAGAGGTATGGATTCTTATGAACACCATTATATCAATTTCTAGCTATCTATTTAAATGTATATATCTATATATACATCTGTATGTGTGTATATATAATCTATCTATCATCTATCTATATACAAATATCGATGATAGATAGATAGATAGCTAGATATGAAATAGATAGATAGATAGATAGATAGATAAATAGATAGACTTGAAGTGAGGGTGAGTATGGGAAGTGTAGGTGTTAATCCAGCAGAGTCTCTATATTAAACTCCTTACAGTCAGTGGTCTGCAGAGTTTGACCCCTATATAGAGACCCTGCGACCCCCACCCCATATAATAATATTGCCCCCTCTCTCCTGCAGCCTTTATGCAATGCTCTGCACCCAGTGCTGTTTGCACTATCCTATATTCTCCTTACTCCATTGAACTTTTATTTGTGCCCCAGGCTGGGTATCAGCGAGGAACTAACACGAGGAGGAGGAGGATTCAACTTGTTCTTACTTGAAATTACATTTTTATTTTTAATCTTCTTATGAAGTCACAAAGAAAACTGCCTGGAATTCCAGGTCCACTGCCCATCTCACCCCTCACTTCCTAGTGACCACATGAGGTAGGATCTGCCTTCCACTCCATTAGAAGAGATTACATTATATCATCCAGGGAAGGGGGATTTAAAGGGGCCCCTACATATTACAGCTCAACTCCAGGCGACTTTAGGAATCAGAATGATTGGGTTAAAGGAATGAGTGTGACCCTTCTATCAGATAAGGCAAAATGTCCAACATGTTCTTTAAATTGGTTTGCACACATTCAGCAAGTGTATCTAAATGCATGATGTATATATATATATATATATATATATATATATACACATATGTATATATATACACACATATATATATGTATATGTTATATATATATATATATATATATATATATATATATATATATATTAGCAGAGTTATGAAAGACGTATATATACGTATTGATATATACATGGCATTGTATGACATCTAACATATTTATGCAACGTATAACACAGTACTATATGTATACAGTTTATGGATATGGTACACATTTGTTCTAGGAATTATAGTGACTATCTACAGCCATATATAGGATTGTGTGTACGCCTATGGTTTCAAGTCTCATCTGGATATCACAGGGGTTGTAGGGTTAACGTGGATTAGGATTTGCCTCTCCTTTTTTGTTTTCTTGTAATCCTGTATGCACAGCTCGGTGTTGGGGTGTACAGGGAGGATATACAGCTGATCCTCTCTCTATATTGTTCTGTACATTGAACTCCTTTCGCTAATATTAATAAAAGACCAACAAACAACTATAGAATAAAGACAACAACCCTCATCATCCAATAGTGTGAACTCATTTCCCTCCTTCTCCTCCTTCCTTTTTTTATTATAAATTAATTTACAAGCAGGAGACTTTATTTAAAGAAGAAAACGATGATGTTTGCATTTTTTTGTAAAATAATATTAAACTCTTGGAGAAATCTTTGCATATGTCGGTGCTTTCTGGTTTTCATTGCATTTTAAAGGGAAGAGCTGGGAACTCGTCCTATGAATATATATATATATATATATATATATATATATATTTATATACTATTATATATATATATATAATAATAACATAATATATCTATACTCATATATATTTATATATATATATTTATTAGTTTATTTATTTGTATATGATGTATTGTTGATATGATATAATGTAGCAGTGCATATGATGCGGTTTTTTCTTCAGCACACATCATAATCCATACATTCTAGCAGTGATGATGATGATGGTGGGGGATTTGTTCGGGGAGGTGATTGAGGTGTAAATCTGCATGTAAGCTGCGGCAGCAGATGCGGATCTGCCCGGGGTAGATAGGGCCTATCACCCGCACCATCCCAGGCAGCCTCCTCTATACTTGGTAGGACGTGATCCTTATCTGTAGCCGCACTTATTACTTTATTATCCGGATGAGGGTGATGATGATTAACATGAAATAACATGGAGAAGTGAGCGAGATCAATGTAAGCCACCCCAGCAGATGGCACAGCACATACACGTCTACACTACACCACAAACTTCACATTCTACCTCTCTGTGCAACAATAGTATCAATGGGTTACATTATTTCACTAGATAATGCCACAACACAATTACAATCTTACCAAAACGATACAAAGTCACAACGTGTAGTTCAATAATATTATAGCAAAGTACAATATAGTATAGTAGATTGTCTAATGCTACAATATTATACAGGTGAAATGTCTACAGCTGCTATGATATAAGCAAACAATGTCTACTGCCACAGTATTAGAATGGTAGAAAGTCTAGTGCTACAATATTATAAAGGTGCAATGTCTATTATCAGGAAACAATATCTACTGGCACAATATTATAATAGTAGAAGGTCTAATACTACAATATTATAAAGGGGTAATATCTGAAGTACCATAATATCCTGAAACAATATCTATTGCCCCAGTATTATAATAGTAGAAGATCTAGTGCTACAATATTATAATAGTAGAAGGTCTAATACTACAATATTATAAAGGGGCAATATCTAAAGTACCATAATATCCTGAAACAATGTCTGCTGCCACAATATTATAATAGTAGAAGATTTAGTACTACAATATTACAAAGTTACAATGCCATAAAATAAGCAAACAATGTCTACTGCCACAATATAAAAGTATAAGGTCTAATACCACAATATTATAAAGGTACAATGTCTAGAGTACCATAATATAATGAAACAATATCTACTGCCAAAATATTATAATAGTAGAAAGTGTAATGCTACTGTAATATAATGAAACAAGGTCTACTGTCACAGTATTATCATTGTAGAAGGTCTCGTGCTACAATAATATAAAGGTACACTATGTAGAGTACCATTATATACTGAAACAATATCTACTGCCAAAGTATTCTAATAGTAGAAAGTGTAAGGCTGCTATGTTATAATGAAACGATGTCTACTGACACAATATTATACCAGTAGAAGGTCTAATACTACAATAGTATAAAGGTACAATGTCTAGAGTACCATAATATAAAGAAACAATGTCTAGTTTCACAACATTATAATAGTAGAAGGTCTTGTATTACAATATCATAATGAAGCAGGGTATATTGCTACAATATTATAATAGCAGAAGGTCTAATGCTACTGTAATATAATGAAACAATGTCTAGTGCCACAATATTCTAACAGCAGAGTGTCTAGTGCTGCAATACAATAATGGTGCAATGTGCAGTGCTGCAATAATGTAATGGTACAATGTATAGTGCTCCAATGTACAATTCAAAAATACTATAATAATTGTGCAGTCATATTGTAATCATGGTATAACGTATATTGCTACAATGATACAATGCACACTGCGTAGTGTTTCAATATTATAATAGCACAATGTGTACTGTAACAATATAACAAAAATACAATGTTATAATAATTATACATTGCAAAGTGCTACAATATGATAATGTTACACTGTTCAGAACTACAATTTTATAGAGATACAATGCATGGTACTATAATATTTATAATACGTTTACAATGTGTAGTGTTATAAAATTACAATAATGATAAAATATTCAGCACTACAAAATTGTAATGTTACAATGTGTAGTACAACAATATAATAATATGGTTACAATGTGTAGTGGTATAATATAATAATACGGTAACACTGTGTATACTACAATATGATAATAAGGGTGCAATAAGGATACTATAATAATTTTATATATATATATATATATATATATATATATAATAACTATGTGTAATGCTTCCAAATTATAATGCTACAATGTGCAGTGCTAAAATATTTTATTAGCACATTGTGCAGTGCTAAAATATTATAATGGTATGTAGTGTTGCAATATAATAATATTAATAATATTAACAATACTTCTAAAAACAATAATATATTTGTAGATTCAGAATATTTTAGCAGCACAATGTGTAGAGCTAATGCATAATAATTCTTGTAATAAGTGTAGTGCCACAATATTATAGTAAGACTATCGTGTGATGTGATAATATTAGAATAAGAATACAGTGATATAATAGGAAGTTTATTATAATATTATAATAAGTTTACAATGTGTAGTGTTACATTATTATAAGTTTACAATGTGTAGTGTTACATTATTATAATAACTTTACAATGTGTAGTGTTACATTATTATAAGTTTACAATGTGAAGTGTTACATTATTATAATAAGTTTACAATGTGTAGTGTTACATTATTATAATAAGTTTACAATGTGTAGTGTTCCATTATTATAATAAGATTACAATGTGAAGTGTTACATTATTATAATAAGTTTACAATGTGTAGTGTTACATTATTATAATAAGATTACATGTGTAGTGGTAAATTATTGTAATAGAGATACAATGCATAGTGGTACATTATTATAATAAGGTTACAATTTGTAGTGCTACGTTATTATAATGCAGATACAATATGTAGTATTACATTAGTATAATAAGGTCACAATGTGTAGTGTTACATTATTATAATAAGGTTATAATGTATAGTGGTACAATATAAGAATAATGTTACAACGTGTAGTGCTGCGATATTATGCTACACTGTGTACTGTAGTACTACTACTGTATGATACAATGTGTAGTACAACATTGTACTATATTTTTACATTGTGTAATATAACATTGTTCAATGTGTTATAATATTAGAATGATGGTGCAATGTGCAGTGAGTACTCCACTGTTACAATGGAGAGTGTGCACTGTGGATTATAGGACCCTACAAGTACTAAGTAGAGCTGACTCCTAGCTGGCTGCATACATAGAGTTCTTAGTGTGCTAGGGCTAGTGCTGTGTGCATTGTGCAGCAGTGTGCCCGGCTGAGGCTGGTATTACAGGGCAGTGATGAGGAGCAGTCTGGGACGTTGCTGCCCTCCTAGTGTTCACATTAGCCGGTTAGCTAAGCACACAGCTCTATTCGTGTGTATTCATGCAACTCTCATTCAGCTGCAGAACACACTGGCCTGGATGCTGGGAAGTGTTTTACAAAGCACACAGCCCTGGATGCTCACACACAAAACACAACACACAGACACACACAGACATATGTGTGTGTGTGTGTGTGCGTATATATATGTATACATACACACAAATATATACTATATACTTATATATATATATACACTATACTATATAGTATATATACTATATATATATTTATATACTGTACATATATATATATATATATATATATATATATATACTGAATTTCCCCATTGTGGGACTATTAAAGGACTATTATTATTATATACATGCAGATACACACACATAATATACTATCATACTCATATTATTATACTTTATACTATATACTATTATACTAATATACTATATGTATATGCATATATACACACACATATATATATGTGTATGCGTGTATGTATATGTATATAGACACACATGTATAGACACATGCACACATATATACGAATACATGCAGATACATGCACAAACTATATATATATATATATATATATATATATACACACACACACTTAAATACACACATACACAGACACATATACACATACAAACAGACCTACTGCTCACACATATACAACTATATACACATTCATACACACACACACACACACACACACAAACATATATATATATATGCACACATACAGAAATATACTGCACACACACATACACACACATATATATATATATATATATATATATATATATATATATTTATACACGCATAAACAGATATACTGCACACACATACACACATATACACATCTACAAATATATACCGATCCATACACACATAGTTAGTTACAAACAATACAAACAACCACTATGAATGTAACAGAACTACGGATTATATTACATATCATGAGACCATAGGTAAATATCTGTAGATCTACATGTCCTAGGATATAGCAGGGCTCTCTGGCACTTGTAGTTCTTCAGAAGCTTAGATCTGAATTGCAGCAATATTAATACAAATAACCTTTTGGTGAGCAGTTTGCTGTACACAAGTATACAGATGACCATACATCTTAGTATATGTCCAGGTGCATGCAAGTATTGCCCTCCACATATACCCAGTCACACTCTAGTATGGGCAATGTTAGGTCTCTGTGTTGTATATGGATTCTTATTATTTAAATGATGTCACAATGAGAAAGATCCATTCTGTAAGACTGTTAGGATTTCAAGTGTAATTCTATTAAATAGTAATTGAGGGGTCATGAGAGGCCTGTGATACCGGATCAGCAGCCCCATAAGCTGTGTGTGTGTGAACTTTAATTTCTATAATCATAGGCTGATGAGATCATACACCCTGTAGGATAGGGGCAGCTTTACTGGAGGTCTGACACATACAGCCTGCACTTTATAGCCATTTATAGCTATTCAGCCCACATGAAAACCTGGAACCTAAATAGGCATTTATAGTAATGATATTGTCTATGCTCTATGTGCTGTCCAAGCTGAAGATACTTATATTCTGCAAACATGTCTGCCTTTATCCAGGCTTCTTGACACTGGGCATATGCTAATGGAAAAATTTGGCTTCCTCTTTCTTCCTTTCTAATGCATAACAAGTAACCATGGGGCACCATAGCAAAACTTGGAATAGGGCCTCACTCCGCCATGATCACTGTCAGCAGTAAATTTCACAGACATAAAAGCTTATGATGATTTTGGTTTTCCTAATGCACAAGTATAAATCATACAGTGATGTCACAGTACAGGGATAATACACACAGTGCTATCACAGTACAGGGATAATAAACACAGTGATGTCACAGTACAGGGATAATAAACACAGTGATGTCACAGTACAGGGATAATATACACAGTGATGTCACAGTACAGGGATAATATACACAGTGAAGTCACAGTACAGGGATAATAAACACAGTGGTGTCACAGTACAGGGATAATAAGCACAGTGATGTCACAGTACAGAGATAATATACACAGTGATGTCACAGTACAGAGATAATAAACACAGCGATGTCACAGTACAGAGATAATAAACACAGTGATGTCAGAGGAAAACACAGACACAGTACAGGGATAATAAACACAGTGATGTCACAGTACAGGGATAATAAACACAGTGATGTCACAGTACAGGGATAATAAACACAGTGATGTCACAGTACAGGGATAATAAACACAGTGATGTCACAGTACAGAGATAATATACACAGTGATGTCACAGTACAGAGATAATAAACACAGCGATGTCACAGTACAGGGATAATAAACACAGTGATGTCACAGTACAGGGAATTAATATACACAGTGATGTCACAGTACAGGGATAATAAACACAGTGGTGTCACAGTACAGGGATAATAAGCACAGTGATGTCACAGTACAGAGATAATATACACAGTGATGTCACAGTACAGAGATAATAAACACAGCGATGTCACAGTACAGAGATAATAAACACAGTGATGTCAGAGTACAGGGATAATAAACACAGTGATGTCACAGTACAGGGATAATAAACACAGTGATGTCACAGTACAGGGATAATAAACACAGTGATGTCACAGTACAGGGATCGATAATGCATACGCCTAGGTCATTTCACACACATACAAAAAGATCACCATATCTGTTGTGACATAATAGTACAGGAAAAAAAGCATAATGATGTCACCATGCAGGTTCTATTACTCATAGTTATCACTTAAGCAGCCTGTGTACATTAGATGTATGTCAGGTGAACCCACCGATTATGGGTGGTTTGACTGACTGTTTCATGTCTATGGGGTCCTGATGTGCGGGAGATATGAATTGGGCAGCTGGATTTCTTCTGCTCAATCCATTTGATCTAACAGAGGAGTTTGGCCACGGCTTTCTCCCATGTCCCATTCCCTACCCCTGCACTGTTCGGCTGACAACTATCTCATGTGTATGCCTTAACTGGACCTTATGTCTACCTGCTACACCTTTGTTGTCTATCTTTCTATCTATCTATCTATCTATCTATTTATCTATCTATCGACTATAAATGTCTATCAATCTATTATCTATTATTCTTTCTCATATCTGTCTATTATTAATCTATCTATCCATCTTGTATCTATCTATCTATCTATCTATCTGATAATAATCTCTCTCTATCCATCTTGTATCTGTTTCTCTATCTATCTATCTATCTATCTATCTATCTATCTATTTATCTATCTATCGACTATAAATGTCTATCAATCTATTATCTATTATTCTTTCTCATATCTGTCTATTATTAATCTATCTATCCATCTTGTATCTATCTATCTATCTATCTATCTATCTATCTATCTGATAATAATCTCTCTCTATCCATCTTGTATCTGTTTCTCTATCTATCTATCTATCTATCTATTTATCTATCTATCGACTATAAATGTCTATCAATCTATTATCTATTATTCTTTCTCATATCTGTCTATTATTAATCTATCTATCTTGTATGTGTTTCTTATCTTCTATCTATCTATCTATCTATCTATCTATCTATCTGATAATAATCTCTCTCTCTCTATCCATCTTGTATCTGTTTCCCTATCTATGTATCTGTCTATCAATCACTATCTTGTATCTGTCTGTCTCTGCTGTCACTCATCTATCTTATGATATTTGGATGTTGGTTCTTATTTGGGATCAGGTCTGTACTTATCCAGGATTGTTCACATTGGCCACAATTGCTGAGTATTTAGCTGAGGCCTCAGATAATAACATAGTGTGCAGTGCCACATGACAAACTCATCTCTTTCCCAACTCTCTTATCATACTGAATGGCACTTACATGTGAGCTCCTCCACAGTTCTTATTATGTGTCTGCTCATGAGAACAGATGATACATTTCAGTTTAGTCGCAGACCATTGTTTACTTGTGATTGCTCATATTGCCAGTCATGTATCAGTCACGCACCACGCTAAAGCAATTGCACCACATTTCAGCCAAATCAATTTCCTAACATTTCTTTTAAAAGGACTTTGAGATGTCCCCTATACCCCGCTATGACAGAATAGGGTCTGTTGTATATGTTCCTTCCGGTCTAAGGTAGAAGACATTTATACTATTACAAGCTACCCTTATGTGCTTGCACTGCCTTTTCTAGGCATCAGCTGTCCAATCCATACTCCATTGACCTCACTATAAATATACGCCCCTCCAAAACACGTTACAATTAATGTGAATACACCCTTAGGGTCCAAAAAATTGTTTGGAAATGAAAAATTGAATGAATAGGATTTTTCTTATTTTTTATATTTTAAATTATATTTTTACATATATATTTTTATATAAATATATATTTTATTTAAACTGACGACCTATCCTAAGATCCATGGGCATCCGAAACTCAGGACTGCTGCACTCCCTGATCGCTGCTTCCACTCCCACGGGGTATGTGATGTCACGTTCTTCAGTCACATGGCTAGTCGCAGCTCTGTCCCATTTAAGTGAATGGGCTTAGTTGCAATACCAAGCACAACCACTGCAGTAATGTATGGTGCTATGTTTTGTAAGTACTGAAGAGGCTAGAGAGCTCACACCAATGCTTCAGCCCCTTCAAACAGCTGATCAGCCGGGGGTCGGGGTCATCTGCGCACAACAACACTAAGCTCCAATGCCCTGTGCGTCCTGACCCTTTTCTATCATTGATAGCTTTTTCGTTTATCTATTATCTATCCATCTATTTGGGCTCAGACCAGATTGGTTTATCTACATTTCAAACATGCACCGTAGAGCCTTGGGTGTCCATGATGACCTTGTCACCGATTTACTAGTTACCCTTTTTGGATCACTTTTGGGAGATACTAACCACTGGACTCCTGGAACACCCCAAAAGACCTGGTGTCTCGACCCTCCATTGATATCACACGCCAGATTCTTTTATCGTGCCAAAAATAACTTTCTTAGAGGTATATGGCATCTACTTATTTACTACTCTCCTTTGAAGGAATTCACATGCTTGGCTGAACCAAGCATGAAAGTATATGGGTAAGCCAGGAGCAATAGCCGTTGGCTGAAGTAACTAACTAAAGTGCATGGGCACCTAAATGTTGGTTAGATTTAGGAGCGAAACCATTAGCGATCCTTATGGACCTTGTGGTATAGTGTATAGTGTTGGTACATGAATACGAGGAGAGCTGTAGCCCCATCCACTGTATAGTGTTAGTACATGGATAGGAGGAGAGCTGGAGCCTCAGCCTCATCCACTGTATAGTGTACTTACCTGAATAGGAGAAGAGCTGCAGCCACATCCACTGTATAGTGTACTTACCTGAATAGGAGAAGAGCTGCAGCCACATCCACTGTATAGTGTTAGTACATGGATAGGAGGAGAGCTGGAGCCTCATCCACTGTATAGTGTACTTACCTGAATAGGAGAAGAGCTGCAGCCACATCCACTGTATAGTGTTAGTACATGGATAGGAGGAGAGCTGGAGCCCCATCCACTGTATAGTGTTAGTACATGAATAGGAGCAGAGCTGGAGCCTCATCCACTGTATAGTGTACTTACCTGAATAGGAGAAGAGCTGCAGCCACATCCACTGTATAGTGTTGTTACTTGAACTGGAGAAGAGCTGTAGCCACATCCACTGTATAGTGTTGGTACATGAATAGGAGGAGAGCTGGAGCCCCATCCACTGTATAGTGTACTTACCTGAATAGGAGAAGAGCTGCAGCCCCATCCACTGTATAGTGTTGATACATGGATAGGAGAAGAGCTGCAGCCCCATCCACTGTATAGTTTTGATACATGGATAGGAGGAGAGCTGCAGCCCCATCCACTGTATAGTGTTGATACATGGATAGGAGAAGAGCTGCAGCCCCATCCACTGTATAGTGTTGATACATGGATAGGAGGAGAGCTGCAGCCCCATCCCCTGTATAGTGTTGGTACTTGAATAGGAGCAGAGCTGGAGCCTCATGCACTGTATAGTGTACTTACCTGAATAGGAGAAGAGCTGCAGCCACATCCCCTGTATAGTGTAGTTACCTGAATAGGAGAAGAGCTGCAGTCCCATCCACTGTATAGTGTTGATACATGAATAGGAGGAGAGCTGGAACCCCATCCACTGTATAGTGTACTTACCTGAATAGGAGAAGAGCTGCAGCCCCATCCACTGTATAGTGTTGGTACATGAATACGAGGAGAGCTTCAGCCACATCCACTGTATAGTGTAGTTACCTGAATAGGAGAAGAGCTGCAGCCCCATCCACTGTATAGTGTTGTTACTTGAAATGGAGAAGAGCTGTAGCCCCATCCACTGTATAGTGTTGGTACATGAATAGGAGGAGAGCTGGAGCCCCATCCACTGTATAGTGTACTTACCTGAATAGGAGAAGAGCTGCAGCCCCATCCCCTGTATAGTGTTGGTACTTGAATAGGAGCAGAGCTGGAGCCTCATGCACTGTATAGTGTAGTTACCTGAATAGGAGAAGAGCTGCAGTCCCATCCACTGTATAGTGTTGATACATGAATAGGAGGAGAGCTGGAACCCCATCCACTGTATAGTGTACTTACCTGAATAGGAGAAGAGCTGCAGCCCCATCCACTGTATAGTGTTGGTACATGAATACGAGGAGAGCTGCAGCCACATCCACTGTATAGTGTAGTTACCTGAATAGGAGAAGAGCTGCAGCCCCATCCACTGTATAGTGTTGTTACTTGAAATGGAGAAGAGCTGTAGCCACATCCACTGTATAGTGTTGTTACTTGAAATGGAGAAGAGCTGTAGCCACATCCACTGTATAGTGTTGGTACATGAATAGGAGGAGAGCTGGAGCCCCATCCACTGTATAGTGTACTTACCTGAATAGGAGAAGAGCTGCAGCCCCATCCACTGTATAGTGTTGGTACTTGAATAGGAGCAGAGCTGGAGCCTCATGCGCTGTATAGTGTACTTACCTGAATAGGAGAAGAGCTGCAGCCACATCCCCTGTATAGTGTAGTTACCTGAATAGGAGAAGAGCTGCAGTCCCATCCACTGTATAGTGTTGATACATGAATAGGAGGAGAGCTGGAACCAAATCCACTGTATAGTGTACTTACCTGAATAGGAGAAGAGCTGCAGCCCCATCCACTGTATAGTATTGGTATATGAATACGAGGAGAGCTGCAGCCCCATCCACTGTATAGTGTTAGTACATGGATAGGAGGAGAGCTGGAGCCCCATCCACTGTATAGTGTTGGTACTTGAATAGGAGCAGAGCTGGAGCCTCATGCACTGTATAGTGTACTTACCAGAATAGGAGAAGAGCTGCAGCCACATCCCCTGTATAGTGTAGTTACCTGAATAGGAGAAGAGCTGCAGCCCCATCCACTGTATAGTGTTGATACATGAATAGGAGGAGAGCTGGAGCCCCATCCACTGTATAGTGTACTTACCTGAATAGGAGAAGAGCTGCAGCCACATCCACTGTATAGTGCTGGTCCTTGAATAGGAGCAGAGCTGCTTCAGGCCCCATCCAGTACAGTAGCTTCCAATGCCAGGAGGCAGATGGATCATCTGATCAGGATCGGGTTTGGGTGTTGGACTGCCACAGATCTGATGCTGATTACCTATTCTATATGTCAACAGTATAAAAAAAACAGTTCTGGGCCTGAATACATGCAGAGGTTGTAGTCACACCCTTGAGTCTGTGAGGGCTAAAAGGTTCCTCTGCCCCATATGATGAGATCAGTACTATTAATAATGTGTATTGGGGGTGTCCTGTACCAGACTTTACACCGGGTCCTAGAAGTTTCAAGATAAAGAGGTTGTCTGGCCTAAAATCGAATTTTCATACTATGCAGTTTACAGGAACCACCGCTATACAGTAGATAGGGCTGCTGCACCTTTCCTATTACTTGTATAGGAGCAGCACTGCATGCACTGCCTGTCCACTAGCATCTTCTGTGTGGGGTCTGGGTGTTGGACCCCGACTGATCACATACTAATTATATTTCGGGGACCAGGATTTCAGGGACTGCGCGGGATCAGTACAATTGGACAAATCTTTTATTTCATAGAAATACACGACGCGTTTCGGGGTCTTTAGTACCCCTTTTTCAAGTGTGTACTACAAAAACAACAGTAACAACAAAAACGATACCTATAAAACACGATTTAAAAATGATATAATCTATTAAAAATCATTGTTTGATGATGAGAAAGAAAAATTGAACAAAATAAATAAATAATGTCTATACATACACAATAAAAAGAGAGGGATAAGAATGATGTGTATAATGATAATCCTGTGGGTATTGTCGATAGAAACGTAGAAATGTGGTCTGTAAACATACGTTTACATATGTTCTTGAGCAATTTTTTTTTTTTTTTTTTTTTTTTCTTGAGTTCTTGATTTGATTCCCAACTGGTATTCTGTTTTGCGGTTTAATTACATCCCTAAATAGTTGCTTATGAACCTTCTGAGCTTTTTCACTCTTATGTAGATTTCAGTGCATGTTTTATCTACGATGTGATCAGTTGTGCACTCTAGCACTTTATCCACTATCATTGACATCGTCCACATTTCTACGTTTCTATCGACAATACCCACAGGATTATCATTATACACATCATTCTTATCCCTCTCTTTTTATTGCTTATGTATAGACATTATTTATTTATTTATTTATTTTGTTCAAATTTTTCTTTCTCATCATCAAACAATGATTTTCAATAGATTATATAATTTTTAAATCGTGTTTTATAGGTATCGTTTTCGTTGTTACTGTTGTTTTTGTAGTACACACTTGAAAAAGGGGTACTAAAGACCCCGAAACGCGTCGTGTATTTCTATGAAATAAAAGATTTGTCCAATTGTACTGATCCCGCGCAGTCTCTGAAATCCTGGTCCCCGATATATAATCCATTCACACCTTCCATGGTGTCACAGTGTGACAGCTGCGTCTTCCAGTTCCTCCATGTTTAGTTCCTTATATTACTTGTGGTCACACAACCACTAAAGGTGAGGAGCCATTTGTTATCATTCGGATCACTGTGTCTATCTAAGTTACTATACCACATATTGTTCGGTGTCTCTACCTTTGTCGTTTGCATGATCACATACTAATGACCTATTCTGTGGATAGATCTTCAGTATGAAAATTCCATTTGGGCCAGAAAACGCCTTTAACCCTTTGGCATATCTCAGAACAGACATAGCAGGGGAGCTAGAAGTAAAACCCCAGATATAATGTATTTATCCTGATGTAAATAAAAGCGGCTAGAAATAATAATTATAGCAGCTCCCCCAGGCTTTGTGCACAACGTATCCCGGTCTGAGGCTGGGAGCTGATCCGCGCCGGGTTGATAATAGGACTCCATCTTTGCACTGTGTAACATCCTAATTATTTGTTATGAATATGCCAAATGCAAACAAATTATGGGCTAATTTTTAATTAACACATCTCTGAGCTCTTAAACAAAACAGCCCCCGAACCCTCTATGATGAGATGGTGCTGGGTGATAGCAATTTGTGTATTACATGAGAATTACACAGGGACTGGAGCACATCCAGGTTGTAGATGGTTTTAGAGGCTGACATTTTTCACATGAGTATTTACCATCATAACTAAATTAAGACCATTATTAAACAGAAATTCTCAGCAGGGCTCTTTAATGACGGAGCGCGCTCAACTAATTGCAGTTTGCCCTCGGTTTTGGCTTAGCGGTCTACAGGGATGGATGGGGCTGCTGCTTTCTGCATGCTAAGACTCTGCTACCATCATACATTCCCATAGTTTGACAGGCTTGGTAACTCCTGGTAAACACCTCACTTACCTGTTCTGTGGAACTACAAGTGCAAGCATGCCTTGTAATAGCCTAAGGGTGTGTTCACACAGAGGAATTTGCATCAGATTTGGGAGCAGAATTCGCCCCCAAATCTGGAGCAGATTCCTCCCGAATCCGCCTCCATTGTTTTCAATGGGAGGCAGAAATCGCAGCAGGGCGCGGAAAAAAGAAGCGTCCTGCTCGATCTTGCTGCGGATTCCGCCCTCCTGATTAAGTCCATTCATCTGGGCCTAATCAGGAGCGGGATGTCTCGATGGAATGGCGATGCACTGCATCGGCATCCTGTCGCGGCTAGACCGCGGCAAAAATTCCAGCGGCTGAAAATGAAAATTCCTGTTCATTTTCCGCAGTGTGAACACAGCCTAAGTCTACCTGCAAGTGACCTTGTGCATTATCACTGTGCTATCCATGTTTTTAATGCATAGCGCACTGACCCATTCCTTTCTTTATGGCCACATACACATGACCATTTATTATCACAGGGCCGAGCGCAAGTGCAAAACTCAGCACAGGTACTATTCCTGTCCGTTTTGCGGTCTGGCCTCATTAACTGAAATGTATGGGTCCGCGGATGGGACACAGATCTCATCCATGAGTCGCCCATGCTGTTTTCTCACTGCAGTATTACATGTTTAACCAAGAAAGACTACAAGTCCCAGTCCATCCTTTCACTTACACTCTTCCTTAGAAATGTAGGAGTATAAATATAAGCAAGTCTTGTAATAGACTACAGGTCCCAAAACATCCTATTTCTCTTTCTACTATTAAACATTGTGGAACTACAAGTGTAAGCATGCCCTTATTAAATTCAGTCTTGTAGGTTCTCAACTACAAGCTCCAGCCCATCTACTGCACTTGCACTTCCTATTTCCATCCTCTCTCTCTCCCTCTTCCTGCATCCAAGCATTGTAGTTCTACAAGTATAAGCATGCTCTTACTATTCTCCAGCCAAAGGCGTAACTTGAAGCTCCTGGACTCCAATCCAGAATCTGTAAGGGGGCCCCTACTTACCTTGTGCCATTTAGAATAGTGGTATATTTTATGTGGCAGAGGTACCTTTGGGGCCCCCTCAGGGTGTAGGGTCTCATAGAGACTGCTACCTCTGTACTCCTTATAGCTATGCCCCTGACTACAGCCTTGTAGTTACTGCACTACAAGTCCCAGTTTGTTGTCCCTGCAGTCGTGTCACAGCTGAGATCCCATCCAATGGAGTATTCCAGCCCCACAATAGTGCAGGTTATGCCTCATTAATTTCTGTGGCCGGGTATCTGTTATGGCAATGGCCTCTCATCCCTCCAGTGCCGCCTTTATATATCTTGTTAATACCAGTGACTGCTTTTATTCAGCGAGGATGTAAAGAATACTCACCCCCACCCCCCTATAAAATGTTTCATAACCCATTTCAACTATCAGCCGATGATAAAGCCCTGAGAAGGGAACCCAGCTGCTACTGCAGAATTGTAATACACTTTTTTCTCTGCTGGAATCCTGAACTTTGTAGGAGACAGCTCAGATTATGGATCAATAGTAATTTTTAGATAAAATCTAAGACATCCCAAGGAATGAGGACACTGGTAGGTATGGAGCATGGTGTCTCCAGTCTCATCACAGCTCAGAGCTGAGGACAGGCCAGATCTCTCGGCTTCTCCCAGCTGACTGCCATTGTACTGGGTTAGGCTGCTGCTTTAAGCAATTGCTTTCAACAAATACTTTACACAGGTGCAGAGAAAATAACATAAAATGGATATTCTGTATTTGCACTGAAGCAGCTGAATGCACACCATCTCCTCCTGCCTGAAGAAGAAGCTGATGGAGGAGGCAGAATCTCAATGAAATGTAGAAGTAAGATACAATGTAACACACAGACATGTTCCATGTTCCAAAATGTTACAGATATATTACAGGACAAGCTGCATTAATAGTAGTGCACTTGTCTTATATTTGTCTTTATGAATTCTTACACTTTGCAGATCAATAATACTGTTCTTTTCGGGGATAATAGTCTCAATCTTTTAGATTTCTGTGTCATTTGATAAAGAGAAAATGTTCTGTTTTGGAAAGAAATAAAGAAATACATTTTAGGGAAAAGTGCAGCTAAAGCGAATATGACTTGAAAATGTGTTTGGAGATAATATGGAAATAGGAATGGAAAGGAGAGAAGAAAGCAAAAGGTATTGATATTAGTTATGTGATGGATGGAAAGAGAGATAGATAAAAAAGATAAAAAGATATATAAAGATTAAATAGATAGTAGATAGTTATGAGAGAAAGATAGATGATAGATAGATAGATAGATCGATAGATAGATACTAGTCACATATGAGATAGATAAATAGATTGATAGACAGACATGGGATAGATAGAAAAAAAAGTATATAAAAGAAAGAAAGGAAAGAAGGAAGAAAGAAAGAAAGAAAGAAAGATAAATGAATATTAGTTAAATGGATTAGAGTTGAAATAGTTATAATAGATAATAGATGAATATTAATATGACATATATGAGATAGATAGGTATGGAATAGACAAGATATTAGACATATATGAACTAGTGATAGATAGATAGATAGATAGATAGATAGATAGATAGATAGATAGATAGATGTTGATAGATAGATAGATAGATGGTAGAGGGATAGATAGATAGATAGATAGATAGATAGATAGATAGATAGATAGATAGATGAAGTGGTGATAGATAGATAGATAGATAGATAGATAGATAGATTTTTGTTTTAAAAAACTAAAATAGACAATGAGCAAAGTGATATCCATCAGCCCACAGTTACAATGGATGGATCATAATGGTTATACTGTATACTTGTTTATGTGGTTAGTGTGAGCCGGTATCAGCCTTGACCTCCCTCTCATTGCTATATTATGTGTCAGCAGCAGTCACATGGGGATGGATACTGCGCCTTCTTCTTGTCATTTACACTATGTTTTCATGTTTTGAAGCTTTTAGGATTGTTTATAGAATGAAATCTGTACATTTACGTTCTAGGCCCATATTTTCCACCAGATCTTGTCTGCTACATCCCTGGTGTGGCCATAGACAAGACGCTGATGTTACATCAGCCTTAGGATCAGACCGGTCAGGATTAAAGGACAGGTCAAGTTGGCTTAAACTTGAGACAGAGACTATTTAGTCAAGAATGCTGCGGGGCGTTGAGAGCCGGGACTGAGAGGCAGGGCCAACAGCTCCATAGACAAAGGCCACATTGGATGAAGACTTTATTGCAGGGCAAGCCTCAAGTGCAGAGCAACATGGGTCTAGTGTGAAAGACACAAGTCACCGTCAATGGTAATAATTATCTGCTGCGGTAACACAGACTGCTGGCCCATTTACATGTACTTACTATTCTTCTTTCTTATATAACACCAACATATTCTGCTGTGCTGTACAGAGGTTGTCATAATAGACATTGGTCCTTATAGAGCGCACAATATAATATCCCTATCTCATATACACAAGAGTCAATTTAATAGAAATTCAATAACCTATCAGTAGGGGCAGATAAGCTTCATCTAACAAGGGCTGATCTACAATTTCACAGGTTGATTGGCAATAGTTTACTTTCACTTACAGTATCGTGCAAAAGTTTTAGCGAGGTGTGGAAAAAATGCTGCAAAATAAGAATGCTTTCAGAAATAGAAGGGTTAATAGTTTATTTCTGTCAATTAACAAAACAAAGTGAATGAAGAAAAGAGAAATGTAAATCCCATCAATATTTGGTGTGACCTTTGCCCTTTGGAGGAGGAGTCCTGGAAGTGATGATCCGGCCCCCACAGATATAGCCCTGATCTCATCATCATCCAGTCTGTCTGGGATGACATGAAGAGTCAGAAGGATTGGACAAGCCTACATCCACAGAAGATCTGTGCTTAGTTCTCCAAGATGGCGGGAACAACCTCCCTGCCGAGTCCTGCCAAAAACTGTCTGCAAGTACCGAGAAGAACTGATGGAAGGCAAAGGGCAAAGGTCACACCAAATATTGATGGAATTTACATTCACTTCATTTTGATAATTGACAAAAATAAATTATTAACCCTTCTACACATGAGGACAAAATTGTTGGTACCCCTCGTTTAATGAAAGAAAAACCCACAATCGTCACAGAAATAACTGGAATCTGACAAAAGTAATAATATATAAAATTTCTATGAAAATGAACAAATGAAAGTCAGACATTGCTTTCCAAACAGGCTTCAAGAGAATTATTTAAAAAAGAAAACTCATGAAACAGGCCTGGACAGAAATGATGGTTCCCTTAACTCAGCGGTTCTCAACCTGTGGGTCGCGACCCCGGCGGGGGTCGAATGACCAAAACACAGGGGTCGCCTAAAGCCATCGGAAAATACATATTTCCGATGACTTTAGCCGCTGAGAAGTCGCGCTATTCAGCTGGAACGCACGTCATTATGGATGTGCGTTCCAAACGGAATGCCTGAGAGGGTGCCCTGCGCTATGTAGCTCCCGGCATCTGCCGTGCCGTTACGCGGATGCCAGGTCTGTTACAATGATGTCGGCCGCTCTGCTGCAGAGCGGTCACCATAGCAACTGGGCCTCCGCTGTACAGCGGAGTCCCGGAGCTAATGCCCGCGATCAGAGTCTGACCACGGGCTGTAAAAACTGCCCCCGGTCCCCACCGGCCCCATGCCTGTTAAGTTGCAGGTCCACTCCCTGCGCGGCGAGATCGCGGGAGTCGACCTGTTCCGGTGACAGCCTGGAGCCTAATGAAGGCTCCCAGGCCTGTCACTGGGATACTACTACTGAGACTGGGCTATGACCAGTCTCAGTAGTAATGTACAGAATCTCCTATAGACTGCAATACACTTGTATTGCAGTCTATGGGACTTGCAATCAAACGATTGTAGGTTCAAGCCCCATGAAGGGAGGGGGGCTAATAAAATAGTAAAGAAAATAAAATAAAATAAAAAAAAAAGTTCTAACTCACCCACTTTCCCTAGAATACATATAAAAGTACAAAATTACTGTGAAACACATACACATTAGCTATCCATGTGTCCGAAAATGCCCGGTCTACAACCTTATAAAAACATTTTTCTTGTAGGGTGAACATCAGAGCGGAAAAAAAAATCAAAAGTGCCAAACCGCCATATTTTTTGCTGTTTCGCCTCTGATTTGAATAAAAAGTGATCAAAGCAATAGACATTCCCCAAAATGGCATAACTAAAAAGTACATCTGGCCCTGCAAAAAAAGACGCCCTATTCCTCCCCGTACAGCTGCAGGGACACCTGTCAATGTGACCTTGCAGCTGTTGCAAAACTACAACTTCCATTTATTAGACATTTTACCACATTTTTTTGTCTTAAAATATTTTTCCCTATTTTCCTCCTCTAAAACCTAGGTGCGTCTTATGGTCCGGTGCGTCTTATAGTCCGAAAAATACGGTAAATATTATAATATGACTCAAGCCCATATTAACCAGAAGCTTGGCCATTACTGCTCTCTGTCTTTATGTGAAGTCAGGCTATCGCCACTGTTAAGCGATATATTTATATGAACAATGGCTGTGTGGCATCTATTTTGTTTTTGGCCTGTATATGAGGGGCTATTACAGTTATAGTGACGCCACACAGGTAATAAGATTACTCATATGGGGGGCACTATTACTGTAATAATTCTCAATTTCCCCATAGTTAATAACATTACCTGTGTAGGGGGTAGATCACTATGTTTAAATTATGTTTGATTTGTAGCAATTAGAATACATAATGCATATCAGGTATTTACATTCTGAATCATAACTGTAGCAAAATTACAGTTTTGAAGTAGCCACCAAAATTATTTTTTGGTTTGGGGTCACCGCAACATGAGGAACTGTATTGTGGGGTCACGGCATTAGAAAGGTTGAGAACCACTGCCTTAACTTAATATTTTGTTGCACAACCTTTTAAGGCAATCCCTGCAATCAAACGATTCCTGTAACTGTCAATGAGACTTCTGCACCTCTCAGCAGGTATTTTGGCCACTCCTCATGAGCAAACTGTTCCAGTTGTCTCGGGTGTGAAGGGTGCCTTTCCCAGACGGCATGTTTCAGCTCCTTCCAAAGATACTCAATAGGATTTAGGTCAGGGCTCATAGAAGGCCACTTCAGAATAGTCCAATGTTTTCCTCTTAGCCATTCTTGGTTGTTTTTAGCTGTGTGTTTTGGGTCATTATCCTGTTGCAAGACCCATGACCTGCGACTGAAACCAAGCTTTCTGACACCGGGCAGCACATTTCTCTCTAGAATCCCTTGATAGTCTTGAGATTTCATTGTACCCTGCACAGATTCAAGACACCCTGTGCCAGATGCAGCAAAGCCGCCCCAGAACATAACAGAGCCTCCTCCATGTCTCACAGTAGGGACAGTGTTCTTTTCATGATATGCTTAATTTTTCCGTCTGTGAACATACAGTCATGGCCAAAAGTTTTGAGAATGACACAAATATTATATTTTCACATGATCTGCTGCCCTCTGGTTTTTATGTGTGTTTGTCAGATGTTTTTATCACATACAGAAATAGAATTGCATTCATATTATGAGTAACAGAAGCTTATATTGACAGTTAGAATGAGTTAATGCAGCAAGTCAATATTTGCAGTGTTGACCCTTCTTCTTCAGGACCTCTGCAATTCTCCCTGGCATGCTCTCAATCAACTTCTGGACCAAATCCTGACTGATAGCAGTCCATTCTTGCAGAATCAATGCTTTAATTTTGTCTGAATTTGTTGGTTTTTGTTTGTCCACCCGTCTCTTGATGATTGACCACAAGTTCTCAATGGGATTAAGATCTGGGGAGTTTCCAGGCCATGGACCCAAAATCTCTATGTTTTGTTCCCTGAGCCATTTAGTTATCACCTTTGCTTTATGGCAAGGTGCTCCATCATGCTGGAAAAGGCATTGTTGAGCGCCAAACTGCTCTTGGACGGTTGGGAGAAGTTGCTCTTGGAGGACATTCTGGTACCATTCTTTATTCATGGCTGTGTTTTTAGGCAAGACTGTGAGAGAGCCGATTTCCTTGGCTGAGAAGCAACCCCACACATGAATGGTTTCAGGATGCTTTACAGTTGGCATGAGACAAGACTGGTGGTAGCGCTCACCTCTTCTTCTCCGAATAAGCTGTTTTCCAGATGTTCCAAACAATCGAAAAGGGGATTCATCAGAGAAAATGACTTTACCCCAGTCCTCAGCAGTCCACTCCCTGTACCTTTTGCAGAATATCAGTCTGTCCCTGATGTTTTTTCTGGAGAGAAGTGGCTTCTTTGCTGCCCTCCTTGAGACCAGGCCTTGCTCCAAGAGTCTCCGCCTCACAGTGCGTGCAGATGCACTCACACCTGCCTGCTGCCATTCCTCAGCAAGCTCTGCACTGCTGGTAGCCCCATCCCGCAGCTGAAACACTTTTAAGAGACGGTCCTGCCGCTTGCTGGTCTTTCTTGGGCGCCCTGGAGCCTTTTTGGCACCAATGGAACCTCTCTCCTTGAAGTTCTTGATGATGCGATAGATTGTTGACTGAGGTGCAATCTTTCTAGCTGCAATACTCTTCCCAGTTAGGCCATTTTTGTGCAGTGCAATGATGACTGCACGTGTTTCTTTAGGGATAACCATGGTTAACAGAAGAGAAACAATGATGGCAAGCACCAGCCTCCTTTTAAATTGTCCAGTGGTGTCATTCTTACTTAATCATGACAGATTGATCTCCAGCCCTGTCCTCATCAACACCCACACCTGTGTTAATGGAGCAATCACTGAAACGATGTTAGGTGGTCCTTTTAAGGCAGGGCTGCAATGATGTTGAAATGTGTTTTGGGGGATAAAGTTCATTTTCTAGGCAAATATTGACTTTGCAAGTAATTGCTGTTAAGCTGATCACTCTTTATAACATTTTGGAGTATATGCAAATTGCCATTAGAAAAACTGAAGCAGTAGACTTTGTAAAAATTAATATTTGTATCATTCTCAAAACTTTTGGCCATGACTGTAGAGCTGATGTGCCTTGCCAAAAATTTCGATTTTTGTATCATTTGTCCATAGGACATTCTCCCAGAAGCTTTGTGGCTTGTCAGATTCAAGTTATTTCTGTGACCATTGTGGGTTTTTCTTTCATTAAACGAGGGGTACCAACAATTTTGTCCACGTGTGTATTTATGAAAGAATTCTGACTTTGCAGCATTTTTTGCACACCTGCCTAAAACTTTTGCACTGAAGAGTGCATTGAGCAATCATTGCATCAACTTTTAATCCATATACAAATTAGCTGTTCAGTGCACCTGGGCACCATTTTCATCTTTGGGCACCACTCAGCATCATCCTCTAACGTAAAGATTGACAAGTCCCAAATGCAGTGTAAAGGCAAGAAGAGATGACATTGTCATATGCCAGAAGAGGAAGGAGACTGATTCTCTCCAAAATCAGGCCCCTGTGCAACTACCCAGAGGGCAGCAGTGTGGAGATGGCACAGTGATTAGGAGGTTGCGCTCAGGTGATAGTGTTGTGTTCCCCAGGGCACTGCCTGCTACTTGCCTCCTGTGTGATCGCATTTCAGGGTGTCCTTAGTTTAAAGTGTGAATAAAGTTGCAGGAGACTGGATGGCAGTTGAAACAGAGCACAGCTTGCAGCCTAGACTACTTGGTAAGAATCATACACTTACAGAGCAAAATGGAGGCACAATTGACCTACTGTAGCAGGTTCCTTGAGTATAGCACATTACACACATGGATAGGAGTGACTTGAAAGGAGGACTAGTTTCCAGTGGTCACCCCAGATCACCAAGGTGAAAAGAGTCTGGGGGCTGAGGAAGTGGTGAAGAGCAATAACCTTGGGAATAGCAATAACCACTCTTGGGGAAATGTAACTGAACACTTCAGTTTTCTCGCTGGTACAGCAGTGGAGATGCTCAGCAATCAGCAGGTTACAAAATCTTAGTTCTGCGAGCATGGAGACTGCCTGTTAGCCCTATCTGACACTATCAAGCCTGCAGAGCTGAAGGTGCTCTCTCATACACTAACTATCCTCTCCAAGCACTAGCTCTAGTCTGAAGTGAACAGGAAGTAACCTTCTGGCTAATGACTGGGGACTCCTACCAGCCAATAAACTCCTTCCACCTTTTAGAAAACCCAGAGCACAAGCCACTGCTGTTTCCACAGCAACAAAGAAATGGTTCAATAACTCCAAAGTGCCCAGCATAAAGCTGGAAAGTGCAAATAGCCAGTAACAAACAGTACAGAATAACACGAAAACAGCATAAACATATTATGTATCAATAAAAAAGTCCTTAGCAGGGTTCCTTTTGCAGGACACTACACCAGCAGCACCAAGCAGTAGGCTATATTCACAGCTGCCAGAAGAGGAAGAAGATGGATTCCAACCAGAGCCAGACTCCTCCAGCACCAAGCAATGAAAAATAAATTCCTCCCAACATGTGAAACCCCAATTTAAGACCTGACCAACCCACCCACCCACAAATATTCCCATAGATTCTGCTTCTCTTCTTGAAGTCTGTTTCTCCAACAAACACACACAAAAATTATTTAAAGTGCTGGACTCCCTTTTTTGGACCTACAGGAATCAGGCTCTGCGTGGGTGTGACCGCAACCTCTAGCCACACCCCTGCTTACGGTGCCTGGATTTACCCCAAGAAAGCAAATTTACAGCAGTAAATATAAATTATTTTTACTTTGTTAAAAATTCTGTTCTTCTGTTTCTTAGCTATACAAGTTCCCAGATGTCTGGTGCTGGAAAAGTTAGGTGACAACTTCTGTGGGAGCTTTAGTGGCAGCCATTTTTGTTGTTGCCCATCTTTCCTGTGTAAACAAGTTCTCCTCCAGAAGGAAGAAACCTTACTCTAATGCCTGTCAGTCTCAGGTTTGGCTGAGCCATTTCTTTAAAGTTCTTCAATGGGTGACAATAGAAGGAACGTTTTCTTCCATTTAGAGGAGAGCAAATTTCATTGGGTGTATTTTCTGTAGGACACGCTGTGGAGTTGGAGTCTGGAGCAGGAGTTGGAGTCGGACTGTGGAAAAATAGAGGAGTCCACTCCACGGCCTTGACCCTATACCAACTGATTTTCTCAAGGTGAAACAATACTCTTCTTTCCTAGAAACAGATAAATGTGAGAATAAGGAATTTATATCAATTTGACAGCAGTGACCACATAAATGTCTTATATTAGCTGGTGATTTTCTCTATTTTAGGCAATAATGCTCCATAATTTGTAAGTTTCACAGTAAATAATAGCTGGTATCTTCTCCCCAGTATGACTACCCCAGAGACCAGTCTTGGAAATTGACTCAATCTGTAAATAATCTTTGACATCCTGACAAAGACACTATTGGAGAGGGGTTTATTAGGAAGGAGCCATTAAAACAGATGTCATGTAAGCTTTCCTTTGACATTTTGGTGACATGTCTTTCCCAATGAATTGCTAATTGTCTTCTGCCCAGTCAGTAAACACTCCGCTCCATTGTCTGCAGTGAACAGAACTTTAGCCACAAGACAATCCTCTTACCAGGCATTTCTACAAGAGACCTCACCAAGACACATTTTTCAAGGATGGATGACTTCTTACTAATAAGATGGCAATCCTGGCACCTTTATTGCACAAATAAGGATGGGGGGGGGGGGGTAAAATGAAATTCTAAACTCTAGATATGCATTGAGAATTTTGTGATCTGTTAATTTTAGTTTTATTACATATATATATAAAATAACATTTTCCAGAGGGCTGCCATATTGTATAAATCACAGCAGGGTGTTCCTGCTTTCTGGTAGCTGCAAGAACTTAAAGGTTTTATCCCACAAATAATATTATTAAATAAGAAACCAAATTAGAAATATTTTTTTATTTAAACACATTTAAAAAAAATGATCCAGTAAACAGTTCTGGCATTTATTTACATAATATGGCACCACCTGCTGTTCAAAGTGTATAGCAATCTGCATGCCCACCTAATGAGCTGAGTGCTGGTGGACACACATGTTCGGTCACTCTCCTCACAGCCAGGGAAGGACACGGATTCTATCCAGAGGTCCATCTCCTGTCCCATCAGAGACTCAGACAGCATTGTCACTCTCCATGCTTTACACTGTAGATCTGCTTGCTGTGAATTCAGTAGGTGTCAGAAACATGGCTTGTTTTACAGGATCAAAAGGCTATAATATCATTGAAGTGAAAAAGAGAAGATTTTAGATAACAGACACACAGTCGGAGGGAATCCTAAAGATTTTCTTTAGTTTCTCTCTTTATATCTGTGATGCAAGCAAAGTTATGTTTCGGGGGCTCCAACAATACTGCCCCCTTAGTGCACCCCACACACAGTGCCTCCACACACATTTCACTTTCCCTTAGTTCCCCACACAGTATAATACCCCCATAGTGCCCTCACACACAGTATAGTGCCCCCACACACAGTATATTGCCCCCTTAGTAGTCCCCACACTTGCCTGTCTATAAGGCCCTGCCATCAGTGGATTCAGGAGCTGGTGCATGTACAACCAGACAGTGCCAGGATGTCACAGTGACAGTTCCAGGACGTCATTCCTGGGACATGTTGGAGCGAAGAGGAGGAACCAGGAGTAAGGAAAGGTGAGTATTCATTAAAGGGGTTTTCTGGGCTAAAATTATTGATTGATGATCTATTCTAAGCATAGGTCATCAATATCAGATCGATGAGGGTCCAAAACCTTGGACCCCTCTGGTCATCTCTTCTCAGTAGCAGAGACACAGAGAATGGAGCAGGAAGCAGACAGCTCTCTTCTCTGTATAGTGACTGAACCAAGTTACTTCAAGTAAATGGGAGCTGACCTGCAATACCCTGATGTGGCCACTACACAGAGAATGGCGCTGTCTGCTTCCTGCTCCATTCTCTGTGTATCAGCTGCTGAGACCAGTGGATTCATGGAGTCGCTGGATGTTGGACCCCCACTGATCTGATATGGGGATAAGTATTATTAGAACAGAAAACACCTTTAATATCAGCCATTACCTATTAAGATAATTAAATAGGTAAAGGCCAATGGAGTCGGTATGTGATTGGGGAGGCCCCAGATCTCTGCGGCACTATGCAATTACTTGAGTTGCTTGGTGTGTATCGCTGTTTCTGCATGGTGATGGTTTGCATTGAAAAAGTCCAGGACCAAAGTCTACTGTAACCTCAACCTGTGTACAGAAGCCAACAAGGCATCAGCACAGACATCAGGGTGTACCCGACCCTCATCTAAGACTGTGGGGCTTAGTTTTAGCAGTTAATCTGTATTTATGCAGTGTTACTTATATTGCCATGCACACAGTTTAGCCTTGCTGGGGCAGAGGGATGAGAAACATAGACTTGGCATAAACAGCATCCAAAGCAAAGCCTACAAATAACAGATAACCGCATAAATACCTAACACAACACAGGCAGCAAACAATGCGCAATTTGTTCTTACCCCTCAGACTTAGTTTACAAGACACGGAAAATGCAGGAAATTATCATCATTAGGAACTCACATAATGCCAAATCCTGCGCATTCATTGTCCTTCATGTCAAATAGTGCGGTCATTGTCTTAGGATATGTGTCTTCATGGTGACTTTCCATGTCTGTCTTATAGACTGCCTGCAAGGTAAAAAGCTAAGGTGATTCGGAGGAGTCCTTCAGGCTTCATGACATTGCGAATAGGCTGTTTCTTAGTTATATCTGTTGTTATGTTTTACTGCATCTAGCAGTTATATCTGGTGGGTGGCAATCTGTATGTCCACCATTGCTATATCTACAGTATATATGCAGATGACAGCCTTTGCTTTTATTAAATGTGTCTTTATCATTTTGGAGTATGTAGCATTTTGTTACACAGGAGGGGTTAATGGTTATGGGTATGTACAATCCACACACACAATAGATAGGCAAGAGCTTAAAGGGGCTGTCCATGATTCTTAGGGTTGTTTTCAATGAGAGCTCGGCTGCAGAAGTGGCACCCAAACATTATGCAGAGCATGGACCACAAATCCAATTGCTTCGGGCTCTGTGCACTGTATAGTACACACCACTGAAGAGCTGATCCATGTGGCGTCCGGAAGTCGGCACCCCATGATCAGATATTTATCCACTGTCCAAAGGATAGGACAACCCCTTTGAATCAAACTGTACTTGTGATTTCATCTACCTTTTCGGGATAAGTGTGTCTACATGAGGAGTAACACTATTTCTGGTCATTGTATAATATCTATCTATCTATCTATCTATCTATCTATCTATCTATCTATCTATCTATATCCTATATAGTTGACATTCCTCTCTGAGCTGTCGGGTATAGACTAGATGCCATACACCACTCACAGTAAGCACAGGAGCAGAATCTGCTTCATAATTGTCTCTCTCACTCAGAAACAGCACCAGGATCACGCAGGACATATACAGAGAAGTACTGACTTGTACTGATGTGAAGAAAGTGTTTTGGCTGTGCTAGAAAGCTCCTATTCAGTGTCTTTCTTGTCTTGTCTCCCTCTATTCCTGCTCACTCCTCCCCCCTCCCCTCTCCATAGACTTCTATAGATATAAACAGCCGGATAATAGCAGAAAGAGACATTTTTCTCTCATAAGATATATTACAATGTTTCTTCTAATCTCCTGCATTATTCATGTATGCAAAGTTTGTTGAGAAAGCAGTAGACATACAGTAGTTCCTTCATTGTAAAGCCAATACATGTCACTATATAGTGTGCAAAGACAATATTGTCATACTGCACATATAAGTAATGTAAATTACACAATAGCATAACATATAAGTTATATATCAAGCCAACTAACACAATAGTGCCAGCAGTGTGCTTCACATCACCGACCGTGAAAGCAAAGTGTAGCTCTCTCCAAATCCAGTTTTTTTAAATTTGTTATAAAGCTATAGTGTCATAGATGTGTCACCTCTCCTGACATGTCTACCATAACAATACTGGAACATCTTTTCTTAAAACTAAGTGCTGCTCTGTTCCTCTGTTAGAAATCTAAATTCCATCAATATTTGGTGTGACCTTTGCCCTATGCCTTCTATCAGTTCTTCTCAGTACTTGCAGACAGTGGTTGGCAGAACATGGTTATGGGGAAATCCCTTAAATTTAGTTAACTCACAAAAATAAACTATTAACCCTTCTATTTCTGAAAGAATTCTTACGTTGCAGCATTTTTTCCATACCTGCCTAAAATTTTTTGCACATCACCATTCATATACTACAGTAAAAAAAGAGGTAAAGCAATATATAAATGGCATCTCAGTCTCCTTGACTTTAATAACCGTTACAACAATGAACAATGTAGAGGCTATTAAAATGTCTGTGAGATTAGTGGAGTCAAAGGAATCTGCACATAATGACTGACCTGGGGAGTAAAACCCGTTAAACTGAACGATTATTGCCATGAAGGTTGCACTGGATTTTGTACAAGCTTCATAACAATCGCTCCGGAGGTCATGTGATCAGCGTATAAGGAATTATACTATAGTGCAGAGACTGACATATTATATGCAAGCATTAGGTTAAGGCTGCACAATGACTTTTGGTTACGCAATAGTCACTGAGACCGTCGCGTGACCTCAGTATTTTCCGTTGCGTGATAATTGTAAGAATTCGGCATTCTTGTTATCATTACAAGAGCCCTATGACTTTATCTCTGATAGACAAATGTATAAAATGAACTAGTCATGTCTATTTGGGACATTAAACCACCTGCAAGTCCTTATGGAACGGTGTTTTAGTGTCCCAAATATCCTATTCCTATCCCCTATTTGTACCTGCACTTACCTGGCTTCTGTACTCCTGGTGCCTGCACAGTGGTGCACTGACCATGGAGGAGTATACCTTGGCTTTGGTGCGCATGTGCCCGAATTCGGTTTCATGCGCAGTGAACCATTGCACAGGCTTCAAGAATACCAGAGATAAGTCCACTGAGACATCTCTAGGTAAGTATAAAGGTTTATTTTTCCATAGCGACCACTGACAGTGTTAGGAGCAAACTATTTGGGACAATAATTCTCTGGTCCATAAGGACTTGTGTGTGATTTAGTGCCCCAAAAAGCCCCAACAGGTTCCCTTTAAATTGTGTGTCTTTCATGGTAACCCACGATTGTATCATTACCATTGTACCATTACCAAGTCATTGTGGAGCCTTAGTCTAGCAGACAATCTTTGTGAGGTATGTGGCAATGGTTAGAGTTGAGATGTAATCTGGTCCACAATAAGCCAGTTTCATCCTTCTTGGTATTCATTGGGGTAGGGATGCAGATTTTACAGTTTCGCTGATAGTACATATAGGGGTATTTTTAATACTTGTGGTAATTTCTATAGATGCCCACAACATTGTTTCATTCATGGTTGGCCAGACCAGCAGAATAGTAGAAGATCCTTTGGTGGACCCTGAATTTGGTATGTTAATGAGTCCAAATGTTCTGCAGAAGACACCCAGATTTGGAGGTGATTTTGGAGCCAATCACTTGACACAACGGTCCAGCATCAGACTTGCTCACCAGAGAATCCGTGGATCCTCCAGGATCTAATACAATAATGGTCTATCAGAAGAAGACACATAAATTTGAAGGGTACTATCATCTATTTCCTAGGGGTTGCTGGAGAGTGGGCTCCAGAATCATTATCTGGTGGGCCCAAAGAACCTTAGCTCAATACTGCAACGGTGTATAGGTGTATACATATAATCTATTTGGTGTTATTGATGATATGTCCTGGGTGTACAATGGTAGTGGTCACAGAAAAATATTACGGGTTATGGGTTTTAGATCTTGTTGAAGACATGTTGATCAGGGTTTATACTGATGGCCAGTTTGGAGTCGTGAAGGAATTTTGTCCCTTGAAATGGGACAATTGGCATCAGCCTCATGGTGTTTTCTTTTGCTTTTCTCAACACTGTAGGGTTATAGGTTGGACTTGATGGACCTATGTCTACATCCAACCTCATCTACTAAGTAACTATGTAATGATGAAATTAAAAATTGGTGTAGACATGTTCCGCGTAGATGGGGGTGGCTCAACAAACACCTAGTCGAACACTGGTGTCAATGCCTTCTCATCAAAGCCTCACCCAAGAAATTGCTTAGGCTATGTTTACATTCAGAAAAATGGAAAAAAAACACGTCCATTAAAAGCAGATTGATATCAGTGGTCTTTTTTGTCTTCAATTTTTTTCTGTTTGCCTGTGTTTCTTCAGGTATCCATTATATACTTGCAGAAAAAGTCTTATGGACTGCAGTATTCTTATTTCTGTCCCAAAGTCCCAAAGATGATGGAAGGGACCCAAATGTTTTTGTTTTGTTTTTTAACCATTGAAGCCAATGTTTGTATCAAGGTAAACTTTTTAAATTTTTAATGTTTTTGATTCTCATTTATAGATAGTATATTTACTCTGTATTTGAGTGTCTGCGTACACAGATATTTAGTTGTAATGTGTTGTGTTGTGAAAGTGTGCCCATCTGTCATTTACAGCTGGTACTAGAATGTCACATTGTCGTCTGTATCACATAGTAGTCAGGGAAAGTGTGACGTTTGTCTTCTGAACACACGCAGGATTGGTAATGTGTTATGTTTAGGGTCTTTGTATATGGTCGGGGTGACTGAGACATACATTGAGGCAGCTCTACACAACCAATGCTAACATTTGTCGGGGAGATTTTCTCACCCCCATGCTACTATGGAAAGGTTATGTTTCAATGACCAGTGTTGTATTTGGTGAGGGCTCAGTATACAGACTCAGGAACCCATTTAATTAGTCAGGCATCCGTCTTAATCCTCTACTTTACTCAAGTGAGTGACAAAACAAAACTAATGGCATCACTAACCAACAAACTAACTCATAATGGGGCCAATTCTATGTCTATAGGAACCCGAGCAATCTGACATATTAGTATATCCAGGTATACAAATCTGATGGGTTCTATGGATTCTTAATTTATTTCCAACGCCTGCTTGTAAAGATCTATTCCTAATAAAATAATAATACATTGGCATTTATAGAGCTACGTCGCATTTGTTCACCTAAGATTTGATATATGTTCCTATTCACACACACAGCAAGAATAAAGTGTGTATCACAAAAACAACCATTTATCTTAAAATCAGTGAGAGTAGGAGCAATAGAAGAGGAGGCAGTGCTCAAATAGTTGTGGCTCCGCTGCAATCTGCGGGACTTGCATATATATTAGTAATAAAGGTTATCCAATGCAGGCAATGCACTGTTACACTTTATTATTCACTGGATAACCCCTTAAATTGCTGCCATGTAATACTACATTTCCCCTGTAGTGGCCACTGTTTAGAGCAGGTGCCAGGAGCCAGATGTGCAACAATCATCTGATTGAGTTTGCACCTGATGTCATACTACAACTCCTACCTTGGTATACCTCTCATTTCATGAGGAAATGCAGGGTTTTTTACTGTTTGATCTCATATGTATCTAACAGAGATTGTACAGAAGAAAATGGGATTTGACCTTTGTACATGGACTCCATACACTGCGTATTGGATATGTGCACATGGCTCTACAATGTGCAGGAGCTGTTATGGAGCTCTTCCATGTGACACAGCAGCTGCTATAGGGCCCAACAACTAAGGGGGCCAATTTCCACTGAGACCTAGGGTGCAAATAGTTATAACTATGGATGATGGAAGGGGATATGAAAAACTAAATACACCTCCATTACTTTACGGGGACAGCACAATGGCTGCATGTGACATCATTATAATTACTTTCTTCATATGCAGTTTTGCAACAGTGTACACAGTGATTTTTTTGTATGCATTATCTGTACTATATCATCACTTTGTGCATTATCCCTGTACAGTGTGACATCACTGTGTTTATTATCCTTGTATTGTGACATCACTGTGTTTATTATCCCTGTACTGTGACATCACTGTGTGTATTATCTCTGCACTGTGACATCACTGTGTATATTATCTCTGTACTGTGACATAACTGTGTTTATTATCCCTGTACTGTGACATCACTGTGTTTATTATCCCTGTACAGTGACATCACTGTGTATATTATCTCTGTACTGTGACATCACTGTGTTTATTATCCCTGTACTGTGACATCACTGTGTTTATTATCCCTGTACAGTGACATCACTGTGTTTATTATCCCTGTACAGTGACATCACTGTGTTTATTATCCCTGTACTGTGACATCACTGTGTGTATTATCCCTGTACAGTGTGACATCACTGTGTTTATTATCCTTGTATTGTGACATCACTGTGTTTATTATCCCTGTACTGTGACATCACTGTGTGTATTATCTCTGCACTGTGACATCACTGTGTATATTATCTCTGTACTGTGACATCACTGTGTTTATTATCCCTGTACTGTGACATCACTGTGTTTATTATCCCTGTACTGTGACATCACTGTGTTTATTATCCCTGTAATGTGACAGCACTGTGTTTATTATGTTTGTAATGTGACATCACTGTGTTTATTATCCCTGTACTGTGACATCACTGTATTTATTATCCCTGTACTGTGACATCACTGTGTGTATTATCTCTCTACTGTGACATAACTGTGTTTATTAACACTTGTAGTAACCTAACTTGTAAAAGTGTAATTAATTTTTAATACATTGTATTTTATATTTAATATATTTTTAGATATTTCACACTTTTTAAGGCTGCAATAGCAGCTGTCATTCTTAATATAAGTGGAAGCATCACAGTTCATCTCCACATTGGCACAGTTTTCAGACCACACCATGACTGCACTTTGGCCATGGTACAAACACCTGGTGAAAACCCAGCCTTAATGTGTAATATGTGAGATATAAAAAGGGATTATGAGGGCAGAGATTTTTCTGTAAGCAATGCTGTTGAATAAAGCAGCCAGTACTTCCTGACTACGACTACAGGGGACAACAATTTGGCAGACAGTTTGTGCACTCCACACCAATATATGATATTCTGGTGACCCAGACTCTGACTCAATAAAGGTTTCCGCTGGAGGGGATTCTGCTGGGCCCATGTAGGATGCTGTTTTCACCTACTTTAGGTAGCAAAATGACTTGGAACATCCTCTATCCAGGAGTTAATACTTGTACTGCCCCTACTATCCTTGGAGACAGGATGAGCCTTTGGAGATTAAGGGGAGGAGTCTAACCTGAGTTGCTCCTCCCCTATATCAACTGCCTTGCCTTCCTATGATACATATCCCCTTCACTTTTTCCCTTTAACAATGCTGAGATAACATGAAATCCTGACTTATTTATTATGGCGGATGACAATGACAACATCCCGAATGAACATGCAACAAAACAGAAAAAACCCTGCAAGTTCTATGAAATTTTATTGAATCCTTTGTCTTTTTGATGAAATTGCCAGTTTAATTATTTTATTTCCACAATATGCAGATATAATAATTCTCCTGTGTCAAAACATCTCCGCGGCTGATTTTTCCAGTGTCTTATATAATACATATCTACTAATTCCTTGCTCGCTATAGTCAGTGAAACAAAGCAGCCATTTACATCTCGTGCACATTGTAAGTCTTCCATTGTCACATCATTGCAGAAATTAACTAAATGAGAAAATAGCTTGTTATCGTGTGAGCCGTATCTCCTCCCACTTTGTTCCTTGCGCTTAGAAGTAACGCAGCTGCACTACATGTCATATGACGGAGCATGTGGGCTTTGACAGTCCTGCAATTAGTAAATTCAGATTAAAACATGCAGAAAACCCTGATACAACATCTCGGGGTAATCTTCTGCGTCAAGACGGCAATTACCGAGATTAGGAAAATGAGCAATGAGGATATTACAATCCATAATATTGTACGGCAAACTATATAAGATCCAGCTAATAGTGCGGTATGTCACATTACCGAGGCAATGTATTCATGAATATTCATGCACCTCAAGCTCTGCTCAGCGTTATTAAATATAGTCATTGGGGGACAGTATAACGTTGCATGAAAAAAAGATTTTTAATCTTTTTTCTAAAAAAGTGGGTGGAGCTGGGTGAGGAGAGGCGTGACCTTCACATCTTAGTACAGAACCCATCATATCATCCCAGCCCTGCAGATAGATAGGTTAGTGTCACCAGAACCAGCATATCACCCCAGCCCTGCAGATAGATAGGTTAGTGTCACCAGAACCAGCATATCACCCCAGCCCTGCAGATAGATAGGTTAGTGTCACCAGAACCAGCATATCACCCCAGCCCTGCAGATAGATAGGTTAGTGTCACCAGAACCAGCATATCACCCCAGCCCTGCAGATAGATAGGTTAGTGTCACCAGAACCAGCATATCACCCCAGCCCTGCAGATAGATAGGTTAGTGTCACCAGACACCAGCATATCACCCCAGCCCTGCAGATAGATAGGTTACTGTCACCAGAACCAGCATATCACCCCAGCCCTGCAGATAGATAGGTTAGTGTCACCAGACCCAGTATATCACCCCAGCCCTGCAGATAGATAGGTTACTGTCACCAGAACCAGTATATCACCCCAGCCCTGCAGATAGACAGGTTAGGGTTACCTGAATCAAACAGTGTTTCCCCCTTGTGACTGGCCGCCTCTGTTGCTGAGATATTGCCATTTTTGTCAGTATGAAATGAGCTTTTTGGAGCAATGAGGGTGTTGCCACTTACCTCTTTGGAGCAACTGCAACACCCTAGTTGTTCCAAGGAGAAATTTGCATATTTACAAAATTGGAAATACCTGGGCAACAGAGGCAGCGATTCACAAGCGGGAAACACCATCTGATTTAGGTGACCATAACCTATCTGTGGGTCTGCGGTTACTATGCTGTGGTCTGGCGACACTCCCTTTAAGATTACTTACTGGCATAAGTGACAACTAATAATTACTCCAGTTCCTTGCTTTCTTAAACACAGATCTACCAAGATGGGCCACAATTCTTAAGAGACTTGTATGTTTTAATAATTGTGGCGCATCTGTCATCTGCAGACCACAAATTAAGATCGGCCTTTAAAAAGCAGGTCTTAAAGGGAACCTGTCACGTGGAAAATGTAGTCTAATCCACAGGCAGCATGTTACAGAGCAGGAGGAGCTGAGCAGATTGATATATTGTTTTGTCCCAAAAGATTCAGTATAATCTTTGAAATATCTGTTCTTTTTATGTTGTGAAGACAAGGAGGCGGTCCTATCAGTGATTGAGAGCTATCTCTGTATGCACAGTTGTAGAAGGGAGGCTGTCAATCACTGATAGGCCTGCCTCCTCTCAACATAAAAAGAGCAAGGATTTCAATAGAAAAATGACAGGTAATACTGAATCTTTTGCCACAAACCTATATATCAATCTGCTCAGCTCCTCCTGCTCTATAACATGCTGCTTGTAGATCACATTTCAATGTGACAGATTAGGTTCCCTTTAATGAATGTGCCCCTTAGACTTGTATATAGACTTCTGCATTCACATCCTGTTTTAAAAAGAATCTGTTGCCAGAGCCCAGCAACACAAATTCGACTTACTATTGCCGCAGCGATCAGTTGTTGTTGGTGAAGGTCACCCCAGCTGGTCAGGCATTTGCATTGCAGCAGAAATTTAGTATTACGTATAACAGGGTATAGTCACATGTGGCAGATCTGATACAGAAATTTATTTGACTCACAATCACTGCCATTTACCTGATTGTCTCTATAGCATGTGAATGGGATGGTTATAGAAATTTCTGCAACAAATCTGCTGCATGTCAATGTAACTATACATGTATTACATGCCAAATGTGGATTGTCGTAGATCAAATTTATTTTTGCCTAATATAAATGTTGGTATTATATTGTGCTTAATTCAATTCATTATGTATTGTTTTATATAATGTATAATGACTAGTCAGACAGGGCAAGTACTTGTAGTAACATCGTCTCTTTGAGGTTCAGTGTATAGGATGAGTGTAGAGAGTACAGCAAAGTAGTGACAAATTGGTAAAAGATGAAAAATTAGAAAATTGCAGCAATGTGGAATTTGTGCAAGATATATGGGTGGCACAGTGGTGCATTGTCCTGCAGTGCTAGGGTTCTGGGCTTGAAGTGTGATATCTGCATGGTGTACACAGCATAAGACCCCATGCACACAACAGAGTGTGCTTCCGATGTGGGGCCGAGTTTTCAGTTGAATGCAGTCGGATGACGCTTGGAGTGACATCCTAGGACATCCTGTTATGTATTCACATCTATGGGGACTTCTGATCCATTCTGTCCTGATGACACGGAGGATAGGACCTGCTCTATAATCAGCCATGTCATTGGAATGGATTGCTCCGCCCGCCATCTTGCTTCGATGCCTACACGAGTGTACCGTGCAGGCGCAGTACGCTCATGTAGTTCTATGGAGTATGCGCAGTACTCCTTAGAACTACACAGGCGCAGTACACTTATGTAGTTATTGAATCAAGATGGCGGACGGAGCATGCGCTGTCGGCTCTGTCCGAACCCAAAGACGCAGAGCCGACAGCGCATGCGTGGGATTTCGATCCCGAAGATAATAACGTTGGCTCCTGACGAGCGAAGAGGCCGGACAAAAGAAGCAGGGGACATGCTGAAAAATACACATAAGCGGCATTGCGGGGGAACGACCCCTGTGCTCTCTGAGCTTCATTTGCATAAACCGAAAAACAGGAATAACAGTGGCGAGGACAGTGGAAATAAAGGTAGGAGATGAATAGCCTTTGTAAAACTAGAAAATTCCAATGATAGAATCCCTTTAAGCTTAGGCCCTATGTTGCAGAAATGCAGCAGAAAAAAAAACATGCAGCATTTTACAGTTCCAGCAAAGTGAATGGAATTTTGTTTAATCTCATTCACACATTGCAGAAATAAAAAAAAGCCGCGGAGAAGATGCATATTCAAAAATGCAACATGTTCATTTCAACTGCGGAATTGCAAGCGTTTTCTCTATTTAATGTGGAGGAAGAAAAAAAAGATGATAAAAAAAGATTAAAAAAAACATTAAAAACACAGCAAAAACTCAATGAAAAATGCTCCAGATTTCCGGCATAGAAAAGTCGCAACTGGATGGCACACGGATGGCACATGAATTGGAAACGCATCAGAAACAGAAATACACAAGGATGTACCTAACAGTAAGGCTGTCTTTGTTGCCCATAGCAACCAATTAGAGCTTGGAAAATTGAAAGCTGAGCTCTGATAGGTTGCTACAAGCAACAGCAATAGTTTTACCGTTAGTCGGTTTTGATAAGTTAGACCCATTACTTCATGGCAAAATACTGAAGGAGAGAGGGGCAGATTTATTAAAATTGTCTAAAAGTAAAACTGTTTTAATTGCCCCAGCAACCAATCACAACACAGGTTTCATTTTCTTGGGAGCATAATACAAATGAAAGCAGCGCTGTGATTGGTTGCTATGGGCAACTAAGACAATTATTCTTTTAGACCACAATATGGTGGTGCGTGGAAGTGCTGAACGCCGTCTGCCGCTGCACCCAGTTATGCTATGCAGCTGGATCCTAAGGATAGATGTGTGAACACAAACCAGTAAAACCTGTCTATGGTGGCGTATCAGTTACAATTCCTTCCTTCTGTGTGTTTAGACACGGCATATTGAGGAAGATTTAGCAAAAAAGAAAAGCGGAACAGTTACCCATAGCGACCAATCACATTGCAGCTCTCATATTCTGAATGTCCCTTGGAAAGTTAGAGCTGCAATCTGATTGGTTGCTATGGGTAACTGCTCCACTATACTTTGTATCAGAATAATAAGCCCCTCCATAACGCTCTGTATACAGTATACAGGGTATAATACCCGGACACATCCACTAACGCTAAGTTCAGATCTGCGCCTAGGTGTCCGTTGTTCTGATCTGTGGGAGGACCAGAACAGCGGACACAAGGATCGCTAAAATAGTGGACACCAACAGTAGCTAGCTGACCCCTTTGACTGTAATAGGATCTATCAGGTGTCCTTTCTTTTAAACTGTAGTCACGGGATGAAAAAGTCAGACTTTCAGGACTTTTTCATCTGGCGATTTTCGGCAGTCACTGCAACGGTCTCCAAATAGAGAATCTAATGCAGATGTGAGCCCATCCTTAAAGGGGTTGTGCCATTATGAACACTTATCCCCTGTCCACAGGACAAGGGTTAAGTGTCTAATTGCTGTGGTCCCAAATGCTGGTCCCCCAGTGATCAGGAGGATCGAAAGTTTCCCTAAGGCCTCCTTGTGAATGGAGCGCCAGTGTGCATGCGTGACCGCCGCTCCATTCACTGCTTTGGGGCTGCTGGGACTGTAATTTCTGGCAGCGCCAACAGCCTCATGGTAGTGAATGTAGCGGCGGTCATGCAAGCGTACTGGCGCTCTATTCACAAGGAGGACTTAGGGGACTTTCGTATAGTAGAAGACCAGCAATAGACACGATTTCAACCCAAACCAGTGGATGGGAGAAGAGGTCTTTGACACAAGGCACAGCGCTCACCACAAGTATATCCACCAAATCTTTATTTTTTTCATCCAAACCAAAAAACACACGACACCAGAAAAAGGCGTTTTGGGGCAGATCACCCCTTTCTCAAGTGTACAGCTGCTCCCCGGGGTCAGCGCGTCCTACGCCGGGCAGCCTGTGACTATACATTTTCAGACGTCGCTCTAGTGACGTGTATCTTGGTGCCAGCTGCTTCCATTTACTCTAACCCAGTAAGGGGTGGAATGCAAGTAAGGATGTTGTGTGTAACACACAACCTAAGAAGTGGAAGAGTGAAGAAATCAGGCGATACCTTTTGATTTCTTCCCTCTTCCACTACTTTCAATGGCTAACACGGTACAACATTATACTACTAACAATCTAAGAAGGTGAGAGTCTTTTCACTTAAACATCACCAATACCATTTATAATCTGGACTGTATTACGCTATGCACTGCTCGGTGCTATTTATATTTTTCTAGTACTTAGGGGACTTTCAGTCTCCCGTCTTTCCAATCAATGGGGGACCTGGCATGTGGGCCCCCAGTAATCGGACACTTATCCCCTGTCCTGTGGATTGGGGATAAGTGTCCATAATGGCACAACCCCTTTAAATGAATATTTCACTATCTGAGTATACAAATTGTTATTCCTCCTCTAAAATTAACCTTTAAGTTGTACCTGCCCTGGATAGGAAAGCTATAAGTGATTAAAAAAAAAAGCAAAAACTAGGTTGCTCCTTATTTTCTACAGTGACGGCTTTGAAACCGTTCTTGGCCCAGGGAGATTTCTGCCACTTTTCAACATTAAGCCCATAAGCTGTTTTTACATGCATTATGTACCATTTAGATGAGTAAATGGTTGCTAATTTATTAAAACATTGCTAATGTTCAGTGTGTTTAGACTGCCATCTAGTGCTAGGTGTGTGAACAACACCCCGATACATGGCATGCTGCACAGGAGTTCCAGTCCACTTCAATGCTCTGTAGATTTCCAGTGTTGAACAAGCAAAGTAATAGACAAGCAACGATATAAAATAATATGTGGAGTTAGACCCTTTAGTATAGGCTCACTTAAGGCTTCCAAACAGAGACGTAACCTGAGGTCCCGGCCCCCACTGCAAAATCTGTAATGGGGCCCCCACTTACCATGTGCTATCTATAATACTGGTGTCTTCCTATGTTGTAGAGAAGCCTTTGGACCTTGGCTTCCTCTGTACCCCAGTGCAAAATCTGTGATAGCCCCCCCCCCCCCCACACACACACACATACAATGCAGAATAAATAATACTAATGTCTTCTTATGTGGAAAAGAGGCCCTAAGGTACTAGGGTGCAACTACAACCCCTATTGTAATGCCCTGTGTAACGTCTCTGCTCCAGAATGGAAATCTGTGCAAGGTAGAAACCGGTGTGAGTTATAATGGATGTATCGGGGTGAGGTGTCCCTGCCTCGGCCCGCAACGATCCCCGCTCCACTCCTCCCACATTTGCACAATGCAGTGAACGAGGCCTGAATCAGGTTCTCCTCAATATCATGATGATGAATGATGAATTCACCCCACTGTATCTGAATGTGGAGGTACATTCAGTGTTCCCAATCCTGGAGATGGGTCTCAATAAAGTAAAATACATTTTTTAAAACAATAGCAGCTAGAGGTGGGCGAACCTCTCAAGATTTGTTTAGCTTCGGGTTGCTCGGGTCCCTCATTCGTTTCAGGTCAAACAAATTCGAATAGACCCGGAAGTGACATTATTGACTCTGGGATCTCCTCAGACTCCAGACAGAGTATAATAGGTGGAAGCCCAGGGGAGGTGTAAAAAATAAAATACATTTATACTCACCTTTCCTCACCTCTTTCGGCCTTCTTGTGGTGCCCGGTGCTCTCACTTTAGCATCTCAGTGACGTTATGCACAGGGATCACTGCAGCGTGCCCATGTGACCACTGTGGCCCAATCATAGGCCCACAGGCGCATGACGTCACTGAGGAGACTAAGAGAGAGCGCCGTATGCATCAAAGAGGCCTAAAAGAGGTGAGGGAAAGTGAGTACAAATGTTTTATTTTTATTTTTTACACCTCCCCTGGGACTCCATCTATTAAAGATCAAGGCGAGGAAAGCCGCTGGGCCAGATGACATCAGTGCAAGGCTAATTAAGACTTGCGGGGACCAGCTGTGTGGTATAATTACATATATGTATAATATGAGCCTGAGGCAGGAAATAGTCCCTGAATTATGGAAATCTTCTTGTGTGGTACCAGTTCCAAAGAAACCCCACCCTATGGACCTCAATGACTACAGACCTGTAGCACTGACATCCCACCTGATGAAGATCTTGGAGAGATTGGTTCTCACACATCTCCGCCCTCTAGTGAGCCCCGCTATGGACCCCCTCCAGTTTGCTTATCGGCCGGGCATTGGGGTACATGATGCCATCATCCATCTTCTGCAAAGGGCTCTGTCTCACCTGGAGAAACCAGGGAACACGGTGAGAATAATGTTCTTTGACTTCTCCAGTGCTTTTAACACCATACAGCCCAGGTTACTGAGAGACAAGCTGGGCCTTGCTGGAGTGGACCACCACCTCTCCAACTGGATCCTAGACTACCTCACAAATCGACCTCAATACGTGAGAGCCCAAGACTGTGTGTCAGGTACCGTGATCTGTAATACGGGGGCACCTCAGGGTATGGTTCTCGCCCCTTTCCTCTTCACACTGTACACTGCAGATTTTAGGTGCAACTCATCCAGCTGCTACCTACAGAAGTATTCTGACGACTCTGCAATAGTGGGTCTCATCACAGACGATGATGACAGGGAGTACAGAGAACTGAACCAGGATTTTGTGGACTGGTGCCACCGGAACCACCTGAAGATTAACACGGGGAAGACCAAGGAGATGGTGGTGGACTTCCGCAAAGGCAGAAGCCCTCCTAAACCAGTGGACATCCTGGGGACGGGCATCGAGATTGTGAACACCTATAAGTACCTGGGTTTGCTCCTTAATAATAAGCTGGACTGGGCAGATCATATGGAGGCCCTGTACAGGAAGGGCCACAGCAGGCTCTACCTGCTTAGGAAGCTGAGAGCCTTTGGAATCCGGGGGGCACTTCTTAGGACTTTCTTCAACTCGGTAGTGGCATCAGCCATCTTCTTTGGAGTGGCCTGCTGGGGGAGCAGTATATCAACCAGGGACAGAAATAAACTTGACAAGCTGATTAGAAGGGCCAGCTCTGTCCTGGGGAGCCCACTGGACCCAGTGCAGGTGGTGGGTGACAGAAGGATACTGTCCGTGGTGAGCTCCATGCAGAAGAAGAAGTCCCATCCCATGCATGAGACTGTGATCGCACTGAGCAGTACTGTCAGTGACCGACTGCTCCACCCTAAGTGTGAGAAGGAGCGCTATCGGAAGTCTTTCCTCCCCACCGCGGTTAGGCTGTACAACCAACACCGACCTAAGTGGAGATCATTACACGCAGAGAACTGAAATATCTCTCTGCCTGTTAAATCCCCCCCCCACCCCTCCGCTACTTCCTATCTGTCTGTCGGCTATCAATGTAATGCCTCTCACCTTGGAACATTCCTGTACATGTTGTATTTGTATTTGTATCTGCTTATCTTATCTTTGCTGCTGTAACACACTGAATTTCCCCATTGTGGGACTATTAAAGGACTATTATTATTATTATTATTATTATTATTATACTCTGGGGTCTGAAGAGACATCAGAGTATAATAATTTACCGCAATGCATATCGTGGCCCCATTTTAGTACATCCGAGATGAATCGCCAATTGTCCAGTTTTGGGAAAAACCAAACAACTTGGAATATTGAATATTGGTTGAACGCAGCTCGGAACGATGGCTTCTTTTATTCTTTAGAGAGGTCTCTGGAAATTGAAGCTGGAATCTAATTGGTTCCTATTGGCGACTGCTCCAGTTTATGGGTAAGTCTACATGGGATAGAATATCCAGGGATGTTACATAAGGATTCTTAGTGGATTACAGAAGCAGGGAAGTGGAGGAAATTTTACAGAACCGTATTCACATGCTGCAAAATTTGATTTATAGCGTGGATTTTAAAATCTGCAGCATATCAGCATGTCAGATTCATTGTGGATTTTCCCCAAACTTCACAGTTCACAATAAAATCTGCAAGCAAGGTACTGTCAGAGATTTTGCTGCAGATTACCACGGATCCATAGCTAAATCTGTGAGTGTACATTTTTAATGAATATTTTTTATAACTTTTTAAAAATGCAGTTTTGCACTAAAGTCACATCAAAGTCTGCACCAGATTTGTTGATTTTCCTGAAGATTTGCCGTGGAAATTATCCGTAACATATTCAACCTGTACGTTCATTGTTATTATATATAGATATATATATATATTTTTTTTTGACATTTTTTATTCTTATTTTTCTTTCCTCTCTTACTTACCCCCGATTCTCATCCAGACCCCCCCGACCCTCTATGTCATATGACAGCTAACATAAATGGCTGCATCTCAATTAGGGCTACTAAAAGATCAGCTCGGCTGGGAAAATTGCCCAATGATCACTAAATACTTCCCACACTTTTTAACTTTCCTGTTGACTTTCAAAAATAAACCTCTTCGACCACCAGGAGGATAAACAAGCTGCTTTACATATGAATCATGGCTCCTAATTGACACCCAGCCAGTGAAAGAATGCATCCAGTGGGCTCACAGTGGGGCGAGAGAGTTTCTCATCCTTCTACACAAGGCACTCCACCAAATCTATATGAGAGTGATGAGATTTGTGTGACTGTGCCCTGAATACATGATGGCTCTGTTCTGGTACGCTCCGTAGATGTCAATAGAGAAGCTGCTTTTAATCCCCAAAATAGATATATCAAGTATCTTAAATCTTCCGTGGGTCCAAGAAGTCCTTCTAATTCATCAGAGATGGAAGGGTGCACAATGTCACCAGCAATCTGTAGATGGTGGATGTTGTGGACCAGAATTATGTTCTTCCGGGCAGTATAATGGTCACCACCAGGGGTGTTGTTCGTTTTTTTAAACTAAACAGCACAAATGGAGATTCATTTCGGACTAACTAAAATGGTCGCCACGACATGCATTGCATTAAATTATTATACTCTGGGGTCTCTTCAGGTGGAGGCCGAGGGGAGGTGTAAAACAATAAAAAAAACATTTATACTCACCTTCCCTCACCTCTTTTGGGCCTCCATGTGGCATCCAGTGGTCTCCTGGTGACGTCATGTACTCAGCATGCCTATGTGACCGCTGAGGCCCAATCACAGGTAACTCCGGGTACATGATGTCACCGAAGAGGTCATGAGAGAACAAGACGCTGTGAGGAAGAGAAAAGATTCCAGAATATAATAATTTCACTTCCAGTTCTATTCAAACTTGTTCAACCCAAAACGAATCTGGGACCCGAGCCACCTGAACAAAATGCGAAACAAATCTTGGGAGGTTCAACCATCTCCAAAAACAAAAGCACCATGACTATGTCTGAAGAAGTACTATGCCGGAGAGCCATCCGGGTTGCTCAGTTTTTACGCTTGTAGTCATGTAAATAAAGGGTGTGCTTACACAGATAGGTATGACATCATTACTGGATGTAAATTTTCAAAAAGCCACAAGAATGTTTTTGTTTTTGCATCCTAACTGATATGTCTTGGCACATGGGTGCAGTTATTTTTCTGTATAATGATCATTTTACATCCTGTGATGTCATATTGGTTACAACTATCAATTAAACGGAGTCTATCATTCTCAAAAACACTTTTAAGCTAATGGCATGTTGGAATGGCCTTTAAAAAGGCTATTCTTCTCCTACATTTCCTTGTTTTCTTCTTCCAGCCGATTCCGCGAGAATTTGCTGCCAGTGAGAACTGAGAAGAAAGAAGACCAAGAGGGGAGTCACCACAACGCCCGAAGGGGCGATGAGAAGTGATGACGCTATGGGTGCTCGCAGAAGAGGAGGAAAGTCCCGGGTGTTCCATGGTGCTCATTTAAATACATGAAGAAACAAATTATCTTGGAATCGCTGGGAGAAGAAAACAAGGAAAGGTAGGAGAAGAATGGCCCTTTTAAAGGCCATTCCAATGTGCCATTAGCTTAAAAGTGTTTTTGCGAATTATAGACTCCCTTTAAATAACATCACTTCCTGTGTCAGTGACCATGAAGACTAGTCACCTAACACACCTTTAACCCCCATAGGAGGGATAATAAACACAGTGATGTCACAATACAGGGATAATATACTGTAAATAGTGATGTCACAGTACAGGGATAATAAACACAGTGATGTCACAGTACAGAGATAATACACACAGTGATGTCACAGTACAGAGATAATACAGTGATGTCACAGTACTGGGATAATAAACACAGTGATGTCACAGTACAGGGATAATAATCAGTGATGTCACAGTACATGGATAATAAACACAGTGATGTCACAGTACATGGATAATAAACAGTGATGTCACAGTACAGGGATAATAAACACAGTGATGTCACAGTACAGGGATAATAATTAGTGATGTCACAGTAAAGATAATACACACAGTGATGTCACAGTACAGAGATAATACACACAGTGATGTCACAGTACAGGGATAATAAACACAGTGATGTCACAGTACATGGATAATAAACAGTGATGTCACAGTACAGGGATAATAAACACAGTGATGTCACAATCGTGCATAAACAAAGGCAAAAAATGAGCTTTTCGTAATATTTTATGAATGTAAAATATATTTATAGTGCTATTATGTAATTCTGATATTGTTAGCAATTTGGAACACTATGTAATTATAGAATATCTCTATCTTTATACAGTGATCCAAATCACTATCCACATAGATATCAATACACACAAATAGACTGTATGGAAACCTGTCACAATCTGCACATCCATAAGGTCCATGAGGCTTCCGTCTTTGGTGACTATAGGGGAACCCAAGCAGATGGTCGCCCTCTCTTACTATGTCCACAGCAGCCGGCCTTCAGTTTGTCACAGTTCATAGCCAGTGTAGGGGAGGCGGGGGGCGCCATGGAGCCGCACGTCTTCCCTGACACAGATGTAGCTGTATTCATATCATACATTTTAGATACATGTTATAGAAATGTGATGTGCTTTGGATAATCTATGCTTGTTAAATGTTTTACTTCATCTCACTTCAGCGACCCTCACGCTCTAATTCCTTCTCCACATATCATTTGGGGATTATCTTTTGCAGAATTTATCAATAATTTAACATCTTGAAGGCAAATGATGTTGAAGCATTGAACTATATTTCCATCTGTGCTGTCTAAAATAATTTGACGCACTGGCTGTAATAGAATCCATCTTCCCTTGCTGCTTTTTTCCACTGATACCTGAGTGGAGCGGAGATATTCTTCCTGACTCCAGTAATATGTCTTCTGGCCTGGGTTTACCAACACAAAAATGATACTTTAAGAGACTGTCCAGGATCTGAAGTTAATTGATACAGGACACGTCATCAGCATCAGATCAGTCTGACACCCGGACCCCGTCCTGATCATCTGTTTCAGATGCTGGAAGCCATATACTAGGTATACAGCTCAAAACAGCCCTGTTTCTATTCAAGTCAATGGGAGGGGCTCCATTACCAGGCGACTCCGCTACACTGTACAGACTACTAGCTGTATACAGTGTATAAAGGACTGTAGACTGTAGTGGTGGCGTCTGGAACTGCAGGCCCACTCCAATTCGCTTGAATAGGAACAAGTCTACCTTAGGCTGTATACTTAGTTTATGGTGTCCGGTGGATTCATCAGCTGATCCGTTCGGGTGTTGGACCTTGACCCATTCAATATTGATGTCCTATCCTGTGGATTAGTATCAATTACCTTCAGATCCTGGACAACCCCTTTAATATTATCAGAGGTGTGAACTAGAAACATCTGGCCCCAATGCAAAATATATACCAGGGAACCCAACCTGGTAATGGTGTCTTCTTATGTAACAAAACAGGGACCCTCTAGATAGATAGATAGATATATAGATAGTAATGTAGATAGATAGATAGATAGATAGATAGATAGATAGATAGATAGTAATGTAGATAGATAAATAGATAGTAATGTAGATAGATATGAAATCAGATACGCTACTATCATTTCAGTGTATGATATGAGAGGTTCAGATAGCTAAATAGATAACAAGATTGATTGATATGAGATAGATACCTTCAATTTTTCGTGTTTTATACCAGGCATTGACCTGTTTAGAAATCAAAAATTCATAAGGTGCCTACAGAGCCCTGTTCTCTCCAGAGAGAGCAATAAGACTTGAGCATATTGGTGTTTGGGCAGAGAGCCAAGTTTCATGGCAGGCGTGCAGCTGCCCAGGACTCAGCGTAACTAATAGGTGCTCAACTGTGCTGATCCACCAGGACCAGGAAGTCCTGTGCTGGGCACAAGTCAAGTGCATATCAGTGTTACACTCAACCCTGGGCTTGGCTTCTCTCTATACGTCTGTAGTGGATGTGACTGGAGAGGACAATACAGTCCTGTACTAGAAGAATGGCATTCTATAGGCATTATTAGAATTTTTATAAAATGGCAGACATGGGAAAAGACCTGCCCACAATGTTTACTCTAATCTTACATCCTGCAGTACATCCGTATTCATGTCCACATACGTCATATGTCATTACACTGTACTTCTGAATAGGTCTCCGCAATCTCTATGTGCTGCCAATTGGATATATATCTATATCTGAGCGGATGATAATCCTGTAAATTCTGGGGACTGATCTACACCTGCCTATAGGGAGAGACAGCAAGAGAACCAGAGAGGGAGAGAAAGATAGAGAACAATGAAGAGGGAAGAGGGAGATGGGGATGAAGAAAAAGAGAAAAAAAATGAAAAAGAGAGAAAGTGAAAAAACAAGCAAAAAAAAGAAAAAGAAAGAGAAGGTGAAATGAGAGAAAGTGAAAAAAGAAAGAATGTGAAAGAGAAAGAAGGTGAGAAAATAGAAAGTAAAAAGAGAGAAATTGAAAAAGCGTGGAAAAGAGAAAGGGAAAGTGAAAAAGAGACCAAGTGGAAAAAGTGGAGAGAAAGAAAGTGAAAGAGGGTGAAAGTGAAAGTGGAAAGAAAGAAAGTGAAAGAGGGTGAAAGTGAAAGTGGAGAGAAAGAAAGTGAAATAGGGTGAAAGTGAAAATGGAAAGACAAAAACTGAAGAGAGAAAGGTAGAAAAAGAGCGAGAGAGAGAGTAAGTAATGAAAGTATAAAAGAAACAAAGACAAAGCGAAGAAGCGTAAATAATGAGAGAAGGCAAAAAAAAGTGTAAAAAAAAGAGAGTAAAAGAATCAATGACAAAGTGAAAGAAAGCAAAAGACAAAGTAAAAAAAAATAGAGCAGCAAGATAAAGAAAGCAAAAGAGAATTGGAGAGCGAAAGAGAGAAGCCGGAGACAGATAAAAGGAGAACAACAAGAAAAAGTGAGAAAGAACAAGAGAGATAGAGAGAGTGCAAGATGTAGGGAATGAAAGAGAGCGACAGAGAGGAAGAGATTGATAGGGAATGTGGGGGAGAATGTGACGCAATGAACCAGGGATTAGTCCATGACTACTGGGATTCTGGAGTCTCTTACATTTTCTTATTACAGTCTCAATTTATTACTGAACTTGGATTTGAATGAATTTGCTAAATAGTCAGAAGGGGGAGCCAGAGAGGAGGAGATCCTGCCTGGCAGAGCCTCTGACACCTGGCATCAGAGGTCAATGGAAACCAAGACAAACACTAGTAGAGACATCTTACATCTCCTGTGCACTGATAATGTTGTTTCTTTCCTTCTACCCGACTAAAGAGTTAAATAAACTGACTAAATCTTGCACCTTGAAGATTTATACAGACTATTTATCTTGCATTCAAAACCGAACTCTCAATAGTTAACACATCTGACCAGCAGAGGGCGCTCACAGCAATGTTTTAAGAAAAACATAATTTCCTGTAGTGTTATTTATAATATTGATTTAATCAAAAATTTGTGAATTTCATGATAAAATATTATTTTTAAAAGCTCAAAATATTTTCCTTGAACTTACATAATAGTAATTTACACTTACTCACATGGGAGATTATAGGATATTGATATACGGATGTAGTAGAGTGAGCTGAACTTCTGCAATTGGTTAAAATGCTTAAATGTGATATATCTAGATGGATGGAAGCATGGGGGGATAGATAGATAGATAGATAGATAGATAGATAGACAGATAGATGGATAGATAGTAGATAGATAGATAGATAGATAGATAGATAGATGGATATGTGATAGATAGATAGATAGATAGATAGATAGATAGATAGATATGTGATAGATAGATAGATGGATAGATAGATAGATAGATATGAGATAGAAGATAGATAGATAGATAGATAGATAGATAGATAGATATGAGATAGAAGATAGATAGATAGATAGATAGATATGACATAGATAGACAGACAGATAGATAGTTGTGAGATAGATAGGTAGATAGATAGATAGATAGAGATGAGATAGATAGATAGGTAGATAGATAGATAGATAGATAGAGATGAGATAAATAGATAGATAGATATGACATAGATAGATAGATAGATAGAAAATAGATAGATAGATAGATAGATAGATAGATAGAATATAGATAGAGATGAGATAAATAGATAGATAGATATGACATAGATAGATAGATAGATAGATAGATAGATATATAGATAGTGTTTACACAACCTTTAAAACTACTGGTGTCGCAGTGAGACATAAGGATTAAACTTGCAGAATTTTTCCTGATTTTCGTTATTTCACCTGAGATCAGCATCTGGCAGCCGCTTATCTCCATCCCTTCAATAGAATTGACTACAAGGTTTGTCAGGACCTTTACAGAGGACCACATACACTATACTGAGTAAGTATTGGGCCCCAGCTTTGGATTCAGGTGTTCATTCAGTCCCAGTTTATATAATCCAGCCCTAGCCCTGCAGTCGTGTTCTGTAGAACAACAATTCACACTTGTCTGGCGTCTCATGGACCAGTCTGGGTTTGGCACATGCCAGGAGAACATTATCTGCCGGACTACACTGTGTCAGCTGTAAAGTCTGGTAGAGGAGGGGTAATGCTATAGGATTGTTTTCAGGGCTCGGCCTAGGCCCCTTAATTCCAGTGAAGGGAAATCTCAATGCTTCAGCTGACCGAGACATTTTGGACAACTGTACGCTTCCAATTTTGTAGGGACAGTTTGGGGAAGGCTTCTTTTCTGTTCCAGCATGACTGAGCCCCAGTGCACAAGGCAAGGTCCATAAAAATATAGTTGGGGGAGTTTAGTGTGGGGGAAACTGGACAGCCCTGACCTCAACCCCATCCAGCACCCAAGGGATGATATAGAATAGAGGGGCCTCTCCACCAACATCAGCGTCTGACCTCACAAATGTTCTTCTGGATGAATGAGCAAAAATTTCCAAGACACCTCCAAAATCTTATAGAAAGCCTTCCCAGAAGAGTGGAAGCTGTTTTAGCAGTAGAGGCAGGACAAGCTCCATATTAATACCTATGGATGTAGAATGGGGTGTCATAAAAGCTCCCATAAGTGGAGGTGTCCAATACTTTTCTCCATAGAATGCACATATATACATTGAAGTGTGTACTGACATCTCTCCATAGACTATTATTAAAGGGGTTGTCCTACTCATTGTTTAAATCCTTCTCCAGAAACCCAAAGTGCTGTTGGGGCCTGTCATGGTGTCCCTGTTCGCTCTGCTATAAGACAATGAGCATCCATCGGGGGATGGGATACTGGGCATGTGTGCTGTCTTACAGCGATGGAGCCCACTGATAAGATGAGTAGGTGGATAACTTTGGATACTTCTTCGGTATGTAGCAACACTGTGGCCCCTTTAATTCCAGGATTGTGGGGGCACCAGACCTACTGAGCATAAATGTGATGTCTTTAGTCTAAGACCAAAGATTACCTTCAGCCACACAACATCAGAATTTCCTGCCGCTAGATTGTAACTTGGTCATGTGCACCAGGCCTTAGGCTATGTTCACTCTGTGTTGGAGACTCCTTGCAGATTTCTTCCAAAATACTGGACAGAACACTGCTGCATTCTCACCGCCATCTCCATGTTCCAAGCTGACATCTTATCTCTTCTTCTTTCATTGGGCGTAGTTAAGTGACATAAATTCAGTTCTCCTCTGCACCAGCTGCTTCAGAACTACAAGTCTCAGCATACAAACCATGCTAGGACTTGTACTTCCACAAAAATGGAAAACCCTGAAGACAACACACAAAAAGATTTGAGAGAGAACTGGTGCCACTATTTTATTTTTGTAGACAGGGGGCGCTGTTGTCCACAATATGAAATCAGCTCCCTGTAACAGCACAGGCTCTTATTAGGACCAGTCAGTTTTTATAGCAATTCATTACATTAATGAGGTTCCTGAATATTTTTCCAGCTCCGTCCTTACCTGTTAGGGCAGAGTGTAGATTATTAGGTGAGGGGCCAAGATACAAGATGGCCGTATTGATAGTGAAGTATAGGGAATAGCAGCAGAGGGGAAATTATACAAGATATTCCTGGAGTAGGAATACTGGGAGAGGACGCTCCATTCTGGCTTATAGACAGGGGTCTGTGGGCTTGGTGACTCCATGTATTGCAATAGGGCTAAAAGAGATGGCCCCATTAAGAACGGCATTTCCTATATCACTATATGCGCTTATTATCTCTCTCACATATAACATTATATAATATACAATGCATATCAGCTAGGTATATACCGAACATGTATGTTATACAATAGTAATACATCCATATACTGATGTAGCAGAGCCGAATATGTCTTTTAAGGGTGTCCATATGTTGAAAATTAAAAATTTTCAATCCAGCTATTTAAGTAACAATTCACTTTGTTGTACTAAAATGAAGTCATGTGTCCTTTTATCTGCAGCTCACCCCAAATTTTGGCTTTACGTTTTGATATATCCTGATTGGACAGCGCACAGTTACTGACACATCCTGATTGGACAGCGCACAGTTACTGACACATCCTGATTGAACAGCGCACAGTTACTGACACATCCTGATTGGACAGCACACATTTACTGACATATCCTGATTGGACAGCCCACTGTTACTGACATATCCTGATTGGACAGCCCACTGTTACTGACACATCCTGATTGGACAGCGCACATTTACTGACATATCCTGATTGGACAGCCCACTTCGCCCACCTGAGGAACCTTACTGACACATCCTGATTGGACAGCACACAGTTACTGACACATCCTGATTGGACAGCGCACAGTTACTGACACATCCTGATTGGACAGCGCACAGTTACTGACACATCCTGATTGGACAGCGCGCAGTTACTGACACATCCTGATTGGACAGCGCACAGTTACTGACACATCCTGATTGGACGGGCGCACAGTTACTGACACATCCTGATTAGACAGCGCACAGTTACTGACACATCCTGATTGGACAGTGCACAGTTACTGACACATCCTGATTGGACAGTGCACAGTTACTGACACATCCTGATTGGACAGCACACAGTTACTGACATATCCTGATTATACAGCGCACACTTACTGACATATCCTGATTGGACAGCGCACACTTACTGACATATCCTGATTGGACAGCGCACAGTTACTGACACATCCTGATTGGACAGCTCACAGTTACTGACACATCCTGATTGGACAGCGCACAGTTACTGACACATCCTGATTGGACAGCGCACAGTTACTGACACATCCTGATTGGACAGCGCACAGTTACTGACATATCTTGATTGGACAGTGCACAGTTACTGACATATCCTGATTGGACAGTGCACAGTTACAGACACCCTGATTGGACAGCGCACAGTTACTGACACATCCTGATTGGACAGTGCACAGTTACAGAGACACCCTGATTGGACAGTGCACAGTTACTGACATATCCTGATTGGACAGCGCACAGTTACTGACATATCTTGATTGGACAGTGCACAGTTACTGACATATCCTGATTGGACAGTGCACAGTTACAGACACCCTGATTGGACAGCACACAGTTACTGACACATCCTGATTGGACAGTGCACAGTTACAGAGACACCCTGATTGGACAGTGCACAGTTACTGACACATCCTTTAGCCAATAACAGTGTAAGACATGGATGTGAAATAATTGGAATAATCAATGTCAGCAAAATCACATCGAATGATTGAGCCGACTCAGCCCTAGTCCCCAGTCTAAGCTTTATTTCAACATGTGGGAACAATTGTTTCATATAGAAATATCTACAGAATTTGTAGTATGGGTACAGTAATAAAAAGAATAAAATCTGATCCATCTGTATAATATACAGTAATATAGTAAGGTTATATTACTCAGGGTGATTTTAGTGTGAGCAGTGTGTCCAGTGATCTATATACATGTTACATAGATAGATAAATAGATACAATATAGATATGATAAATAGATATATATAAGAAATAGATAGAAAGATAGGTAATAAAAAATATGAGAAAGATAGATAGAAAGATAGATAGATAGATAGACAGATAGATAGATAGATAGATATGGGTAGATAGATAGATAGATAGATAGATAGATAGATAGACAGATAGATAGATGATAGATATGAACTATAGGTAGAAATAAGGAAAATAGATAGATAAATATGAGAAAGAACATATATACGAAATAGATAGAGATAGATAGATAGAAAGATATTAGAAATAAATACATAGCGAGAGATAGATGGATAGATAACTCCAAGAAGACACAGGCAGCACTCCAAAAATGGTGAAAAAATGGAAGGACTTTATCTGCTATAGGAATTACAACATTGCACTTGGGGGCTAATGAAGTCCGTCCATCTTTTCACCATTTTTGGAGTGCTTCCTGTGTCTTCTTCAAGTTACTTACATGATCAATAAATTATTGACCTAAGGCAGGGTTCACACTACTGTTGATGTCCATTAAAAAAACAAAAAAACAAAACTAACACCTATCATAACAGACACTAACGGACACTAACTGAAGTTAATGTGTCCGCTTTTTTTTAACTAATCCATTTAATGGATCAGTTAAAAAAAACGGACACATTAGTGTCCGTTAGTGTCCGTTTTCACTGTCCGTTTTTGCTTTTTTTTTGTTTCTGCTTTCGGAGCATGCGCAGAAAAAAAAAACTGGACAGTAATAACGGACACACAAGATGAAATCCCATTGAAATTTATGGAAATTTTAACAGATTTGTTACGGTTCTGCTAGTGTCCATTGCTAAAATCTTGTAATGTACAATAGCAATGGACACTACTGACGGTCACCAACGGTAGTGTGAACACCCCCTAAGGGATTTGCAACCATTTTTGCACATTTTAACCCTTTGGTGCTGCTCCCTTGTGGACTAGATAGATAGATAGATAGATAGATAGATATGAGATAGATAGATAGATAGATAGATAGATAGATAGATATGAGAAAGAGTTAGATAGATTTTATAGAAGAACTTATAACATACTTTATTAGCCCAAAGTGCAACATTTCAGTACAAATGGACCTTTTTCAAGCCTTTCAGGCTAATAAAGTTTATTTTTTCATTTCATATGGACTGCTGAGGTTTCTTTTATAATATTTTAGAAGGTCAAGTAACTACTCACCAGTGGTCGATTTTTGCTGCTGCTGCATTTTCTGCATTTTCTGTAGATAGATAGAAATATAAATTTTATATGGAATATGTAACCTATATACTGTATGCATATATATGGGTATAATTATTGTAAAATAAATTATATAATAATAATAATAATAATAATAATAGTTTCATGATTTTTTAAAAATTATTTTATATAATTTAATCCTATAATTAAAAAAAACAAAAAAAAACAAAAAAACTTGTCATCTGCATATAGGAACACACAAATAAATCAGCAAATCTACACCTGGCACACAATTTTCCCCCTAATATTTAACGTCATCTTATATTACAAATATTAATTTTGTTGCACGACATACGACATAACAATTTCATTGGAAAAGGAGTAAAATAAGATTTCAGTAAATCTAGAAAAATCTACGTAAAATAATCGCTGTCGTCTGGATATCACCTATGCTAATTGCATTAAAATGTATCATGATGAGAATGATGAAATTATCACAATAGTGCATTAAAATGCATAAAATTCAGCTTGAAGGATACGATTATTTAGTATTTTATTGGGTTTAGGACTTTACACAACTGGGGATGAAGTTTTCTACGGCTTTATGTGTCGGGCAATGTAAGAATATAAGGCACAGTAAGTTAGTGATCAGTTTGGTAAAACATTACATATGTCAGAACATCTGGAAAGAGGAACATTTTTGGAGAAGGCCTGGGGACTGGAAGAGATATGCTTTATTTGTGCAGATTAATGAGGCTAATTAGTAGCAAGCCTCCCGGCCTGGCCGTGGCCGGTGTACTGAGCTGTGGTCCCCTCCGCACCCTGACACTCTATCCACAGATCCCAAGGCTGTACCTGCTTCACATTATTTTTATAGGAGCCTATATAACCTAGGAGGGCTTTAATCAGGAGAGGCCAGGGCTGATTACCACCCCTCCGAGGTGCGGCTTAGGTTACAGCGGCCTGGCTGGTGCAACTGATACCAGTACACAGAGATCTTGCACCAGTAAAGCGATTTATTTAAGGAACTGGTCGTACCTGTTTTAGTTTGAAAGAAATTACCCCCGGCGTCCCTCCCTCCCTCCTCCTGGTTATAGTCTGATGTGTGGCGTTTTGTTGAAGTCAGATTACTGGGGGCAGGAGCTGTTCCTCCAAGCATGACTCCAGTGAGATGTGATAGTCTGAGAAAGAAGAAGTCCTTCTGTCTGCAAGGGGCCTGTATCTTCATCGTGCAATTCTATCCTGAGTGGGCAATTCACTTAACACAACTGGTTTTATTTGATATCATGTCGCTAGCAGCGGCCGAGTAGAGTAGGTTCATCCATGACAAGCCAAAGGTGAAGCCGGGCTTGTGTGCTAGACAACTGCATGTACAGTAACTCCATATATATATATATATATATATATATATATATATCTGTTGTCAGGGGGTAACGAGTAACTATGGGACCCTATAGCAAAACTTCAAATAGGGCCCACTCCACCACAGTGACCTTCAACATTGAGTTCAGGTTAGAGATGGGCAAATCGCTTCTGCACGGGCCAGATTCGACCCGAATATTCCAAATTGTTTTTAATGAAGCTGAGCATTTGGGGATTCATCTTGATCAAACTAAGACCCCACGGTATAATAGGTGGAGGCCCATGGGAGGTGAATAAAAAAAAAAAAAAAAATCATACTCACCTTCTGTTACCCCTTTTGGGCCTCCTTGTGGCATCCAGCACCCCGGGAGCAGGACCCGGGGGACTGGAGGCCGGATGGGCCCAGCGGCCACAGGGCACGCCAAGGACGCTCGGCGTGCCCAGTGACCAAGGGGCAGATAAGGAGGCCGAGAGAAGCGCCGGACACCATAAGGTGGCCAAAAGAGGTAACAGAAGGAGTTTAAATGTTTTTTATTTTTTGCACCTCCCCTGGGCCTCCACCTATTATACTCTGGGGTCTTAGTTCAATCAAGATAAATTCCCAATTGTTCAGCTTCATTAAAAACCAAACAATTTGGAATATTTGGGTCGAATCTGGCACGAGCCGAGCCACCTGAACCCAAAATGAATCTTGGGAGGTTCACCCATCTCTAGTTCTGGTCTGGAATTTTGGTTGGATTTCTGCTGGCTATGCCACCTTTGTAAAAAAAAAATATTCTCTCAATATACTGTGTATAAAAAAAAAAAAAAAAAAAGTTTGCAAAAGGTGAAAGTTACAAATTTCATTCTGTTTTATTCCCACAGGCAGGCCTAGGACCTCCATAGTAACAAACAACTTACAAACTCTGTGTAGTCTGATCCTTCAGTCATCCTTACTTTCATCTCTTCTCCATTTGTGGCTAGCCTAGCAGATGTATGTTACCACAAAATAGGGGGAAAATGGTAGAAAGCGCAAAACTGCAAGACTACATGTTCAGACTACACAGAATGTGTGTGTGGTCTGTTACCATGGCGACACATCCTCTATGTAGTAGCTGTAGAAACAAGACATTGCAGAGTTGCTCCACTGTATAGATGTATAGGAAGAATAAAAAAAAACAGGTTGTAAAGGTTGACACTTTGTAGCCTGACCCAGTTTATACGGTGGACCCCATAAAATTCCTTTTCTCCTTTTATCAGGTGCATCAGGCTCATGTATCTGATGAATATTGTTTTGTAGAAAGATAGAGAAAGACAGATAGACTGGTATTAGATAGAAATGATATACACACGTGGACAAAATTGTTGGTACCCCTCGTTTAATGAAAGGAAAACCCACAATGGTCACAGAAATAACTTGGATCTGACAAAAGTAATTTGCCAAACTACATGTTGACAAGCCACAAAGCTTCTGGGAGCATGTCCTATGGACAGATGAGACAAAAATCTAAATTTTTGGCAAGGCACATCAGCTCTATGTTCACAGACGGAAAAATTAAGCATATCATGAAAAGAACACTGTCCCTACTGTGAAACATGGAGGAGGCTCTGTTATGTTCTGGGGCTGCTTTGCTGCATCTGGCACAGGGTGTCTTGAATCTGTGCAGGGTACAATGAAATCTCAAGACTATCAAGGGATTCTAGAGAGAAATGTGCTGCCCAGTGTCAGAAAGCTTGGTCTCAGTCGCAGGTCATGGGTCTTGCAACAGGATAATGACCCAAAACACAGAGCTAAAAACACCCAAGAATGGCTAAGAGGAAAACATTGGACTATTCTGAAGTGGCCTTCTATGAGCCCTGACCTAAATCCTATTGAGCATCTTTGGAAGGAGCTGAAACATGCCGTCTGGAGAAGGCGCCCTTCACACCCGAGACAACTGGAGCAGTTTGCTCATGAGGAGTGGCCAAAATACCTGCTGAGAGGTGCAGAAGTCTCATTGACAGTTACAGGAATCGTTTGATTGCAGGGATTGCCTCAAAAGGTTGTGCAACAAAATATTAAGTTAAGGGTCCCATCATTTCTGTCCAGGCCTGGTTCATGAGTTTCTTTTTTAAAAAATTCTGCTGAAGCCTGGTTGGAAAGCAATGTCTGACTTTCATTTGTTCATTTTCATAGAATTTTAATATATTATTACTTTTGTCAGATTCAAGTTATTTCTGTGACCATTGTGGGTTTTCTTTCATTAAACAAGGGGTACCAACAATTTTGTCCACATGTGTATATGAGATTGAGCAAAATGTATTACAGTCTATAATAATATTATCTATCTATCTATCTATCTATCTATCTATCTATCTATCTATGTATCACATACACTTCTAGAACATACAGTAAGTAGCAGTTATTCACTACTGGATCATGGAGTCAGTCAGAGAAGTATTTGCCTCCTCAGTCCCTTTGTATATATTGTGCAGCCCCTCTACAAGGATCACTGACCGCTTACATCACTGTCCATCCGCTGCTTCTGTTTGCAGCAGATGTGGGGAAAGTGGCCTTGAGTCTAACAGGATTTATCTGTAGTTTCTCGGTGGTTGGGTTTCCAGAACTGTTACATGATACTGATCCATTAAATCTTTCCAGCTGAGAGATTAAATGCAGACCTTGCATGCAGCTGCGATTCTGAATCTGGACTTAAGTATGAGCAGACACTGGTTGCTGGCTTTTTCTGCTGGCAGGGATATCCTGGTCTGGTGCCACACATGAGACCGGGAGCTCACAAATGCTGTTTTGTAGCCATGAACAAGGATTAAATTGCCCTGTCATTAAACTATTCTTAAAATATGTTGTAAATGGCAAACAAGCAGATTTTCGACTGCCCACGGAAACCTCTGCCTGAAAACGCATTATCCGTCAGAAATGCCCGGCCTATGTGCAAATGTTTGTTCCCCATTAGATACACACAGCATTTTTACACTGCTTACATCTCTCCTTGTTATCTTAAGACAGAAATGTTTACATATTTCAACATTATTCCTGCTAGCAGTTCTGTGCGGATGCCAGTAAATATTCATTGTAGTTCCTCCTGTTAACATGAGATGGCAGCACTAAATGTTGAATTCACTGAAATTGCAGCAGCGCCAAGGAAAAGTGTTGGAATTCTGGAAATCACAGGATGGATGGGCAGGTTAGAGATATGCAAAAAATGGAGACAAAATATTCCAAATGTATCAATTTATTCAGTATTGAGTATGAGCGTCACACACAGAAATACATAGACTTACACACCTTGGCATTCTATCCATGAAGTATTAATGGATGTCTGAGGAATCTTATGCCACACTGAATGTACTTGGGCACATAAATCACCAAGATTGGCCACTGGGAGCTCCCTTTGCAATTGCCAACCAATGATGTCCCAGATGTGCTGCATGGGCGACAAGTCCGGAGACGTTGCAGGCAATGGTTGCAGGATTAGGCCACGCAGGCTGCTCATGGTAGCAGGAGTAACATGCGGCCTAGCGTTGTCCTGTTGAAAAATGACTCTTGGGACACTATGGAGAAATGGCTGTGGCGCTGGTTCCAATATCAAATCCATGTAACGCCGAGTTGCTAGTGTACCTAAAGTGAAGACTAGAGGGGTCCAACTAATGCACATTATACCAGCCCACACCATAGAACTAGGACTGGTGTGACATTCCCTTGTGAAAGCCTCTTCATGGCGTTTTCCACGTGGCCACCAAAACAAACTTTGACTATCATTATGTCCGAGACAAGAGCAAAACTCCCCACTGAAGAGGACAGACCTCCATTCCAGCCTCCATTGCCATCTTGCTGTGCACCATTGATAGCCTGTGAGAGTGATGGCCTGAGGTCAGTTAAACACCAGTAGCTGAACGTCTGGCTCGTAGCCCAATGTTGTACAAGTACCCTCCGGCACCCTTGTGGTCCATAGTGATCTGCCGGACTGATAAACCAAGGCCTCTTAGTTCTAGGATTCTGTCCCTCTCAGTTTGTGACAAGTGGTGATAACTGGCATGGTGATGAGCAGGAGACATCACACCATTATCCCACAACACTTCATCCGATTTTTGAGGTTTTATGTGGCTAAAAAATCTTGTCAATCTTGTTTTCAATCTAACTTTTATGCCCCTCCCACATCTTAAGGCTTCGGCTGCTTCCTCAACAACTTTATGTCTTGTTCTTCTTGCTGTTGCATTTTCAGTCTTGAGGCGTGTGTGTGTGCATATATATATATATATATATACTGTATATATATATAGCCAGTGAATCAACAGTCCTTTATCATTCTCCAACTTAGGCTATATTTATGTGACCCTGCTGGTTCTTGGCCATGTTTTTCGCAGCCACGTGGGATCTGTGTTTTTCATGTGCCCATTGATTACAATAGGTCAGTTTGGTATGTGAAAAACATAACTGTGTGTTCAATCCGTGAGGATGTCAACTTTTTCACAGATTATGGACGCAACAACTGCTCATTTCTTTACTTCTAATTAAAGGGGTTGTCCAGGCAAAAAATGGACAACCCTTTTAAATTTTATATCAGCCGGGGGCAGTGAAAATTTTTAAAAAATGTCTACTCACCTGTCCCTGTTGCTCCAGTGTCCTCCCGCTCCTCCCAGTTCATCTGCTCCAGCGGCGTCTTCTGGCGTTGTGCTGAAGCCGCTGATTGGCCTCAACAGTCACATGGCCAATCAACGGCTTCAGAACAACGCTGGAAGAGACCGGAAGAGCAGACGAACTGGTGAGTATACTTTTTTTTTTTTTTTTTTTCACTGCCCTCAGCAGATGTAAACTTTAAAAGTTTTGCCTGGACAACCCTTTTAAGCTCTTTGAAACTACAGTTATTTTCTTTAAGGGAATGTGTAAAATATATTTTGCAAAGAATTTTTGATGATTTTTTTACATGTCACTATCTATAGTGTAATGAAAGTACAAAACCCTGCAACTTTCACTCTGGTCACTAAGCCTAATATTAGGTTGACACTTACCAAATCCAATCAATGGGCATCATAAGAATCATAGGCATCTTGCCAACAGACTGTCTCATATACTGGTGTCATGTGGAGATGGATCTCCATGGATCTTTTCTCTACAAGAAGAAGAAAGATTAATATTGTGTTTCCTATGGGCAATTTGGTGGCTCAGTGATTATCACTGTTGACTTGTACTATTGGGGCTCTGGGTTCAAACATCTCCCTGCGTCAAAGTGTGAGGCTGTCAATTCTCTGACGTGTCTGCTGAAGCCCAAACACAGGACTCAGAAGTGAGAGAGGGGTCTGGAAGACATGGCAGACGGCTCGAAAAGACCAGAACTAGAGAAGATGCCATGGCAGAGCCCAGGAAAGGACTTCAGAGACCACTGAGTCTAATGATCAATTTTGGCCTACACTTCAGGCTTAGAATGATCAAATACGTATATTGTAAGCCCTTGCGGGCAGGGCCCTCTATCCCACTGTGCCAGTTGGTCACTGTTAGTATTATATTTGTCTTCTATATTTTGTGTACTGTATGTAAACCCTCAAATGTAAAGCACCATAGAATTAATATAATAATGTACAGCACCATGTAATTAATGGTGCTATATAAATAAATAATAATAATAATTCAGCTGAGAAGTAAATATCATGGTGAACTTTGCAAGATGTGAAACTGGCCTTAAAGAGAGTCTATCACCACAATCCAACATATAAACCCAGCCCTACAGTTAGATAGGTTACCTGAATCAAATGGCATTTTCTACTTGTGAATCAATGTCTCTGTTGCAAAGTTATTGCCTTTTTTGTCAATAAGCAAATAAGCTCTTTGGACAGGACGGCGCTGCTTCTTACCTCTATGGAGCATTGACAATGCCCTCAAAAAAGCTGGAAAGAGCACCTTTAGGTAAGTTGTATTATTGTCGGTTCTTCATAATTCACTCCTGACCAGATAAGACAGGCGTATAGGGTGGCACCACCAATCAGATTCACTTCTCACATTTCCCTTTTCTCAAGCTCCATTGATGTGATCTATATGATCTTCCCATAAGACCTTGGGTGGTCTGAAGACGGCAGATGTCTCAGTGTCCATCAGTGATCCGACCACTATGAGATGGACGATGGACAGATGGATGGATGTGAGATAGAAGGCATCATACATGTATATGACAGTATAATATTTCACAAAGCAAATAGAATCCACTAGAAAATGAAAGGTTAAATGTCCAAGTGGAAATAACTGTTGTAGCCAAAAAAGATAGATTTACAACAGCTGTTAAATCATAGGGGGGTATATTGTGGTGCAAGGTGATCCAGATCCTTGTACTCACTCATGGCCGCTCTCCTGGAGCAGGCTTGTAATAGTATTCTTTGCCCAGAAGCACATTTCTTCTCTTCATAGAAAATATAATAAAATTACAAAGGTTCCATATTGAGAATGAACTTGAAGTGGAAGCCCGAGGTCTTCGGTGACCTGTGTGCATTGTCTTGAATTTTCTTCTCTACAAAAGCAAACATATGGTTTGTAGACTTAAAGCTTACAGACTTTTACTTGTTCACAAAAAAAGCACATTGAATAAGATCGGCCAATATTTCTGTTAACTGGGGGGATCTATAGAGTCTGAAGTCTTTGGTCTACTCCTCATTTTACAGGAGGGGGCCCAAGCATTCAGTAGATCCAGGGCCACATCTTGGTTTACATTGGTCTCATGTTCCTCAACACCTTTCAGCCACCATGTATGTGAGAAATCAATAATGGCACCAGTGATATTTTTGTAATGTTTTTTTGCTAGATAATTAGTAGCTAAATAATTGACCTTTAATTGATAGGTCATCAATTAAAGACTGGTGGGGGTCCAATAACCAGGCCCCCGGCTGATCAAATGTTTGAAGAGTCTGGAGCATTGGGGTAAGTACTGCAGTCCCTTCAGTACTTACCACGCAGCTCAGCTAGTTTACTTGAATAGGCCTGAGCTGGGGTCAGGCCGTATGACCGATGAACATGACACATGGCCTGTGAAGTGGAGGCAATGATCCGGGAGCACTGATGCCGCACAACCAGCTGATCTGCAGGGGTCCAAGATATTACACCTCCATGGATCTTCAAAGGATAACCTGTCCTGAGGATAGGTCATCGGTTAAAAAGTTCCTTTTAATTTATATGAACTTTTATTATGGGTTAAATGTAATAAAAAAGAAGCAACTACACCATATTTATCTATGGCATTTGAATATTACTATAAGATTTGTGTTTGCTGTATTTTGCAGCTTGTTACAGTCTTGAGGATACTAAATTTGTTTTACTATTTACTGTTTTATGCTAGGTTTACACTATTGTTCAGGTTTGGGTCCGCTTGGGAACCCGAAAGACGGAAACCCTATCCATTTAAAAAGTGGTTACATGCAGAAACTTGCAGAACCTGTAGACTATAATGGGGTCCGCCGGGTTTCCAACTGGTTTCCGCCGAAAACAGCGGAGAGAAAAGTCCTCTTTGCAGGACTTTAAGCGTAATGGGGGACAGAGACTCAAATGACAGTGTGAACCTAGTGTTATAATGTTTATTACAAAAATATGCTTTTGTAACTGTTTTTAGCATGTTTGCCCCAAAACTTAGATTTTTTTCTTATTATTTTTTTTTACCTATACAGATTTAGAAGAAGTTGAATCTGCAACAACATTAAACTTACTTCAAAAGCCATCAAAAAGTTAATCAAATCAATTTAAACTTTGCTGATCTATATTTATTGGCATATATAGATACATCTATATATACCAGTACATTCTGCCTTTAAAGAATAGAGCTATTGAGGTTTTTAGGCAGAGAAAATCCCCCCAGAGACATTAGTATAGTCTTTTATGCTAGTGTTTGAGAATCGGCATAGACAAATTTTTAGAGGATCCATCGGGAGGGCCTGACAGAGGAGAATGCAGCACTATTATGTGGAGTTTCTTATACTGTCCAGTGGGCCTTCATGTCCTCCCTCATTTTGTTGGCCCCAGCACCAGCTCTAAATAGATCCCTATGAGTAAATCCTAAGTCTTTAAAGGAAATGTAAGCATAAATAATAAGTATTCACCCCCAGCAAAAGTTGCAGACCTTGCATTTGGTGAGTAGAGTCATACTTAAGGGATTTTGCACCATTAATATTTATCATTTACCCACTGAAGTCCCATCTGTTGGCAATTGGTGGGGTGCTAACATACAACCCCTTTAACTTCATAAAACCAGGTAAGTGTTTGAGTGTCTGTGAGGGATGGGGGTGAAATAATCGTGACCATGTACAGTATATAAGAAGCCAGTGTTAGAGATTTCCTCCCTATTATAGTCACCTACACGGGGAATCACTTATAGGGTGTGACTAGATATAATGGGAAACAGATGATTAACCCCTTGCTCTTTACTCCAATAAGCTTGACTTTATGAAACCTAAGAAAGCAGATGTTCTCATAATTCTAAACACCTCGAGATTTGGTAAAATCACATTGTACCATTCTGTGAGATGAGGAAGTCTAGGGATGAAATGTCAATAGTCTCTACCCGCAAAATTGAGCTGTGTGTGTCGTTGTAGGTAATGTGATCTTTATTGTGTTGATATATAGCAGGCAATATACAGCATGCTATATAATGTTGCTTCTCGTCACCATAGCATTCTTCATTCACTAGGGTGGAAAAAAAATTCACAACCGTCTGGAAAAGACATTGGTAGTATAGCGACACAGCAAGTAAAACAAACTGCACGGAGAAAGCTGTTACACATAACATATCAAGTAGAGCTTAGAAATAACAATGGAGGTCATGCATGGCAAATGTCTGCGACCTGTGCTTCTACGAAACACTAGAGATGAGTCAACCAGTTTGGATCAAACCAGATTCAACCTGAATTTCCAAAAAGTTTTGGTCTTGACCCAAACCCAAAACTTTTGCGGCTCATCATCGATGGATCACAATTATTCTATGAGGTCTTTTCAGACCCAAGTGTATAATAAGCACAGACCAGGGTCCTCTTCTACCCTTCTTGCTGACATCACATGAGGCCTGTGATTGGGTCAGGAGGCATGATGTCATCCAGGGGGCCAGAAAAGGCTGGAAGAGGACCCCAAGGAAGCACTCAATGCCACTAAGGAACCAAGAAGAGGGGAGGGAAGGTGAGTAAAGGTGAGGTGAGTGTAAGTGTTTATTATGTTTACCACCTTCCCGGGGTCTGAAGAGACTCCAGAATATAATAATAGCATTTCTGTTTCCTTCCAAACAAGTTTGGCCTGAAATGATGGACAAACCCGCTAATATTTGGTAAAATGAATCTCATGAGGCTCCTCCTATCCCTATGAAATACGTGCCAGGTGGAAGAAATCCAGTGTCCATCTGTAAATGTGTTTACGTTCCTGTTATGACTTACACTGCATAAATTATTGTGTCATTATATTCATTCCATGTTTGGCGGCTTACTAATGTATTTTTGATAGGGGTGACATACTGTTGGGTCTGCTTGTGATTGACTCCATGGACTCCTCCATAAACTTGTATTTAATCAATTAGGTTTATATTTTTGATATTTCATCGTGTTGCTTTAAGCTTTGCCCGTTTGATGATAGCCATGATGTCCTTATTGTGGTTGTTTTATCTTCTCATACATGTAGTGTCCCTCCTGATAACCAGCCATGATGTCCTTATTGTGGTCGGGTTATCTTCTCATACATGTAGTGTCCCTCCTGATAACCAGCCATGATGTCCTTATTGTGGTCAGGTTATCTTCTCATACATGTAGTGTCCTCCTGATAACCAGCCATGATGTCCTTATTGTGGTCGGGTTATCTTCTCATACATGTAGTGTCCTCCTGATAACCAGCCATGATGTCCTTATTGTGGTCAGGTTATCTTCTCATACATGTAGTGTCGTCCTGATAACCAGCCATGATGTCCTTATTGTGGTCCGGTTATCTTCTCATACATGTAGTGTCCTCCTGATAACCAGCCATGATGTCCTTATTGTGGTCCGGTTATCTTCTCATACATGTAGTGTCCTCCTGATAACCAGCCATGATGTCCTTATTGTGGTCAGATTATCTTCTCATACATGTAGTGTCCTCCTGATAACAGCCATGATGTCCTTATTGTGGTCAGGTTATCTTCTCATACATGTAATGTCCTCCTGATAACCAGCCATGATGTCCTTATTGTGGTCGGGTTATCTTCTCATACATGTAGTGTCCCTCCTGATAACCAGCCATGATGTCCTTATTGTGGTCAGGTTATCTTCTCATACATGTAATGTCCTCCTGATAACCAGCCATGATGTCCTTATTGTGGTCGGGTTATCTTTCACGGGCCGACCAGCCAGGCGGGTCGGGTTATCTTCTCATACATGTAGTGTCCTCCTGATAACCAGCCATGATGTCCTTATTGTGGTCGGGTTATCTTCTCATACATGTAGTGTCCTCCTGATAACCAGCCATGATGTCCTTATTGTGGTCGGGTTATCTTCTCATACATGTAGTGTCCTCCTGATAACCAGCCATGATGTCCTTATTGTGGTCACGTTATCTTCTCATACATGTAGTGTCGTCCTGATAACCAGCCATGATGTCCTTATTGTGGTCAGGTTATCTTCTCATACATGTAGTGTCCCTCCTGATAACCAGCCATGATGTCCTTATTGTGGTCGGGTTATCTTCTCATACATGTAGTGTCTCTCCTGATAACCAGCCATGATGTCCTTATTGTGGTCGGTTTATCTTCTCATACATTGCCCACTATAAGAAAATCATGATTAGGTTCCTGCATTCATTTTCGTGTCCTTTGCCATCTGATCAACAAAAAATTTGTTCATCAATAAGATAGTTAGAAAAAAATATATTTACAAAAATCTTTAACTTTTAATTGTCTACAAAATTAAGTTTGGTCATGTTCATGTGACAACCCCTTTAATAACAAACTGAGAAAAAATATGTAATTTTCCGAAGCCTTAATACTTTAATGTACATGCATTAAACCTATGTCAGACCATTAGAAATAAAAGTGCTATATAACAGCGATGTGATCATACTGGATGTGGATTTTATTGGCCTTTTTTTTCAGTCTGAGATTTTTGGCTTAAGTGAAAGGCGAAGACTTTATACACATCAACACAATTAGACCATTGCCAGGCCCTAAGCTGGCATGTCTATATAAATGTGGGAGCCTATAACAATCACTGTCCTATAAAACTACAGTAGCTGGCACCACTATTGGCACCATTATTGGCTCCACTTAGAATATGATTATATGAACAAGACATTTTAACTGGAGGATTATAAAAAGAACATCAATAGACTTTAAAAATAAACTATCTGCTTTCCATATGGAGCCAATGCGAAGGGCTGAAATAGTAGATGACATGAAACATGGATATAACAAAGACCACATGAACACGATTCTAATGGAAACTGGAAAAAAATCATGATGGAAAGAACAGATATTGTCTTGGAAGAGTGGATTTTGGAATATAGAAACCTCATCCCATAATGTTCTTGACACATGACTGTTCACAGAAACCAATGTGCCATAGTCCGATATCATATCTCCGACCCTACAACCAGGTTATCACTAATACCAGAGATTCACAACCTTTGCAGGTCACAAACCACTTTCAAATCCAACAAGTTGTGTGAAGTCATAAAAATTATTACAAGGGAAAATGCCCAGTGAAGTCATATCTGAGCGATGCCACTCTCACCCTAGTGTTAGCTGTGAATGATATGGTTTTGTCCCTGGTACCAGGTTGTAGTAATGTTATGATATCTCCGGTGCCACAAGTGCACAAAAACATCAGCAGGTGCCAACAGATGGTGAGCCACGTGCAGCGGCTACCACCATTATATAACTAAATAACTTCATAATCCAGTGACCATACAGTTATACACAGTCACAGACCACGCAAGGGAACAGAGAACTAATCACATAGTCCAACAATAACATTTAGGGGATCACAGGTGACATCTTCTCTGACAGAAGTCACTCACTTCCCTTGTCTTCTCCATTCAACCCCAGATCACCATGATGACTTCTCCTCCATACTGCAGATGCTGAGACATCTTTCACCCCTCAATCTGCAGCCACCTACACTCTCTATAGAAAAACACTAAACCTTTATCCTTTAACCCCATCCTGCTACTATTAATGAGAAGTGCAGTATTAGATGTCCCCATTATTGTACCTTGGGCACTTCCTAAAGCCCCCAGATGCTATGCTTTCTAAATAATAGTGCCTGAGGAAATGGAAACAAATTAAATCAGGTTGAAAATTAGAAAATGCTGGGCCTCATAGCAAAATTTTAGACTACTTAATTATTTTAAATGGGCTTTCCAGGATATATTAATTGAAGACCTTTACTTAGGATAGGTCATCAAGTAAAGATTGGAAGTAGCCCGACAGCGGGCTCCCTGCCAATCCCCTGTAGAGCTTCAGGACTTACCAAGCGCAGTAATGTGCAATTTTTAGTGACTATGCTTGGTATTACAGCTCAGTCCTTTTACTTGAATGGAACTGAGCTTTGATCAGACCATATAATCAATGAACTTGATGTCACATGGCCTGTGAAGTGGGAGACCCTAAAGACCACACATCAGACCCCAGACAAGACCAGCTAAGATAATTAAACCTCAAACTTGTCCCCTTAAATTAATTAATCCCAAATTATTTACACCTCAGACCCCTAAATAAACCCAAACTAGACATCCTAAATGAATCAGGCCCCTCCAAATTAATTGGATCTAAGAACCGACCCCCTAACTTAATAACTTACTCGGTCCCCAGGACAAACCCCTTATATTAGCCAAAGGTCAGCCAGGGTCAGGGCTGCACGAAAAGAACAATATTGCATAATAATTCCACAATGTTATGTTGAATCTCGCTGCTTGAGAGAAATAATTTCGGTATTGAAAAAGTTGTAAGTAAGTCATACATTTAGACTACAAACCCATCTTCAAACTATAGAACATAAGGACATTGAAGAAATTGGTGAGATTTTTTATGAATATGGCGCATTTTAATGTGTGTGTATAATTTGTGACAACTTTTGTATGTTTCCTGGTATATAGTTAAATATAACTTAAGTGTTATCTCACTTTGTATTTGTCTCTGTCTCAAAATATTTATCAGTATTTATTAGAATGTACTAAGTTTTACGAGTGTATGTAAAAATAATGTATAGTGTATAATAATAATTATTATTATTATTCCATTTTTTTTAAATAGATGAAAAAACTACTCAAATTAATATTAATTCATTTTATTGCCCTCAATACATTTTTATGATAATATGAATATGTAGCAATATTTAATCAAATAAGTAATCAATTATTGATCATGAACTAAGTAAATAAATTACATATAGTAATAATTTGCAAAAAATCTAATGCAAAATCAAGTATATATCAATATATTTCAGTATTCATGTAAATCGGAAAAAAAAATTCAGCTTACATTGTTTGGCCTTAAGATATATAAAATATGTGAATTTACTATTATGTGAAGCCGTGTTATACTGTCTATTTTAGATAGTTACTGGGTTATTACATCTTTCTTTGTTAGGCCTTTCACTATTTTATTGTTTTCACACATTTGTATTTGTCCTCATACATGTTAGCATGGAATGGAAGGGTTTCTAATTTTCCTTTCTGACTTTCGTGCTTTGTATATTTTTATATTTTTTATTGTGGTTAGTATATTCAATAAATATTTGAACTAATAAATAATTGGAATTACCGCACTACTATTACTAGTACTATAACGTACTACAAGTGCTAAGCAGAGAGTGGATTTTTTCCATTTTTGTTACTTTTTGTAATGACTATGGGAGAATATTTTTTTAAAATTACGATATAGTTATTCCAGTGATAGTAATGTGAACATTGTTTGGATTCAATATGAGATTGTTTCCATACACCCAGCTTTATGACACGTTTTCAGTGGTGTTTTTCAGTGTTTTTTTTAATTTGTCAAAAATAATATGGTCAGATATTATGTAAAAGTTTCTATTAAAAAAGAAAACGTGAACAACTCAATATACAAAGTTTTTGCTATGCATGCCATTTTTTTTAAATACTACATGCTTTATGTATGACATTTTTTTGATGTTTTTGGGCATAGTTTTTCTTATAAAAAAAGAAAAAAGTATAAAATAACACAAAATCAAAGCCAAAAAAAAAAAAAAAAAACGCATGTAAAAAAAAGTAATAAAAAAATGCTTGATATGCTTGGTGTATTTTACATGCGTTTTAAAACAAAGAAAAAAGGGGTGTCAGTGAGACTTAAAGGTTGTCTAAGGCTACATTCACATGACACTGTTTTTTAACGGATGTCAAAAGGCATTATTAAATTCCTTTGTAATGCCGGGGCCCCACGTGGCGTAAATAATTTGTCCTCATTGGAAATGCTGCAGAAAAAATTGCGGCGTTTTACAGTCAGAGCAAAGTGGATGGGATTCTAGTGAATCCTATGCCCACTTTTCAGTAAAAACCATGCTGCGGACACACAGCGGTTTCCAAAACCGGCGCAGTTTTGGAAATCGCAGCATGTCAATTATACCTACAGAAACGCCAGCGGTTTCCCCATAGGTATAATTGAAACAGAAAGTCCGCAGAGAAAACCTCTGTGAACTTTCTGTCTAAAGTGCTACGGGAAGAGCTGCGATGCGTTGCTGCCACGGTTTTTCCCGCAGCGCTTTAAATGTATGTGGAATCCCTTGGATGCAAGATGGCCTTGAAAAATTCGGTCCTATTAATATAGCCTTAGAGTATGTTATCATACATTATTTATTTTTCTGTATGACCAAATACTTGGAGGATAATATTAAAATATATTATAAATTATATTTTTTTATTTTGTACACCAAATGATTTGTTGTGGAAAAGAGAACTATAAGGCTAAGGCCCCACATGGTTGAATGCAGCTAAAAAAAACACTGCGGAAAAAAAATGCAGCAAAAACGCATCTCGTTTTTGTATGCAACATTTTTCTCTGTGATTTTTCTTCCCTTATTAAATTTAGAGGGGAAAATACCAGCGTTTCTGCAGGTAAAATCGACATGCTGCGATTTTCATAAACACCTGCGTTTTTTAAAACCGCAGTTTTTCCACTGCATTTTTTTCCGCAATGTGTGGATGGGATTATTCACTTTGATAGGAATCTCATTCACTTTGCTGGTACTGTAAAACGCTGCAGTTTTTTTCTGCTGCGTTTCCGCGACATGGGGCCCGACCTATGTTTACAAACAATATACATATTTGGAACATATTTGTTCCAGAAATTTCTATGACTGAAAAAGCATTCAATACACATGAATTTCTGCAAGAACTCTGCTGTGTGTGAATTTAACCTTGTTTATTATATATATATATATATATATATATATATATATGAGATATCATTAATATTATATTTCTGTATTATCCTCCAAGCTTCTGGTCATAAATAATTAGAAAATGTTATATACATTTATTACCCAAGTTATTGAGAGATAGAAGATAGATATATTTAATACTCATCACAACCTTGAATTGCAACTTCTTGAAGCATCTTAAAGTTCTTCTCTAGTATTTTCTGAAGAATATATCATGAGAAAATGACATTTTACTTATATTAGATTTTTATAATTAATATTTATTTTATTGTTATTATTTTTACATTTTATGTGCCTGTCTTTATAAACAAAAATCTTGAAACCTTTCAGTTTTCTCACTGATCACAGAAGCACGCATACAATAGGCTGACATTTTCTGTTTTCTACAGCTCACTTTTCAGCTTTGCTGTATAGACTGGGTCTGGGTGTGCAGAGTGCAGGGGAATTAAAGTGGTTTTCTATTAACTTCTCAGTTGTTACATAACTGCACAGAAATAGCCATACTGAGCTTTTAATGTTTCAGTGCTCCATTATTGCAGGTCCATGGCTCCCTGGCTGAACTTATAATATTCTATTTAGCCAATCACTGGTCACAGCAGTCAAATCTGACATCCATGCGAAATGAATTTGTGTCCTGCATGATGTCCAATACTGGCACATGTAGGTACAGAAAGCTTGAATTTTTCATTGTTTATTATTTTTCTTGTTTATTTTTAGTATTTTAAATGAGTTATCGTTTTGTTTATCGATTTATTATATTATTATACAGGAAACAGAAATGATTCTTGGAAATCTGTTCCATGGTTATTCCTCCTAGAAATTTATGAATAAATTGACAGCTGGCCATTATCATTCCCCTTGATGGCTACTTCATGACTGGGCCATTTTCCCTGGGTCATGACTTGGCACAGTTTTGGATTTTTGGTACAAGCAGTTTTGAAGGATACAACATTTACAACAGAGGTGTTTCATGACACTTCAGGGCCCCAATGGAAATCTTCTGGGCCCTTAATCTTTCATATATTGTTTAAAATACTGATCTCCTCTTATTGTGAAGAGACACCTTATGGGTCCACTAAGGTTTCTCGGCCCAGGTGCACCCCTCAGTTAACACCCCTGCATTTACGCCCCTCTATTTTTTTATTTTTTTTTTCAGTGATACTTCAGGCTTTATTTTTATGTTATTCCTTTTCTTTTTCCACAATTTTCCTTTTATTTTAATGTCTGGGAAAATGTGAAAAAAAAAAAAGGGGGTGGGGCTAGTTCCTGTGATGTGGGCGGGGCTAGTACCTGTGATGTGGGCGTGGTAGTGACATACTTTTTTATTGTACTCCATTTTTTTATCATAGTTTTTGTTTATATTTTTGCATATAATAGACCTTGGGGGGGATTTTAATAAGACTTTTTCTTGGTGATTTCTCCTCTAACTGGGGCAGGGGCTCATTGATACAACAATCGGGAAGGCAGGGACTGTAACAAACCATTGATACCTTTTCTTTGAAGAGGCTGGCCATCACTGACTCTATTGACTCCAGTGCAGATAGTCTTGCATGGAGGACATTGCAGTGCCATCAAAGGGAGCCCATAAATTCACAATCGCATAGGGACCATGCCATTAACCCTGTAATTTATGTGAGGTTCCCATGCACCAGTGTATAGACATAACCGCAGGATAGCCTACATATGACAAAGTAAACTCATGCTATAGGGTTTTCCTTTCATATCTATGCGAGCCACAGCTTGGTAGAGAATTGACTAGTAGGATAAATTTGATGCCATAAGATACATCTGTTTGTGAGCTCAGATAACTAGTATCAGACTGTTAACTCTTCATTGACTTAAGTTGTTCAGCCGCCTGAATTTTTTGCACAAAAGCTTAGAATGGTATAAAATATCAAACTGAACAATATTTATCTTACTGATCTCTTTCCAGTCCTGTAAATAGTACAGGTGAATATAATAAACTTTGTAATATATCTTATTAAAGAAATATATTTCCTTCACTTATCAGGCTGAGATCATTTTTACATAGAAGTATATGGAGAGGGGAGAAGGAGGAGGCTGCTGGAAAAGACATACTAATAACTGCAGCTGCTAAGCTCTGCTACATTGTGAGTCAGGATGCTCTTGTAACACTGCTGTATCTTCAAGATTAAACATTATCTCCTTCCGTCTCCATACACTTCTGTGTAAGGATAAATTTCTCTTGGTATATGAGTGAAGATCAAGAACAAGTGAAGAAGGAGTCTGAGTGAATATGAGAAGGAGGAGAGGAGCTTAATGAGTGGAAAAGAAAAGAGATTTCTTTAATAATATATATTACAAAGTTTCTTATATTCACCTGTACTATTTATTTAAGGAAAAAAAATTTTTTGGGAATTTTTGCTTTTTTGTAAAGTGTTTTTTTTTTAACAAAATTCATTTTATAACTAAATATTACATTTAAAGTCAAAACCCAAACCTTTTTTTCTACCCATAATCTATAATATTGGGGTCTGGTATAGGGTTAATGCTATTACTTTATGTGGTTCAGAGGTTAATGAGCAGCTATCTGGAACGATAATAGTTTACTGCGGACATTGATAAACCTACATTTTATCTACATGATTGTGTTATTGTAAATCAGCTGGAACGTTTACGCCTCTCAGTTACAGCTGGAAAACATTGACAAATAGCCTCATTTTTTTCACATTTTTTTGCACTCATGAGGGTATTGATGTCATGTATTAAGTTCTTGGCAGCAACTAAATGTTCGAAAAAAATTGTTACCCAAAAGGATCAAATTGACACAGGTCATTAGTCATAGAAATCCACACTGGGCACAGATTTTTGCAAAGATTTTTTTGACAGGAGGGGAAACCATATACAGAATCTGATATACCTTGTTATTGTAGGGACAGCGTCCATAATTTCTAACTTGAGGCATCAACTTAAGAGCTAATTTAAGAACAAAAAAACATAAACCATAGTTTGCAGCTCGCAGTCACTTTTCCACTGAGGTCAATTAAATTCTGTAAGTTATTACGCAATTTAAGAAGTAAAGAAAATTTGATAAATGATCTGTAACCTTAAAGTTGCCCGTACACTTTACAGAAGATAGCTGCTGGCCGACACTTGTTCGGCCGACATCTGTTTCTCCTGACCCCACCATATACATGTGTTTTCAATTGGGGGAAGGGAGTAAGTAGTTGCCAGACACCTTTCGCAATTGAGTAATTGACAAATTATTCTTCCCGCAAGTGGTATAGGTCCATGGACATTTTGTTGCTGGAGTCTTATTAGGTGATGGTTTAAGGCTGGTGATGCAGACCTATGGCGGAGTAGGGTGATATACAGCTTATGTGCAGACCAGTCAATGATATCAATGGTACCATTCATACTAAATGTGTAGGAAAGTTCAGGCTCGACCCACAAAACACTATTATACTCTTGGGTCTCTTTGGAAGGAGACTACGTCAACATAAACTGTTATACTGTCTTACCTCTCCTGGGCAACCTCGTATCTTCCCCCACCGTCCTCTTCCAGCCTCTGGCTGACATCATATACCCAGGGTCACCGCTGAGGCCCAATCATGTGGGGTGCGCCAACACCATCATGCTTTGAAGAGACCCCAATAATAGTACTTCGTATTCCAGTTCCTAACAAACCCTCGACTATTTGGCGTATTGAATCTCGTGAGGTTCGTCTATCCTATTCAGAATAAGCAGAAGTTCTTTGAATAAAATACAAGGTATATTGATTGATACTATATATCAATCAGCTCAGTTCCTCCTGCTCTATAACAAGCCACCTACCATGCTCAGTGTGACCGGTTCCCTTTAATTCCTGCTCCGGTGCCTGCATTCCATCAGTACTGTATACCCATAAATAAACTGGCTTGTAGATTGATGACTACAGATGTGCAAACCTCCCAAAATTCGTTTCGGGTTTGGGTGGCTTGGTCCCTGATTCATTTTGGGTCGAATAAGTTTGGATAGAACCAGAAGTGAAATTATTATACCCTGGGATCTCTTCAGACCCCAGAGTATAATAGGTGGAGGCCGAGGGGAGGTGTAAAAATAAAAAAAAACATTAAAACTCACCTTCCCTCAACTCTTTTGGCCCTCCTCGCGGCATTTGGCCCTCTCTCTCAGTCTCCTCGGTGACATCATGATGTTCGGTGGGCCCATGTGACCACTATCGCCCAATCACAGGCTTCATTGGAGACCCTGGATGCATGATGTCACCAAGAGAGCGCTGGATGCCACAAGGAGACCCAAAAGAGGTGAGGGAAGGTGAGTATAAATGTTTGTTATCTTTACACCTCCCCTGGGCCTTCACCTATTATACTCTGGGGTCTGAAGAGACCTGAGTATAATAATTTACAGTGGCCATTTTAGTTCTTGCAAGATAAATCCCCAATTGTTTGGTTTGATTAAAAACCGAACAATCTGGAATATTTGGATCGAACTTGTCCCAGAACGAATCGGTTTGCCCATCTCCATCAGTGACCAATATAAATAAGAATTACCTGTACCCCGGCATAGTATTATTGTACCGCCCTATGGCTACAGCTAGGAATGCTGGTGATCATAATCCCCAATTAGACATTGGCTGCCAACCAACAATTTAATGATGTTATGCCGCACCCCAAAAGAGGTCACCAATTGCTCTTCCCGGCAGACCCATCCCCCTTCCCAATTTTGTATTGTGTAAGAGGATTATCACACCTCAACATGATTGACAGTGGAACACAACAGGTATTACACAATAAAACCGAAGATGGAGGAAGGTGTGAATGGCTGTGACCCAGACAATAGCTTACACAAGCCGAGTTACTGGCACCTTCCCAGGAATTGCATTAAGCCATAAAACACAAATATTTTTTGCGCATTCTTTTCTTATCGTTTCTATGAAACAAATATGAAATCCTCGCACTGAATTGTTTGTATCATTAGATTACCTAGAGAATATACCACATTATAGTCAAACCGTGTATGTTATACAATGTCTTCCTCGAATCTCCACTCAGTACATTGGCAGCTCAGAACTTGCAGTCTTGGTCTTGAACATTTTCTTTTTTGTCTTTTTAATTATTTTTTTTCCAAATAAAAAAGAAAGTAAATATATTACATCCAGCAACATATCACAATATAAAATGGCAAGTCCTAATTTTATAACCATGAGTATAATAATAAAGGTCCATCTCTGCATCCAGTTGTCCTGCAGATACAAAGAAAAAAAAATACAAAATGACTTTATATCAATGATAGATTCTCTCAATCCTCAAAAGTCAGATTCCCTTAGGCTACAAGTCCACGATCACGATTATGGCTGGATTTTGTGCACGGAATTCAATGCAGAAAATCCAAACTGTAATCCATTAGCATAAAAGCCAATGAAAAATTCTAATTCTCATGCACATGATGCAGATTTTTTCTGCATGAAAATTGACCTATGATGTGGATTTTAAAATTTGCATGTAAAGTTTTTTATTTTGGATTTTAAAAATGGCTTCAAAATCCACATGTGGAAATCCTCATGAACATGTGTGAGAATCCACTGCAAAATCCGTGCCAGTTGGTGCAGATTTTCCACACAAATTTCCATGTGTATACATGTGGATTTGGTGTGAATTTTCTGCATGTAAATCCTGCTTGTGTGCATGTCCCTTTATACATTTTGTGCATGTCCCCTAATACATATCTTTATCTTAAGGTGAACCATCAAAGTTATAATAATCAATCCTCAGAATCCACTTCTGAATAGAAAGGATCCTGCCAGATATCAAAAGAAAAATATCAACTTTCTAGTTAAAAATAAAAAAGTTCAGGTCATCCAGGATAAGACATGGCAATGGCAAAACATGGCACTAGAAAACCTTAGATGGAACAAGTGGCAGCCAAGAACAGAACGAAGAGATGGATGCAGCAGCGACCAGGCAAGGTTTCATGCTCAAGATACAGGCACAGATTTCAGGGTGCACCTCAGGATACACAGAATACAGGCAGACTCTAAATGTTTTTCCTCTTTAAGTCAATGTCTGTGCAAGATGTCAATCGAGAAGTCAATGCTCTACCCACAAAACAAAGATTTGCAGGAAATGTCAACGTTCTCTTAAAATGGTTATACAATATTGTAATGCTTAAAGGGTTAATGGACAAGTGAGCCCGATGCCAGTTTGCCGGCACCAAGCGCCTCCTTATAGAAATTCTTGGGTCAGTGTTTGTAGCAGACTGGGTTACACAAGGTTCTGTTTTCTCCAGCTACAAATTTGAAGGGGAGAAAAATGTTAACCACAAAAACGTTAAACATCGGCTTATGACGGTCTCAACATGAAATCCTTTCTACAACCAGCGAGCATGCTGTAAAACCCATGGCACGGGATACTGGGCAGGACTAGGCCTGGAACACACCAGACAGGCTCCTCCGAGGAATTTAAAAGGCTTTATGAGCTATTTTATGGTACTCTCAAAATATTGTATCAATTTTGTAATTTTATTTTCATTCCAAATGTAAGACAATGTTAGTGTGTCCTATGCAAAAATAGATACACTCACTATCTATCTATCTATCTATCTATCTATCTATCTATCTATCTATTCTATCTCATATCTATCTATCTATTATCTATTATCTATATATCTATCTATCTATCTATCTATCTATCTATCTATCTATCTATCTATCTATCTCTCTATCTATCCAGTACATATAATGCATACAGTGTATAAATAGGCGTGCAGCGTGCAATGTCAAGCACATGATATTACATTACATTGGATCTGAATTATTTTGCACGCTTTTTCCATGTCCTTATAGTTTATGTTTGGAAAGGCTTCACATCTTCTGTTAGGTTTATTTCTCGTGGCAGGAAGTAGCTGAAAAAGTCAAGAGTTTTTTTGTACAAAATGCTAAAATCTGTCAGACATTTTCTAATTTAGGGTAACATATGAATTCACTTTTGTTCTGGGTGTCCCAAGTCGGTCTACATGCACATGGAAGCGTTTAAAGGGAATCTGTCACAAGACGACAACTTCACTTTATATGGAGATCTGTTCTCTTGGACACACGAATACAAGCTCCCTCCATCAGAGCCGCCACCAGCCTGCCCTTATGTAAGGGATTAGTATTCCAGTGCCAAAATGTTCCTGTTAACCTCCTTCCCCAGAGTTCCATCAAAGGCATCTCATCCAGTCAACCAGTACCCAGCTCTTCAGAGGCGTAACGTCAACCTCCTGGGCCCTAGTGCAAAATCTATAATGGGTCCCCTACCTACCTTGTGCCATTTAGATCAGTGGGATATTTTATGTTGCAGAGGAACCTTTGGGGACCCCTTAGGGTTCTGGACCTGGTAGCAGCTTCTACTGTACTGATAATAAGGGGCGAACAACCCCAAAGCAGCTGTCCAAAGATGGATGTTGGGTTTGACTAATAGGAAATAGTTTTCCTCTTCCTCCTGGAGGAAACTTAATTTGCATATTTTTTTCCCATGGAGCATTGCCTGTACATTGCTGGATTTCTGCATTGAGAACCAGTACCTTCCAAAACTGCTTCAAAGCCATCATATCCATATCTACAGGGAGTCTGTCAGCAGAACCCAGCATACCAACCCAGCCCTAAAGATAGATAGGTTACCTTCACCTTACTCAAACAGTGTTCTCTTCTTGTGAATCGTTGCCTCTGTTGCAGAGATATCACCGCTGTTGTCAATATGCAAATTAACTCTTTGGAGCAATGAGAGTGCTGTCATTGCTCCCAAGAGATAAGCACCAACACCATTGTTGGGTTCTGCTGACAGACTCCCTTTAGCTACATATTGGTCACACTAGAGAGTCAGTTTTCTTCTTTTGGATGACAAATACCTTTGCTTATTTTTCCCCATGAAGCATTGCCTGTGAGACAAGATAACCTGCAGGATATCCTGGGTGATAACAGCGCCCCTTCTCCAGAGCTGAACCCAACAAACCATGTTGTCAGTTTAGCTTAATGCTGATTCCAAGAACCTTTTCTTCATTGAATGCGCTTGCAATAAATCATCTGCCTTTTGAGATATGGTCAATTGTATTTTAACTTGTTCATGTGTGTTCTGAAAAATTTTGAAATCTGAAAAGAAGACGATTTAGGGGCGACCTCACTACAATCTACAAGTACAGATGTAGCAGAGTTAACCCAAATTTCTGCAATGGGTTAATCTTCTGCAGTGTGACATCTTATCACAGAAGACAACAAAAACCAATGAAAAGTCATTAGAGAAAAATTATTCACTGACTTTTCATTGGTTACTGTTGTCTTCTGTGATAAGATGTCACACTGCACCAGATTAACCCATTGCAGAAGTTCACATTAACTCTGCCACATCTGTATATGAATAAACAGGACAGAGATCTTCCCAATGATCTCTTTAGACCTAACTGTGACAAAGCGGCATCTTCTACATCTAGGGGAAAAAAGGTTTTACCATAGTCATAGACAGGACCTCTTTACACTGACTGAGACTATGGAACTCACAGCCACAGGATACGGTAAAAGCTTATAACTTATAAGCAGAATTTTTCCCTGTTGAATTTTTCCACTTCACAAAGTTCCGCTGCAAATTTCACGTCAAACTCCACAGCAGAATGTCACCTCAATGATGCTTATTTTTTTCTGCTAGCTGAAAATACCTGCTACAGGAAAAGTTCAGCGCCTGTCTCCCACTTAAATCAAGGCGGAATTTGGAGTTTATTTTGAGGCATACCCTAAAAGTTCAAGAGGGGCGTGAAAGATAAAAACATCACAGGTTATGGGGAGTAGAACTATTGGACTAGGATGTTGTTCCAGGGACTTAGTACATTCCATATTTGGATTTTTTTTCCTCTGATGGGGCAATTTGCATCCACCTCATGGGGTTTTTGCCTTTCTCTGGATCTACTTGGTAGGTTTATAGATTGGACTTGATGAACTTGTGTCTTTATTATCAACTATGTTACTATGTTATGTTATTATGTTACATCCAGTAACCCTCAATAAACACTTCATTTCTGGAAAACTGAAGACAAAAGTAGATTCAAGTTTTTTAGGGTTTGTCCAGCTGGAAAATGTAAGAGTAGATTCAAAACAATTAAAAAATGTGTACCCATAAACCACTCCTTGCCCCCATTCTGATGCTCCGCCCCCTCTTCAACTCATTTTACAGGTAATTAATTACTAATGCTATGGGGGCTAGCATTACTATAGTAAGGCAACCCCCAAACATAGGTAATTAATTTCCCGTGATATCAGGGAAGGAGAGAGGGGGTGGAGCAATCCGGTAGACGGAGCGACCTGGGACACTGAACACCACTTCAGACCACATGACCTGAGGGCCATGACGTGGCCGGATACCTGTGTCCATCATCTGCAATAAGTAAGTAAATTACAAATTCCCGGCCAACCCCTTTAAGATAGGTACAAGATTTAATTTAACTTTTTTGTGACTTAACTATGTTTAATCTCTTTCTATTTTTAAGTTGTACAGTGCTGCGGAATATGTTGGCGCTATATAAATAAAATTTATTATTATTATTATTATTAAGTTTCTTATTTGTTTCTCTTATTTTTTTATGCTTTTTTTTTTCAAAATTCTTTTTTTTTGGTCAATTTTTAATACTCCGGTTTCCTCCCACACTCCAAAGACATACTGATAGGGAACGTAGATTGTGAGCCCTATATGGGACAGAGACTATAAAGCGCTGCGGAATATGATGGCGCTTTACAAGTAAGCATAATAAATAAATAATAAATAAAATATTGTAGACAGGACTGTTCCAGATTTGGCTTGGTGCGCAGGAGCTTCAAGTTGTAACTCTGGCTAAACCACTGTAACTTCCAGTAAGTAGCTTCATAGTTGTTTACATATTAAGAAAAATTGTGTTAGGAAAAGAGGCATTTCCCTCACGTTCCAGCAGCCTCTACTAAGTCTTTACCTACATGCAAGCTATCTGTAAATGCTCATAAACTTCCCTAGTTATCAAAAAATAATACAAAAAATCCTAGACATACAGGATGGGGAATGGAGGGGGATGCGGCTGCAGTTTCCCAATAACTGTAGAAGGGGTAAAACAGAAAGAAGAAATCTACTCGCGTCATAGCCTACAACATAGATTCACATCTATCAGAAACTCAAAATGGAGTGAAAAAGATCCAAAATATGCAGGTAAGGATGTGCTAACACTGCACTTGCAGTATCCATTTGGCATATATGCTGGGAATGTGCCTGGTATATTCAGTTAACCACTTCAGTGCCGGCTATTTTCCCTGGATGGGGGCCAGGTACATTCTTTTTTGTTTTTTTGTACATGCCGTTTTGAGGGTTATAACTTTTTTTTTTTACTTTGGGTTATTGAAATAATTTTTGCATCTATTTTCAGTGATAAATAGGGTTTTATTTTTATGTTATTTTTATTTTTTAGAAAACCTTTGGAGGGAGTTGAAAGTCCGTGTTGCCCAGCGACAGCCCCAAAACATCCCTGCTCTAGAGGAGATCTGCATGGAGGAATGGGCCAACATACCAGCAACAGTGTGTGCCAACCTTGTGAAGACTGTGATTTTCTGTATATGTTTTCTCATTTTGTCTCTCATAGTTGAGGTCTACCTATGATGACAATTACAGGTCGGCCTCATCTTTTTACGTGGGAGAACTTGCACAATTGGTGGCTGACTAAATACTTTTTTTCCCCCACTGCACATCTGTATACTCTTTTCTGGATTGTATAGCATAGTATAGTTTTCTATCCAAAGGCATCCTGCAAATAAACCTATACCATGGGGTAAACATTTAATATGGCAGACTATGGGCATAAGTTGGAGGCATCACCATCGAAGTACACAGAGAACACATATATGTGAATATAACCATATAGGGAATGTGGCACCAGGATATTACCTATTTTTTTAAACTAAGTTTTATGTTAATCATATATTTTTAAAAATGTTTGATATCTTTTAAAATTTTTCATGTCACTATCTATAGTTTAAAAAAATACATCTTGTAGCTTTCACTCTGTCCACTAAGCCTAACAATAATAATATTAATATAATAAGCCCAATAAACTGATACTTGCCAATTCTGTAGGGGTTTTCTTTGCAGCAGTCACTTCATCTACTTTACAGACGTCATTACAATAGAAGATAACGCCTCTATAGATAACACCACACCTCTGCGCTGCGAATCCTTTTTTTTTTCGGCGGAAACAAAGTCGGACATGCAGGACTTCGTGTCCGATGAAAAAAAAAGGCTTCGCAGCGCAGAGGGTGTAAGCGCACACCCGTGCATTGCTTTAAAAACCCATTCAAATTAATGGGTTTATAACCAATGCGTCGCTAACCTGTCGGTATCCGATGTCAATCCCTTTGCCCGAGATTTTCACTCGGATTGGCAGCGGACAGACTCAAGCGCAGGTGTGAACCCACCCTGAAATGATAATGCCATTATACTTTGATCTTAGAATTTTGACTATACAGTAGATGTAGGTTTTGTGTTCTCGACTTCTCCAGCCTTCAGCTTTCTGAGACAGGCAGTAGCGTTCTGACAATTTCTTTTGAGTTGTCCATTTTTCATCTGCATTTGCTCAGTTTTTTTGTTAACCCCTTCCTGTCGGGTATTTAAATATGGCGGCCGCTCAGGAGTTGAGCATCCATCATAGCTGCTGGGTCTCTGCTGTGTTATACAGCAGAGGCTCGGCACTAATGCCCGAGCCCAGTGCCCACACTGAACATTAAGGGTTTGACCAAGGAGCTATTTTCCTAGCAGGGCATGGGCGCTGCCACTTTGTGGAGAATTGTCGGCGCCTGGAACGAGATTTGGGGCTGGCGATCCATTGCCATGACAGCCAGGAGCCTTTTTGAAGGCTCTCAGGCTTGTCTGACATTGACTTTTATTGAAGGCTTCTCTATACAGCCTGTAATAGAAGTGCAAATATTTTGCAATGCATTGCATTAGTGATCAGACCTCCTGGGGCTCAAGACACCTAGGGGGGTCTAATAATTACAGTATTTAAGAAAAAAAAAAAAAAATCAAAAATTGTGATCACACCCCTTTACCTAGCATACATATAAAAGTAAAAGATTACTGTGAAACACATGCACATTAGGTATCCCTGTGTCTGAAAACGCCCGGTCTACAAACTTATAAAAATATTTTTCCCGTATGGTGAACACCATAGCAGGAAAAAAAAATCAAAAGTGCCAAACCGCCATTTTTTCACTGCTGTTAAAAATTTCAATAAAAAGTGATCAAACCAATAGACATTCCCCAAAATGGTATAACTAAAAAGTACTCCTGGCCCTGCAAAAAAAAAAAGGCACCCTATGTATCCCTGTACACAAAAGTATAAAAAAAAGTGACGGGTGTCACAATATGGAGACTTTAAGAAAAACATTTTTTTGCAAAGTTTTGGATTTTTGTTAATGGGTTAAAATGTAAATAAAACCATATAAATTTGGTATCCCTGGAATCGTACCGAAACATAGAATACAGATGACGTATCATTTTGGCTGCAGAGTGAACGCCGTAAAAATGAAGCCTGTAAGAAAGTTGCACAAATGCAGTTTTTCTCCAATTCTACCCCATTCTGATTTTTTTCCAGCTTCCCAGTACATTGTACAGAATAATAAATGGTACCAATGGTATGAAGAACAATTTATCCCGTAAACATTAAGCCCTCCTATGGGTCGGTGAATGGAAATAAAATCGAAAAATTCCACCAGCGGGAAGGGGTTAAAGCATAAACCATTTTTTTTGTAATGTTCGAGAAATACAGATAATAATAAAAACTGAACAAATACACACATGTGACTAAGCAAACAGAACATATATCTTTACATACAACCTATAGACTTCTGGGCCATGAAAATTATATCTATAGGGATCTGCTGGAAAATGCTGCATATAGAAAAAAAATGTAGATATAAAAAACATATATGTAAAAAATGTATTGTGAATAAAACAATGTAAAGGTATTGGCCATATTTACCAATACAAAAAATAGAATCACTATGGATCTGTAATACGCAAGTGTGAATGAGCTCTTAGGCTGGGAATTATTTTTTTTTGCTGTGCTTTTCATTTCAACACGATTACTTTTCTGTTTCTAAAAAAAAAAAAAAAAAAAATCCATAAATAAAATTATTTTTACATTTGCATCGGCCCAGATTCCCTAAAAGTTAGACAGTGCAAACATAGACAATCTGAAAATACGCCAGATCTATCACAGGCGCTGATGCTGGATGATAAATCTGGCGTATCTTTAGTCTGTCTAGTCTACGTTTATTCCACCTCTTAGTTGGCTTACTTTGAGACAGAATTTTTTTCTCAGAATCCACACCCTTATGTCTAGCTTGTCGAAAAATTTAACCCAAACCAGAGGTGCCAAGGTACGCCAAAAATGCGCCATATTGTGCCAAGGATGCACCAAAGACGTGCCACATTGTGCCAAAGATGTGCTACATTTACTACTACAATAGTAAATCTGAGCCATTGTGTCACTATCCCCTTTAAAAGTTTGTAAATGTATGAACTACTGTACATGTCACAGATCAATAAATTTAGTTGCAAAATTGCACTAAAAAATCTACATAGGGAAAAAGTTTTGGATCGATTTTCAGTATAAAAAGAAAACGTGTTATGTATACTGTACATTCCTTACAGAAAATGGCGCAAATACCTATGCTGAAAAACATTCTTCACAAGTCATTCCACATGTTCCAAGTCTATTTTAAAAAGTGACACTTTGGCATGCTTTTAGCCCATGCACGACTATGCGATACTTCTGTAATACACTTGTATATGTTTTTGGACCCCAAAATTTTTTTCCAAAAATTATAAATAAAAGAATGTGCCGTAAAAAGGGCTTAAACTACTTAGAGTCATTTGATGTAACATGACCTAGTCTTATGTCACCTATAGCGTTGCTGCAGATACAAATATCTATGTGCTGTGTTATCTGATTCTGCTGGGATTTCTAGTCCCACAAGGTCTGAGTAACCTGTAGATGCCATCTCAGGGCTGGTAGAAGTGTATAGCATTGAATATAGAATGACTTGTACAATGAGATCCCAGAGCTTGCTTTGTTTTCTATGGCTAATGTGGCATTGCGCTGCTTTGGGGGCTTTTATACCTCCACAATGCTTTGTTTTAATATATATATATATATATATATATATATATATATATATATCTATGGAGCTGTGCGGTGACTACATGGCCTGGTGTGTGTTGTAGTGAATGAACATCAGCTATTAACAGAGGCCTACTGTGCCAGCACAACACAGCGACCTCTATGACTGATGTCAACACCAGGATGAAAAGTACATTTACATCAAAAAGAGAAAAAAATATTCTATCTGGCCTCCAGCGGCCATGACGCAGCCCTCTGCTGACCTTGTTATTATTTATAGGAGTGGGCTCCATAACAAACAGCATCAATGGGAGCTCAAACCTGAATGTCCAGAGACTGTCTGTGATATAGGATAATATTTAGCAAAATTCTCAAAAATAAAAATGAATAAAAGTCAGTGGTATTTTTGTAAATTAATATTGTCCATATAGGAACTGCCGCAGAGACTTCTATTCAGTTCAGGCTGCAAGAAGTTTGTAACCTGCCCTGTGATATATTCACACCGTGCAGATTCAGGATCATCAGTGATACAGCAAAAGTGGACACTGGATATATGAGCCTTTGTGTCTGCGGGGGTCTGTCCTGTTCCAATAAAGTACAGAAGGTGATAACTGTGACTACATACTTGGAACGGTGTTGCGAAAGAATGAAATATGCAGACTGGATAAATATATACCTAGAGAGAAGGGAGGGCAGAAACACATGAAGACACAGGGGAGATAGATAGATAGATAGATAGTATGAGATAGATAGATAGATAGATAGATAGATAGATAGATAGATAGATAGATAGATAAATTATTAGCTGTGTGGGAGGCATTACCATCCTCTGATTGGACTTGCACCTGAACTTTATTTTCTCTATGCTGCTTTGAATTTTTTCTTGTATAGATAGATAGATAGATAGATAGATAATAGAGATAGATAGATAGATAGATAGATAGATAGATAGATAGATAGATATGGGATAGATATATAGATAATAGATAGATAGATAATAGATAGATATGAGATAGATAGATAATAGATATATATTAGATAGATAGATAGATAGATAGATAGATAGATAGATAGATAGATCACACACAGTTAGATGTAAGTATTTGTTCACACTTCCATTATCCCTTCCATCAGAGGATCAAAAAAAGAAACATATTTTCTTAGAACTGATACACCATGGTTATGGATTTTGGTTCACAGTTTTGTTATACCTAAGTTTAATTCACTTCCATTTATATTGCATTAATTTGGGATCTAACTGCATCCAATGTGTACTGCACCACTGTAACTTTGAAAAACTTAATAAGAAACTATTTAAAAAACTATAACTAAAAAAATATTCATATTTTTTGTCCAGTGTGAAAGTAGACTAAGACAGATACATGTGAGATCAACAGATAGATAATCATGAAAGAGAGAGGTGGAATAAATAATGAATACATACTAGATAGCATAGATAGATAGATAGATAGATAGATAGATAGACACTAAATACAAGATGGGTAAATTAGACATGCAATAGATAGATACATAGATAGACACTTAATAAATAGATGGATAAATAGATAAAAAGTAGAAAATGAAAGCACACCAAAATAGGAAAAAAAAATCAAAGTAAATCTTGAATCCAAGGTAATAGATAGATAGATAGATAGATAGATAGATAGATAGATAGAAATAATAGATAGATAGATAGTTGGATAGATAGTTGGATAGATAGATAGATAGATACATAGATAGACACTTAATAAATAGATGGATAAATAGATAAAAAGTAGAAAATGGAAGCACACCAAAATAGGAAAAAAAATCAAAGTAAATCTTGAATCCAAGGTAATAGATAGATAGATAGATAGATAGATAGATAGATAGATAGATAGATAGATAGGTAGATAGGTAGATAGATATATAAATAGATAGATAGATAGTTGGATAGATAGATAGATAGATAGATAGATAGATAGATAGATAGATAGATAGATAGTAATGTAGATAGAAAGCTGAGAAAGAGACAGTAGACAGAGACATTTAGGAACTTAGATAGAACAATTAATTAGGAATTAGATAGATAGAGGTATCAGCAGGGGGTTCACACATTTTTGAAGTTCTGCCTGAAGTTACCCTGTAGTTTTATGGATTGTTATTTCCATTACATTGTGGACCACTTTACTATCTGCATATACCACAATGTAGCAGTTGATCACATCATGGAGACAGTGAGGATTATATATCGAATATATTTACTGCCAATGTTGTTGACTTGATCTTTCCATCTATACTTCCACGTGAGATACTTTCTACATATGTGTTAATTGTTCTTTGTGATTTAGTGAAGTTCGGACTAATAGAAAAAAAAAATGTGAAGTTGTCGGAAATGGAGTACAAAGGCAGCTAGTAATAGCAGGAAATTATTACAGTACAGCAGAACCTCACCAGACAGACATTAATACCAATAATAATAAGATATTACAAGCATAAGTAGCTACTATTATACTGGAATGAGTATATAGAGCTGATAAGAGTAGATACAATGATAACTATAAGGACAGTCGGAGTAATAAGAAGCAGAAATAGGCGACGAGAAATTATTGCACAAGAAAAACAAGAACATTAACATTGTTGTTAGTAGTAGTAATAGTAATATCAGTAATAGCACTAGCAGTACTACTAGTAGTACCAGTAATAGCAGGAGTAATACTAGTACTACTTGTAGTAGTTGTAGTAATAGCATTACTAGCAGTACCTAATGTGGCAAATCACTTAAAAGAAAAACCCCAAAAAACATAATAGAACTACAGGAAAAATGATAGTAAAGAATATTGTTTGTGGTTATATAATTATTAATCCATAACATAACGTTTCCTTTGCTAGTCATGGTACATATCATAGATAGGGTGACCAATAACCTCTAATTTAATTCTTACTATTGTTATTACCATTGGTATCATTAATAATAATAACTATTAACAATTCATCATTTCCAGTCAGTATACCACATTTACAACACGACATGACCTAAGAAGTCCTCATAATAGACGTATTTCTGCAGTGAGGGTTGAAAATACAATAGAATACAGCGCTGTGCTGTTTTGCAGGTAATCTGGCGCTAATGTGGCGCAGTACACTGCGCACATCACAGTATTAGGCTGTAGTCGGCAGCAGATAATTGTCTGACAACATAATTATTCTCTCTTCCTGATAACTAGTGAGGCTGATCTACATATATAAAGGTTGTCGGGATTACAGGTGATTGATCTGTCACCTGGGCGTGCGGAATTGTCTCAGCGCAATCATGACGCAGCGACATATTGTTATATCTGAAAGATCCTGCAGCCAGCTCGTCTAGAAGGAAGAGATGACCTTCTGACCTTGCTATTGTGAAAGCAAAACTGATAATACTTGAACCCTTACCCGACATTAGATGGTTGTTCAAGACATACAGTGCTCTGTGGGCTGTCTCTCCCTCTCTCAGCATGCTGGGGGTTGTAGTTCCACCGTAGATGAAGAGATACAGCCTGCAGACCATTGCACTGGGCAGTAAAATTGTGGAAAGGAAAAGTGTAACAGGCTGAACTCATTTTGCAAATTGGCTAAAGAAAATAATTCAGCAAAAAATACATATAATAAAAGCTTAATTTTAAATATATATATATATATATATATATAGATGCAAACACACACATATATAAAGATATATATATATATATATATATATATATATATATATTTTATATAAAGTGTGTTTATGGGTAGATATATATAATTATTTTTTTATTTATTTTATATATTTTTTTCTATATACATTGTTGTAAAATCGCTATTTTATGTCTATTATGGTGCCTTCCCCATTCATGGTTATATGAATATATGAAATAAATCACAATAGATGTGAAACCATATACAGAAATATCAAACCACGACTAATATTTTCAATACTCCTATTTTATTATAAAATAAAAGCAGGGATAACTCCGAATGATTTTATTCACATATTATATATAGAAACATAAAATAATAATAATATGCCAACTGACCTGATCCAAAGCATAAAGGGGCAGATAATGTCATTTGGAGGGGTATTGGAAAGTGCTTTGACTGGGCAATAAGAAGAAGCAGGTCCTGGCACAAGGTCTGATTAGATACCCTGGATGATGACCTTGCTGTATACAGGACACCTGCACTATACACTGAGTTTATATGAAAAAGTGAAATGTCCAAGGAGCTACTTAGAGAGGCGTCTGGATCAGTTCTGTTCCTGTAAACTCGTTTCTGTGGATAGGATGATGTGGACATTTTGGAGACATTTTGTAGTTGTGTGACTTGAAGAATGTGATGGTGGAGTTTAGGCAAGGTGGGCATTGGGAAGGTCACATGGAGGGGAGCTGGTACCTTCTTCATTACCCTTTTCTATAGACCACAGGACCAACCAAAAAGTCAATATCCACATAATGCTCAGGTGATAAGGCTGTGACCATCTTAGGAGCCCAGGTCCACCACATAAGATGACATCAGGATGGGTAGAGTCTAGTAAAGTGTGATGGTGCATAGAATCTGCTCCTGGCACAGGGATGGCATAAACCCTGAGGGTGACTTTAACATAAAGTACCTGGGGGCTTGGTGATCCATCACTATTGGAGCTACATGGAGGAGCAGTGGGGTCGTTGTGACTTGGGCTCAGCTAATAATGTAAGGTTGGAACCTTAGGCAGAGATAAGTGGAGGTCACCTGGAGTGGTGTTGGTGCCCACTACTGTACCTTTTCTCCACAGATGGCCGACCATGGTGTCATTAACGGAGTCACTATCCACCTTATAGCCTGTAAAATCTTATAGATAGCTGTATCAGTCTTAAGAACCAAGGTCCACCAAGTTAGATGACATTGGGTTAAGGATTGAGTCTTGCAAAGTGTGGTGGTGCATGGTATCTGCGCCTGGTACTGGGATGGCGCTGGGGCCCTGAGGGTGACCCATTCCATGAAGTGCCTGGAGGCCAGGGTTGGAGCTGAGCAGCAGGGCTGGACTGGGCGAGGTGTGGTCTGGAGTGCCTGATGGCGTTTTGTCGTCGTCTGAACTTCCTAGGACTGTCTTCCCACCGTTCATCGAAGAGGACAAAGCGTTGTGACTGTTGGAATTGGAGTTTTCGTTATTCTCCCTTAAAGATAACAGATATTCACACATATAAATCATGAAGAAATGTGTGGTCAGCATCTGCATTCCCCACTGCTATCTATCTATCTATCTATCTATCTATCTATCTATCTATCTATCTATCTATCTATCTTCTATCTAATATATCTATTATCTATCATCGATCTATCCTTCTATTTCTGTCTACCTCTCCGTGTCTATTTATCTATCTATACATCTCTACTTGTCTATCTATCTATCTATCTATCTATCTATCTATCTCTACTTCTCTATCTATCCATCTATCTATCTACCTATGCAACTATCTCGGTCGAACTGTCTACTGTCCTTATGCTTGCAGCATGCCATGAAACATTATAAATCACTGTATATGTATTCTGACTCCTGTAGAACTTTAAGTTTCAGCACAACAGACAAAATGTTGTTCTACAGATCAGAAAACAAGTTTATGCTTCTCATTACATGCATGTATCCATTTCTATCTATCGTGTTATTTCTCTTCTTTCTTTCTTTCTTTCTTTCTTTCTTTCTTTCTTTCTTTCTCTCATGAATATCTTTATAATATCTATCTATCTATCTATCTGT